>CAUEEP010000937.1:372500-1572500 GCA_958450365.1 Mesorhabditis belari | reverse complement strand
AGCGCTTGAATGAGACTCGAATAACAAATGACAAATTCGCTAAAGAAAAATCGACTAGCATTCATTCAAGCGCTTGTGAAATGAGTTGTATAAGTCCAATGGGGAAGTGTTTGGTATGAAAATATAGCCAAGATTCAGGGCTACAATTCTTTTATATAACACTTGACACTTTTGAAATAAATTAGACATTTCCCAGCTACTTTTTCAAAAAAGTTTTCGCTGTAATTCGCGGTTACCCTGTAGAATTGTTTTGTTTTAATAAAATAAAAAAAAACTTTCAAAGACATGTTCTTTTGCACTTTGAAATGTACTTTATATATATATATATCTATATTTTAATCTATATTTTGTAGCCAATTTTGATTTTCAGCCGGCAAGGGAAGGTTGATTGGGTCTCGTGACCTTTTCCAATGATAGCCGATTATGAATGAGTGGGTTTAGAAGCGTCCAACCATCAAGTATTTAGTATCATTCAACGCAGAATCATTAATAACTATGTTAAATTTTTTAAATTAGAAATATTGGAGAAAAAGAAAAAAAGTTATGGGGCTTCAAAGTTTTCTCTTGAAAAAACAGTTTTTTTTGCTCTAATTTTTTTCTCTTTATCAAATCATGCTAATTTAAAAAATTTAACATAATTATCAATGATTCTGCGTTGAATGATACTAAATACTTGATGGTTGGACGCTCCTAGACCTAGACCTGGACCTGGACCTGGACCTAGACCTAGACCTGGACCTAGACCTAGACCTAGACCTAGACCTGGACCTGGACCTAGACCTAGACCTGGACCTAGACCTAGACCTAGACCTAGACCTGGACCTAGACCTTGACTTAGACCTAGACCTAGACCTAGACCTAGACCTAGACCTGGACCTAGACCTAGACCTAGACCTGGACCTAGACTTGACCTAGACTTAGACCTAGACTTAGATCTAGACCTAGACCCACTCATTCATAATCGGCTACGGGGGTCGCGCCGCTTTTGAATCAAACGTTATAGCGCCGGCAATTTTTAACCTAAACTCACAAATTTGGTACCAATCGACGCAGAATTTAATTCGCTACAAAATGACTTAATATTGTCCTCATACATTAAAGGGTTGCTCTGCTAGAATTGCCTAGAAAGATTTGCCAAAAAATTTCATTCATAATCGACTACGACATTCGATGCAGAATTTGACGCTCATTCCAATGATGCAAAAATTAGCTGCAGAATGTAACCTTTCATTGCTGCACCTTCCATTGCTGCCCTTTCCATTGCTACCCTTTCCATTGCTGCCCTTTCCATTGCTGCACCTTCCATTGCTGCCCTTTCCATTGCTGCACCTTCCATTGCTGCACCTTTCATTGCTGCACCTTTCATTGCTGCACCTTTCATTGCTGCACCTTTCATTGCTGCACCTTTCATTGCTGAAAAGGTTTCAAGCCTCTTCCGCTAGCCGATATGGTTTGAAACCTTTTCGCCTACAACATATATCTGATCGGAAAAGCCGACGAAACCCAATCATCCTTCCCTTGTCAGTTAAAATCGGCTGAAAATCAAAATCGGCCACAAACTATATACTTTGTGCTTGAATTTTGCAAATACACCCTTTCTAGTGCACTCAGTTCTTCGTTTTTCTTGAAATTATGCAGCAGCTAGTGCGCCAGGGGTGCATTTGGACTTTTTGGAGCACAAAGTACATGGTACTTTTTGCACAAAGTACTTTTTGAGCATCGAGTGCAAGCTGTTACAGTCAAATTTCAGTTGAAAATTCTCTTTCACCGTATTTCACTTTGTCGACAACAAATGTGGAGGAGTTGCTTCAAATATTTCACTGAATTCACGTGATTCCAAGATAATCGATTACTCAAAAGCTGCAATTTACACAACAAGTGAGTTACACGGTTGGTTATGATTGCCTGCGTTCATTGCGTTCGTATAAATGCGTATAAATGCGTATAAATGCGTTCATTTCATTCCTTACAGACACTGCTTTTTCTCAAAAACTGGCTAATTTGGAAAAACTATTGGATTTGTAAGCTATTGGAAAAGCTACCGTAATCTAATTCTTCCAGATTTTCCCTGTTGTATTTGATTTTGATTCTAGAAATTCAGATTCGATTCTATTCGATTCAGAGTTTGATTCCACATCAAATGAGATCACAATTAAGTGAACAAAGTCTGCAGAAAGATTACGGTACCTTTTCCCAAATTGTTCACCTTTTAGAAAACGCGAAACTCGTTCTAATTCTAGTTCTAATTCGTTCGAAAACTCGTTCTAATTCTAGATCATCAAATAAGATTTGAACTAAGATTGAAACCTGTTAAGCAGGATTTTTTGTAGAAACTATGAAGCTCTGAAGCTATGAAGCTAAAAAGCTCTGTAGCTCTGAAGCTATGAAGATCTTAAGCTATAAAGCTATGAAGCTATAAAGCTATGAAGCTATAAAGCTATGAAGCTATGAAGCTATGAAGCTATGAAGCTATGAAGCTATAAAGCTCTGTAGCTCTGAAGCTATGAAGATCTTAAGCTATGAAGCTCTAAAGCTATGAAGCTATAAAGCTCTGAAGCTCTGAAGCTCTGAAGCTATGATTAACGATTGTAAAAGTATCAATGATTTAACTGTATCTAACTTTAAGTACTTTATTAAGTACTTTAGTACTTTATTAAAACACCAAGTACAACCCTTTTCAACAAAAACGTTTAGAGAAAGAGGATTGTGTTGGCCCGTCATCGGTAGTTGGCGAGGGGCGGGGCTGAAGGAGAAATTGAGAATTGGAGAAGAGAAAAAAGGGGAAAAGATTTGTGCCTCTTGGAGTGCTCAACAAGTCTCAAAGTGACCTCAAACCATTTCGCTCATTCATTTTCTGCTGTGTGCTTTGATTGAGAGTTGAAATCGAGACAATGCCCGGCGCTGGATCGGCGAGAAACGCGCCCGATTTACAGGTGAGTGCTCAGGTATTTTTGAGAAATATTCGAGAATACTTTGAGCTCAAAAGAAACGTGCTCTTTCTGGCGCATTCTTTTAAAATGTAAGAATAGGCAAAGGTAGAATAGGCAAAGGTAGAATAGGCAAAGGTAGAATAGGCAAAGCTAGAGTAGGCAAAGCTAGAGTAGGCAAAGCTAGAGTAGGCAAAGCTAGAGTAGGCAAAGCTAGAATAGACAAAAGCTAGAGTAGCCAATAGCTAGAGTAGCCAAAAGCTAGAATAGGCAAAGCTAGAGTAGCCAAAAGCTAGAGTAGCCAATAGCTAGAGTAGCCAAAAGCTAGAGTAGCCAAAAGCTAGAATAGGCAAAGCTAGAATATCCAAATGCTAGAGTAGCCAAAGCTAGAGTAGCCAATAGCTAGAGTAGCCAAATGCTAGAATATCCAAAAGCTAGAATATCCAATAGCTAGAATAGCCAAATGCTAGAGTAGCCAAATCCAAGAATTCTCAATTGCTAGAACCCCCATTTTCCTTCTTGGGCTAGAAAGGGGATAAGTTTGCAGAGTTGAGCTCAAAGTACACAAAAAAACTGAAAACACAGCCATCAAATCACTTTTCTAACGAGTTTCTTCAGACGAGATTCAAATCAAATCAATCAAATAACCAAACAAATCAAACAATCAAATGAAACAATCAAATAAAATTTGCAAGAATGAATAAATTTTAGATTCAAAATGGGAAACAAAACGGTTTCTCGACAGTCGCTCCACAAGTGATGATCGAAGGGAATCCGAAAGTGCCCGAGACTCGACTCTACAAAAAGAGATGGGCAATTCTCGTCATGTTCTGTTTACTCGTGAGTTTCATAAATTCAACTTTTCTTAAGCCAAATTTGATGAGGAATCTTTTAAAACCATTCTTGAGTCGATCCGTTTGCTGGAAGTCGAGCTGAAAATCGCGAAAGTGCCATTTTGACTATCTAGAAACGGCTCTTTTGCGCAATACTTTTCAAAGCCGTTTTTCTCTACGTTCTTACAAATGAATGTACAAATAAATTGCACTTTTCTATAACCAAATTTAATGAGGATTCTTTTAAAAGCAATCACAAGTCGATTGAATTTCTATACCTCGAGTTATAGATCGTCAAAGTTGATTGACTTCTGCAGGTGTGTAGGTCAACTTTGATGCAATTTTTCTATATATTCTTACACATGAGTATACAAAATAAATTGCACTTTTCTATAACCAAATTTAATAAGGACCATTTTAAAACCAACCTCAAGTCGTTCTGACCACTGAGAGTCGAGATATAGAGTAAAATCGAAGAGTTTCCAAACTTCGAGACTCCCATTTGGAAGGTCAACTTTGACACAGATTTTCTCTATGTTCTTATACATGAATATACAAAACAAATTTAACTTTTCTCTAGTCAAATTTGATGAGGATTCTTTTAAAACCAACCTTAGGTCGATCTGATTACTGGAAGTCAAGATATAGAGTAAAATAGAAAAGTTCGCTAAAGTGCCATTTTGACTATATTTTTATCAAAGAGCATAAAAATATAGAGCTTGAATCTAACTATAAAGTTCAAATGATAAACTTGTTTTCTTTTTTTTCAGTCAGCCTCAAACGGTGCTCAATGGATCATCTACTCGATCATCTCGCCGATCATTTCCGATTTCTACGGTGTTTCCTATGCAGCCATCAATTGGACATCGATGGTTTACATGCTCACCTATATCTTCTTCTTCATCCCTGCAGCGTGAGTTGATCCAAGTAAAGAATGTTGATCGAAGTAAGCCTGAGCTTACTCCAAGTAAGCCTGAGCCTGTAAATTCACCCAACTATCGCATGAACTAAAGGTGAGCGGGAGGTGATCAAAACAGCGCCGTGTACAGACAGCGCCGTGTACAGACAGCGCCGTGTACAGACAGCGCCGTGTACAGACAGCGCCGTGTACAGACAGCGCCGTGTACAGACAGCGCCGTGTACAGACAGCGCCGTGTACAGACAGCGCCGTGTACAGACAGCGCCGTGTACAGACAGCGCCGTGTACAGACAGCGCCGTGTACAGACAGCGCCGTGTACAGACAGCGCCGTGTACAGACAGCGCCGTGTACAGACAGCGCCGTGTACAGACAGCGCCGTGTACAGACAGCGCCGTGTACAGACAGCGCCGTGTACAGACAGCGCCGTGTACAGACAGCGCCGTGTACAGACAGCGCCGTGTACAGACAGCGCCGTGTACAGACAGCGCCGTGTACAGACAGCGCCGTGTACAGACAGCGCCGTGTACAGACAGCGCCGTGTACAGACAGCGCCGTGTACAGACAGCGCCGTGTACAGACAGCGCCGTGTACAGACAGCGCCACCTCAAAAATAGCCCCTCCGCGGTGAAGTTTCCAAGTGTTTCTTATTCTTATTGAATACAAAATAAAGTTACCTACATTTTGCATACTTTAAGATCACTTAAAACAGAGTTTAGTGTCGAGAAAAAACTTGTTGCTTGCTTGCTCAGTAAACCTGTTTTTTTAGCTTAGCTTTTAGCTTTTAGCTTTTAGACTTTTCTCCAGATGTCATTTACGACATTTTCCCTTCCTTTTCATTTGACGATTAAAATCCTCTTGAACTTTTTGTCAGCTCATCAATTTAGCGCATCTAACTTGAATTTAATGCCGATTTTTTTGTTGGGCATTAAAATGTTTGAGTTTATTGTCTTTTTCTTTAAAATAGAGATCATTTTTAGTGGAAAAGAGATTTCTTTTCTTTCTATTTTATTTCTATTTCTATTTCTATTTCTCTTTGAGATGATTGGCTGAAATCATCCTTAGAACATCCCCGATTTTGAACGCCAATTTTATGAACACAAGCGAGGAGAGCTTATAGAAAAAAATAGAATAGAATAGAAAAAATAGAATATATTGGGTTGGTGAATTGAAAACTGCTAAGGGTCTTTCATGGAAATGGCAAAAAAAATCGCTGAATTCGAAAATTCTTTTGTTTTATTTATTTATTACTGTGAAAAGCGATTGTCCGCGAAATTCCCTTCAAACAACAATTCCCCAATGCTGGGAATTGTTTGATGACATCGGATGTGGCTGTTAATGCGAATTCACAGGAGAAAAGCTCTTGTAAAGCTGTCAAGTAAAATGTTTGAAGCTAGAAAGTCCAAAAAGTGATTCACGCACGGTTAAGTTATCAAAGAAACGGGAAAAAGCTTCTAGACTCGTCAAAATGGAAGCAAACTTGTCAAAAATTTGGGGACTAGGGTTTTTCGATATAGAGAAAAGAAAATTTGGGAAGAGTAAAATGTTTGAAACTATATTTAGCACCTAAAATTGTTCTTGCAGGTCTAAATTGAATCGAGTTTTGTATGACTGAGCAAATCAAACGGTTTTTGAAAGCTGAATAGTAAGAGCTTAAATCTCAACTTATGAGTCGAAGTATTGGGTTGGTCAATTGAAAACTGCGGGACTTTGAACTAAAATTTATTCAACATAAAACCATCAATTCATTCCAAATAATTTCCATTATTATTGACGACTTCTGCACATTTTAAAGGCAATTTCCGGGGTTACAGTCATCCTCTTTCGTACTAGGATTTTGGTTTTGAATCGAAAAACTTTCAAAGCCAATTTTTGAATGCTTCTTCCGAATCGAAGTGTTCTCCCGCAAGCTAATTACTCATGGTCCGGAATAAATAGTAATCAAAAGAAGCTGGACTGTATGAGGAATGCGCCAAAAGTTCCCAAGCAAGGCTATCTATTTTAGAGCGAGTCAGTCTTGCAACATGAGGGCGCGCGGTGCCGTGGAGGAGAACGATCTTTGACTTAAAGGGCCTATTCTTCTTCAGAGGTTCATTCACCTTTTCCAACTGTTCACTGTATTTGATTGCATTAACGGTCTCCTTGCTATTCAGCAACTCCCAGTCCACCACTCCCTCCATATCCCAAAAAACGCAGAGCATAAACTTCTTCTGGTGCAAATGGGGCTTAGGGTCACTTTCGGGTTTCTCGCCTGGCCCCACCCATTGCCGCTTCTTCTTCTTCTTCCTCGACTTCTGCCCATTTTACAGGCAATTTGCGGATTTCTCTTTCGTAGTAGGGTTTTGGTTTGTGTGTGAGACAAGTGTGAGACTCAAAAATGGAGGACTGGAGGACTGGAGATTGAGATCTGGAGTCCCAGTTTGAGCACTTTCTTCAAAAGAAACCCATTTTGGTGTCAATGGAAAAGTTGTAGAGAATCAAAAGTTAGGCTTATAGCCAAATTTCCAAAAAGATACACTCAGTAGTTTCGCTTAAAATGTTTTGTAAAATGCAAGTTTTGTGAAAATTCGTAAATTTGGCATTTCTTAAAAAGCAGTTTTTGAATCGTTCTGAAAATTTGGATATAAGCTTTATTTTTGATTCTCTACAACTTTTCCATTAACACCAAAATGGGTTTCTTTTGAAGAAAGTGCTCAAACTGGACACCTCCAGTCTTCGATTTTTGAGTCTCACACATGTCTAAACTCTAGCTAAACTCTAGCTAAACTCTAGCCTATCTCCTTCACTCCAATCTATCGTTTTCGAATTTCAAAACCTCAAAATTCATTCACCCTTGAAGCTTTCTTTTTCTAGCTTTTACTTTACTATGTGTTTGCTAGTTTTAGAGAGAAAACTCTTGGCCAACTTGGCCTTTCAAGTATCAAAAAAGACCGATTTCTTTTGAAAAGAAACGATGAGATTGGTCGAGGTCGAGAGTTGAATAGACGTAAAGCCGTATTTACTCCGTCCACACGTGTTTTCACGGTCTATTCCCTGTCCACCACTCAATAAATGCGAGTTTTTGTGTGCTAAGCTCCTTAGAAAGGTGAGAAATCTCCTTTTTTTTTTCAATTCCTTTAAGTATTTGGGATGGGTTAGAGTGAGTTTTTGAGGATTTCAATACATAGTTTTAATGTACATGTACAATGTACAATGTAAAAGAGAAATTTTGGAGTAAAAGAGAATCCTATGAGAATCAAGAGACGATCTGAACCAAATCTTAACAATATATGAATCAAATCTGAACCAAATCTGAACCAAATCTGAACCAAATCTGAACCAAAACTGAACTGATCTGATCAAGTAATCGCATTGCGTTATTCTCTCACTTTAGCTGCTGATTTAAGCAACATAAAAGTTTACTATTAATTTGAACTCGATTTTTCTTGTATTAGTCTTGTTTTCATCGACAACCTTCCCCTTTTCTTAAAGTTGGCTTCTTTTTTCTTAGATCTTTCTCAGATCGAAACCTTTTTGGGCAAAAATATTGAGAACGTTCTCACAGAGCTTACCAACGATTAAAATAATTCGATGAAAAGATGAAAATCGAATCAAATCTATTGAGGTTTGAAAAGATTAGGTTCTCAAGGAGACTCTCTTAGAGCGATTAGACTCTCTCTAGATCGATTAGACTCTCTCTAGATCGAGTATACTCTCTCTAGATCGATTAGACTCTCCCAGATCGATTAGACTCTCTCTAGATCGATTAGACTCTCTCTAGATCGATTAGACTCTCTCTAGATCGATTAGACTCTCTCAGATCGATTAGACTCTCTCTAGATCGATTAGACTCTCCCAGATCGATTAGACTCTCTCTAGATCGATTAGACTCTCCCAGATCGATTAGACTCTCTCTAGATCGATTAGACTCTCCCAGATCGATTAGACTCTCTCTAGATCGATTAGACTCTCCCAGATCGATTAGACTCTCTCTAGATCGATTAGACTCTCCCAGATCGATTAGACTCTCTCTAGATCGATTAGACTCTCCCAGATCGATTAGACTCTCCCAGATCGATTAGACTCTCTCTAGATCGATTAGACTCTCCCAGATCGATTAGACTCTCTCTAGATCGATTAGACTCTCTCTAGATCGATTAGACTCTCCCAGATCGATTAGACTCTCTCTAGATCGATTAGACTCTCTCTAGATCGATTAGACTCTCTCTAGATCGATTAGACTCTCTCTAGATCGATTAGACTCTCTCAGATCGATTAGACTCTCTCTAGATCGATTAGACTCTCTCTAGATCGATTAGACTCTCCCAGATCGATTAGACTCTTTCCCAGATCGATTAGACTCTCTCAGATCGATTAGACTCTCTCAGATCGATTAGACACTCTCTAGATCGATTAGACTCTCTCTAGATCGATTAGACTCTCTCTAGATCAAGAGCGTCTAATCGTTTACGAAAAACTAGACTGAAGAACAGATTTTGAAGCTCAAAATACTTTGTACATTGGAATATTTTAGTAAGAACTGAAATTCAAACTTAACGGTCGACTCTTGTCCATCTTTTTGCTGTACTTTTTGATCAAACACATCAACGCGCCCTTTCTGGAGCACTTTCTTCAATTTTCTCACAGCACGGTTTTCAATTTTCTCAACAAACGGTTTTTCAAAGGAAAACAAGCTTTCAGTGCGCTAGAAAGGGTGTGTTTCGATGTTTAATCATAAAGTACGCCAAAAGCCCAACAACGCCCATCAATAGCAATCACTTTACAGTGCAAAGCTCAATTCAATTCAAGAGTTCAATTCTCTTCCTCCCAACTCTGAACTTGTGAATGAAGGAGAGTATTTTGTTGTAGTCATCAGAGAAGTCATCAGAGGTTTGACCAAGTCATGAGATCCGTTCCTGTCTAAACATTTGGACTTGTTGAGCTCGTGAAAAGATGGGTGGGGGTGAAAAATTGAAGAGGAGGAAATTCGGAAAAAAAAAACGTTGACAAGCTGGTGAACATGAGATTTCAAGCAAACACTGTGGGAAGGCTTGGGTCCATTCAGGTGAGGGAATGGGGGAAAAGCTGAGTGAAAGAATGAAAGAATGAAAGAAGGGGTTGAGTGGGGTTGACTCTTGACAAGACAACGGACAGGGGCTGATGACTGATGGGATTGAGTGGCAACAATGTGAAACAAATAAATAAGTATGCAATATTATCCATTTCAAATCCTATCAAAGCTGAAAGACGCTTTTTCATTAGACTGGAATCGATGATAGAAGTCTTGTGAAGGGTATACCAAAGTGAAACCGATCTTCAGATATAATTCTGAGTGTGTGTGTGTATCTAAACCCGTCATTTCCTTGAAACTCTGGATGGAATCCGTGTCTAAACCAAAATAAAACCGATCTTGAGATAGAATTCTGTTACTAGTTTTCTAGACATTGAAATTTGCATGTAATCAAAGAATAAAAGTCATGCAAGTGATCAAAAAGGTTTAAATGGAATAAACTAAAATGGAATAAACTAAAATGGAATAAACTAAAATGGAATAAACATAATAGAATAGATATAATAGAATAGATATAATAGAATAGATATAATAGAATAGATATAATAGAATAGATATAATAGAATAGATATAATGGAATAGATATAATGGAATAGATATAATGGAATAGATATAATGGAATAGATATAATGGAATAGATATAATGGAATAGATATAATGGAATAGATATAATGGAATAGATATAATAGAATAGATATAATGGAATAGATATAATGGAATAGATATAATGGAATAGATATAATAGAATAGATATAATGGAATAGATATAATGGAATAGATATAATAGAATAGATATAATGGAATAGATATAATAGAATAGATATAATGGAATAGATATAATGGAATAGATATAATGGAATAGATATAATAGAATAGATATAATGGAATAGATATAATGGAATAGATATAATAGAATAGATATAATGGAATAGATATAATAGAATAGATATAATGGAATAGATATAATGGAATAGATATAATGGAATAGATATAATAGAATAGATATAATGGAATAGATATAATAATACTTTATTCAAACGATAAAGTGAAAGAAATCATAGAGAAATGCACAGTGATACTTAATCATACAATACATACTGAAATCAATAAGCCAATTACTTACGGCAAAGAGCCACTAGATCTAAAGCATCGATACGTTTCTTGAATACGAAAAGCGACTGAAATGGAATAGATATAATGGAATAGATATAATGGAATAGATATAATGGAATAAACATAAATGAAATAAACATAAATGAAATAAACATAATGGAATAAACTAAAATGGAATAAACATAATGAAAATAGCTAGAAAGCACAAAATTTTGGTAAACTAGCAAAAAAATATACAAAATTTAGCTCGGGGGCTTTCTGTGCTGGGGCTTTTTGTCCGGAAACCTTGTGGTCCGGCTACGAAAAGTTCCGGATTCTCCTCCGTTCCGGACTCGGCTCCGAAATAAAAATAAATTGCTTTCTCATTTTAAATTCTTAATTTTGATCGAAAATTCTTTTAGCAATTTAGCATTTAAAAAAAATGAAAGTCAAACAAATGCAAACTTTTCACAAGGACTTTTTTGACGATTGCATTTTTGTGATTGCATTTTTGTGATTGGATTTTTGACGATTGCAAAAACGATTTAACTAGATTAGTTCTAGATTCGTTTACTAGATGAGTTACTTTACTAGAACTAGAACTAGTTTACTAGAACTAGAACTAGTTTAGAGTTTGGGGTGCGACCCGCTTTAACCTTATCAACGAGGATGATTCTGCTTAAGAATGGCCGAATAGCACAAAAGGTTAAAAGGGTTTCCCCAAAAGCGCTTATAACGTAACAAGAACACGTAGTATCCAACATAAGATTAATACTCTTGAGAAGAGTACAGATCGGATTGATACTACGTCGATGGTGACACAAATGTTAGTAAAACCAGTCTCTAATGTTAGTAAGAGTCTCTCTAAAATGTTAAACCAGTCATCTAAACAGGATTTAAAACCTGAAGGATAGCATAAAGTAAAGTGAATTTATAACGTTACTGTTTATTAGTACAGAACCGAAATGCCGAAACGAAACCAACAATACCCATTACAAAAACAGCATGCGCATCAAAAAATGAAACAACAAAGTCCCCCCAGAAAGAAGGCAAAAACCCGCAGACCAAAAAAAATCATTTCGAGAAGGGAGAAAAGGGCGAAAAATGCGACGCGAATAATTGCAAAATAGCAACGCAAATAGGAAGGAAACGGACGGACGCGACCTTAGGTTACTTTCTAAACGTGGCTTGAATTTAATAAAATTTGGAATAAAATCAAATCTTGTCTTGCATAAAATCATTGCAATCAAACAAGAAAAATGAAAATAAAACATAAAACAAATAAATCATAAAACAAATAAAACAAATAAAACAAATAAAACAAAATTCAAAATCCAATTTTCAGCTGGCTTCTCGACAAATACGGTCTTCGTCTATCGATTCTACTGGGAGCTGCTGGGAATTGCATTGGTGCATGGATTAGGATATTTTCAACAACACCAGGTAAATAAAAACTCATTTAAAAATACAAATACTACAAACTACAACTACAAACTACAAAATTTTTCCATAAAACAAGCACTCGAACTTTCAGATGCGTTCTGGATCACGATGATCGGTCAAACGATCGTCGGAGCGTCACAGGTTTGTGAGATGTGAAAGTGTGAGATGTATTTGGTATTCAGATGTTCACCCTGGGAGCTCCACCACGATTAGCGGCTGTATGGTTTGGCGCTGATGAGGTGTCGACGGCTTGTGCAGCGGGAGTCTTCGGAAATCAGGTGATTAGCATTTGATAGACAGCATTTAATAGAAAGCATTTGATAGACAGCATTTGATAAACAGCTCTTTGTAAAAATTAGTTAAAAGAAGACTCCATAAGGGAATGTGAATTGGGTGACATTGATCAGCTTTGACAAAATCATCGATGAAAAGATGAGACGAGAAAAGCATAGTTGACTACAGTTAAGACAAGGTACGACAAGCGGTTTAACTACGGTTACGACAAGTTACGACAATCATAGTTTGACTACAGTTACGTGTTCCATAGCAGAAACAGAAAACAGATTCGGAATCAGCGTGAAATTCTGCGTCGAATCTCATGTCATTTGGCCACCACACCCAGTTGAGATTCCATTCTGAGAAAGAGAAAGTTTAAAGAAGACTCAGAAAGAGTTTAGTTGGTTAAGAAAAAAACTTGTTGAAGCTGCTGAAGAAGCTGTTGAAAACTTGAAACTGCTTTTCTCAGCTTTTCTCAGCTTTTCTTTTCAAAAATCCAATGGATTACAGTTGGGCATCGCAATCGGTTTCGTCCTTCCACCGATGATCGTCCAAAACGGGACAAGCGAGGAGGTGGCCGAGGATTTGATGTCACTTTTCCTCTACTCCGCTGTTCTCAACACGATCATCTTCACATTGATTATTTGTTGTGAGTTTGATGCATATTCTAAAGTTATAGGCATCTGCTTCTCTAGGACTTCTCGAGTAATTTAAATAGCTAAAAGTTAAATAGCTAAAAGCTAAATATTACAATAGCTTTAAAAGCTTCCTAAAGCTTCCTAAAGCTTCCTAAAGCTTCCTAAAGCTTCCTAAAGCTTCCTAAAGCTTCCTAAAGCTTCCAAAAGCTTCCTAGAGCTTCCCAAAGCTTCCTAAAGCTTCCTAAAGCTTCCTAAAGCTTTCTAAAGCTTCCTAAAGCTTTCCAAAGCCTCCTAAAGCTTCCCAAAGCTTCCTAAAGCTTTCTAAAGCTTCCTAAAGCTTCCAAAATCCAAATTTCAGTCTTCTCAGCTCGACCCAAAATGCCGCCCTCATATGCCCAAGTAAGAAACTGGATTTGAAAATTGTATTGTAAAATTGTATTCTTAATTCTAATTGTTAATACTGAATTCTAATTGTTAATACTTGTCTTCAAAAGTCAATTCTTTTAGATCACCGCTCTCGAGCAGTCGATCGACAGCAATTTCATGGGCACAATGAAGAAATTGTTGACGAATAAGGAATTCTTGTTGCTCTTCTTGACTTATGGTTGGTTTTTTAGGGTGAAATGGTTTTTTGCAAGCTTATAGCCAATACCAAATGGCTTGAAAATATTTTTTGAATTCTAGGTATGAATACGGGTGTTTTCTATGCGGTGTCCACGATTCTCGCCGAAATGATCGAAGTCGTTTATCCGGGAGAAAGCGAGGCGAGCGGGAGGATTGGTTTGGTGAGTTTGGTATCTGTCTGTCTGTTTGTCTGTCTGTATGTCTGTTTGTTTGACCGTCTGGCTGTTTGTCTGCCTTTCTGTCTGTCTGCCTGTCTGCCTGTCTGTCTGTTTGGCTGTTTGTCTGTCTGTTTGTCTGCCTTTCTAGCTGCCTTTCTGTCTGTCTGTTTGTCTGTATGTTTGTCTGTCTGTTTGTCTGTCTGTTTGTCTGCCTGTCGGCCTGTCTACCTGCCTGTCTGTCTGTCTGTTTGTCTGTCTGTCTGTTTGTCCGTCTGTTTCTCTGTCTGTCTGTCTCTCTGCCTTTCTGTCTGCCTTTCTGTCTCTCTGCCTTTCTGTCTGCCTTTCTATCTGTCTGTCTGTCTGTCTGTCTGTCTGCCTTTCTGTCTGTCTGTTTGTCTGTCTGTTTGACCGTCTGTTTGACCGTCTGTCTGTCTCTTTTTTCAGATTGAGCCAAACCAAGCAAAGCAAGTCAAGGACAGTTCCTGATTTAGTCTTACTGTAGATTTATTGCATGCTGTCAGGCCTGGATCCTTGGCCTTGCTTGTAGGCTCAGTCAATTACTGTAACTGAAGCCAGATTTGAATTAGCACAACTTTTCAGCAACCTCAGTAATGATTCTTTCTAATTCCGAATGTTCCCAGGCACCAGTTGGCCTATGGCTCATTGTACTGATAAAAAAGCTCAATGCAATTCTGATTTCTAAAATTCAGGCAATGGTTTTGGCCGGTATGTTTGGCTCGGTGGTCGGCGGAGTGTGTCTGGACAAGTTCAAGAAATTCAAGTACCTTTCTCTCTAGAAAAAAAGCTCAAATTTCAATTTCCAGATTGATCACCTTCGTTGTTTACTTCTTTTCATTCCTCGGCATGGTCTTTTTCACGTTCACTCTCGAGTTAGACATTTCGATGGTTTATACAGGAGCCATTGCGCTTGGGTGCGTTTTTGTAAATGAATCATTAAAAGATTAAAAGATTAATAGAACAAAATGAAGTTGAAAACACGTTTGGATCGAATCTTAAAATCTAATATCGATTCTAATCTTAAAATTTGAATTGCCATGAGCTACAAGTAGATTTTGATGTACTTGTGACTCTCAAGCAAACAAATAATGTCTAGTGTAGCTTCTAATGTAACTTCTAATGTAACTCCTAGAGTAACTTCTAGCGTAGCTTCTAATGTAACTTCTAATGTAACTCCTAATGTAACTCCTAGTGTATCTCCTAGTGTAACTTCTAGTGTAACTTCTAGTGTAACTTCTAGTGTAACTCCTAGTGTAAGTCCTAGTGTATCTCCTAGTGTAACTTCTAATGTAACTTCTAATGTAACTCCTAGTGTATCTCCTAGTGTAGCTTCTAATGTAACTTCTAGTGTAACTCCTCATTATGGACGGATAGTCCGAATAATGAGGGTAAACTTTATCAGTATACTTTCTTTACTCCCAATTATGATTATGGGTTTAAGTTGGGGTGCTAGAGGATAATGGATCGATATTAAACTTGCAACGAAAACATCTGCTTTTCTTGCCGTTGGCAATTCAAAGTTTTTCGTGTCTTTCTCAGCACCAACCCTTCGATTTTGACTATTTTCACTATCATTCAATCCAGAAGAAAATTACGCGTCGATTGATACCAAAATCAACTCAAAATATAATATCCATGCAAAGTTATGAGGCTTTAAGTCCATAATGAGCGGGGTTTAGGTTTTTAGCCAACAACTTTACATGGATATTATATTTTGAGTTGATTTTGGTATCAATGGACGCGTAATTTTCTTCTGCATTGAATGATAGTCAAAATAGTCAAAATCGAAGGGTCGGTGCTGAGAAAGACACAAAAACCCTTTAAAGAACAGATAGATGTTTTCGTTACAAGGCTAGTCTAAGGCTTTTTCATTTGGCTTCATTCTACTGTTGTCTTTCTCATTTGGCTTCATTCTACTGTTGTCTTTCTCATTTGGCTTCATCCTACTGTTGCCTTTCTCATTTGGCTTCATTCTACTGTTGCCTTTCTCATTTGGCTTCATTCTACTGTTGCCTTTCTCATTTGGCTTCATTCTACTGTTGTCTTTCTCATTTGGCTTCATTCTACTGTTGTCTTTCTCATTTGGCTTCATCCTACTGTTGTCTTTCTCATTTGGCTTCATTCTACTGTTGTCTTTCTCATTTGGCTTCATTCTACTGTTGCCTTTCTCATTTGGCTTCATTCTACTGTTGCCTTTCTCATTTGGCTTCATTCTACTGTTGTCTTTCTCATTTGGCTTCATTCTACTGTTGTCTTTCTCATTTGGCTTCATTCTACTGTTGTCTTTCTCATTTGGCTTCATCCTACTGTTGTCTTTCTCATTTGGCTTCATTCTACTGTTGTCTTTCTCATTTGGCTTCATTCTACTGTTGCCTTTCTCATTTGGCTTCATTCTACTGTTGTCTTTCTCATTTGGCTTCATTCTACTGTTGCTTTTCTCATTTGGCTTCATTCTACTGTTGCTTTTCCCTTATAGAGTAACTAAATGTAGCTATAGATTTAGTTCATAAGAGTCAAAAATAAGATTTATTTTTTTAGTTTCTTCATGACAGGCTATCTGCCGATCGGTTTCGAGTTTGCCGCCGAGTTGACATTCCCTTGTGCAGAGGGGACAATGTCTGGTCTTCTCAATGCAAGTGCTCAGGTTTGAAAGGAAAATTGATACTACCGCCGCCACCTTTCCATTTCGTTTATACTTCCGACAATCCAAAATCTTAAAAAAACATACACACCATAGATCATGACATCAAAAAGAAAAGAGAAAGTATTGGAGGGGATTTTGTTGTCGTTGCATTGGAGGGGATTTTGAGGAGTGATTTGTGTCCACAATTGTATCCACATTTGTATCGTATCCACAGCTCACGTACATATTCTCGTCGCCGATTTCGTGCCAGACGACAGAACAACAGAACGACCGAATAGACTCCGATAGGTACAGCACTGGACAATGAAATATGATATTTGAAAAACGATCGTCACTTTCGCGCGTCTGTAACTCCGTTGTCTTTGAGTTTAAACTATTAGTGTTATACATTTTCTGAAAGCTCTTTTCAAGGGCTACACAATGGTAATATTAATATTTAGGAATACGGTAAAGATAAGGGAGTTACAGACGCGCGAAAGTGACGATCTTTTTCCAAATATGATATTTCATCGTCCAGTAGTGTAGCTTGAGAGGTGGCTTGAGAGGAAAGCACGACTCGTCCCGGGTTCTCTCTTGGTTCTCCACTTGGCCGCACCGCAAATATGCTTGACACGTTGAGTATTGGATGTTTGGATGATCCAGAATTTGTATTTGGACGTTTGGATCATTTTGTATTTGGATGTTTGGATCAAAAGTTGAATTCGCGGTTAACTTTCTCATGCGAATAGGCAGCATTCTCGAAAATGGCATCGCTGTATTCAATTTGTTTTTCTAAACAAACTTTAATGGTTCAGCTCTTCTTTGTTCTTCTTTGAGTGCCGCAAAAGTATTTCTCTCGTCATGTCGAGTAATCGGTGTCTCCGATATTGATGTATTGATGTCGTTATTGATGATTGTAGGCTTTCCACGAGTCACTGTAAATCATCGAGTGTAATAGATTTCAAAAATCTCGTCAACGATCTTGTCAACGATCTTGTCAACAACAACAATTTTGCGACTACGCGACTGTACGGGTGGGGGCTGTAGGCTAGACTACGCAACGCTCCGCACCGTCATTATGGGGGTGGGGTACTATTACAGCATTTACCCGTCATTCACACGCTAAATACTGTTCTATTCAACAAAGAAAATAGAGCTTTTATTATCCGATTTTATCCGATCCGAAATAATCGGAATAATAAAAACGATAAAATCTCCAGATCTTCGGCATCGCTTTAACATGGGCTGCCGGATCGCTTTTGCACTGGTTGGGCATTTTCACGAGCAACACCGTCATGATCGGGGTTCTCATTTTGGGAACCATTCTCACTGGTAATTCTAGTTTTTTTTTTGTTTGTTTTCGAAAACAAGCAAGACAGCAAGACAATATCAGCTCTGATCCCCATTTTCAGCTCTGATTCGCGAGGATCTCAAGCGGCAAAAGGCGCAAAAAGCCCAAGTGCATTTGCCTGTGAGTTTTATGAAAACAAACATAGTGTATACTTTTAGAAAGCTTAAAAACAATACAATAACTGCTGGAAATAACAGCAAAAAGTTTATCTAGTTAGGCTTAAATTAAGCTTAAATAGCTAGCAATAAATAAATTACAACTTTACAAGTGTTACAAAGTTTTTCTTTTCCTGAAAGTCGACTTTGAAGGAAACTAGAAATAACGATGTGGAAGACAACGGAAATGTCGGTCATCCTAACTTATCAGCTACGCATTTTTGCCAATATTTTCATGAGTTTTTGCAATTTGGCTCTGTTTAATCACGGAGATCACGGAAATCACGGAAAACTTACAAGGGAAGGTGGCTGAGCCGGTCAACTGACTGGCCTGGCCAACTGACTGGCCTGGCCAACTGACTGGCCTGGCCAACTGACTGGCCTGGCCAACTGACTGGCCTGGCCAACTGACTGGCCTGGCCAACTGACTGGCCTGGCCAACTGACTGGCCTGGCCAACTGACTGGCCTGGTCAACTGACTGGCCTGGTCAACTGACTGGCCTGGCCAACTGGCTGAGCCGGTCAACTGGCTGAGCCGGTCAACTGGCTGAGCCGGTCAACTGGCTGAGCCGGTCAACTGGCTGAGCCGGTCAACTGGCTGAGCCGGTCAACTGGCTGAGCCGGTCAACTGGCTGAGCCGGTCAACTGCGGTCAATCCGATTATGCGAGCTATACCATTCGCTGAATTTTATGCTGATTCCGAATATGTATTCCGTTTTTGCTAAATGACAATCTGTCAGGAATTATAAGCGTCTAAAGTTTGTTAGGAGTCTGAAAATGGTCATTTGATCATTGTGGTCATTTGGGTCTTGGGGGCCGTTAAGAATAACGGCCGTCTTAACGGCGTCCTCTCCGTGCAGCCGTGTCCGAGTGGTAGAGCTTTCGTTTCCAGAGCGAGACCTCACAAGTTTGATGCCCACTTCGGATTTTACTTTGGATTTTTGTCTGGCTTCTTTTCAAGAAATGCTGACTAGTCTTCTTGACTAGATTAGTGACTGAAATCCTGACTAGTGATTGGGATCGAACTTGTGAGGTCTCGTTCTGGAAACGAAGGCTTGTCCCACGGCTGCGCCGAGGGACGCGGCTAAGACGGCCGTTAAGCAGGCCCTAAGACCCAAACGACCATGCGTCCTAACAAACTTTAGACGCTTATAACTCCTGTCAGATTGTCATTTAGCAAAAACGGAATACATATTCGGAATCAGCGTAAAATTCTGCGTCGAATGGTATAGCTCGCATAGCATTTGACCTTCTTTTGTTAATAAAATTTCCTGAAATAGCGTATGTTTCAGGAAATCTATATGTATAGTTTTAAATGGAAATTTAAATAAATGATTTTCAATGGACTAGAAATCAAAATAGGTACTACGGTAGAGCCGCTAAAATATTCTCATTCTCAGTAGAGCCTCTTTGATGCTTTGGTTAGTTTAAGTTTGCACAAAAAGAAGAATTTTCTTCTTGGGATTCAAATTTGATTCAATTTGATTCAATTTTATCCAATTTTATCCAATTTTATCCAATTTTATCTAATTTCATCCAATTTTATCCAAATTTTATCCAATTTTAGTCAATTTTATTCAATTTCATCCTATTTCATCCAATTTTATCCAATTTTATCCAATTTTCAGACCTCCGAGACACAACTCACCAGCTATACCGTGGTGGCCGATTAAAAAGTTTCAAACTTCGTTTTGTATTTTTTTTTTGCACGTTTTACAATCTTGTTTATTTCACATCGTTTCACATTTTATTATTTTCGCATACACAAATGTTCCGTCACATTTTGCATTCAATTCAAATGCAAATTTCAAAATTCTAACCGGCTATATATACACTAAAATGTGAACCGCATACCTGTAAAAGAAAAAAAACTACCTGTAAAAGAGTCGTACCTATAGAATTTCGGCATTTTTCAGTTGTCAAAATAGCATCAAGTCTTGCGGTAAACATTTTCCCATCATTTCCATTTGTTTCCCTTGATATAATTATAAGTTAACACGCGAGAAAATCCCAATTTTTCTCAAGTAACACACAGTCGAATGTTTACGGGTAAAATCATAGTTTATAGCTTAACATTTTCAAGAATTTCTTTTCTTACCAGCTTTTTTTTTTCTTTATAAATCTGGATTTTCTCCGGTGATTGAGTAGAAATCGCAAGCTAAAAAAACTTCTCACTTTCGACCTCGTCCCTTTTCTTCCTTATGATTTTCTTACCTTTAGTCAAACTTGTAACTTCATATAGAACTTTCAACTGCAACATTATACCTGAAATAAATTTTTATAAAAAGATTTATGAGGCAATAAATAATAAAATACTATTTCAAAAAAGAAGCTATTCAGCGATCACAGTGGAAAACTTGGATCTCTATCGATACGTCCCAAAAATATAATCAAATTCACACAGGGAACCAAAACCAAGAAATCGTATCGATAGGGCAAATTCATAAGTATTAAGTACAAGAATGAGATGAAAACAAGAAAAAATCAAAGGTTTAGAAATCGTTTAATTCAGAGACCGCTCAGGAGACGCTCGACCGCCGCGTTCACGTCACCAAACGTTGCTTGTAGAGCTAAATGCGATATTTCTTTCGAGAAATTCGATGTTCTTTCTACTATTTACAACAAGAACCAATATCCATCTTAAAATTTGATTTTAAAAGCACAAAATTCTCAAAAGATGCCATTTAGATCTTTGGTTTCATCTTATCAAGCTATGATGGCAATTATATATCCGTTAGATACCATTTCTACAAAAAAACCAACCCGCAATGTTGGCAGCACGATTGTTGAAACCCATTCCGGCAAGTTGATCCAATTGTGAAGCGTACCGTTGCTCCAGGTTTGCTTCAGGAGCGCCAGGCGGTGCGGCAGCGCTACCCTAAAGATGTATTTATATATTAACTTTCTCAAGTCCAACAAACCATTCCCATACGGCTAAAAAGTTGTTGCATCGATCGGTACGAGTCATCGGGACGGCCACCACCACCACCGCCCATCAAGTCACCACTAAATAAAATTTACTTAAAGTATACAACACTCCCAACACTTACTTTAACAAGAATGGAGCTTCAGTGCGTAGTACTTCGACGCCCTGTTGGATTTGCCTCATCGCTTCGATCACTCGTGGATTCGACATAGCTTGCTGCATCTCGGGATTCGACATCTAAGATAACTTTACACCAAAGACTTTGATACAGTCGACTCTCTCTATAACGGAATGGAAGGAACCAAAAATTTTTCCGTTATATATAGCTTAACGTCAGCCGGGACCAAAATCCTATTCCGTTATATGGAGTTTTCCGCTATATAGAGTTCCGTTATAGAGAGAGTCGACTGTACAATTTTGCACCAAAGAAAACTTACCGCTTGGATCATTTGAGGCATGCGCTGTTGGAGTTGAGCCGCCAATTCGGGATTGTTGGCAATAAGAGAATTTGCTTCGGTCATCTTAAGAAAGAAAAATTATCAATAGTGTATTCAAGACGCTGCCTGTTGCATGAATTGTGGATTTCCCATTAACTGTTGCATCATATCCGGATTGAACATTGTGCTAGGATTGCCCTCGCCCGGCATCATTTGTTGCATCAATGCGGACAACGCTGGATTTCCCATCAAATCTAAAATTTATATGTGCAATTGTTGAGCAAATTAATTATAAAATTGTTAATTCAAAAACTCACTTGCACCAGGAGCAGCAGCGGAGCCTGTTCGACCGCTATTTGGTTGCCCAGAACCATCACGCTGCTGTGGAGCAGCCCATGGATTCGGCAATGGATCCGCATTTTCAACTCCAGCCCTTTGAGATCGAGAAGCTAAAACATTCCCTTGCAATCTGGATACTGTCGGTGATACCCATTTTTAAGTTTTAAAGATTTTATAATCATTGCTTGACTACAATTGTTTAATGATGCTAATTTTTACTATTTACTTTGATGTCTGCAAAATCACTCACTTGCATTATCAGCGCTATTTGCTCCACCAGTGGCAAATGGATTTCCTCCCTAATGACGAAGCTGCTGAGTTGAGAAGTGGCTCTTGTACATCTTGATAGAGACGTTGTAAAGCAGCTTCTCCACCGGGTATTCCCTAAAACATGTAAAGTTTAGAATTCCAAAATTGCTAATTCATCGCTAAATCCTTTTAAACAAGAACGGCTTGTTTAGAATAAGCAAGGCACACCTGCAAATTTCTGATGGCAATGTCATGGTTTCGCATCATCTCGTTGAACATATTTGGATTACGGACGATCTCCATCGTTCTTCTGATCATTTCTGGATCGTTAAGAATGTGGGCAAGTTCCGGGTTTTGCTAAACAATTTAATTAAGAAAAACTTGAAGAAAATTCAAACCTCAATCAGTTGTTGAACTTGAGGATTAGACGTTAGCATCGACTGGAAGATTTGAGGATTGTTGAAGATACCTTGCATGATTGGCGAGTCCATCATTTGTCGCATCAACTCGGGATTGGCCATCATTTGTTGCATTCCTAAAAGTACATTTTTTCATTGTTTAGTTTTAATTAAACGAGTCTATGTTAACATTAACACTTACCCATTCCCGGATTTGCTGCACTGAATTGATTGAAGGCTGCTGCCTCTGCTGGGTTATTTGGTGCGGCGGAAGGCTAAAAATAAAAAGATTAAATTATTAACAACCTTTTCCGAAGCATACTAATATGCGCACCGTTTTAAACGACCTTACACAAAATACAACATATTTTATGTGAGCAAGGTCATTCTGCCATAACGCTGATTAACAAAGTACCAAATTCAAAAGTATTAAATGAGCCTTAAGTAAATGCTAAACTTAAAAACCCAATTATTTCCCGCCACCAAATTCTTAGCCAGTGTATAAACATGAAAAGTTATTGATAAAATCAATAGCCAACTAATAGAAGAGAATTTCTAGACCTTCACTTACATTTTGTGGCCTTGTTGTAGGTGTCGACGTTGCTGAGGCGCCGCCCTGTTGAGCCTGTTGTCGGACCACCAAGTGCAAGGACATTCCATCGGTGATGTCTAAAAAATTTATGTAAAACAAATTGATTTTTGGTACTATTGGCTTTGGGGAGAGGGACTTTTTTTTCGCCAAAACCATTTTTGCCGGGGTAATTGAGTACGCTGAGCACGAATATGACATTTTTACGGTAGATTTTGAATCAAAAACGCAATTTTTAGAATTTTACATTACATCAAAAGAGAACTGGCTCTAGTTGTGGAAAGGACGATATGAAGATGTACAGAGATAGTAATGCGCAAAAAGCAAAATGGGACTGCAATCGAAGGGCACGTCGTAAACCAGGAAAGAAGAACAAAATCGGCTTTTATGCTCTGACTTCCACACAAGGCTACACAAGGCTCTGACTTCCACACAAAGCGTCATTTAATGGTTAATCATCAGCTGAACTTCGTGAATCCGGTGAACGAATCACACAAAATGTGAAACCCCTTTGGTATTGATTTAAAAAATAATTAAGTGATATCATGGCCTCAACTGCCGATTAAATGACCGCTATACAGATTTCCTTCCGGAATTTATGTGGCGGCAAGAATTTAGAAAAGGCTGTAATTTTTGGAATCAAATCTGTCAACTTTACAAATGCGAGTAGTGATTTTGGACCAGTTTATTCGTTTTTTTGTTACGTTTTAATGGAATCTTTTTGCAATTTGTTAGATTTAGATAATAGTCAATCAAAAAGCGCACAACTACAGCAACAGCAAGCCCGAAAAGTAAGCCCAAATTTGCATGAAAACCCGTAAATTAACTTTAAAAGAGGAAATGCACATATACAATGTTCAAAATTTCAAAAATCTACCCTAAAAATGTCAGATTCGCGCTCAGAGTACTCAATTACCCCGGGAAAAGTGATTTTTGGCGAAAAAAGTGCCCCCCAAAGCCAATACTACCAAATTTTTTACTCTATACAAAACAAAAAAGCAAAAACCCACTATATTTTTCGAGCGTTTCTGGGTCCTTCAAAATTTTTCCCGAGAAGATGATGCACAACTTGTCCGACGTGGCACCGACTTTCTCGCCGAGGATCTGTTTGACCTAAAATTGCTAAAAGTTTAAAAGCAACAAGAGAAAACATTGGGTACTTTTCCAATATCGGGAGCGGAAGGATTATCGGGGGAGCAAATTTTGCCTCCTCGAAAAATGCATTTCCGGGGCTGTATTTTAACTGCAACGCTTTTTTAAACTTTAACGACATTTGTGCTCCGACATTTGTGCGTTCAAGGAATCGACGGCAATCTATTATTTCGTCACTAAAGGAGTCATCCATAATGGATTTGCAACTGTGGCGAATTGATGAAAGTCCGCTCAAAGGGAAAAGATCCATTTCGCTGGGTGTTAGATATTTAAGTCACTTTTGTGATCTAATATAAAGGTTGTGAGAATAACGGGTAATTCGCGGATTTTATGGCGGTAGTTTGTATCATATAGGACAGATGTAGCGCTGCCAAAGTTTGCTCCCCCGATTTTCCTTTCGCTCCCCCGATAAGCGGATCGCTCCTCCGATATTGGAAAAGTACCAAACATTGCTCACCTCACTGATTTGCGCATTTTTCTGGACCTCGATTTCATAAGAAGTCGTCGTGGTCTTCACGGAGAGCTTGATCTTAGGCGAAGACTCGTCGTCACTTCCCATTATTTAATCTAAAAATAAGAATTGTTTTACAACAAGAATGATCGTATAAAAAGAATAAAGAATAAAGAATAAAGAAAATATGATCGTATAAAAGAATTAAAGAAAACAATCTTTGCGATGACAATGAGTAGTGACTTAGACCAGTTTATTAGTTTCTCAAGGGAAATTAGGGAAATTAGAAAATGTTTAGCCTTTCGCAAGTAATGATGATAAATCTGTGATGGATTAATTGTTAGCTTATAGACTATATAGTCAACGTTTCATAAATTAAAAAAGCTTTAGCTTTAGCTGCCAAAGTTTCTTGGTAAACCGGATCGCATTTTACAAGTTTTCGTTGAAAAGGCAGAAACTATCAGCAGCATGGACATTAAATTTCGCTAATCCTTTATTAGTATTACTTGTACTTTTAGTTATTGAGTTGTCATGTTACTTTACTTATTAGTTATCATTACTTACTTTACTTATTGTTACTTTACTTATTGTTACTTTACTTATTGTTACTTTAACTTATTGTTACTTTAACTTATTGTTACTTTAACTTATTGTTACTTTAACTTATTGTTACTTTAACTTATTGTTACTTTTACTTATTGTTACTTTTACTTATTGTTACTTTAACTTATTGTTACTTGAACTTATTGTTACTTTAACTTATTGTACTTTTACTTATTGTTTCTTTTACTTATTGTTGCTTTTACTTATTGTTACTTTAACTTATTGTTACTTTAACTTATTAGTTAACGAAAAACACTGCAACGTTTCTTATCGAGATGACGCTAAAACACCAACAGAGCCGAGAAAAAATCTTTCGGGGTAGGCTAATTTCCGCCATACTATTTGAGCAACTCACCATAACTCTCCTAAGTGGGCCAATCTTTATGATTTTTGTGTCATTTTGTAGATCTCAATAAGTGCAACAAAATGACACAAAAATCATAAAGATTGGTCCACTTAGAAGAAAGAAACGGTACTAGATTCGGGGGTGGCTAGTTTCCGCAACTTTTTTTGCGCAACTCGCCATAACTTTCTTCTGAGTCGGCCAATCTTTATGTTTTTAATGTCATTTTGTAGATCTCAATAAGTGCAACAAAATGAAACCAATATCATAAAGTTATGGCGAGTTGCGCAAATAAAATAGCGGAAAATAGCTTTGCTGTCTTTGCTAATCTTTGCCTAAACTGTAAGGAAAAGTTTTTTATATAGTTAAATTCTTTTTGTCGAATACGTTAGCTTGCGCACGCTTTATCATTTCACCGTAAATGCATTAAATGTAAAGTAAAATTTATCAAATCAAATAGATTTTTTCAAAATGAAAATCAAATAAATTTTTTGCAAATTTTAAACAATCTATGACACGTTTCAATAAGCACGATGATGAAATTATTTTCCGGAAAAGTCGTGAAACTTCTGGATGATTTTTTGTTATGAAAGAGTTGGAAGATCCCTGTGAAACGTTAAATCATTAAATTTGGAACTACAAAGTACGAGCCAAAGCGAATCGATATCACCAGAATACGGTAATTGTCGTGATTCAGGGAAAATTCGGTCTTGCCAGTGGGCGTTTCATCCTATTTCCCGCAACCAATCACCGCGTTCCACACAAATTGAATGTCCACGTCCTAAACGCCTTTATAGAAATATGTGCGCTCCCGACAACCATATTAGGTCGCTTTCTCTGTGTTATACTTCATTTCCGCCAATGTAGACGAGATTTTTGTCTTTTTTTTTGAGCTTTTATACTGATACTTTGAAGATTTTTTGCTGATTTTCTTGATTTTGTTGATCGTTTTTGTTCACTGCTTCCCTAGTGATGTGTCCGTTAGCTGAATATCTTTACTGTTACAGGAAAAGTTAAAGATATTCAGCTAACGGCTTCATTTCCCTTGAATTTTTACGTTAAACGCAAATTTTGTGATATTCAAGAACTAGCGTTTAATTTATAAAAAGCTTTAGGCTTCTATTAGTTACCCTATTTCTTCTAATAAACGTCCCCATTCCTCGACCAACTTTAGACGGCTCGTTCCAGCCCTATTTTAAGAGATTTTGATGTTTAATATACCAAAAGATAGAAGACATTAAGGGCTATCTTTTGGTATATTAAACATCAAAATCTCTTAAAATAGAGCTGAGAACGAGCCGTGTCTAAAGTTGGCGCTTGACCCCCCTCGACCTTCGCCCCTTCGACCCCTACCCCCACCAACTTTCAACGCTTTATTCTCAGCCTTATTTTAAGAGATTTTGATGTTTAATATACCAAAAGATAGAAGACATTAAGGGCTATCTTTTGGTATATTAAACATAAAAAGATCTCAAAGTGGGGCTGAGAACAAGGCGTTGAAAGTTGGTCGAGGACGGGGCGTTTATTAGAGGATCTCAAGATATTCAGCTACCGTATTTAAAGAATACGATAGCTGAATATCTTGAAAATTCAAAAATCCACAATATCTTGAGATCAAAGACAACTTTCAAAATACTCTGACAAAGAGGTCACTTCCAAGAGAGTGACCCCGTTGCTGAGTATCTCGAGGTCAAAGAGACTCCAAACTCCGAACTTTGATTCGAAATTTCTTTCAGCACATTAAAGCCTCTTACATCTTACATCTTACAAGCCCATTATCTCATTTTATCGTTTTTAAGTGAATCAAAACTCTCAATCAACTCGATTTCCAGGTAATCATGAAACTGTTCCTTGTTGGAGCGTTGCTCCTTCTCTCCGTCTACGCGTCTGACGACGTAATCGTTTACGGGGATTCAAGCTGGGATGACGGGATCAAGCAACACGAGGTGGCTCTCGTCAAGTTCTACGCTCCATGGTGTGGACACTGCAAGCGAATGGCTCCAGAATACGAGAAAGCCGCTACCAAGCTGAAGGCCAATGATCCACCAATTGCCCTGATCAAAGTCGATTGCACCATTGATAAGGAAACTTGTGACAAGTTCGGCGTCCAAGGATTCCCAACATTGAAGATCTTCCGCAACGGAGAAGTCTCGCAAGGTTTGTGCAGAAGATTTTGTTATGAAAACCGCATTTTCTCTAATAGTAGTGCATCCAGGCGAGCCGAGTTGATGGCTATTTTACGGCTTCCAAAGTTTTCCCAGAAGCTCAATGTTCTAATCCCCCCACTAGATCTCATCGTCAGCTATATTTTCTGATCCCACATCGATAGGTTCTGATAAGCGGTTCTCGAGATTTCGAGCAATTTAGGCGACGTGAGCCCTGGCGACGCTCACGGTGCACTAATATTAGAGAAAATACGGTTTTCGGAATCAGCGAAAAATTTTGCTACAAAATAGGTACAAAATAGGCTACAATACTTTGAAATTCGATGGTAAATAAACAACGATCCGCCATTGGAAAGTCTCGTAGTAAATTTTATAGCGCAATACAGCTTTAAAACTGTTATTAGGACGAAAATCTTTAGAAATTCTATAGAACGGAAAGTTTCGTAGTCTTTTTAAACCATTTCCTAGTTTCTAGAAAGTCCAGAAAGGCTGGCTGGTTCTGTTTTCGGATAGGTTGATTCAGATTTGACAGGAATTAATTAGAAAATGATTACGGTAACTTTTCAGACTAATTAGAAAATTATTACGGTAGCTTTTCAGTCTAATTAGCAAATGACTACAGTAACTTTTCAGTTTAATTAGCAAATGATTACGGTAACTTTTCAGACTACGATGGACCCCGTGAGGCTGATGGAATCATCAAGTACGTGCAAGCTTTTCTAGAACATATCAGCCGATCACTAACACATCATTAACATTATCACTTAACACAATAAAACATATAAAATCAGAACACATAGAAAATCAGAACAAATAGAATAGATTTCATAAAACCATTATCATTTCCGTTGTCATTTAGATACATGCGCGGACAATCCGGACCATCAGCTCGTGAGCTCACCTCGCAAGCCGACTTTGACAAGTTCTTGAGTCAAGATGATAACGCTGTGATTGGTGAGTTGAAAACTTCATCATCATCATCATTAAGTCATCATCAAGTCATCATCAAGTCCAATAACAATATGATTTCAGGCTTCTTCGAGGGTGAGAGCAAATTGAAGGACTCGTTTTTGAAAGTTGCTGACACTGAGCGTGATCGTTTCCGTTTTGGATACACGTCTGTTAAGGCTGTCCTCGAGAAGGCTGGATTCACTGAGTGAGTTTCGGAGCTGTTTAGCTGTTTAGCTGTTTAGCCGTTTAGTTGTTTAGTTGTTTAGTTGTTTATCTAAACCAGATGAAGCTAAGACGTTAAAGATAAACACATCAATGTTAAACTCACTGATTGACTCCTGATTGAATGACATTGACCCTGATTGACTCCTGATTGACATTGCCAGATCAATTCTAATCCAAATCACTTTCAGTGACATCGTCGTCTATCCACCGAAGAAACTCCAGAACAAATTCGAGCCTAATGAGTTCAAATACGACGGAAACTATGACACTGACAAGATCAAGAACTTCCTTGTTCATGAAACGTAAGTGCTGATTGAAATACAGCTCTAAAAAATCGTCTTCCCTTAATATCATAGAATTATTGGGGGTGAATCTTGTTGTCCGGTGATTTGGAAAAGATCCAAAGGTTTATCGACATTTGAATAAATGTGGGTTTGCTGGACTCTTGTGAGCCGCTCTGGTCGCTTATGGTCGTCTTTTGTGACCCACTTCTGGGGTCAGGTGGTGAGATTTACAGCTCAAGTTGATCTTGAGCTGTAAATCTCAAGATCTCAAGTTGAGCGCTTACTATTAGATGAAGAGATCAATCAATAGATGAATAGATCAATAGTGGAATACCCACAACAATCTTACTACTAGTTAATGAGCGGGACTTAACCTTTTGCCTCATAACTTTGCAGGGATATTATATTTTGAGTTGATTTTGGTATCAATCGACGCGTAATTTTCTTCTGCGTCGAATGATAGTCAAAATCGAAGCGTTGGTGCTGAGAAAAACACAAAAAACCTTAAACTGCCAACGGCAAGAAAAGCAGAGGTTTTCGTTATAAGTCTAGTCGATATAGTGTATATTGCTTAGGGAAGAGCCAGCCTTGACTGCCAGATTTGACTGCCAGTCTTGACTGCCAGCCTTGAGCCTGACTGCCAGATTTGACTGCCAGTCTTGACTGCCAGCCTTGAGCCTGACTGCCAGCCTTGACGGTCTCCCCCGCTGGCCAGTCCACAATATATCTCTTTAGCAACGGTCTCGCCGGCGTTCGCACCCAAGGAAACCTTTTCCAATTCGAGAGCAAACCATTGGTCACCGTCTACTACAACGTCGACTACGTCAAGGACCCAAAGGGATCAAACTATTGGCGCAACCGTGTGCTCAAAGTTGCCCAAGATTACAAGAGAAAGGTAACTTTCGTTTTCCTAACTTCAAATCCAAATCTCAGGTTCACTTCGCTGTTTCGAACAAGGAGGAGTTCTCGAGCGAGATCGATGAGCATGGACTTGCTGATCGAAAAGAATCCGATAAACCACTCGTTGCCGCTCAAACAAGCGAGGGAAAATTCCCAATGGATAAGCCATTCAGGTCTGTTGATGAATAAGAAATTGTTATAAATGTTTTTTTAGCATTGAGAACTTGAAGGAGTTCGTTGATGACCTTCTTGCCGGAAAATTGCAATCATGTAGGTTTTATGTTAAGCTTTTTTTTGGTTTTCTAGTCACTTTTCTTCTAATCTAGAAGTTTAAAGAAGTAAAGAAGAGAAAGAGATTGCTTAAAAAGAAAGAAAGAAAGAAAGAAAGAGAGTTTTTTCAGACATGAAGTCCGAGCCAATCCCAGACAATCAAGAAAACTTGAAGGTTTGTTAAAGCATTGATATTTACAGAATACGGTAGGCAGAGATTAAGTATTACTTTAGTGTGCGGACTTTCTAGAGTTAACCAGATAGTTCTAGAGTTAACCAGATAGTTCTAGAGTTAACCAGATAGTTCTAGAGTTAACCAGATAGTTCTAGAGTTAACCAGATAGTTCTAGAGTTAACCAGATAGTTCTAGAGTTAACCAGATAGTTCTAGAGTTAACCAGATAGTTCTAGAGTTAACCAGATAGTTCTAGAGTCAACCAGATAGTTCTAGGAGTTAACCAGATAGTTCTAGAGTTAACCAGATAGTTCTAGAGTTAACCAGATACAGCAAGAGTTACGGCACAGCTTTGAGATTAGGAATTGAACTCGACTTTCAACAAGGTTTTCAACTCTAGGTGGCTGTCGGAAGAAACTTCAAAGAGCTGATCATTGATGCTGACAAAGATGCTCTTATCGAGTTCTATGCTCCATGGTGTGGACACTGCAAAACCCTTGCACCCAAGTATGAGGAACTTGCTGACAAACTAGCTGAAGAGGACGTGATCATCGCTAAGATGGACGCCACCGCTAATGATGTCCCACCACTCTTCAACGTCAAGGGGTGAGGAGAGTTGAAAGAATTCAAAAGATTGACAAAGAAACAAGGAGCAAAGACAGAAACAAATCCATCTAGAAACAATCTTTCTAGAAACAAATCCTTCTAGAAACAAATCCTTGAAGTATTTGTATCCTTCAAGCTCTATTATGACAAGTATGGCAGGATTTCCTAGAGCCGGATAAGGCTTTGGCTTTGGTTTGGACTTAGTGCGAAGGCTAGCGCCTCGCACTAAGTCTATTTGGGTTTGGGCTGAACCCCCCATTTTCTGGATCTCAGCCGGTTCCCGGAGCTCAGGCTTAGGCTTAGGCTTAGGCCTGGTTTAGCCTAAGGAATTGCTTTTAAAATAACCCTGATCTCAATGCCATAGTCTTCTGACAATAAATTTCTGGCAATAAAACAATGACTTTTTCAGATTCCCCACCCTCTTCTGGCTTCCCAAGAACGACAAGCAGAACCCAGTCCCCTATAACGGAGGTCGCGAAGTGAAGGATTTCGTCAAATTCATCGCCGCTCACTCCACCGACGGCCTTAAGGGATACGACAAGAACGGAAAGAAGACCAAGAAGTCCACTGATGAACTCTAAACGATATCTTCCCAAATGATTTTCCCAAAGAAAAATCCTCCAAACACCTCACTACATAACTTTTCTCTTCAATTTCAATTTCCACTTTGATCTAATATATGGGTTTTTCGAGATGTACCCCCAAAATTTTGGTTTGTTTCACGATTTTGTTATCTGGCAGCTTCACAGTTTTGTTATTTGATAGGCAAATTTAACTGAGAGTTATCTGAGAGTTATCTGATAGTTATCTGACAGTTATCTGACAGTTATCAGACAGTTATCTGACAGTCAAATTCATCTGACAGTAATCTGACAGTTATCTGACAGTCAAATTGATCTGACAGTTATCTAACAGTTATCTGACTATCAAATTCTTTACCAAATACATTCTTGCTAAAGATTAGCCAAATTTTGTTGAAAGTGAAACATTCCATTTCGTTTTTTTTGACGAGTATCAATCTCTCTAGGCTTCTTTAAATGTTAATTTATACGGTTCCGGTCATAAGTTATTGTTTTCTTTTTTTCAATGATTCTCTGTGCCTTTTTGTTTTTCTGGTTGTTTCTTAATAAAAATATTGATAAATGAAGCAGGTAAACAGTTTATTATTCGACAAAATATGCAAAACTATTGAAGCTAAATCAAAAAAGGAAATCGAGATTCTCGATAGGCAATCAAGATTATTTTGGTGTTGAAAATATCATTTAAAAGCTACAAATATCATTTGAAAGCTACAAATCTCATTTAAAAGCTACAAATATCATTTAAAAGCTACAAATCTTCTTTCCAATATAGGCATGGTATTTCCAAAGCATTTTGCAAGAGCAAGGACCTTCTCACGAAGGATTCGGCTAATCAAAGTATTTCGGCGCTGCTCGGCGCTGCGCTGCTCTTTAAACCTGCTTCTTAAACCCCTTAAACCCCTTAAACCCCTTAAACCTTAAACTTAAACACAATGAGAACCGAATCGGAACCAAAGGAGAACCTGATCAGAACCGAATGAGAGCCTAATCGGAACCGGACCGGAACCGAATGAGAACCCGATCGGAGCCCAATGGAAACCTAATTGGATAAAATTGGAGAATTGGAATGGAAGCCTAATCGGAACCTAATCGGAATCGGAACCTAATCGGAACCCAATGGGAACCTAGTCGGAACCAAAGGAGAACCTGATCGGAACCGAATGAGAACCTGATTGGAATCCCATGGAAACCTAATTGGATAAAATTGGAGAATTGAAATGGAAGCCTGATCGGAACTTAATCGGAATCGGATCGGAACCTGATCGGAACCGAATGAGAGCCTAAGCGGAACTTAATGGGAATCGAATGAGAACCTAATCGGAACCGAATGAGAACCTAAACAATCGACAACAATCGAGTTGCGCTTCTTGAAAGACGACAACCATCCTTCTCTTGCTTTAAAATCGCTTTTTTTTTCCAAAGCATTTTGCAACAGCCTTCTCACGAAGAATTTGGTCGCTAATCGGAGTATTTCGGCTTCACCGCTCCTTGAACCATGAAATTGCCTCTTTTAAAGCCTCATCCTTCGCTACACCTGCTCTTTTGATTGATGACGTTTTCCTTTTGTCCGAGCAAACGTAAATTGACTGAGTCGATTTGACTGAGTCGATTTGACTGAGTCGATTTGGCTGAGTCGATTTGGCTGAGTCGATTTAGCTGAGTCGATTTGACTGAGTCGATTTAGCTGAGTCGATTTGGCTGAGTCGATTTGGCTGACTTGACTCAAACAGGACTAACTCAAACTGTTTGACTCAACTACTATTATCATTTTGTTTGTTGTTTTACTAAATCATTTTGGCTTTTGTCGTTTGTCATTGTCATTTGTCAAAACAGTCATTAGATTTGCAGAGGTGGAGAACGTTGAAGGCTATGTTTGCTCTAGAAAAACGAGAATAGGATTTTTTTTTGTGTCACTTGACCTTCTTACAGACATTCCGACCTCCAAAAACCTTTTTTTGTTACAATTTTCAGCTTCACATTCTTGATTCGAATAAAAACGCTTTTACTTTAATTAAAATTACATTCATTTCACTTGTTTTACTCATGAGCGAACTTATTTTCTCAACTAAGTCAACTAAGGCTCAGTCAGATAGAGGCTTGCTCAGCCTTGGCTCAGTCAACTACGGCTCAGTCAGATAAAAGCTCAGTCAGATAAAGGCTCAGTCAGATAAAAGCTCAGTAAACTAAGGCTCAGTCAACTAAGGCTCAGTCAGATAAAGGCTCAAATTTCTAGTTACAACTGATCGCAAGCTTTCCCTAAATAAGGGTATTTAGGGAAAGCTTGCTATCAGTTGTAACTGGAAATTTGAGTTTGAGCCTTTATCTGACTGAGCCTTAGTTGACTGAGCCTTTATCTGACTGAGCCTTAGTTGACTGAGCCTTTATCTGACTGAGCCTTAGTTGACTGAGCCTTTATCTGACTGAGCCTTAGTTGACTGAGCCTTTATCTGACTGAGCCTTAGTTGACTGAGCCTTTATCTGACTGAGCCTTAGTTGACTGAGCCTTTATCTGACTGAGCCTTAGTTGACTGAGCCTTTATCTGACTGAGCCTTAGTTGACTGAGCCTTTATCTGACTGAGCCTTAGTTGACTGAGCCTTTATCTGACTGAGCCTTAGTTGACTGAGCCTTTATCTGACTGAGCCTTAGTTGACTGAGCCTTTATCTGACTGAGCCTTAGTTGACTGAGCCTTTATCTGACTGAGCAAAAGCTGAGCAAGCCTCTATCTGACTGAGCCTTAGTTGACTTGACTATTTTTGATTTTTTCTTTATAAGCTCTGGTTTTCGACAAAAACGTCTCCAAAGTTTTGACAATTTTTCGACAAAATCGACGCGAGCTCACCTATAAAAGGGCGCCAGGCCGGGGCTCAACTGAAGCAGCGGCAACCTAGGGGATAGTGTGCTAGACTCTGAAACCGATGCCGATTTTGGTTGCGGGTTCAATTCCGGTTACCGCCAAATTTTTCCCTTTTCTTTTCACAAGTATAAAAAACGTTTCTTGTGAGTATTAAGATGTTTTTAAAGTATAAAATAAATGTTTATTGTCCAATAAATGTTGTTTCAATAATTGTTTCAATAATTGTTTCAACAACAAAAGCTTCAAAGACAAATGACAAGCTCAATAAGTTCCTAACCTTTGTGTGGTTTTCTTTGAGTGGCTCTACTAGGGGTGAGCTAACTAGGAGTGAGCTAACTAGGAGTGAGCTAACTAGGGGTGAGCTAACTAGGGGTGAGCTAACTAGGGGTGAGCTAACTAGGGGTGAGCTAACTAGGGGTGAGCTAACTAGGGGTGAGCTAACTAGGGGTGAGCTAACTAAATAGCTAAATCCAGAATTGGTGGTAAGTTGAAACAATTCCATAACTGGTTATGAGGCTCTTAACCAGTCGATCATCACGCCAAAAGAACAAAGAGTCTGACATTTGCAATTAATGATCACTAATGTTTTTACAGTTCGCTTAAAGATTAATTATTGTTTAACAACCCCGGGGAGAGAATTGCGATAAATTGGAATGGAATGGAATTGAATGGAATTGAATGGAATGGAATGAGGAATGGATTTGTGGATTGGTGGATTGATGGGTATCTCAATGAAATCCGAATATCCGAAGATAAAAGGGGATTTAAATAGAGGATCGGGTAGGGTGCTGGATATGGGAGACCATCCCCTAGGGAGAGAAACCCTTTCGGCCTTTGCACTTCGGCCTTTGCACCTCCTCCTTCGTTGTTTATGAGCGTTTTGAGGAAAGGATCTCATTCTCATTCTTCTAAACCATCCAAGTCTCATTCTCATTCTTCTAAATCATCCAAATCTCATTCTCATTCTTCTAAACCATCCAAATCTCATTCAACAACCATTTTCTTGACTAGACTGCTCCGAATAAAGCTTTCTCTAAACCCCGCTTGGATAAAAGTTGATCATTGATTGTTTGTTTAGCTTAATTGGCTTTAATTTCCTTTCAGCTCATTTCCATTCACTAATAATTGCCAAATCTTTTTGTCAATAACTAAAAAAACTCCTGAAATTAATGATTCAAAAGCTATTTCAAAAGCTTCAAAAGCTACAGAGCAATTTTGCGGATGAATTTTCAGGCCCAGGGCATGCTATAAAAATGTAAACGTGATAAAACATGGAAAACTTTTACTTTTACTTTCACATTCACTTCCACTTTTCTCTCTTATTCACGCCTAAAATTGCATTTAGAAATTAGGCCATGAAAACGTGTTTTTTTTCTTGTCAAACATTGCTTAAATGTGAATCGTAAAAACGACGAGGACATTTGGGGACATTTTTACATTAGATTCTTGAATTTTGATCTCATGTCCTTGAATCTGACTATCAATTAGGCCATTTAGAATTTTGATTCTTTCTGATTGGCCATTTTGATTGGCTATTGATTGGCCATTTTGATTGACCATTTTGATTCTTTTTGATTGGCCATTTTTATTCATTTTGATTGGCCATTGATTGGCCATTGATTGGCCATTGATTGGCCATTTTGATTCTTTTTGATTGGCCATTTTGATTCTTTTTGATTGGCCATTTTGATTCTTTTTGATTGGCCATTTTGATTCTTTTTGATTGGCCATTTTGATTCTTTTTGATTGGCTATTTTGATTCTTTTTGATTGGCCATTGATTGGCCATTGATTGGCCATTTTGATTCTTTTTGATTGGCCATTTTGATTGGCCATTGATTGGCCATTTTTATTCATTTTGATTGGCCATTGATTGGCCATTTTGATTCTTTTTGATTGGCCATTTTGATCTTAAATCCTTAAATCCTTCAAATTTACTATTAAGTTTGCTCTTAAATTCTTGAATCTTTTGATAAAACCTTGAATTGCTTTCAACTTTTCATAGGCCAACTCTTCAAATTGATATCCTCAGTAGAAATGGTTTCGGATCGGATCGCGATCAGATAAAATCGGATCGGATCGAATTGCGCAATTCGATCGGATCCGAAAACTGAAAATTCGGCTCATCTCCGATCCTAGCCAAATCGAAAGCTGAAAATTCGGCTCCGATCCTATCCGATCCGAACTGAAAGCTGAAAATTCGGCTCAGATCCTATTCGATCCGATCCGAAAACTGAAAATTCGGATCAGATCCGTCCGATCCGATCCGATTCGATCCGATCCGATCCGACCTAACCCGAGTCCCCACCAGCAACGCGACAAGGCTAAACAAATTTCAATTGATGAGTAAAACGCACAACAAACTTAACCCTGAACGATTTTTAGTAAAGATACGCAGATTGCAGAGCAGTTGGTGATTTTAATCATTTTGGATCAGATCCGATCCGATACGATCCGGAAAACGGATTTTTGGATCAGATCCGATCTGACTTCATCCGAAACTATGTCTAATCTACAATAAACTTGCTCAAGTATATCAAGTATATACTTTACAATACTTTGTGCTTTGCTTTGCTGCTTTCCTTTGTAAACACATCATTTCTAATGCACTCAATCATTTATTTTCTCTTACTATTAGCAAAAGATTAAGTAAATCAGAAGACTATTCGATCTTTTGAGCAAAAAGTACACTTGGTGCTGCTTTTAATATCTTTTTTATTTAATATTCAATCTTTAGATATCTTTTTTTCCAAAAAATTGTTTGTGCCTCTCAAAAGCCACGTTTTTTTCACTAGTTGAATGAAAAAGAAATCGATAGTTTTATGGGGATTATTGCTTGTTTTATTGTATTTCGCTTTCAGCTTCAATTTACAATTTTAGAGTATTAAAAGGGAAAAAATTTAAATAGAATGAAAATAGAATGGAAATAGAAATAGAAAATTGAATAAATTGAATAGATTTTATAAATTGAATAGATTTAATACCGTATTCTCTCTAATAGTGGTGCGCACTACTATTTTTTCAACCCCCTCCTGGACCGCAATACTATTAGAGAGTGCACTACTATTAAAGAGTTTTATCATTTACCAAAGTAAGACAGATATAAGATTTGTTGCAAAAATTCTTGTAACTCTTTCACGTACTCCTTTGGCTCCTTTTGACATACAGTTGTGGGCCGGCGAGTTGACAATTTGTGTCTTGACAAACAACAAAAAGATGTTTTTGTACTTTGCACAACAATTTTAGATTTTTTGCTAACTTTTTCATGTGAAGAATAGTTAATAAATGAATAAAAAAAGTCTCACTTTTGCTTGCTTGAATAGCTTTAGAATGTCACATAAACATAAAGTCAAAAAGGTTTAGATGAAAAAGAAGCGCTATAAATTCAAATTTTCGAGGGTGCACTACTATTTTACTACAATACTTTCAATTAAAAAGAATTACCGTATTTCTTCGAATAGAAGACCGGGTAAAGAGTATCATCGCGTACTCCTGCGTAGCAGCCCTTTTTAAAATTTCTTTTCTGCATAAAAGCTTTCAATGGAGTGCTATAGAGCTGGAAAATGACTCAAAAATCTGTTAGCTCATGTGATATTTTTGAGTCATTTTCCAGCTCTATAGCACTCCATTGAAAGCTTTTATGCAGAAAAGAAATTTTAAAAAGGGCTGCTACGCAGGAGTACGCGATGATACTCTTTACCCGGTCTTCTATTCGAAGAAATACGGTAAACAATAATTTGACAAAAACGCGGGTGGGACAAATGCGACCTTTTTTTTGCGCACCTGGACATTTGCGCACCTTTTTTTTGCTGGAAAAGGCCTTAGGAAAGGTCGTAGAGCTTCAAAAATGTTTTCATAGAAGGGAATCGTATGCGTAGATTCCGAATTTCGACAAATCAGACCTCGCTGACACGTCAAATTTGGGCTAAAAGGCAAAAACTACGCAACTTAACGCTTTTCCGCAGTTTTTTGCCTTTTACCCCAAATTTGACGTGTCAGCGAGGTCTGATTTGTCGAAATTCGGAGTCTACGCATACGATTCCCTTCTATGAAAACATTTTTGAAGCTCTACGATCTTTCCCAAGGCCTTTTTCAGCAAAAAAAGGTCGCATTTGTCCCACCCCCACAAAAACAAATGATTTGAAAATGAAAAAGAAACGACGACGCGGCGCTCCCATCGACTACCTCCAAATGGCGGAATGCGGAGCGTCAATTGGAATGCGACGTCGCGCGTTCTCTACTTTTTCTCATTCTCTACTCGTGCAAAATTTCGTTTGCAATTTGCAAATTTTAATTATTCAATTTATTAAAGTATTAAATGAGAAAGCAATTTATTTCTACTTGCGAGCCGAGTGATGAATCCGGAACTTTTCGTAGCCGGACCACAATGAAAGCCAAAACTTACTATTAGATGGTTTTCCATTCATTCTCCAATTCAACATTGGAGTCTCCAACTCCAATTTCCATTCAACATTGGAGTTGAATGGAAACAACGAAAGCAAGACTCATCTTCTGGACCGTTACAAAATTGTAATTTCGCAAATGATTCGAAATCGATTGAAATTTATTTCTCGGATTGTTTTCTGCTCGAAAACCTTTGGTTCTTAGACAAAGGAGGCTCCGTTTAGAATTCGCTTAGCATTAGATCGATGATTGGAAACGTGTCTTGTGGAGTGATGAAACTAAGTTCGATTTGTTCAACGGTGATCGATTTGTTGAACAATTTGTTCAACATTGGCAACTACACCATCAAGAGACCCACGATACAACTCGAAATACATTCGTCAGACTGTCAAATTCAATGGAGAAGGAATCCTGTGTTGGGGGTGTTTTTCTTTAAACTCAGTCGGATCTCTAGTGCTCATAGATGTGATGTAAAACGGTATGCTTCTTTACGCAAATGTAGCAATAAGTCCAAACTGGTTGTACCAGCAGGATGGCGGATCCAAAACATACAATTGAATTGATGTTGGGGCGAAAACTGAAGACCCGGAGTTTTCGACCCGGAGTTTTCGTGAGATTACCAGACTGGTTTTGACTCAACAACGTTAATTTTCGAACACTACCCTATTTGATTGTAACCTTATTGAACATTTATGGAATATATGAACCTCGTTACGAATCTTTCAAAAAATCTCTGTGATCCCCAATTTTTTCCGAAAAATTATTTATTTTTTTCAAAAATCATATTTCTAATTTTATTCCCGATGGAATATTATTCCAAATTGACCCAAATTGACTAATTTACGCGAAAAAGAGATCGGAGAAATTGATTTTTCGAGGGGTTAAGGGGATGCCCGTTTATTGGAGAGAACCAGAGATTGGAGGGATTGGATTAGAATAATTGCGAAAGTCTTGATCCTGATTGAGGATAGGATTCTAGACCAAACATTACCTCGTGTCTGACCTGTTTCTGACTCTAGCCCAGCTTACAGCCCCCTAGGGCCAAAGTTTAAAGCTGGCCTAGACCTGAGTTTGGTTAGAGCACTCCTTGCCCACTTTTGACCATCTGGATTGCCGGATAAGACTAACTAATCTGCAGCTAAGCTATACAAAAACTAGGTGCCATAGTCTGATGGTAAATATCTATTAGGTTGAGTACTATATTGAGGTCCACACTCTTTAAACGACTAAACCAATTGACTCCTTTTCCTCCTTCCCGTCAACCATCTGTGGGTATTGTCGATTCTCTTCTTCCACCTCTTCCTCTTCTTCCTCTTCTTCCTCTTCTTCCTCTTCTTCCTCTTCTTCCTCTTCTTCTTCTTCTTCCTCTTCTTCCTCTTCTCTTTTTCCACTTCTTCCATCCACATCCAAATCTCTCTTTGTTTACCCGAAATGAGTCCCTTTCCCCAGCCATTCCCTCTTTCTTAATTTCTTTCTTTTCCTCCTCATTTCCTTGTCCCTCACACCTCTCCCTCTTCCCCCTTTTTCGTGGAGCCTTGCTGAGGTCGACCCTTATCGATTTGGGGTCCGCACCTAAAGAGAGAGAGATTTTTCTTTAGACCTTAAATTTTTGTTCTTTCTTTCTTCTGTAAAGTCTTTTCTTTGTTTAGAACTTTCATTGTCACCTAATTTTCTTTGTCTCCTGTCACCTAATTTTCTGAAATTTTAAAGCTAGCGTTGTTGATTGGGAAATTTTGAAATGTAAATTGTTGAATTTGATGATTTTCTTGCTAATTTTCTTGCTAAAGCTAATTTTTCTGATTTTTTAACTAGATTATTAGCTTTTTGTCGAGATTTAAATGAGTTTTTTTTTAAAAATAAAGAAGAATCTTTGACTTACAAGAGGCTAATCCTTCGATTCTTCTAATCCGTTCACATATTTGACGATTTCTCATAGTTTTATTTGAAATTTAAATTCAAAATAACAGATTTAAATGTCATTGTTCAAATGTTCAAAGGAAGTATCCATGTTTTTGTAAATTTTAAAAAGAGAGATCAAAAGAGAGATAAAAATAAAGATTAAAATAAAGATCAAAATAAAGATCAAAACACAGAAATCTATTTCTAAAAAGCAACTAATTTCTTATTTAACTTTTCTTGAACTTTTCTTGAACCTTTCTTGAACCTTTCTTGACCAGTTTTTGGAATCTTTGGGGTAATGTAACAAATGCTATCTTTTTTTTGCGCACCTGGACATTTGCGCACCTTTTTTGCTGGAAAAGGCCTTAGGAGGTCTAGTCGTAGGTCGTAGAGCTTCAAAAAGGTCGTAGAGCTTCGAAAATATTTCCATATAAGGGAATCGTATGCGTAGATTCCGAATTTCGACAAATCAGACCTCGCTGACACGTCAAATTTGGGCTAAAAGGCAAAAACTACGCAACTTAACGCTTTTCCGCAGTTTTTTGCCTTTTACCCCAAATTTGACGTGTCAGCGAGGTCTGATTTGCTTTGATTTGTCGAAATTCGGAATCTACGCATACGATTCCCTTCTATGAAAACATTTTTGAAGCTCTACGACCTTTTGGCCTTGACCTACCGACCTAGACCTCCTAAGGCCTTTTCCAGAAAAAAAGGTGCGCAAATGTCCAGGTGCGCAAAAAAAAGGTAGCATTTGTCCCACCCCCTAATCTTTGACTCTATTGTGATACAAATTTATGCAAATTCTATCAAGTCTTCTTAATTTGCAATTTTGAAATGTGTTTGTCGTTTTTCTGACTTTTGGAGGGTAATTTTTCATATAAATAGAAAATTAAATGCTAATTTTAGTGTTTTGCAAATGTTCTCCTTCTCTTTCTTTCTTTCTTTCTTCTTCCTTGTCTTCCTTTCTTTCTTCTTGGAAAGAAGACGCCGATAGCTTAGTGGTAGAGCATCTGCCTGGTAAGCAGAAGGTCGAGAACTCAAATTCATTCATTTTTCATTCATTTCTTTGCATTCATTTCTTTATTTTATGTTTTCCATAGCTTTATTGCATGTTTTAACATAGCTATAAATGTTTTACATAACGTGTTCAACTCTAGACTCAATAGATTCAACTCTAGACTCAATAGATTCAACTCTAGACTCAATAGATTCAACTCTAGACTCAATAGATTCAACTCTAGACTCAATAGATTCAACTCTAGACTCAATAGACTCTCTAGATTCACTACTAAAGTCACAGGCATTTTTTATGATACTTAACTTAAATTTTCTTCTCTCTCTGATCTCTCTGAACTCTCTGATCTTTTAAAAAACGCGATTTCCTTGTCTAGTTTGTCTAGTTCCTTGAAGTTTATACAAAGAAACAAAAAAAGACAAGAAAAAGACAAGCTCTCGAAAAAGGCTCTCTCTTCAAGAAAAGCTCTCTCTTCCTTAGATAGACTGGATGAATAGATGGGAGATATCGATTGAGAGCTTCCGCTTGGGGAAATAGAATGGGTAAGGGCCTTTACTAAGGCTTTTACCCCTTCTCTTTTCCTATTTCATCTGATAGGTGAATTGGAAGACATTGAGTCGAAAACTTTACTCAAACTTTAGCATGAGTTAAGCTAGTGTTGCAGATCGCTTTTTCCTTATTTCACAAGCTAAACTCACAAGCTAAACTCATTTCAAAGCTTTAGGGTAAAGATACTTAAGTACAAGTTAGATGTATCATTTTTGGGTACAATGTTGGGTACAATGTTTTTCGACTTTTCTTAAATTAATCTTGATTGCAGCATCTTTATATCTGCCAAGAATGAAATAACCTACTCAAATTAGAGCCGATTTTGATAGACTTTTGCATGATTAGGGAATGATCTATCGATCTGAATAAGTGATAATCAGAAAGAGGAATGTTTTGAATATACAGTGAACAGAAAATTAGTTTCCAAAAAGCTTTCAGAAAGCTTTCTAAATCTTTGTACTAGAAAGGTTTCTGTAGCTTTGTACTAGAAAGGTTTCTAAAGCTTTATAACAGAAAGCTTTCTAAGGCTTTGTATTAGAAAGCTTTCTAAAGCTTTATAAAGCTTTTTAGCAGAAAGCTTTTTGTAATTTGGTATTGAACAAGTATTTTCTTGTCGCTGAATCCTTTTCTTTACTGAATAAGATATGATTTACTTTTTTCAGTTATTAAAACCACAAATTAGCATTAATTTCTCCCAAATAACTAAAGAAAACAAATCCTTTTAATTACAAGCAAGATTTTACTCAATAACATTGTTCATTTATGCTTTTTTTTTGACCAGAATTGTCGCTGATGTAACCTTTTTTTCGCTTTTCACCTTTCCTCTCTTCCTTTTTTTTGTCAGACTTTTGCATTCAAAATGCGTAAATCGTTTCTCCTTTCTTAAGAAAAGAAAACGATTTCTTTTCTTAAGAAAAGAAAACGATTTCTTTTTTAAAGAAAAACCATTTCTTTTTTAAAGAAAAACCCGCAAATGTTAAGTCGATTTAGAAAATCGTTCACAAAATCCCTTAAAAATCTTTCTTTTCTTTTATTCTTTCTGCAATTTAAGTTTACAGTAAATTGAAAAGAAAAATCAAAATAAAAACTTTAGATTTCTATGGAAAGACTAAAGACTGTCTTTACAGTTTCCTCAATAGTCTAAGCCTCAATAGCCTAAGCCTGAGCCTGAGCCTAAGCCTAAGCCTAAGCATTCGGAGCCAGGCCTGCTGAGTCCAAAGTTGGGACAAAAACCAGACTCACTACTGACCTTAACTGTTCTAGCTTTACTGCAAGTTTGGTCATTCATGAGCTCACCAAAAGTCATCACCTTCCTGACTGGCATCAACCTCTAAAGCCTGAACATCGGCCTGACTTTAACAGGATTTGACCAGAACAGTTTTGGCCTAGGTTAAAAGGCCTTTTTGGCCTTAAACAGGTTAAAAGTCGGGTTCAAGAACATATAGTAACCATACAGTAACCACTATAGCAACTCAGCAATTCAGCAGTCCAAACAGTAATCACTACAGCAATTCTTAAACTGTACCGTGTCCTTTAAACTGTACCTTTGAAACATTCCTGATCCTACTCCATATTCTTATCGAAATCGAGCATTCTTGTTTGATTGTAGAACATTTGATACGTGGTCCGCCCCTTTGCCATTGGCAATCTAACTTTGAGCTTAAATATCTTGGCTTTGGGTTGGTCGATTGAAATAGTTTTTATATCAATCGATAGAGAAAGACTTGGTGAATCTAATGATACCAAAAGTGTTTAAATTGAACAGCTCAACACCGAGATATTAGGGCTCAAAGTTATATTGCCAATGGCAAAGGGGCAAAAGCATTTGATGCATTTAATAAGGAGCATTTGATATGCAAATGCTATATCAAATGCGCAATAATCTCGTTTCCACTTCAGCTTATAGAATTTAGAATTTAGAAGTCTCTTTTTCAAGCAATCCCAAGCTAAACAATAATTTTTGATTTGATTGACAAAGAGAAAAAGTGTTGGAAAGCGTTTACGGCCGGCAAATCGACAAAGAGGATTTTGTTTGTTGGGAGGGGGGAAAGAGATTCATGAGATTCATGAGATGAAATGCACACTTTTCTTTTTCTGTCGTTCCATTTCTGTATGTACAGGACTCATCGGATCGCAAACATCGCTAAGCAAATCCCCTTTGAGTTTTTCCTTTGAATGTTTAACGCTTTAATATCCGAAATGTGGCTTTTGTTGACTTTAGGGGATTGGGAAATAAAAAGTTTTCCTATTTTAGGGAATTAAATTTAAAATCAAGTATTTTAAAGACATTTACATCCGAAAGAGGTTTACGCTTTTAAAGACATTTACATCCTAAAGAAATTTACATTTTAAAGACACTTACAATTCTATTAGACATTAGTTAGCGTTAAGCACTTTGTACGTTGTACGTTGTACTTTGTACATTGCATTTTCTACTTTGTACTTCGTATTTTGTACGTTGTACTTTTGGCTTTGTACGTTGTACGTTGTACGTTGTGCATTGTACGTTGTACGTTGTGCATTGTACGTTGTACTTCGTATTTTGTACGTTGTACATTATGCATTGTACGTTGTACATTGTGCATTGTGCATTGTACGTTGTACGTTGTACATTGTGCATTGTACGTTGTACATTGTGCATTGTGCATTGTACTTTGCACGTTGTGCATTGTACGTTGTACTTTGTACTTGAAAATAGAAACACACCCTTTCTGGTGCACTTGATTCTTGATTTTTTCCCCGATTCTGTAAGAAAATCGGGAGCTATGCACTAGAACTAGTGTGTTTACAATTTATAAGCACAAAGTACACTAGAAGAAGATGATTCCTCAATATTTAAGCTTAAATTGTCCACCGAAAAGAGCACGGAAATCGTTGGTGACTCTGTGCTTTGTGCTCTCGAAAACGTACACTCTCTGGCGCACAGATTTGAGCATAAAGTATAGGCTTTATAGGCTTTGAAAGCTTTGAAAATAAGGCTTTAAAACGGTTTCCTTTTCGCATAAAACCGTTGTTTTGAGAGGGAAAGAAAGAAGAATTCAGTGCACCAGAAAGGATGCGTTTACCCATTTCCGAGCACAAAGTGCGCCTATGTGTTTTCTGTATTCAAGTTAAGAATCGATTATTGAACATTTGATATAGCATTTGCATATCAAATGCTCCTTATTAAATGCATCAAATGCCCCCGCCCCTTTTTCATTGGCAATCTAACTTTGAGCTCATTACATATTTAAACACTGGCTTTGGGTTAACCCATTTAACACTATTGTATGTAGATGGCCAAGACCTTTTGATATAAAAAAAACATTTTCAATCGACCAAAAAAAAGCCAAGATAAACTCCCTTTTAAAAACCCCACCCACCTTGTTGAACTAACTTTGCCATTGCGTAATTTTGTCCTGGCTCTTTTACTTTCTAAATTTTTAGGCTTTTAAATCCCAGGCAACTTCCCCAAAAATCTAAAAGAGAACACGCGATTTTTCGCTAAAAATTCCGATGTCTTCGTGGAAAAATTTCGACTACAGTTTGAGCTTTTTAATAGAATTACTAGTAATAGGGATTCAATTTTTGATTTCTTATCTTCTTACTTCCTTCCTTCCTTTTCTTGTGCTTGGTTGTAAATACTTCCTAAACTTTACAGTAACCCTAAATAGATGAAAATCTTTAACTTTTTTTGAGTAGGTTAAAAAGTGGATAAATTTTCGATTAGGTGAGACGAATTTTCGTCAAAATACGGTAGTCGGCTTTCATGAATCGGTGATGAATCGAGATTTTCCCTATTCCTTGCCTTGTTACTTGAAAAATTCCTTGCCTGCTTTTTTGTCTAGTTAAAAACATTCGAAAGCTCTATATAAATCTAAAAATCTCTCTCTATATGAATCTTTATGCAAGTTTCTATAAATCTATATGAAAATTAATAATACAATGTCTGGATAAACTTATGAATCGTTAAAGTAAAGCCTTGTAAAACTTATGAATCGTTAGAGTCCGGATTGGAACGGTTCTGAGAGAAAAAAAGAGGATCCGACGAATGACGTCATGTTATTTTTAAGTGATTTCTTGGAATTTGAAAAATAACAGATTTTCTCCTTATTTTCAATGAGTAGACAACTTCAACTTCAAGTAGACAACTCATTGAAAATAAGGAGAAAATCTGTTATTTTTCAAATTCCCAGAAATCACTTAAAAAATAACATGACGTCCGTCATTCATTGGATCCTCTTTTTTCTCTCAGAGCGTTTCCAATCCGGTTCAGATTTTGGTTCGATTTACGATTCCAATATGGTTCCAATATGGTTCCTATTTTGATCCAATACGATTCCAATACGGTTCAGATTTTGATCCATTCCTATTTTGACCCAATACAGTTCCTATTTTGATCCAATACGGTTTCTATTTTTGTTCGATTTACGATTCCAATACGGTTCCAATACAGTTCCTATTTTGATCCAATACGGTTCATATTTTCATCCAATACGGTTCCAATATAGTTCCAATACGTCGTTAAAATGATTCGAAAGCTCGAAGCGTTCTCTATATAAATCTATAAATCTCTCTCTATATGAATCTACAAACCTCTCTCTATATAAATCTAAAAATATAAATATAAATCTCTCTCTATATGAATCTCTATATAAGTTCCTATAAATCTATATGGAAATTAATAATACAATGTCTGGATAAACTCGTTAAAGTCGTTAAAGTAAAGCCGTTATCGGATCGTTAAAGTCTGTCTACTTATTTAAAATAAGCAGAAACGCTGTTATTTTTCAAATTCCCAGAAATCACTTAAAAATAACATGACGTCATTCGTTGGATCCTCTTTTTGCTCTCAGAAAGCTCTCAAAGAGCTGTCTGTATATGAAAAAGAAACTCTTTATGAATCATCAAAACAATTTCTTCATCATTTCCCCTTTTTGTTATTAGATTTTACTAGAAATTGATGAATTAATCATTTCGTAATGATTCAAAATAATCATTTGGTAATGACGTAATGACTCTTGTACACTTTGTGCTCGAATCTGTAAACGAATCCTTTCTAATGCACTGAATTTCTCAATTCTTACAGAAATGCTTTGATATTGCAGGAAAATGAGGAATTTATTGCGCTAGAAAGGATATGTTTATAAATTAGTAGATCACGAAGAACATGTCCAGTGGCTGATGTAAGAAAAAGAGAAGAGAGATTCCCTAACAACTGTTTTGCCTTGATATTCTTCTTCTTTTTCTTTCTTTGCTTTCTTTGCTTTCTTTGCTTTCTTTCTTTCTTTCTTTCCTTCTTTCTTTCTTTCTTTCTTTCTTCCTTTCTTTCCTTCCTTCCTTCCTTCCTTTCTTTCTTTTCCATTTCCCATCTTAAATGTCCCGGTCAATTTATGACCACTTGATGGGTCTTTCCGGGGAAATCACTTTTATTGTTGAAATGCTAGCAAAAGTGCGTTTTTTGTGCTAAAATTCGTTACGTCAAAATCCTTTACCCCCAATTTCACTTGCGACAAAATATTTTACGCCATATATCATTTGCGCCAAATTTACTGAAAATCATTGTAACTTTTCCCTTCCCCCCCCCCCAACTTCTAATCAACTTTTTTCAGTTTTCTTCTTCACAATTTTCCCTAACACTGTTTTCAATTAGAAAACACGTTGAAATCCTTATAGAGACCTAAAAAACAATCATTTTTACGTCACCGATTTGGCTTTTTACTTTCTAGATTGATTTTATGCCATTTTCAGATTCGGCAAAGGCGTTAAAGTAGCATCAACAAGAAAAAGTAGTAAAAAAAATAAAAATAAACAATCAGAAATGGTAGAAAGGTAGAAAAGTGTGTTGAAAAGCGTAAATTTGGTGCAAATGATAGTCGGCGGAAAAAAAGATTTGGTGCAAATGATAAGGGCGCAAATTATAAGCGGCGCAAATGTTAGGCGAGGCAAATGTTAAGCGGCCCAATGTTAAGCAGCGCAAATGATAAGCGACGCAAATGATAAGCGGCGCAAATAATAAACAGCGCAAATAATAAACAGCGCAAATAATAAACAGCGCAAATAATAAACAACGCGAATGATAAACAGCGCAAATGATAAACAGCGCAAATGATAAACAGCCCAAATAATAAACAGCGCAAATGATAAACAGCGCAAATAATTTAGCGCTTTTGCCTCTAGAAAATTTCCCTTACTTTTAATTACACTCAAATCCCTGTCTTTTCATCGTAACTTTTTAACTTCTTTTCATTTCAACTTTCTAATCTCAATTTCCCTTTTTACCTTTTCAATTTTTATTTGACATTTACAATTTACCAATTCGGGATTATTTCTTAAATTCCAGATCACGTGAAACTATTGCTCGAAAAAACGAATTGGAGAATCGTTGGGAGTGGAGTGGAGAGGAAAGGACGAATCAAAAACGTGACAAGCCTCAGGTTTATTTTGAGTTTTCTTTTTGTTAAAAAAGCTTAACATAACTGTTACCCTCTGATTCTGACGTTTGAATAGAAAGGATTTTAAAGGAATTGTTGCAATTTGAAAGTTGCAAAGGCTCATATCCCCATTTTGCACAATTCTTTGTAGAAATTTAGCCTTAAAACCAATTTTTCTTTCTTTTAAAGTAATGATTTTCTTTCTTTTTCATTCCAAAGTCAACTTTGTTTATTATTTTTTAGTTTTAGATGTAATTTTGTAGATTTACAATACGTTTTAACAGTAAAAATAATGATTTTCCCTCAAAATTGACTTTGATTTGAATTTGATTTCAAAGATTTGTAATAAATTTCCGAAAATTTTCGATGTTTTTAAATGAATCATTCCGAAAATAGAAAAGCATTGTTTATCTTTTCAATTGATCGCAAAAAGAGATTGTCGAATCGTAAACTTTTCTTTATTTCACGCAAATAATTCGAACTATATAAGCTGCAGATTTTTCGAGATTTAGACGTCCTTTTATTTAAGCTTTAGCAAGTTTTAATAGAGTTTTATTGTAAAGTAAAGCTTCGATATGATCAGCATTTGGAGACGAGCTTTTTACTTCTTATTTGGAGACTTTCTTTTTTATGATTTTCTTCTACTTATAACAAGGAAACCCCCACCAGAACCCCAACATTGTTTCACTGGAAACAGTGTTTCTCATGCACAATTTTATGGTGATTCCTAAACTGTAAGCAAAAGTTTTAAGCAAGCAAGCAAGTTCTAAAGCTTTAAGCAAAAAAAGATATTCAACTTTTTCTTTTCCTGCCATTTTCGTGCCAAGCCAATCGGCGCGCAATAAGCTCCTTTTTTACGCAGCCCTTCTAACTAGACATTGGTTTCGAATCGGGTCGGGGCGGGAACTTTTGCTTTAGAAATTTTTGCTTACAGTTTCGGAAGCACCATGAGATTCTGCTTCAGAAACACTCTGTTTCCAGTGAAACAATGTTGGGGTTCTGGTGGGGGTTTCCTTGTTAGAAGTAGAAGAAAATCTTGTCTCCAAATTTTTCGGGTAGGATCGGGTTGAGCCGATTAGGTTTCCATTCGATTCCGATTAGGTTCTCATTCGATTCCCATTCGATTCCCATTAGGTTACTCATTCTAGAAGAAATTTCCTTTAGAAAATTTCCCTAAAAGCTGATTTTTCATTACCTTCCTTTGTTAGTTGACTTAAAATGAAGAAAAAAGAGAGAGAAATGTTGACTCTGTATGAGAAAGAAAAGAAAGAAAGAAAAACATTTTGATGAATGGCTTTGTGTTTGGCTTTGTGGCAGAGGAACACATGGGCTCGAGTTAATTTGTTTAGAGGCTCGTGGTTTCGATGGGTTACATTTTGAGTTGAAATCCTCAATTTTAAACAATTATTGTTTCATTGTGCAACTATTTCATTCTTATTTCATCCTTATTTCATTCTTATTTTATTATTCCTTCATTATTTCATTTGATTTACGTTTTAAGACTAGATTTATTCTACAGGGTGACGCATAATGACCAGCACATCGGTTTTTTGAGCGTAACTTACCGCAATCGAAACGAATCTTTATACTCTTTTGCTTTTTTTGAGAAAATTAGACTCTTTTTCTACACTAGACTTTTATTGATTGTTTTAAAATGAAAATAAGGCTATTTTTTGAGTGATTCAAACTTCAAACTTCTGATCACCATCAATAGATTGAATGTTTTGGTTTGAATTATATGAAAAAACCTTCTTAAATTATCTAACTTGACTCTTAAAAATGGTTCTGAAAGACTTTATGAAAAGAAGATCGGCTAAGATTCAGGGCTAAGATCGTAGCTGGCTAATTAAAAGACTTTTAAAAAAATCATTTAGTTTTTTAGAAGTTTCAGGAACTCTGTCTAGAAGAAAATTCTTTCAGAGATGTTTGATCTTGATTGTAAATGATTCACAGCTTTATTGTAGCCTAATTAATATACTTATTAAATAATATATGCGAAATGTCAGTGTAGAAAACTTTTCATTTGCGATTAATTAGCCGCATAGTCGATCAGCGTGCCGAGAAACTCCAAAAATAGAAGTTTGAATTTTGTCTAGGTACCAGATTGCTTTTCCCTACTTTAGTAGGGAATCATTAGACTTTACTGTGTACTATTTAGTCAACTTCTAATGACTATTTAGTTGACTAGTTGGCTAAATAGTCAGTTGAAGTTGACTAAATAGTACACAGTAAAGTCTAATGATTTCAGAAACTAAAGGACTATTTTAAAGTTTACGAGAGGTTTTATGAGGTAAGAATTGAGAGGGGAAATTCAGTGGAATACATGAAAAGGGAATGAGAGAACGGAGCATTGGCCAAGCGAATTTCGGCTAATTTCCGGGAGATATGGACCACTCTGGACGCTCATTTCTATGAAAAGACCCTAGCCATCTCTAGGAAAACCTTTTTTCCTTCTTTTTCTTCTTTTCCATATTTTCCTTCTTTTCCTTCTTTTCCATATTTTCCTTCTGTATCTCTCTCGAAAGGATTTTGACGTGTCCCCCTCAATCCCAATCTTCCATAGACATATGCGGGACACGTCCTTGTCATTCAACGTTCATTGATTAATCGTTCGTTGAATCGTGAGCTTTTTTAATCTGATCTCTTTACGTCTAGCTTTTAGCTTTTAGCTTTTAGCTTCTAGCTCTTAGCTTTTAGCTTCTAGCTTTTTCCATTCTTTGACTCTACTACAATTGTTTATTAAAATTTTGTGGTTTACTTACTTACATTCTTACTTTGACATGTATTATGATAAGTTGTTATTAACTCAGGCAACAGATGGGCCTTTTGATGCACACGATTTGATAGAGGTTTAAATAAGGATTCCAACTTCGCTCTAGATATTTTGAAGCAGAAAGCTGTCTTGAGCACACTTGGGGAAGAAAATTGGTGCTTTCAGCAGGTTGAGGCGTTTGCCCCCAAAGCCCGAATTGTGCAAGATTGATGTGATTGATTGAAGCATTGACTTTCACAAGAAAGCTGGAGTCAAGTTTGCTAAAAAGGTGCGTTTACAAACAGTCTACTTTGCAGCCATTGTTTGAGAGCTTTCATTGATTCCTATTCGGTTTCGATTTGGTTTCTATTTGATTCCCATAAAGATCTCATTTGGTTCCTATTTGGTTCATATTTGGTTTATATTCAGTTCCTATTTGGTTCCTATTCGTTTCTCATTCGATTCCCATTCGATTTCCATTGATTTGAACTCAATTGAACCCATTTTATTAAGTTCCGATCTTCAACTGGTCAAAGAGAGCTTTGTGGGCTGTTATCTAGAAATTTCTCTCTCTGATAAGCGTGTTTATTGTTGTTCTTTGTGAGAAAAATCTCCTCATAAGCGCTTTATTCTTTTGCCCATTTTTTGAGTCAAAGCCAAAGCCAGTTGATGGGTATAACTATAAGAGTTATAGTCATCAATTGATGGCTATAACTCTTATGAATTATAGCCATCAATTGTGTATAGCCATCAATTCTATTTCTAGTCATTAATTAGGGTTTTGCTCATCCGCGATACACCAACACCTTGCACATTTTTGGTCTGATTTTACGCTTCTTGGATAATCAAACCGAAAATCAAACCGAAGCTGTATAGTACACCCAATAAAGTACATCGTACTGCATAAAAATGTAAGGATTGGATTGAGATTTGAGCAATGCATAGACATTTACAGTTAACGCAGTACAGTCACGCTTTTCTTTCCGTACCCTTTCCGTAGCCACATTTGAAACACTTCCCAAAAAGGATTCTCTTTTTTTTTCTTGTTACAAAAATACCAGTTATTTGAAAGAAAAGAGAGATCATCCTACTTTTTGGGGAAAAGAGAGGCATGCCAAGGATGAGAGAATTCTTTTCCCACTCTTCATCCATTTCGGGAAGCCTTCTCTTCTCGATTCATGGTCCGGTTTCACCTTTCCAACCAAATGGAGTAGACAAGGACGGGTCGATTGAGGGGAAAAGCCTCGTTTCAGGGTGTGCCTCCTCTTTTTTGTCTCTCACTTCACACTTGATTTGAATTGACAGGTTTACTCCTACAGTCCAAAGCTTCTTTACTATACAGGGTGGGTTATCGGGCTTTTTTACTGTACAGGGTGGATTATCGGGCATTTGTTAAGGCCCCACCTCTTCGCCATTGGCAATTCAACATAACAAAAGGAGCGCGGCGCGTATAAAAGGTGGGACATACGCGCCCGGCCTCTTGCCATTGGCTCAACTTTGAACTAAAATATCTCGGTGTTGAGCTGTTCAATTTAAACATTTTTGGTATCATTAGATGCGCCAAGTCTTTCTCTATCGATTGATATAAAAACTATTTTAATCGAACAACCCAAAGCCAAGATATTTAAGCTCAAAGTTAGATTGCCAATGGTAAAGAGGCCGGGCGCGTATGTCCCACCTTTTATACGCGCCGCGCCCTTTTTGTTATGTTGTCTAGATATGTTTACTGTAATATTTTAGCACTCATTTCTGCCTATGAATGTCACAATAGGGAACTATTTAAGCATAAATTGATCTATGACTCGTTTCATCTTTCTTAACGGACGCTAAACTTGGCTTTAGTTCTTTCGAATAAAAGACGAAGCCAAGTGCATTCGGTTTTTGAGGAAATTTGTCTCATTTCTCCACAATATTAGTGGAAATTCATCTTTTTCGCCTTGTCTCGTCTACGCTCAACTCAAAACTCATAGATGAGGAGTGAATTGGGTGCCACTCTCACCCCATCTCCTCCCCCCGTCATCCACACCACCCTCACCTCTCAATTCACTCCATCAATTCACTCTACCCACACTTTTTACCCCCTTTTACGGGATTCTTTCCTTTTTTTTCTTTCCATAAGAGTGTAATTCATCCGCTGAATTCTCTCCTCTTTGCCTGGAGTGCGCCATCCAACACACAAATTGATGACCTCCGGAAAAAGCTTTTTGGCTTTTTGGCTTTGCGGCTTTTTGGCTTTTTGACTTTTTAGCTTTTTGGCTTTTTGGCTTGATCTTGAATCATTAAGATTTTGGATTAATATAGCTGACGGTTGAATAACTTGGCTTAGATGTAGACTTAAAAGCTTGGCCTTAAGCTTTTTGCGATCTAACTTGCTATCGAATTTATTCAACTCTTCAAAAAGTCGATCAGTGGATTATAATGATTAGGGCTAAGCTAATCGATCAGTGGATTGTCGATTAGTAGATTGAGCATTAGATTCGTCATTAGATTGGTCATTAGATTGGTCATTAGATTGATCTGCAGATTGATCTGTAGATTGTTCTGTAGATTGATCAGTAGATTGATCAGTAGATTTTCAAAAGCTAAGTCATAGCTAAGCTAACCAAAGCCAAGGATTGGTCTAGGAAGGTTGAAGAACCAAGCCAGGCAAACCAAGCCAGGCAAACCAAGCCAGACAAACCAAGCCTTAAATGCCTAAAAACTTTGCTTAGCTTGCCTTGATCTGAATTTTTTGATTCTAGACAGAGCCTTGATGTCTTAAAGGCATCTTAAAGGCTTTTGCTCGAGGGTTTTTGCTATTTCTTTGCCTTGATCTTTCCTTTGAATTGATCTTTCCTTTGAATTGATCTTATGGAAAGTAACGCGAAAATCTTATGCTTATATTGTGTGTTTTTCTTTGCGCTTCGTTTTCTCCTTTTCATTCTTTTGTCTGAATGGAAATGTTGCCTTTTCCATCCTCCAGGAAACATCCAAAACACAAACATCGACACCGACAACGACATCACCGACAGAAATTTACGATTAAAGTCAGAGATTTTCTTTTTCCTTTTAGCCAGAGATTTTCTTTTTTCTTCAAAATCTGATTTTTATTAGCCAAATATTCAAAGATTAATCTGTTTACAGTTTTAAATGCTCAAGAATCCTCTAATCCGTTTAAAGCTAGAGATCAAAATGCTCAAAAATAGCTAGATTTTGATGGGGACATTTCAAAAGCAAAAAATGATAGTTTAGGTTAAGCTAGAGTTGTGATCACAATCTAATAAAGTATTTTGGTACAGTTAACTACCAGATACTAGATACATTTACAATAGATAGCTAACAGATATGGCTATCTATTAGATAACAAATAGCTGACTAGCTAGTAGATAACTAGTTATTAGATAGTAGATAACTAGTTATTAGATAGTGGATAACTAGCTAACTATTAGATAGTAGATAACTAACTATTAGATAGTAGATAACTAGCTATTAGATAGTAGATAATTAGCTATTAGATAGTAGATAATTAGCTATTAGATAGTAGATAACTAGCTAACTATCTACTATCTAATAGCTACTAGCTAACTAAAACCGTTTAAGAAACCCCAGCTCTTTCCATTGCACTTCCACTGGGTTTTACTTTCTCAACTTTTCAATTCAACTTTCTCCATTTCTTTAGCTTCATCGTTTTCAACATGTTTAGCTAATATTGCTAATAGCTAATAAGCTAATAGCTTGCTTAGCTTAGCTAATATTTTAAAACAATCCTATCTACAATTCTGTGCTTTATGTTCTCTTTGGTATCTTCTTTTTGGTATTAGAGATTTTTGTGAACCATTTTTGGTCTAGAAGGGATGGTCATCAAGAGAAATGGATGGCCCTTGACCCTTCAAGGAGAGGAGAGATTTCTTTGTGATGAGAATAGAAGGGAATGGGGAAAGAGGACAAGGGACTGGAGCTGGGACTGAAGGTGAGAGCTGAGAGGGGACAAGAGGCCAGGGGGACAAGGGTCCAAGAGAACGATGAACCCGAGGTGATCAATTAACCACACAATCTGTAACTAAGTTCTTTTTATAATCTTCTAAATAACTAACTTGAACTCAAGCTTGAACTCGTTTTTCTGTTCCCAAATCAAATGGATTTTCTTTGAAGCTATGAAAGCATCCATTGAAAGCTATTGAAAAGCCATTGAAAACTAGATCATCTGTTCAAGATCACCAGTTCAAGATCACCTGTCTCTGCTTCGTTGAACGCTTTTTATCACTGTGTTCTTATTTATGTCCTTATTTGATCCTTACCAGAGCCCGGATCCACTAAACTATTCACCATTTACCATCTAGCAATTTTGCTAAACGGATTTAGCAGTTTAGCATTGCTTTGCTAAATGCTAAGTGCTAAATTTACCCAATTGAGTTTTATATCTTGTAGACTGAATATTCTGATGCCACCACATAAAGCTAACATCGTTGACATGAAGCTAACAACAGCAAAAAAAAGCAAACATCGTTAAGAAGTTAAATCTAAATTTGCTAAATGCACTGGTGAACTCGTTGAGTTAGTCGATCGTTGAGTTGGTCGATTAGCTTGCAATGTTTGTCAGCATCCCAGCATCCATACCTTTCTTCTTTTGACAATCTTTTCTTTTTCTAACCCGATCCGCTTCGATCCGGTCAAATCGGGTCAGCCCGAAAAATCAATTTGTTCGGGTCAACCTTTGACCCAACCTAATGTGCTCCGACCCGATCCGTCCCGATCCGTCCCGACCCGCTCTGACCCGATCCGCCCCGACCCGATCCTCTCCGAGCCGATCCTCTCTGACCCAATCCTCTCCGAGCCGATCCAGGTCTCGATCGAGGTCTCGATCTCGATCTCGATCATCTGCAAGTTCTTCAACTTCTGCTCAATTCGTCAAATGATCTAGATAGTCAGCTATGAGCCAGATTTCAAGAGATCAAAGAGAATACAGAACATTTGAAACTTTGTCAAGTGAAGTTGGGCTTTCATATGCTTTTCTCTAAAGCTCTAGAGAGCTGGGTCTTTCAGAAAGGGAAAGGGGTGCTGGGTCTTTAGGATAGAGGCCAAGTGAATGCAAATGGCACCCTTTTGACGTGGCTGGGTCGTCAAGAGTGGGGGGAGACCCTATTCTCTGTCTGTTCTCTGTCCTCTTTCACCCCACTCATGCAAATCCCCTCCCCTTTCCCTTTGCATGATGTGGATGCTCTTTCCCCTTTTATCCCCTTTTCACGGCCAAAGTTTAATTCCGACAAAACATGCAAACCAGCTCCTTTTCCTCCTTTTTCCACTGATTTCCTCCGAAACAACTTGTTGCTTTATTGCTTTGTTGTGTTTGAATGGTTTTCTATCAACTAAACATTTAGTACTACAAGAACTTACCTAGCTTACGCACAGAAATCTCTATTTACTTATTTTTTAGCTTTTGCGTAGTTTCCGGGTATTTTAAAAGAATCCAGGATACTTTGAAAGTATCCGGGATTTTGAATCAGGTCAATCAGGTCGTCACCCTTTGAAGGCCTATAACTTTGTCTAGAGATAATATTATAACTAACTTTTTTATGTCATTTTATAGAGGACATTTCAGGCTTTTAAATAATACCAAATAGAGCTTGATTGGATAATTGAGTCAAGAAAATCAGAGCTAACTCTGAGCAAATGAGGCCTATCCGACTCGGGTGTGGTGTCGGGATTTTGAACGGGTCGTCACCCTTTGAAGGCCTATAACTTTGTCTAGAGATAATATTATAGCTAACTTTTTGTATCATTTTGTAGGGAACATTTCTGGCTTTCAAATAATACCAAATAGGGCTTGACTGGATTTCTCATTCCCATGCAAACAAGGCGACACGACACCTGACTCGGATAGGCCTCATTTGCTCAGAGTTAGCTCTGATTTTCTTGACTCGATTATCCAATCAAGCTCTATTTAATGTTATTTGAAAGCCTGGAATGTTCTCTATAAAATGATATAAAAAGTTGGCCATAATATTATCTCTAGACAAAGTTATAGGCCTTCAAAGCGTGACGATCCGTTCAAAATCCCGGCTTTTTTCAAAATAACTACGCAAGAGCCTATCTTTTTAGACTTCTTAACGGAACAATAGCTAGGTTAGCTTCTAACGATCGTTTGCACGATTCTTGGTGTAAATCTGGGTCAAAAAGCAGTCAGTCATTGAGCCTGTATATAAAAGAGCAGTGTCTGTCCGTCCGTTTGTCCAACTGTTCGTCCGTTTGTTTCTCAGCCGTCTTTAGACCAAAAAAAAACTGAAATTTCTTAAAAAGTCTCAAAGAAAGTCTTAAAAGTCTTAAAAGAATTTTATATAGTTATGTAATTTCAAATAAGAAATTAGAAAAATCAAAATTGAGTAGCAGTACGGGGGGTCGAACTCGGACCGTCTTGGCCGTAGACAAGCGCGCTCCTGACTGCGCCAGAGCGACCGGCAACGCATCTAAAATAGAGGAAAACCCGTTGTTAACCTGGTTTTTCGGCTTTTAGCTTTTAGCTTCAGCTTTTCAGCCATCTTTGGCCTTTGGCCTTGCCTTCTTAAAATCCTATGCAAATGATCTGTGAGCAATTGACATTTTGTGGCTTTCCTTTCAAACAGCAGAATGTTATGTGTACTTGATTTTTATGCTTTTAAAACCCGTTAAAGGAATCCGATGCATAATTTGCGGGCAATTCTAGCACTTTCCAGCATTCTGGGGTGTGTGCAGAATGCCCGGGGTGCCGTTTCCCAAAGTCGAGAGGCTGGCTTAGGCTTTCCTCTTTCCAGAGGTGTTCCTCAAATTCCCAGGGTGACAAAAGTGCTCAATTTCTTTCTTTGCCCATTTTCCTACCATTTCCCTGCCATTTCCATCATCGAATTTTTATGAAATGAAAATTTTCTACAAATTTTTCCCATAAAAATTTGTAGAAAATTCTCCGCACTCTCTGCACCAAAAAAGCTATCGAATTTGAGGTAAATGGTGAGTTTTTTTAAAAGCTATATTCAAATAGTAATTAAAATATTCATAGTTATATGTAAATTTTTATATTATATGTTATTATACAAGCTTTACAAGTTTTATCATATTATGTTACAAGTTGAGACGACTTCTGGTCGTTCAACCACCTCTTATCTGCTCTTATCCTCAATCCGCTTAAACGTTGTCATCCAAGGCCAGATTTATCATCCAAGACCTTCTACCCAGCCCAACGTGTTTCCATAAAAAAAACGTGAAAAAACGTTTTTGAAATTTGAAAACGTCAAAAACCCTCGCAGGAATCGAACCTGAGCCCTTGATGCTGGGGCTGCCTTACAGACAGGCGCACTAACCACTCGGCCATGCCGTTTTTTTATTAGCCTTCCTGGCAGGCGACTTAATAACTGCTTACGCCTCAAAAAGGGCCACGTTGAGGCCTCGATTTTAACTTAGAATTTTTAAGGGCACGATTTTAGAGAAACCGGCTGAGCCAAATAAAAAGTGCTAAAACAAAAAAATCTTGTATTTTGGTTTAGTTTCTGGTTTTGAGGGTCATTTCCTTTTTGTTTCACCAAAAGTTTGACGGAGATTTTATTTGATATATATTTATTTTATTTGACAAATTTCTCTAGTTGTGTTGTTGGGGTTTGAAAAGAGGGTGTTTTATTGTGTCCAATTGAGGAGCGTTGAGGAAGGAAAGAGTCCTTTTCTTGTGTTACCCTTTCTTCCATCCCAATTGTCCCCTCTCTGCCATCTTCACAATTATTTTCCTTGTTTCTAAAACACATGTTAACCTCGAAATTGCAGTGACAATCGATTGTAGCTCACTTCAAAAGACATTAGGGACATTATTTTTGAAATTTCAGCACATTTAGCTCAATTTGCCACTAAACCAGTTAAACGGCTGAATATCTTGAGAAGGAGTAAAGAGCGGCACGTGTATAAGACGACGTGTATATAAGGCGGCGTGTATATAAGACGACTCGCTAAGCAAGAGCAGGGCAGGTAAGCTAGGTTAGACGATGCAAGGCAAGGCAAGAGACCAGCTCCAGCTCAGCTTGGTCTGTTCCAAAGGTTCAAGGGACCAGGACCAAGCCCAAGCTTTGTAGACCAAGCCCAAGCTTTGTAGACCAAGAACAAGCTTTGTAGACCAAGAACAAGCTTTGTAGACCAAGCCCAAGCCTTGTAGACCAAGCCAAGTCCCGGCTCTTGTCTGTAACTAGTACTTTTAGGCCAAGCTTATCCCTGCCCATTACTCTGTACTCTCTCGTAAACACCCACTTTCTGACGCGCTGAATTCCTCAATTCCGATGGCTTTATATTCAAAATATCTAAAATTAACCTATTTTCTTATAATCCTTGTTTTTTTGAATGCTTTTAGAACTGCTTTGACTTTATAATTGCAAAAAACTTTCTTTATTCAAAGTTAGTCATGTGGAAAATCAAATCTTTCTTTTAAATAACAGAATTTTCAGCCATCTTTGGCCTTTAGCCCTTTGGCCAAGTTGCCTTCTTAAAATCCTATGCAAATAATCTGTGAGCAATTATTTGAGCAACAAAAACTTAACTTTCGACGGAACTTTCGACTTTCTAAATCAATTTTGATTTCAAAATCATAAGATTTCAATCAAAAATCATTTCCGTTGTTTTTTTTAAGATCATTTCCGATTGGTTAAGTTGAGAAGCAGAAATTTTCCGTTTATTTTGTCTTGTGATAAGTTTTTAGAGCTCATCAGAATCCTTTTTTGTGTGTGAAGAGAAAATTTCTCATTTTGAGCAAATGTTTGATAAGCGCCGATGAGCCAAAAGAAAGAAAGATTACTGAATGTTTTCCCCCCCGCCGATTGTTTACAGAATGAACTTGTTGCTTTGGGTTGTGCATTGGGTTGTGCTTTGGGTTGTGCATTGGATTGTGCATTGGATTGTGCATTGGCTGGTGCATTGGCTGGTGCATTGGCTGGTGCATTGGCTGGTGCATTGGCTGGTGCATTGGCTGGTGCATTGGCTGTATTGGCATTGGCTGGTGCATTGGCTGGTGCATTGGCTGGTGCATTGGCTGGTGCATTGGATTGTGCATTGGCTGGTGCATTGGCTGGTGCATTGGCTGTTGCATTGGATTGACAATAAGCAATGACATTGACAATAAGCACAATCTATTTGCATAGCTTTTCATTAGGCTTAGCGTTTCGATTATGGTTTTACAGGTTTTACAGCTTTTTACAGCTTTACATCCTTTTCTCTTCATCTCTTCGCTTAACTTTTCTTTCGTTCCGTACTTTGTGCTTAAATCTGTAAACAAACTCTTTCTGGTACAACCGTTTCTTCCTTTTTCGGCTTTCCTGCAAGAAAATGAAGAATTTAGTGTGCCAAAAAGGTGTGTTTACATAGCAAACACAAAGGATACTCAACGCCAATGCGAGAATGTTCAATGAGATTTTCCTCTAGCGTATTTTGCCAATGAACTTTATCAATTAGGTTTGTAAAGCTTAGTTACATTGGCTATTGTCAAGCCTCTTTAAATTGTCTATTGTCAAGCTTAGTTACAATCATAAGTCCAGTCCAGCTCGAGTACTCAGTGTACTTCCACAAGAACTACGTGCTAAAATCTGTTTTCTTTTGGCTAATCATCAGTCATCAATTATCCGATCACAAAGAACCGAAGTTGATCAAAGAAAGAAAGAAAAGTACAGTAATCTAACTCGAAATTTAAAGAATTCTGAATTCTGAAAGAGGAGAATTCTGAAAAGTCAAATGTTTTGTTATAATTTGTAAAACCTTATTTTTACCCATCTTCTTCTTCTTCTCTTCTTCTTCTCCTCTTCTTCTCTTCTTCTTCTTCTCTTCTTCTTCTCTTCTTCTTCTTCTCTTCTTCTTCTTCTCTTCTTCTTCTTCTCCTCTTCTTCTGATTTCCCCAAAATTTTCCCCTCCCTCATAATCCTTTCAAAATCTTCTTATTTTAATGTCTTTTTCTCAAAATTTTCTTTCCCGGACAAAGAAAAAGCTTTTGTTTTTTCATTTCTTTTCTTTTCCTCTCCTTAAAAATGATCGGATCATCGGATTTAGTGCTCATTATGACGCCTTTCCATCATCATTCCTTCAAAAAATCCTTTACTTATAACAAATCAAACTTTACAATGAACTTTACATAAAAAGTTCATTTGAAAGTTTGGATTTACTTTTTCTTGCAATTGTCGTAATTATTGTAAGTTTAAGGTCAATTTTGAGAGGACAATCCTCAGCTAAATCTAACTCTAAATCTAAATCTAAATCTAAATCTAAAGTGATTGAACTCTTTCACTTTTTATTCACTGTTTCGTAAGATAGAAAGAGAAAGTGGACAGGGTTTAGAGCGCAAGAAGATTACGATTATGGTAGTTGGTAATGACTGTAGTTTACAATGACGGTAGTTTACAATGACGGTAGTTTACAATGACGACAGTTTACGGCAGTTTTTAGAAACTCGTTACGTTTTAGCCAGCTGAAAATTGTAAAAGCACTTTCTGATGTACTGAATTCTTAATTTTTCCCGATTCATCTCTGAATATCTATCTCAAAGAAAACCTATTCCCAAAGCATTTCTATTTCACAAAATTGATCCTCTCATTCGATTTTCAGTCATTCTGACACTTCATCTCTTCAAAAAGCTTTAGAAATCTTTAAAAATCTTTAGAAATCATAAATCCCAGGAAATTTCCACTTTTTCCCTTCTTTTTTTCTTCTTAGATGATCTAAACCGGAAATTTGAATTCGATTTGTGGAGATTCACTCCCGAGAAGATTTAATAGAAAAAAAAAATGTGTATTTTCTAATGAAAATTCTCATTTCAAATGATTTTGAAATAGAAATATGCAGAAATTCCGTTCAAATCTTCTTTTGTTTCTTCTTGTTTTTGTTCTTCTTCTTTTTCTTCTTCTTTTTCTTCTTCTTCTTTTGTTTTTCTTTTTGAATCTTTTCTAAATCTTCTTTTGTATTTCTTTATTGTACTTCTTTTGTATTTCTTTTCTTAAATCTTCTTTTGTATTTCTTTATTGTACTTTTCTACTATCTTTCTCTACTAAAAGTGTGCTGAAAAAGCTTGTTTAATAAAAGCTTGTAAGGTTTGTTTAACAGTTAATAATTGTACCAAGCTTTTAAATAACTCATTGTTAGAATGTAGAAATGTAGAAATGTTATGATCGTTGTGTTCGTTGGAGTAAAACAACTAGACAAGTCTACTGTAGCTTTGGCCGGTGTAAGAAATATATGGTGATGCTTTGATCTATATAATTTCTTGTGAGACCGTGTCTCGTTGTGGTTCAATGGTGGTCTTCTTGAAAACGTAATAATTTATCCAACTTTCCCTTGTTAGGGCAACTTCGCTCAAACTAGAGCAACTTGGCACTATCACAATTAAATCAACATGTGAAAAAAGAATGATAAAGCACAAAAAAGGAGAACAACAAACTCACTCAAAAGCAAAGCTTAAATAATGGGTTTTTTAAGCATACAAGCTACAACAACCGGACAGCTGAATATCATTTAGTGACTGATTACGGTAGTTTATCCACCAACTTTGAACTTTAACTTGTATTGAATTTTTGATTAACTGCAGAGCAGTGGCAATTCGCCACAGCCGGGGTACGGTAGCTGCTAGCAGACTTCTTAGAAATCACTTTACTCATGAGAAATGGGAACTTTTAGAAATCACTTTACTTTAATCGCTTTACTTTAATCGCTTTATTTTAACAAATTTGAAACAAATCTGATTTCTGATAGCTATTTCTATTCAAAATCAATATTCAAAACCAATTATCAAAATGAGTCAGTTTTCTCATGATTGAAAAGATTTCATTACAGCTTACAGCTTTGAAGTCAAGCTCAGACTCTTGCTTTTCAAAAAATACCCATACTTTGCCGAGTTTTCTGGTAAAAAAATCTTCGAAATGCAATCGGAAACTCATTTTTTAATGCTAGTATTTACATTTAAATACATCAATGCATCATTTTCATTTAAATAAAGCTTTGGAATGTCATTCTTGGATCTTTTTTTCTTAAAAGTCTTGGATTTCTCTAGTACTTTGGCTTAAAAATTGTAAAAGCATTTTCTGATGTACTGAATTCTTCATTTTTCCCGTTACGGCAGAGAAAATTGAAGAAATATGTGCGCCAGAGGGATGCGTTTACAAGAGATTACAAAGTACACCTTACTGTAGTCTAAAAGTCTTACTGTAGCTTTTCTACCGTATTTCAATCCTGATTCTGACAATATTATTGATTCAATCCTGATTCTGACTCCATTATTGACTCAATTCTGATTCTAAAGTTCAACTACTCTTCAGCTAACATTTCAATATCTGTACTGTACAAATTTGATTCTAGAATGCACCGGAAAGAGTCGACGATCCCGTTATGAGGCGGTGGATCGATGAGAAATCGATGGACATTCGCCCATCGACATCAAGTGAAAGAAATGATGTTGGGGAAAGTTTGGAGATCGATAATGTCACAATACAGACACTCAGGGTACGTTGCGATTTTTCTGGATACATTTTCCAACAACAATCGGATAAAATGATGATTTTGAACGTTTGATCTTTGACCTATGCATTACTGTTTAGAATAAACCTCGTTTTAAGTAAATCAGTCGATCAATTACTGTTAGCATTTAGTACTGTTAGCATTTAGTACTGTAAGGGAGCAAGTGGGTCTAAAAAAAACTACAAACAAAGCTTCCGTCACAGAAAATGCTGTTAAAAACGTAACTTAGCTAGCTTAGCTTTATCCTCTTTGTTTCCTGCAAAAACAAACGCGACCATCATCAGAAAAACGCAAAAGAATGAAATGAAATAAACAAGAATGAAAAGAAATGAACAAGAATGAAAAAAAAATGAATAAGAATAAAATGAAATGAAAAAAAGGAATTTCGCGCAAATTAGGAAGGGTACGGTAGTTTTACCACGCTTTAAAGCGCCAATCCAGGATTTTCTCGGAAAAAGGTCTCAAGTTCAAATTTAACCAACCAACTACAGTTTCAGCCCAACCATCCCTCACCGCTCTCTCCATCGGATCATTCTTCTCGAAGAAAACCCCGCGATTCTCTGTGGAGACTCAAAGGATTGTTCTACTTTTTCCAAGCCTCTCTCTTTCTATCTGTGATAGCTCTTTGTGCTGCGAGTAGTGATGAGGTGAGTGAACTGATTTCAGAGTCGCTAACTGTTGAAGTGTGTTCCTCGCGAGTAAGTAATTACTTGAATAAAGTTTGCAAGAGTAATTTTTACTCGATTAATTGACGTTTTTTTGGTCGACCAACTACGAGTAATCCTCTTTACACGTCGAGTAAATTGAATATCTTTAGATTGACAGGGGATTTCCCACCAAACCAGTTAAAAGGCTGAATATCTTTAAAAGAAGGCGGATATAAGTCGGCGTTCGTGCTCGCAATAATTTTACAATAATTTTGCAATAATGCAATAAAAATACAGTAATTTTTTCCCAATTGTGCGTTTTAAAAAACGCATTACTCGTGAGGAACATACATTGGAACCGTATTAGATCAAAATAGGAACCGTATTGGAACCGTATTGGAACCTACCGTAAATACTGTAATAGTACCCCACCGTCCATAATGACGGTGCGGAGTGTTGCGTAGTCTAGCTTTGAACGAGTTTTTCTCGACACTGGTTTATGCTACAATGCAGGTATCAAAAAATAGCCCTGAATTTCAGCTATTTTTTGATACCAAAGACGCATTTTTTGAAAGCACGGGCGCTTTGAAATACTAAAAACCTTTTGCGACTACGCGACTGTACGAGGGGGGTGGGGTACTATTACAGTATTTACGGTAACTATTATAATGCGTTTGCTAAAAAGTGCTAAAGTGCTAAAAAGCTTAAAAAAATGCAGAAACTGCCGTAATCTTTCCTTCAGATTTTTTCCGACTCACTTAATTATGATCTCAAAGCTTTTTATCATGGTTTTATTGTATTTTGTTGTCTACATCATGTCTACATTATTTCCTTTAGTATTCCCTTGTGAGCGATCGAGGCGGTCCCCGCAAAGTCTACACAAATGAGTGGGCGGTGAGGATAGCCGGTGGATCGACTGAAGAAGCCGATCGAATCGCGAGAAGATACGGATTTGAAAATAAAGGACGGGTGAGTTATCATTAAATTTTTCAATTTCTTTTCCTTTTGCAGGTAATCGAGGGTGGCGAGTATTTCATTTTCCTTCGGCCAAACGAGCGCCGAAAAGCGACCCGAAAGACGCGATCTCTCTACGTAAATGGACTCTCGCATGAGCCAGAGGTTTGTTTTGTTTTGTTTTGGATTCAAAAACAAACAGTTTATAAGATTATAAGATATAAGCTAAAGTTTATAAGATATCCAGACCCCTAAATATCAAAACTTCAATGCTGTCTTGGGTCTTTTTGAACCTTGAAATCCTAAGCAATACTTTGCTTAGGATTTCTAGGATTTGCTTCTCTTTGCTTAGGATTTCTAGGATTTGCTTCTCTTTGTTTAGAATTTTCTGTTCTTCTAAGCTCATAGCTTACCCTAATGTCCAATCAATTTTGTCAATTATTAGCATTAGTGAGCATTAGTGACGACTGCTTGATGTTATTTTGAATGGACTTTAAATTCTCGCGCACTTGATCTTTGTTTTGGCTTCTTGCTTGACTAATGAGTTTCTAGAAAGCACGTTTACTTGAGCATAAAGTACGGATCAATATTTTGTTATGTTCAAGTGTAAATTCAAAACATCATGTTAAATAAATTAACCCAAAAGGAAAATCGGTTTTTGTAAAGTTTACGGGGTTTTTAAGGTATTTCTTGGTATTTCCTTCAGTTTTACTTTATTTTTAGATACAAGTTGATATTTTTTTAAAAGAATAGTTATGATTGATAGAAAAAGGAACAGATCCTACGTACAAAAAAGATTATTATGTTTGACTTGGGGTATTTCTTGTTATTTCTTTTGACACGGATTGCCCTCAATCAGGAAATTTGAACAAACTTGTGGCTTTTGTTGCTTTTCGAGCAAACGAGCTGCTTTTTTTGGCTTTTCTATCTATTCTATTGACCATAATTATTCTTTCAAACAAATATTAACTTGCAAATGTCGTAATTATTCCAATAAAAGAAGCACAAAAATGATAAAGCCTCGTTTATTCAGCTGAGAGGTAAAAAGTTGCACCAAATCGCGAGTTTTCAAGGAAAATCCCTGAAACTTTACCACAAAATGCACTTTTCATAGACACAGCTATAGAAATAAACCAAATTGAATTCCCTTCATTTATCGCTGAGAAAACCCAAAAACTTTGAAATAAAATGATGCGTAATTCAAAGATCTTTAATTTTTTTCAGCGATAAGTTAATGGAATTCAATTTAGTTTAGTTATATAGCTGTGCCTATGAAATGTGCATTTTGTGATAAAGTTTCAGAGATTTTCTTTGAAAACTCGCGATTTGGTGCAACTTTTTACCTCTCAGAGCGGAGCTTCATCATTTTTGTGCATCTTTTATTAGAATAATTATTAGACAGGGTTGGGTCTTATGCTTTATTTATAAAAATTATGCAAAACTGAAAGAAATAGCAAGAAATTTCTCAAAAACCTCGTAAACTTTACAAGAACCGAAAAATCTTTTTCTTTCAGGTATTATGGATGGAGCAACAAGTGGCGAAGAAACGGGTGAAACGGGATTTTCGACGAGTACGCCGAAATCTCGCCGACAACGAGGTTTTGGAGGTAAATATTTTTAAAAGAGTCAAAGTTTAAAGATTTGATAGATCACTTTTCAAACCATTCTATAATCTGCTTTTTTTAGGAGTCCCAGATCTCAAAGTCTCGTAATCGCAAGCCGAAATTCGATCCAAATGATCCATTGTGGACGGACATGTGGTACTTGGTGAGCTTTATCTTCAATGTTTTTGTACTTTATGCTTGTACTTTGTAAACGCGCCCTTTCTAGCGCACTGAAATCCTCATTTTTTTGCAACAACGTTTGGTAACTCAAGAAAAGTGAAGAATTCAGTGCAGCTGAAGGGATGTATTAGAAATTTTGAGCACAAAGTACACTAGTAGGATTAGCTTATGACACAGTATTATTTATAGCTCTTTTTCTATTATTTATAAGGTTTTTTCAGAATCGAGCCGACAAATCGGAAGAAGGCAAAATGGATCACAACGTGCAAGAAGCCTGGGATCTCGGCTACACGGGAAAAAGTAAGGGTTTTTGTGAAATGTTTTCAAATTCCTATATATTAGTGGATATACAGGGTGACCCATAACATGTTTTACGCCATATACAGTACAGTAGGATCAGTTGAGCCGGTTTCAAAGCCAATATCTAGCGCCACTAGTCATATCGATAAGGAATAGTACAGGGTGACCCATAACATGTTTTACGCGATATATGAAAGCAGATGAAGTCAAAAATATGTCAGATTGCTTAAAGGAGTTTATTATAATTTTATTTTTATAACATTTTTGCACCATTTTTACACTTCTATTTCAATTTTTAGCCCAATCAGTCGGCTAGAAGAAAAATTAAGGCCATTAGAAGCTCCGTAAATAAAAGCGTCCGGCACAATGTATATTGTCACATTGTAAGGCACATTGTAAGGCACATTGTCTTATGAAATCGTGCTTTAAATGCTTCAAATCTCAAAACTCTTCCTCAAATGATGTTTTTTTTTGCTTTTTCTATGTTAAGATTATAAACGAATTTTTGTCTGAACTATTATAGAATCAAATTTTAATTGCTTTAATTGTCGCTTTTGTCCATAAAATTGATTAAAATAAAGGCACTGAACTTTTCAGTGATTTTAATTAGTTATTGATGCTTTAAAAAGGTTAATAAAATTGAAATTATTACTTTCTGCTTAAACCTTTTGGCCTAATGTTAGTTTTGGAATCCTCTAAAACACCCAAAATAAGCTTATTTCATCTCGCTTTCAACATGGCGACAATTAAAGCGATTAAAGTTTGATTCTATAATAGTTCAAACAAAATTCGTTTATAGAAACATAAACAAAACATAGAAAAAGCAAAAAAACATTATTTGAGGAAGAGTTTTGAGATTTGAAGCATTTAAAGCATGATTTCATAAGACAATATACATTGTGCCAGACGCTTTTATTTACGGAGCTTCTAATGGCCTTAATTTTTCTTCTAGCCGACTGATTGGGCTAAAAATTGTAATATAAGTGTAAAAATGTTATAAAAATGAAATTATAATAGACTCCTTTAAGTAATCTGACATATTTTTGACTTAATCTTCTTAATTCATATAAGGCCACATATTATGGGTCACGCGGTAATACTCGTACTTAATTTAACGTTTAACAGTTTACAGTACTAATAAAGATCTAATCAAATTTCAGACGTTGTTGTAACAATCCTGGACGATGGCTTGGAGCACACACATCCCGATATATTGCCCAATTACGTGGGTAAAATAGTTCATTTGGTGCACTTTGAGATTAAAAGTGTAAATGCACTTCTGGTGCATGAAAGTCTACAGTTTTCCTCAATTCAACGATCCTATGTCACGGGAAAGAGGAAAGAACTTGTAATAGTGAGTGCACCAGAAGGGGTGCGTTTACACTTTAAGTGCAGCTCCCTAAAGGAGTTCAGATCATAAAAATGTCAAAATTTTATCTTTTTCTAGGATCCAAAAGCCTCATACGATGTGAATGATCGTGATGACAATCCATTGCCAAGATATGAGTATTCAGATGAGAACCGACATGGGACAAGGCAAGAATTGACATTGCTTAACTTGTAAAATATTATAAAGACATAGTTTAAGTCCTAATATTAAATATCCAAGCTTATAGACAAATGTCTATAAGCTTGGATGTCTACGCATCAAAAAATATTCGACAGTCAGTGTAAACACTTGAGCTTTATTGGCATAAAAGTCAGCCTTCACTGCTGTTCCAAAATAGCAAAGGTTTTCCGAATACAGAAAATGGTACTTTATAATACTTTTGGCTCATAGCAAAATACCGTAATTTTGTCAAAAATTAAAAAATCTTCTTTCAGATGTGCCGGTGAGGTAGCGGCCGTGTTCAACAATACTCTCTGCATCGTTGGCATCGCGTACAATGCGAATATTGGAGGTACTATTCAAAGAGCCAATTGAACTTAGGTTTTAAATTATTTAGATCTAGTTTTAAGCATATTTCTGAGATAAAATATAAAGCATAGAATAAAATTTATAGATTTTCCTTCCAGGCATTCGCATGTTGGACGGAGATGTGACCGACGCGGTCGAGGCTGCCTCTCTCTCACATGGCACAAATCATATCGATGTTTATAGGTGAATAAAAAGTTTAATTTTTAAAGGTTTAGAACTGATAAAGAAATCCATATATTGTATTATTAGAAAATAATACTTTAGTGCTTCTTGGGGTCCTGATGATGACGGGAGAACGGTTGATGGACCGGCGAAGCTGACGAGAGCTGCTTTCGAGCGGGGGAATTCGAGAGGTAGCTATTTTTTTTACTCATTTAGATTACAATATTTGGTATTTTTGACAATTCTTGATCCATTTAGATTACGGTATTCGAGTTGTTATTGCAAAACTGTTTATAAACTTTTTGCAATTGCAGCTTATCTCAAAGTCAATCTAAATCTACTTGATGAGATTAGGAAAAAGCAAAAAATGCTACAGATATTTAAAAAATAATAATACATTTTGCAGAAAAATATAGGAAAGTCTTAAGATTTCAAAAACTATTCGAATCTTTTCAGGGTCGCGGCGGAAAAGGCTCAATTTTCGTGTGGGCATCGGGTAATGGAGGCAAAGATGGAGACTCGTGCAATTGTGACGGGTGAGTGAACGAGAGAATTCCCAGAAAATAGTATGGCCATGCTAGGTTATTGTTAAGTCTATAACTTGGCTATTGTTAGATTTACGAATTTGGCTTAAGCGTTTGAGTCATTGACTCGTTCACCTCACTCGACTGATTATTAGGTTGAGTACAAAGTTTTTGCAAACCAAATTCATTTTCTAATTGAATTGAATTGAACGAATTGAATTCCAAAGTCTCAAGCTACCAAATACGGTTTGTTTCATTAGATAGCCCAATCATTTCTCTTGCAAATGACTTTTTAAAGTTTTTGAAAAGCTTTGTTTTGAAGGTTTTTCATTAGCAAGAAGCCGAGTGTTCAAGAAAGGTCAAATGATGTGATTTTGACTGTTTCTTCCAATGAAACCTGTTTTGATGACAAAATAAAAAAAGATAACGCACAAAAAAGTTGGTTCTAGAATCAAAATCTCAGAATAATTTGTATAATGGCTTTCTTTATGTGCTGAAATTTTCAATATTTTTGAAAATATCAATTTTCGTTCTCGGAGATTATTCTTTTGTTTAAAATTTTAAAATTGGGGGTAGGCTAATTGCTGCAACTTTTTTTTTGCGCAACTCGCCATAACTTTCTTCTAAGTCGACCAATCTTTATGATTTTGGTTTTATTTTGTAGATCTCAATAAGTGCAACAAAATGAAACCAAAATCATAAAGATTGGCAGACTTAGAAGAAAGTTATGGCGAGTTGCGCAAACGACCCATTTGCGCAAATAACCCTGTTGCGCAAAAGAAATTGCGGAAACTAGCCTACCCCTAAAATTGTTTAAAAATGATAAAAAGTTAAAAGTTAAAATTTTAAACAAAAGAATAATCTGTGAGAACGAAAACTGATATTTTTGGCTACTTTGCGCAACTCACCATAACTTTCTTCTAAGTCGACCAATCTTTATGATTTTGGTGTCATTTTGTTAGAAGAAAGTTATGGCAAGTTGCGCAAATGACATAGTTGCGCAAAAAAATTGGCCCAAAGTGTAGCCACCCTGAAAAAAAACGATAAACATTTATAATGAAAGAAATCTTTTGGTAGTTTGGTAGTTTGAGACTCGTTGAGTCAGATAATGAAATAAAGGGTGCAAAACTTATTAGGGAATGGCTAGAAGTGTTCTATAAGGTATGTAGACTTATTTTGAAAGTAATAATATCAGATTATAATATTCTTTAGGTACACAAATTCGATCTACACATTGTCGATCTCCTCAGCCACCGAGAATGGGAATATTCCATGGTATTCGGAGGCTTGCTCGTCCACTCTAGCCACCGCCTATTCAAGTGGCGCAGCCGGAGAGAAAATGATTGTGAGTTGGAGATTTTAATGTTAAAAGGGAAATCTTGGATGTGAATTGGAAGGCTCCATTTTATCAATTACATCAAAATTAGCATTTAAAGCGGCTGACATTGAATAGTAAAACGGGATGTATCATTTATATCATTTATATCATGTCTTATATCATTTCAAATTCTAAAACGAGGACACAAAATGCACAATGACCAAAATATTTCAGGTGACAACCGATTTGCATCATGGCTGCACCACACTACACACGGGTACCTCAGCTTCTGCTCCGTTAGCCGCGGGGATCGTCGCGTTGGCGCTAGAAGCTAATCCGAATTTGACGTGGAGGGATTTACAGGTAAATAAGGAGCATTTCTAATGTGAGTAGGCAAAAACTAAATATTCTGAATAATATAGATTGACTACTTTTAAACTAAACTAATCCAAGAGCTACTTTTCTTGAAGAAGCATGGGTGAGCCATGCTTGGCCTGGTCTGATCCATGACTTGACTATGACTTTCTGGTCTGAGCTAGTGCACTAAACTTGTAACAAAAATATCTCTCGGTCCTTTTTTGCCGTTGGAAATTTAAGGTTTTTCTCAGCACCAACCATTCGATTTTGAGTCTTTTGACTATCATTCGATGCAGAATGAAATTGCGCGTCGAATGATATCAAAATTAACCAAAAATGTATTATCCATGCAAAGTTGTTGGCTAAAAACCTAAACCCCGCCCATTATGGGCGGAACTTAATCTTTTGCCTCATAACTTTGCATGGATAATACATTTTTGGTTAATTTTGATATCATTCGACGCGCAATTTCATTCTGCATCGAATGATAGTCAAAAGACTCAAAATCGAATGGTTGGTGCTGAGAAAAACATGAAAAACCTTAAATTGCCAACGGCCAAAAAGGACCGACAGATATTTTTGTTACAAGTTTAGTGCACAGTAAAAACTTTTCCATTTTCAATTATAAACTTTAGATATTGTTAACCATTTCAAAAGCTACTTGTAAGTAAAGTTTAGGATACAAAAAGTCCGAAAATCTTAAACATCCCATGTATCTTTTTTCTTGAATTTCCCCGAATTTTCCTTTGATGCTTTAGTGGGTGACTTTAGTACAAAAGTACTATAATTTTAAATTTTAAATATAATTTTAAAGTTTTCCCTAAGCTCTAGTTGAATATCTTTTAATTTTATGGAAAAATTCAAACAAATGCGTCAGCTATGAAAGCTATGAAGCACCACCCGCCCTTTTCTGCGTAGATTTTTCGTAGCTGTGCCTTTTGTTTGAAATACCCCATGAAACTAGAATTCAAGAATAGAAGATATTCAGCTGAGTGAGCAAGGAGGATACTTTGAAAGTCGAAAAAAGTACTCAAATTTTTACTCAAACTCAAAAATTTTAGCATCTCGTCGTGCGCACGGCTCGTCCGATTCATCTACGAGCGGGAGATTGGGTGACGAATGGAGTGGGCAGAAATGTATCGCATTCATTTGGATACGGACTCATGGACGCTGGTGAGTATTTGCATAAATTTGCATTTAATCTTTGATATTGGTGATTTTATTGAGAGATTTAGACATTAATTCTTTCATTCTTTAATTCTTTAATTCTTTAGTTCTTTAGTTCTTTAATTCTTTAATCTTTTTAGGTGCCATGGTGAGATTGGCGAAAAATTGGACAACCGTCCCAGAGCAACATCGCTGCAAACAGTTTTACCCGTCACGTTTCAAGTGAGCTTGAGAAATTAGCATAAAAAGAAAAGTATCGAATTGAAAGCTTAAAGAATTTTAGCTATTATTTACATCGACTTTTCTCGTATCGGGAAAATCGACCGGCGAAAAGGTTTTAGCGTCGAAAGTCTTTGAGTTCACTGTTTTTCTTTGATATACACCCGAATAGGGGTTCGTTTTGTTCTTTGAGTGTATTTTGAGCTAACACCAACTTTCTGGCGCAATTCTTAAAGTTTTTTTTTATAATATCGATTGTTGTCACGGAAAATTGAGAATTCAGAGCACTAGAAAAGATTTTTCAGGCAGAGTTAAGTCAAGCGTACTTTGTGCTCTAGTAAACACATCTTTTGCTCATTTTGCTCTAGTTAAACACATCTTTTCTGGTATATTAGATTCCTTTTAAGCATGAGCGCTTGTAGAAAACAGTAAAGCAAAGCTGGAAAAGCTCAAAGTACACCCCCAAAGAACAAGTCGTTTTCAATCCTGCAGTTTCATAAAAACCTGGGTTTTCCGTTTGAGAAACCGATTTTTTGATCGTTGAATTTCAGTTCTGAATTTGAGTAAATGAAAAAATAGTTGAGCTTTTTTGAAAAAGAACGATCTATTTAGAACGATTCCCATGGTAATCGCTTGCAACTTCAACTTTACACGGACGGATGCGCCGGATCGGATGATCATGTGGCCTATGTGGAACACGTGCAAGCAATTGTCACTCTGAAAGCGCCAAAGCGAGGCGATATTCAGATTTACCTCACATCACCAAGCAGTGGGTTTTTTTTTGAATAATATTTTCTTGCATTGTTGAAATGGTTTGTAAGTGATTTTGTTTGTAACTTTATTAGGTTGGTGCAAAAGAAATTTCGGTCGATATAAAATGTTCTTATTTTTTTAATCTGAAGAGCTTATTTGATGTTCTTTTGTGCATTTGTACTCTTGGATATTTACTTTATTTTCGCATTTTTTCAAAGTCAGAGCTTTCACTTTTTAATTGATTTTTGCTTTAGATCATGGTGGATCAAAAGTATGTTCTGCGCACGTGTCTTCTCTATGACTTCAAAATGGGCAAAAACGCTGCTGATTCACATCGTGATCTCTGTTCCGCCTTTGGAGAACAGGTTATCACCGAAAGATCATGCCAGCTCTGGTTTGCCCAATTCCGAGATGGTAATGAATCCCTTGAAGACGAATCGCATGGACATCGTGCCACAGCCATCGACAACAATGAATTGGAACAATTAATTGAAGCCTGATCCAATGCAAACAACACGAGAACTTGCCAAACATCTCAATGTGATCATTCAACAATTGTACGCCATTTGGAAATAATTGGAAAGACAAATCGTAATGGACAATGGGTTCCACATCAATTGAGTGTTGAGAATCTGGGAGCACGCGTTCCGATCAGCCATATCTTGCTCCAGAAGTCGAAAAGAAGCCATTTTTTTGAGAATATCTTGACGATGGATGAGAAGTGGATTCACTTTGATAATACTTCTCGAAAAGACAATGTCTGAGCAAGGTCAAGCGCCAATTCCAACTCCAAAGCCGGATTATCATGGGCGCAAAGTGATGTTGTCTTGCTGGTGGAATATCAATGGACTTGTTCATTTTGAATTATTAGAGCCCGGAAAAACAGTCGATTCATCTTATTTTATTCAACAACTCAAGAAGGTTGACGAAATTTTGCGTGAAAAAGGCCTAAATCCCTCAACTATCAGCTTTCTCCGTGATAATGCTCCAGCTCACACGGCAAAAACCTCTTGTAAGGAACTAGAGAAGCTAGGATGGAAGGTCTTACCACATGCGCCGTATAGTCCAGACTTAGCACCCTCCGATTTTCACCTTTTCAGATCGATGCAACATTCCCTTGAGAATTGCCAGTTTAAGAATGCAAAAGAAGTCGAAAATTGGGTGACCAACTACTTTGCATCACAGAATCAAGCGTTCTTTGAGAAGGGGATCCGCAATCTGTAGCAACGTTGGAGGGATGTCATAGATAATAATGGTGCTTATTGTTTTAAATAAATTGTTATCAAAAAAAATTTTGGATGACTTTAATGTTTGTAAAAAAAACGAAATTTCATTTGCACCAACCTAGTACTTGACAAAAATCTAGATTCCATTCCTCTTTTAGATACGCGAAGTGTTCTGTTGACGAAACGTGCTCGCGACTCATCGAGAGCCGGCTTCACCGAGTGGGCTTTCATGACGACACACAATTGGGGCGAGTACGCGGCTGGACTCTGGACACTAGAAGTCGATAATGATGGATGGGATGGTGAGCAAGTTTATTAGAGTTATTAGCGTTTACTTAAAGTCAGACTTAACCCCAAACCAGCTGACAGGGGTAGCAAGAGAATTTGAGAGACTTATAAAAAGAGAAACAAAACCGCAATTTCCCTAATAGTGAGGGTTAGTGATCACTATTTAGAGAGAAATTAGGTGCAGTACGTTCTTAGCCAGCTAATAAGAAAAGACTTTCCAATAAACTTCAATAGTTGGTAGGCGTAGGCGGAGTAGGCGCAATCGAATTGGTTTTTGGAACCATATTGGAACCGTATCCGAACCATATTGGAACCATATTGAAATCAAATTGGAACCATATTGGAATCATATTGGAACCATATTGGAATCATATTGGAACCATATTGGAATCATATTGGAACCATATTGGAACCGTATTGGAACCGTATCCGAACCATATTGGAATCATATTGGAACCATATTGGAATCATATTGGAACCATATTGGAACCGTTAGACATTCGACTAGTCTTAATCATTTCCATTAGACTTAAGCCAATAGTACTATAGTCAAGAGTACTGTAGTCAGATACAGCTTTGTGAAACTCTTTATGAAATAAATCCATTTCAATCCCAGATGCCGAACTGGTGAAATGGGATCTCGTGCTGCACGGCACCGCGCAAGAAGTCGGTCCATCCGGCTCACAGCATCCGGGTCTCTCCACTCGTTCCGTGCTCACTCTTCCATCTCTTCAAGCTGGCCCATCTCAATCAGCATTTCTTTCATTCATTCCATCGATTATGATCATTCTTATCGTCAAGCTTTTCATTTAAAGTATCCAACTTTTACCCATTCACCTTCCCCTTTCCCCTAACGATTCCGGTGTTCCAGCCTTGTCACAGTCACTCTGATTTTTAAGGTACAAAATTTTTCCTACTTTTTACTTACTTGCTTACTTGCTTACTTACTTTCCTACCACTTTCCTACCACTTTCCTATTCTCTTCTAGCTTTATTACCCGATTGTTTGTTGGAGAACTTGAAGTTACCCGCGATTTTTGTAAGATCTCCTTTGTTTAAACGTAAATTTGAAGCTTCATTTGTAAGTTTAGACTCAAACCATGAGGTGTCAGAGATCAGCAAGCGAACAAAATGCTTTTTTGTGCTTAAAACGAAGTGTAAACGAACGCCGTCTGGCGCGCAGAAATTCTTCATTGATTAGCCGAATGGTTAGCATCATTTTTCTATCACTCAACACAACCCTTGTCACAGAATTTACTCTGATTTTTAGTTTTCTGATTTGGTTCGAGTCTCAAAACCGATTTTCCTGAAATTTTTCACCATTTTCTATCTTTCGTGGCTTAAATGTGATATAATCGAATGCACAAGCGACTCTTGCTCGATCGTTTTCTTCTTTTTTCTTCTTTTTCTTCTTTTTTCTTCTTTTTCTTCTTCTTCTTCTTCTTTTCTTTTCTTTGTTAAATTATTTCGTATCTCTTTGATTTTATTCACTTCGCCTATTCTTTCTTTTTGTAGTATATTTAGGGTCATTATTAGCTTGTGCTTTAGTTGAAATCGTTTTCTAAAAGATGAGGAAAAACTACCGTAATCCTGCCGTTATTTGTGTAATTACGGATTACTGTAACTCAATTATGTAATTCTGGACTAATCCTGGACTAATCCTGGCTTAATTCCGAACAAATTCTGACTTAAAAACGATTACGACTCGATTACGATAGCTGGGAAAGCGCTCGGATTACTGTAGCGAAAAGGGAGCCAGGATTACGATAGCGTCTGGATTTCTGTCTGGATTGCTGTCTGGATTGCTGTCTGGATTGCCGTCTGGATTACGGTAGCTAAAGACAAGGATTACGGTAGCTAAAGATCAGGATTACTGTAGCTAAAGACAAGGATTACTGTAGCTAAAAAACAGGATTACGGTAGCTAAAAAGTGTCGTAGCTTTTCCCAAAGACACCTTTTAGAAAACTCAATTAAACAAGCCAAATCTTGCTAGCAAAAACAAACAAATTTCCCCGGATCCCAGACTTTTCATTTCATTCACCTTTCCAATAGATTTCTTAGATTTCTATGAATTTCTCTAGTCTATCGACCCTTTTCAAATATTTGTACAAAAAGTCGTTCTACTTACGCACACACACACCTTTTTCTTTTCTTTGATGACTTGTTGAATGATTTTTCCTTTTTTTGTTTTTTCTACTGTAGTTTTTTTATGTTCGAATAAACGAATTGACATAGTGAGGAAGCGGAGATAATATTGCAAAGATAACAAAATACTGCAAAGAAAATGTTGAATAAAGAGACTTTATCATAAGCTATCTTGGATGTAAACTAGAAGATTTGATTCATTTCATGACTGACAAGAGAATGACAACAATTGTTCTCTATGCGCGTGGTCAAATGAAATGAGCTATAGATCATTCGACGCAGAATTTCACGCTGATTCCGAATATGCTTTCCGTTTCTGATATGGAGCACTCTGTCAAAAGTTATAAGCGCTCGAAGTTTTGTTGGGAATCTTGAGTAAAAAGATAAATTAGGTGAGTCACCAGACACCTAATTTATCAGCTTGGTGACCGAGTGGCAGTGGGCTTAAATACGAGGCGAGGGCCCGAGGGTTCCACTTCGCCGTCTGGCTTTTGTTTTTTTCTTCTTTTAACTTTGAATGGTTTAAATGTTTTGTTGAACGGTCGTCATTGGCTGTATATCCAGAGGTGTGCCAGATGCTGTACGATTGCGCATAGAGAACAATAAAACCATTGAAAGCTAGAAAAAACAAAACGAAAGTCAAACATCGGACCCGAACCCAGAGGTCGTGCTTTGTATGCAAGCCCACTACCACTCGGCCACCACGACACGTTTCCCTCTTTGGTGATTCAACTTCTAAACTAACTCAAGTTAAATAAACCTGAGCCAAATAGCGAGCTGGCCTATTTAAGGTGGTTCCACGAGGGACTCTGAGTGTCTCGGTAGCTCAGTGGATAATGGGTTAGCGTGTCGGGTCTCGGCTCTGATCCGGTTCCCTGGTTCGGATCCGCTATCGACCGAATTTTCGTTTTTTTAGAAAAACACTTGAAAACTACTGTTCGGATGAGTAATTACAGGAATTACTTTACATTGCTGTGAGCTACCGTACCCGAGCTAGTCCTAGATTCAGCAGAAAGTCTTTTCTAATCGAAAAATGCTGGCAAAACTCTTGACTAGCTTCCCCAAGCATACAGGCTGCGGCATAAGTAACTTGATTCGTTTCTTAATGATTTTCTTGAGTCTCGTGTGATCAATTTTTGGCGGACATCCACTTTTAGGAAGCTCTTCGACTCTATTTTGTTGCAAAATGCAGTATACCGTCATTCGATGCCTTTTCAGCAGTTTGGCAATATCCAAAGTTGATCAAAGGTAAAAGTTGATCATCCCTGTGCTCCAAGCTGAAGAATAGGGGCACGGTTGGGAGAAGCCTTCACCATTATGTCCAAACTTCAAAAATTTGCTTAAAAACTGCTACATAATATAAAAAAGCATTCAAATTAAGAAAAAATAATCCTTTGGAAAGAAATAAAAATCAATCAGTTTCTTAAATCAATGTTACAACCTTGTAACCATACTTATGCCGCACCCTGTACATTGCTGTGAACTAGCGTACCCTAGATTCAGCAGAAAGTCTTTTCTAATCGAAAAATGCTGGCCAAACTCTTGACTAGCTTTCCCAAGCAGACAATGAAATTCCAGACAAACAATTTCAATTCATATTTGCATTTCAATTCATATTTGCAATTTCTAACAATTGCATAACAGTTAGCATTGAGCTAATCCCTTTCTCGTGTTTTGGGGGCTGTCTGTGTCGTCCCTTTTAAGGCTCTCCCTTCATTTTAAGGTCCCTAGGGGAACAGCCATGTCCCTTTCCCCAATTTTCCTCATTCTCATACGCTTTCTGATAAAATAAGTAATGAAAAGTAATAAGGAATAATAAGAATTCAATTGTAAAAAGAAATTTGACATAGAAAAGATTGAAATAGGAAAGATAGGAAAGATTTAGAGTAGCTCTGCTTCTTTAGGAAAGATTTAGAGTTGCTCTGCTTCTTTAGGAAAGATTTAGAGTATTTAGAGCTGCTCTGCTTCTGTTCTAAAAGATTTCGAGCATTTCGGTCCCCATTTCCAAGCAACAGATTCTCAAACTTTACAGTTTTCCATTAAGTTTCGAACTTTCGAGAGAAACCCGATCCAATCGGAGAAGGAGAAAAGGGATAGGTTGGGTGTGGCGATTAATTAATGCTAAGCGGGCCCCCTTCCCCCTCGGGGGAAATCCCTGGGGGGATCGACGCCGCGTTCCCAATCAGCCGGCTCCCCTGGGAGCTTGTCCCCCCCACCCCACTCTCCACCTCTCCACCCAGTCTCTCCCTCACCCAGACCCCCAAACACCCCACCCGGACCTCACTCATATACTGTCTCTATCGATTTTTCGTTTTCTTGTAGATTTTGTTTGCTTACTGTGCTTTTAGTCCTTTAATTAGCCTTGATTTCTCTCATTACTTGCTCCTCTTGGATCTTTTGAATCTTTGAGAGCTTCTAGATCCTCCAGATCTTCTAGATCTTCTAGATCTTCTAGATCTTCTAGATCTTCTAGATCTTCTCATTTTGATTTTATTATGCGATTTCTCTGAATTCAGCGCTTAGAATAGATTGTGGGACATTTGGTATGCGCCCCACCCCTTTTGCCATTGGCAATCGAACTTTCAGCTCAAATTTCTTGGCTTTGAGCGGTTCGATTGAAATAGTTTTTATACCAATCGATAGAGAAAGACTTGGTGTATCTAATGATATCAAAAATGTTTAAATTGAACAATCCAAAGCCAAGATATTTGAGCTCAAAGTTAGATTGCCAATGGCAATCTGACGCCAGCTTCCTTTGCCTTATATACGCGCTGTCTTATATATTAGGTAATTGCGAAAGAAACTGTGGATTATAACCAACATTCGAAGAATCCAAAAATCAATAAGAAAACAACTTTATCCCAAAAAGATATTCGCCATTATTATCAACTATTTTCTTCCATTTTGGGACATTTGGTACGCGCTCCACCCCTTTTGCCATTGGCAATCTAACTTTCAGCTCAAATTTCTTCGGACTTCGGACTTCGGACTAGACTTCGGACTTTCTTCGGACTAGACTTCGGATGCCTGATTCGAAGAATTCGGGGTCCCGCGACGCAAAGTAGTCTTGCACCCAAATTTCGACTTCTTCAGGATTGTTAAACTTTTGATTTGCATTGATTTGATTTGCAAGAGAGTGTTGCATAGACCGGAACAAGTGATAATCCGAGGGAGCAATATCAGGCGAATATGGCGGATGAGGCACAAGTTTCCAGCCGAATTCTTCTATGGTGTTTTGAGCCAAGTTTGATGTGTGTACTCGGGCGTTGTCAGCAAGCAAATTGATTGTCCTTGGATTAACACCACTTTCTCGTAGAATTTCATCAACTTTCTTGGTTCCTTATCTCTCAAAATCTGTTTCCTTATCTCTCTAAATTTGGTTCCTTATCTCTTTACGTTTGGTTCCTTATCTCTCTGAATTTGGTTCCTTATCTCTCTAAATTTGGTTCTTCAGCTGTTCGGCGTAGATTTGAGAAGTTATAGTTTTTGAAGACTTTTGTAGTTCAAAATAAACGATTCCTTTGATATTCCAAAAGACCGACAACATAACTTTCTTTCCGTGAAGTTCTGGATGTGATGTCGGAATCGGCCTTTCTCCTTTGCTCAACCATTGTCTTTTGCGTGTTGAATTATTGAAATATATCCACTTTTCGTCCATCGTCAACATGCTTTCAAAAAAAGCACTGCCCGTAGCACTTTTTCAGCGGTTTTTGGAAGCTTTCGGCAGTTTCTTGGCAATTTTCGGCACTTCTTGGCGGCTTTCGGCAGCTTTCGGTCGTTTTTCGATGTCCAAAAGTCAACGTCTATCCATCAGCGGCCTGTGCCAGATGGATAGCGATTACGTGCGCGCCCAGAGCATAAAAAACACTTTTTCAATAAAATCCGAGACAATAAAACTCGATTGGCTTTGTTTTTAGGGGACAATTCATGTGGAACCCATTGGCCACAACGATTCCTTTTTCCAAAGCTCCAATAAGCGCAAGGTGTCGAGAAATCGTGCTCGAATCACATTTAAAGTATTCGGCTAATTCGGGCAAAGTTTGAGTTGGATCCAACTCGACAATCTCCAGCAACTCCATATTATCGAGGACAACTGGACGATATCCATGCGGCTCATCTTCCAAGCTCTCATCTCCTTCACGAAAACGTCGAAACCATTCCTGACAAGTCCTTTCACTCAAAATGTTTTCTCCGAATGCTTGAGAAAGATTCGACTCCGATGCTGATTTCTTCATTTTGAAGTCATAGAGAAGACAAGGCAACAGTAGTTTTTGATCGGTCATCTTGTACCTAAAAATTATGTGATATTCAATGATAGCAATAGCTGTGAAAATAATTAAAATGAATAAGCAATAGTAATGCAATATAATACAATTTAAACCGGACCATCACACTTTAAAATAAAAAAAAAACTTTGGTTCTCGGAAGTAATCCGTTTCTTTTGCAGTTTCTTTTGCAAGTCCCTAATAGATCGCTGTCTTATGATATTAAGAATATGTAAATTAGACAGCCCAAGATATTTGAGCTTAAAGTTGAGCCAATGGCAAGCCAAGGCAAAAGGCAAGGGGCGAGTCTCGCCGATAACCCTTAGAATAGGCTTGGCTTTTGTAAACTTCTTTACAGCAAGTCCAGTAATCGGAAGATTACTTCAAGAAACTTGACAAATGCCTTTTTGAATGGACAAATGCTTTTTTGAATAGACAAACGCCTTTTTGAATGGTCCTAGTGTCTCCCTAATCAAAAAGTATCGTTTGATGTGAGATTGATTATCGAAAACTAGACATTTGCCTTGCGCCAAAACAAATTCGCTTCAATCCGGCAGTTCTCTGCTTTCTCTTTTCCTTTTTCATTTTCGAATACTTATTTTGCATCCGTCGTTTCTCTTCAATTACAGTAACAATTACAGTAACAGTAGCTCAACTACAGCTACAGTAACTCACTACAGTAACACTAGCTCAACTACAGTTACATTAGCTCAACTACAGCTACAGTAATCTTTGATGTCTCGACGAAAACAATTGAAACCGAAAGCTCTAAAGGGTGAGTTGATTTTATGAAGCCTTCAAGAGATGCAAAGCTTTCAAAAGCTTTCAAAAGCTTTCAAAATCTTTCAAAATCTTTCAAAATCTTTCAAAAGCCTTCAAAAGCCTTCAAAAGCTTTCCAAAGCCTTCAAAAGCCTTCTAAAAGCCTTCAAAAGCTTTCCAAAGCCTTCAGAAGCTTTCAAAATCTTTCAAAATCTTTCAAAAGCCTTCAAAAGCCTTCAAAAGCCTTCAAAAGCCTTCAAAAGCTTTCAAAATCTTGCAAAATCTTTCAAAAGCCTTCAAAAGCCTTCAAAAGCCTTCAAAAGCCTTCAAAAGCTTTCCAAAGCCTTCAAAAGCCTTCAAAAGCCTTCAAAAGCTTTCCAAAGCCTTCAGAAGCTTTCAAAATCTTTCAAAATCTTTCAAAAGCCTTCAAAAGCCTTCAAAATCTTTCAAAAGCCTTCAAAAGCTTTCAAAAGCCTTCAAAATCTTTCAAAATCTCTCAAAATCTCTCAAATTTCGTTTTTAGAAGGTGAATTGAAAGAAGAAGAGGAAGAAAGCGATGAGGAATGCCCAATAAAAATCAGGTTTAAACGATTAAACTTTCCAAAAAAGGTTTAAAGACAAAATTTGCAGAAAGCTTCTGGAAAACGATGACAAAGCTGATTCGGTGAATGAAGAAGAAAACGGGGGAAATGAAAATGAAAACGAAAACGAGACGAAAATCGAGTCGGATCCGTCGATCACAATCGATTGTCAACTGTGCGAGCTGCGTTTCGACTCGATTGCTTCTTTGCAGAAGCATACTCTCAAATCACATGTGGAAACGGTAACTTGAACTTGTGCAAATGCTTTGGCACACTCTAGTGACTCGGCTACTGTCTCCGTGTTTGTACCTGGGTTTTCAAAGTTGTTTTCAAAGTTTCCAAATTTACCTAGAACTTTACAAGCTAGAAGCTAGAAGCTTTAGAAGAAGAAGCTTTAGAAGAAGAAGCTTTAGAAGAAGAAGCTTTAGAAGAAGAAGCTTTAGAAGAAGAAGCTTTAGAAGAAGAAGCTTTAGAAGAAGCTAGAAGCTTCTGAATTTATCTATTAGGTTGGCAAGTTATAAACGATCGTTTTTTGGTAATGTGTCTTCTGAAAAAACGGCTTATCCAATCAAAAAACGGTTTGTAGTTTTGTAGATTAAGTTGGTTTTGTAAATTAAACTAGCCGGAAAAGGTCAAATGTTGTTTCAAAGATAGAAGCGTTATAGAAACGTACGAAAAGGAAAAACAGATTCAAATCCCTGATGAAAACTAGCAGATATTTATCAGAGATCTATCAGAGATCTATCAGAAAAATAAAAAATAAATAAATAAAAAAAAAAAAAAAAAAAAAAAAAAAAAAAAAAAAAAAAAAAAAAAAAAAAAAAAAAAAAAAAAAAAAAAAAAAAATATAAAAAAATATAAAAAAAATAAAAAAAAAATTATAAAAAAATTAAAAAAAAATAAAAAAAAAACTCTAACAGATAAAAACTCGATCTTGACTTGACAAGGTTCCCTAGTGAACCGGTTTCTTTCTGGGAGTCACTAAGTCTCTTTTTGAGATTAATCCCTTCGAAGGACGGCCTTCCCCAATTTGTTGATCTTTTTGTGAATGAGAACAGTGGAAGAGACTTGACTTGAGTGACTTGAACATTTTGTCTTTTGATCGTCTTTTTGCTTTTCCTAAGATTTTGCTTCAATTCCAATTCTCCTTATAACTCTGGAAATGAGAGAAAAAAACCGTACAGTTACAGTAATTGTACAGTAATTGGGACATACTTAAAGTATGTCCCAATGATGACAGATGACACTTCACACTTCACAAGTTAAAGTCCTTTTAAAGCAAGTAAAAAGTAAAAAGCAAGTAAGAGCAAGTAAAATTCAGGGAAATCGAGTGCTTCCTTCGACAACCGATGACATTTCTCTTGAGTGTCAAGTGAGTTATAAAAACAAAGCAACTAAAGTTCAGAAAAGCTGTTTGAGCACGAAATTTGCGAAATTGGCTTTGCCCAAATAAATCTTCTAAATAATTCAAATAATAATTCAAATAATTCAAATCCAATAATAAAACGATACAACTAAAACTGTTCAAATGAAACTCCAGGTTTGCTCAGCCAGGATGCCGACATTCGAAGCTTTCGCCGCCCATATGCGCTCTCATCTCAGCGTTCCGAATGGAGCGAATGCCTCAAATGAAATCCCGAAAAAGTGCCACTTGTGCAAGACAAGGTTCACAACGGAAGAGGTACAAGTTTTCCCTGCTTACTATACCTAAAACCTTTGCTATTTCAAATATTTGAGCAATTAGCAAAGCCTAAGCCTAAGCAAACAGCAATTCTAAGCATTGCAGAGACTCCAGCAACATTTGAGAACTCATTACGCCACGAAAATCTCCCGACTTCGGTGTTCGCAATGCCCACAAATGATATTTCAAAGTAAATTCGATTTTGAAGGCTTTCTAAAAGGTATTGACTTTAGAAAACTATCGTAATCAAGCGCTCAGTTTACTCAGCTCAATTTTCATTTCATTGATCAAGCTTTAGATTCCTGTCGATGCTAAAGAAAGTTACAGTCGTTTAGTAGCCTCGGAATGGACCGTACTCACACGTAGTCGAAGCGATCGGTTGGCTTTAGACGGAAATCTCGATCTCGAAGCGATCGAGTTAAAAATGTTAGCTAAAGAAAGTGACAGTGGTATAGCCTGACTCGACTTTAGTAGCCTCGGCTTTGGTAGATTCGACTACGCGCGAGTACGGTCCATTCCGAGGCTACAAACGACTGTAAATTTCTTATTTCTTTAGCGGTTAGCTTAGACGGTTGGCTTTAGACGGAAATCTCGATCAGGAAGCTTCTTCTGATAGTTTCTTCGTTTTTTCTATATTGAGCCGGGTTTTCACGGTATCTGGCAATCGTTTGATGAGAAGTTTTCACTTTTGCAGCGATTTCTTCGATTGAACACCTTCGATTGACCTTGACTATAGAGAAGATCAATTTAGCCTTTTTGATAATCGTTTAGCCTTTTTGATAATCGTTTAGCAATCTAATAATCGTTTAGCAATTCACCCCAGCTGCCATTTACCTTTAAAAGCTAAATATTAGGTTGTCCAGTTATGAATGCACGCCTGCTCTTGAACACGCCTGCTCTTGAACAGCATACCTTAGGGCTATACAATTTTATCAAACCCTATTCTCGATATGCTGTCCAAGATTTCTTATTTATTACAACTTTTCGTGTTTTTGACGCTAAACTTTAGGAATGATTGAATCGTTGACAATTTCTCACTTTGCGTATCAACTGTATCATAAGGAATAAGTAGAATAAGGAGAAGAAGAAGAAGAATAAGAAGAATAAGGAGAAGAAGGAGAAGAAAAAGAAGAAGACGAATAAGAAGGAGGAGAAGAAGAAGAAGAATAAGAAGGAGAAGAAGGAGAAGAAGAAGAAGAAGAAGGAGAAGAAGGAGAAGAAGAAGAAGAAGAAGGAGAATAAGGAGAATAAGGAGAATAAGGAGGAGAAGAAGAAGAAGAATAAGAAGAATAAGGAGAAGAAGGAGAAGAAGGAGAAGAAAAAGAAGAAGACGAATAAGAAGGAGGAGAAGAAGAAGAAGAAGAATAAGAAGGAGGAGAAGAAGAAGAAGAATAAGAAGGAGAAGAAGAAGAAGGAGAATAAGGAGAATAAGGAGAATAAGGAGGAGAAGAAGAAGAAGAATAAGAAGAATAAGGAGAAGAAAAATAAGTAGAATAAGAAGCAGGTTGATTCATTAGGTTGGCGGGAAAATAATGCGAATTTTTTTGACCCGAATTTTTATTTTAAAAAAACAATAAATAAAGAGGATTAATATAAAAGGTATTCTCCATTATTATTTAGTGATTATGGACATTAGGACATTATGTCATCTTTTGCTCAATTCAATAATTCCATCTACAAAGAACTGAGGCCGTTTTAACGAAAAATAGTTGGTGACCGCATTTTCGACTTCCCGGAAATCCTTGAACAGCTGATCGGGGATGAACTGCTTTAGAGGCCTGAATAAGTGATAGTCTGATGGGGCCACGTCAGGGCTGTATGGGGCGTGAGGTAGAAGTTTCCAGCCCATCTCTTCGATTTGTTGGAAGATCATACTGCATTATCGATCGCAGGAGGCCGTCGTTGGTGGTTTTCGTCTTCCAAAGATTGATTTCCCTCTCGCAATCGTTGAAACCATCGGCGACACTGGCTTTCCGAAATAGCATCCTCGCCAAATACTTTCGATGAGATCTCGATGAGATTCAGCGGCATTTTTGCCCAATTTGAAGTCTTTGAAGTCATACCAAAGACTGGCACGAAGACGAAACTTCGTCTCGGTCATCTAAACACGGAAATTATTAGGTTGGCGGGAAAATAATGCGAATTTTTAACTTGTGCTCTTGTGAAAGTAATGGCCGACAAACAGAGAACAGAGAGCGAGAGTAACAGAGAAGCAGAGTGTGTTAAGCAGAGCAGAGTAACAGAGAAGCAGTAGAAGCTTACACAATCATAATATTATTCGAAAACATTTGTTCATTTGTTATCAAAAAATGACGGAACAAAAATTCCTTATTCGAGCTGCTGACTTCGAGCCTTACTCTGACTTTAAGCTTGGAAAATCTGCCCGTCAATCGCATAATTCTATTTCAAAGGCCTATGGCGCAGGTAGTATTAGCGAAAGCCAATGTTATCGATGGTTTGAGCGATTTCGAAATGGAAACAAGAGCCTAGAAGATGAGGATCAAGAAGGACGTCCTGAATGAATCTGGAAAACTGGATGAGTCTGGAAAGCTGGATGAGTCTGGAAAACTGGATGAGTCTGGAAAGCTGGATGAGTCTCAACTTTTGCAAATTATCGAAGAAGATCCCACTTGCATCACTCGGGAGTTGTCGGAAATGTTCAATGTTCATCATAGCACCATTGAAGAGCATTCACATTTGATTGGAAAGCGAAACAGATGCGAGAGTTGTTATCTTAAAAACGCGAATTTATAACTGGACAACCTAATATTACAGTGGTAGAGAAGAAGTAAAAATACAACAAAGACGAAAAAAAATCGATGTGGATTACGATAGTTTTCTAAAATAGACGGGTTTTTTTTAGATTATTGTAATCATTGTAAATTGTAATCACTTAGTAATCAGCATCATTGCAATCAGCATCATTGTAATCACTTTTAGATGCCATCGATTTGGGCATTCACTCAGCCGAAACGCATCTCCGTGTCGTTCACCAATGCGCGATTTGTCACTCAACACATGACACGATTTTAGATTTCAAGGTGTGTTTGAAGAATGAGTTAAGAATGAGCTCGTTCTCTAAAAGCTTTCAATCCTACTGTAGTGATCAAAAACATTTCAAGGAACACTTCCAAATGCACAGTGAAGAGAGGGAAGTCCCCGCGTGCAATGTGTGCGATGTGGCGTTCAATTCGGAGGAGATTCTCACACTACACATTCAGCTTACGCACAGGTAATTGCTGCATTCAAGGATGATCTAAGATCGGGTTAGACTGGAAGCCTGGCTTATCTTTATGGCCTCATCTGGAATGGCTGGAATGGCTTGATCCACAAAGACTCCTAGGTCTGCGAGTTCTGGGCCTGAACCTAGCGAGTTCTGAACCTGGACCTAGCGAGTTCTGAACCTGGACCTAGCGAGTTCTGGACCTGGACCTAGAGAGTTCTGGACCTGGACCTAGCGAGTTCTGGACCTGGACCTAGAGAGTTCTGGACCTGGACCTAGCGAGTTCTGGACCTGGAGCTAGCGAGTTCTGGACCTGGAGCTAGCGAGTTCTGGACCTGGACCTAGGGAGTTCTGGACCTGGACCTAGCGAGTTCTGAACCTGACCTAGGGAGTGCTGGACCTGGACCTAGCGAGTTCTGGACCTGGAGCTAGGGAGTTCTGGACCTGGACCTAGCGAGTTCTGGACCTGGAGCTAGGGAGTTCTGGACCTGGACCTAGCGAGTTCTGGACCTGGAGCTAGGGAGTTCTGGACCTGGACCTAGCGAGTTCTGGACCTAGCTAGTTCTGGACCTGGACCTAGGGCGTGCTGGACCTATCTCTGTCCCAGGACAGAGCTGAAAGGTAAGCTTTGTCCTGGCTTACCTTTCAGAGTTAGACTGAAACAATTTTTCCACGCTAAGCCATTCCAAACGTGGCTCAAGGATGTCCAGCAGACAGCCCTGGACCTCTAGGTGCCCAGGGCTGTCTGCTGGATCCTGATTAAACCATTTCAATCTATACTACTTGAAGGTTGATCTTTTATACTTAAGAACGTCTACCGTCAGTCCAATGACTTTTAAACTTTAAAATGCTAATGAAAAAGAGTTACTGGAGAATACTAATTGAGGCACCAAATGCCAGAATGCCAATTCAGCATTTAAAAAACAATTTAGAGAACCAACGAGGCCACCAAGCGGTTTCCCGTTACTACCACCATTTCACTTTCCCAATTTCGACTTCCAAATGCCAATCGATCCATCATTGGAACCAAAAAGCTCACTTGATTCAAAGGTTTTTATTGAATGATTCGTTTTTCACTTTTAAAACTAGGGTCGTCGACTTCACTGCTCGGTTTGTGATGTTGAGTGTGATGGGGAGGAGGCGCTTGATGAGCATCGACTCATCGCTCATTGCAAGGTTGACCTTAAAACTCAATCTAGTGAAAGACAAAGATAAAGTAAAAAAGGCAAATTGGCAAACGAGCTTAAAAGAAAGCTATCAGCTTTTAAAGATGGACAACTTTTAAAGCCATCTTTTTTTCTTTCAACTTCAACTAGTCCTTCTTTCAAACTTTCCCTTTCTACGTAATTTTGATTCCATTCAATAAACATTTTCTTTCCTAAGCGAATAAGAGCAAAATTAAGTAGTAAAGTAGTAAGTAAGTAAGTAAGTAAGTAAGTAAGTAAGTAAGTAGTAAAGTAGTAAGTAAGTAAGTAAGTAAGTAAGTAAGTAAGTAAGTAAGTAAGTAAGTAGGAAGGAAGGAAGGAAGGAAGGAAGGAAGGAAGGAAGCAAGCTTGCGGTAGCTTTCTAAAGGATTCAAATTTTTGAGGTGCTTAAACAAAAACTGAAGACAGACGACAAGAAGACAAGAAACCTACGCTAATTGTAAGCAAGCTTTACAGTACCTACCGTAAATACTGTAATAGTACCCCAGCCGTACAGTCGCGTAGTCGCAAAAGTTTTTTAGTATTTCATTTTTTCCAAAGCACCCGTGCTTTCAAAAAATGCGTCTTTGGTATGAAAAAATAGCTGAAATTCAGGGCTATTTTTTTGATACCTAAGCGCGCATTGTAGCATAGGCCAGTGTCGAGAAAAACTCGTTCAAAGCTAGACTACGCTAGACTACGCAACACTCCGCACCGTGATTATGGGGGTGAAAACAAAACTTGTCAAAAATTATGAAGCTCACCTTTTTGCTTATAGTTGTCAGCTCAGCCTAATTGAATCCAAAACTACCAACTGTTAAATAGAGAATTGAAGCCCTGAATCTTGGCTACATTTATCTACCGCGAAACTTGTAAATTATAAAATTCAATTCAACTACCAAGCTCGCAAATGAGCTCTAGCCGGCATTTCTTCCAAAAACCACTTTTTCTGGGATAGTAAATGGGGGAAGAAGGCGTCCTTTTATAGGCGACAAGAGACGTAAGCGCGACATTGTTTAGGGTACGGTATTTCTAGTGTCTTATTAGACTGCAGCAGTTTTATTGACTCGCCTATCTAAGTATCTATCAGTCTCTTAAGCCAGTCTTTTCGAAAGACTTCCACAGTGTGCAATGGCCGACTGGTTAGCGGGCTGGCGCCAAGTGCGAGAGGTCCAGGCTTCGAATCCGGCTTCAGTCAAACGTTTTCCTTTTTTAACAAAAGCTCAAATACAATAGAAAGGCTGGTTTGCCGCTCCATTTTCTGATCCAAAGATTCAGATTAATGACTCTTGAGCTTTAGAAGAATGAAAATAGAACATCTACTCTAATCCAGGTTCTCCGCGGCGATCGCTGTTCGATGTGCAGTGCGGTGTTGAGTGTCCCATCGGAGCTGGCCACTCATTCCAGACTTCACGCGACGAATGGGCAAATCTCGTGCGCTGTTTGCAGGTAATCCAGACAACGAATCAAGCACCAGTTCAACAATTCAAATCCCAGGCAAACGATGCGCAACGATGGCCACCTACAATTGCATTCGCATTTCCATCTCGCAATGACCACTCTACCCGTTTCAACGCAAATTTTCGAGCCAACCGAAACCTTGACAAATCCCGAGGAAAGAACGGCTCCAACTAGTTGTTTTGCGTGTCACGAGGTGATCAACACTACCCTAAATAAAAAGAGAAAAATCTAGAATTTCATCGAAAATGAGAAGCTCGATGCGCATCTGCTTAAACACGATTCAGAAGCCAGATGTCCATATTGCATTAAAGATATAAAGCCGAGCAATTTGGTGAGAAAAAAAATGTAAATGTCAGAAAAGTTATCGCTTCAGTTATCCCACATAAAAGAACGGCATGGCAATGAAGAAGCGGAAACGGAATGTGCCCGGTGCGGAAAGCAATTTCATTTCCGAATCCATTTAGAACAACACCAAAATCAAGGGAAATGTGTAGCGCCTAGGTAGGTATCCATAGTTTATCCATAGATACAATAATTTAGTTCTGATAACATCGATACGTGGAATATTTTTCCGAAGCCCAGCCTAAATCCGAGAGACCCTTTGCCGCTCAACCAACCACCGCCGAATATGCTTCCTTTCAATGAAACACCAAAAACTCAAAGGTAGTAAATGCCTAAAGACCAAGATACAACAAAAACTTCAGGTGCCCAATTTGTGGACTTTCTTTTAACACATCTGTTAGACTGGAGGCACATATAAAGAAGCACAACTCGACAAGCCGTTCCATTTGCCAAATCTGCGCAAAAAGTTTTAACAGGTATCCATTATACGTATAATGGATAACTTTTAAAGCCATCTTTTATTTTTAGCACCAAAAAAATATTTAGCAAAGAAGACTTGACTAAACATATGAAAGTCCACAAAGGGAACCTCGAAACAGCTGCAAGACTCGCATCTTAATTTGATCATTTGACTTTATGTTGCTCAATGTTTTGTGTTTTTGTTGTTGTTTTAAAAGAAAAGTTTATTTATATTTAATTTTTTTTCGAAACAACTTGAGTAACAATAACAATGAGAGAAAACACTTAACAAGCAATAAACCTACACTAGACACTAAACAAATTCAAAATAAAAAGATAACCGTAAATGAATGAGAGGTGCAAGAAAGCGACTTCACTCTTGTCTTGCGTTTAGAACATGCCACCGCCGCCCATTCCCCCCATTCCGCCCATCGCTGGAGCCGCAGCTTCCTTCTTTGGGATCTCCGTCACAACGCACTCCGTTGTTGCCAAAAGAGAAGCGACACCAGCAGCATCTTGGAGAGCAGTTCGAACAACCTTTAACAAGAGAATGTGAAAAATGCATTCATAAATAGTTACCTTTGTTGGATCAATAATTCCAGCATCAGTCATATCGACGAACTTGTCGTTCAAGGCATCGTATCCATATGAAGGGTTCTCGTTGGCAAGGACTTTCTCGACAATTGAAGATGGCTCAATTCCAGCGTTGCGAACAATCGTTGAGATGGGTTGTCTGATAGCCTTCTTGACGATTTCAACACCTCGCTGTTGATCCTCATTAGGGGCCTGTAAACAAACAAAATTTAGAGAAAACAAAGCGCGATCACCTTGAATTTGTCCAATGCCTTTAACGTGCGCAACAAAGCAACGCCTCCTCCGGGAACGATGCCCTCTTCAACAGCTGCACGAGTTGCACACAAAGCATCAGTGACGCGATCTTTCTTCTCATTGACTTCAACCTCTGACGAGCCGCCCACCTAAACAATACTCACTCACTAGCTTATACTCATTAGACAAACCTTCAGTACTGCAACTCCCTTCGAAAGTTTGGCCAATCGTTCATTCAACTTTTCTTTCTCGTACTCGGATGTACTGCTTTCAATCTCCTCTGCGATTTGCTCAACTCTTCTTTCAATTTCTTTGAGTTCTCCCTTTCCACGGAGTAGCAGGGTGTCGTCCTTGGTGATAACAACTTCTTCAACCTCTCCGAAGTCGTGTGCTTGAACTTCCTCCAATTTCACAAGGTTTGAGTCGTCTCCGAACACAGTTCCTCCGGTGGCGATGGCTATCTAAAATTAAATTTACCTTAAAGTAGTAGGTGACAAAAGAATTAACAAAGGCGACCCACATCTTTCAGCGTGTTCTTTCGATTGTCACCAAATCCAGGCGCTTTCACAGCAACCACGTTGAGCCCAACCTGAAGATGCAAAATGTAAATAATTTAAAGTATTTTGAGTAAAAACACAGTACCTTTAATCTGTTAAGCACCAGTGTCGTCAAAGCCTCTCCCTCAACATCTTCAGCGATAATCACAAGAGGTCTTCGATGTTTGTTGGCGAGCTCCAAAGCAGGGACGATGTCTTGAACTTGGGCAATTTTCTTTTCGGAAAGCAGCACCAAAGCCTTCTCATATTCAACCTAAAGTTCAAATTGATTATAACAATTGCAGAATTTTTATATACTATATTTAAACAGAAATCAACAATACCTTGGCTCCTTTGGCGGTGTTGATGAAATACGGAGAGATGTAACCGCGATCGAATTTCATTCCTTCAATCACTTCCAATTCGTCTTGTAACGTTTTTCCATCCTTGACCGTGATAACTCCTTTGTTTCCAACTTTCTTCATGGCCGTTGAGATGAGATCACCGACAATCTTGTCACCATTCGCAGAGATTGTAGCGACTTGAGCAATCTCTTCTGGGCTAGTGACCTAAAGACACCATTTAGATGAATGAAAGTATAATCTTACTTGTTTGCTCATCGCCTTCAATTCGCTGACGACAACATCAACGGCGGCCATAATACCACGGCGAATTTCGACGGCGTTCACACCTTTGCTGATGATCTCGAAACTTTCCTTGGCAATTGCACGAGCCAAAACGGTAGCACAAGTTGTTCCATCTCCAGCCTCCTCATTCGCTTTGTTGGCAACGTCCTAAATTAAAAAGTTAATAAGTTGTACAACATCTTTATGTAGTAATTTTTGGCCATTACCTCTACAAATTAAAAAATTCTAGCCACACTAGTGTTACCAGTTTGTTAAAAGCCTAGCAAGTGATCAAACTACCAACAATTACTACAGTTTGTTGAAGCTTTGTAAGCCCAACAAGTATCAAACTACCAAGAAGCAACAAACCTTGAAATCTACTTTACTAAAGGCTAAACAGACCTGGATCAATTTTGCTCCAAGATTGTGATACTTGTCCTCGAGATCGATCGCCTTTGCCACGGTGACTCCATCCTTCGTGATCTTTGGACTTCCCCACGATTGCTCGATGACGACATTTCTCCCTTTTGGTCCCATGGTCACTCCAACTGCATCGGCGAGTAGATCCACGCCGACGAGAAGGGCTTTTCGGCTCTCCGATCCGAAGCGCAGGTCCTTTGCGTAGCCACGGACTGCGAGTTGTCGTAGGGAAGAAGAAGCAAGGCCAAGTCGAAGCATCTAAAATTGAAATATTTGTATAAAAGTTTTAGAAAAAGTACAACAAGATTTTTAAAGAGCGAAATCTTGGAGCTAGTTAAAGACGTGTTACTAAAAACAGTGTGAGCGAACAAAATGTTAGATTCGTTGATTTTAGGGGAGCTTCTTTGCTTAACATAGCGGTTTTTGGACGGCAAAATTTTTTTGGCCACAAATCAAAAATGACAAACTGCTGCCGAAAAAATCAAAAGCTAGTAATTTTTTTATTGAGTATCTTAACAAGAGTGAGAGAAAAGAAAATTTACCTAGAAATTTCTGTCGAGAAAATGACGAAATCTTAAAATTGCGTCCACGCCGTTTCGTCGCGTAGTCAGTTTCTACCTAACGAAAAGGGGAAATTCTTATTCTTGTCCCTTTACTTTGCTTTTCCATTATTTTTTTTCAACTTATCATCAATTTTACAACTTTAGGTTGCTCTTTCTCCGACGGGTTACATATAAAGATGTTCATTTCGCTTGTTCGTCAATCTGCTGTAAGTTTTTAAACATTTTTACAAACGAAAAATATCATTTTAGGTTCCTCATGTGCTAAAATCGTTTGCACCTTTGTTCGATCGCGTCCTTGTCGAACGATTCACGCCAGAGGTTCGGTTTCGTTTTTAAAATGAAGTGGCAATGTAAAGAATTTATGAAGTTTGGAATTGAGTTGTTTTTGGCACGAAACAATTACAATACAACCATTTGTAATTGATTTAAAAATTGAACGTTAATCAGCCGGTCAATCAAATTGTTTATTTTAAGGAGTCAAGCAAGATTTAAACACTTGTTATAATTACTGAGGGATGTTATGAACAAAAAATATTAAAGTTTAATCTCGGTTATACCGAAAAGCAACATAGCCATCATAAATTGTTTTGAAAAGAATTTTTTCGAGGCACATGACACATGTGATACAAGAAGCTGTCTAATATGTTAAAGGGATGACTATTAATATAGTTTTGTTTAGCTGAAGACCAAGGGAGGCATCATGCTTCCGGAAAAGTCCCAAGGGAAGGTGCTCGAGGCTACCGTCGTTGCTGCGGGACCTGGCGCAAGAAACGAGAAAGGTGACACTGTCCCGATGAATGTAAAGGCCGGTGATCGTGTTCTTCTTCCTGAGTACGGTGGCACAAAGGTTTGTTATAAATTACGCGATTCTATATACTTTTTTGTTTAGGTGATCATCGAGGACAAAGAATACTCGATCTTCCGAGAGAGCGACATCCTAGGAAAGTTCAAATAAGAGACCGATCAAAGCATCACGATTTCTTATGGCTGTACGCTCAATTTTTGTTTTTCTTTATGTTTCTTGAAATTGTTTTTTGCCAAGGTTAGAATTTAGATTTGATAGTTGTTCTGTTTTTGTTTGTTATTTTCTTGTTTGAAATAAATTTTTTGCTACAAGAAAGAAATTGTGAAAGTTTGGAAGCGAAGCCAAAACATACTCGGAATAAATTGCATTAGATTCATAATTGCTGGTCTATCACGTCGTTTTTAAGATGAAAAAGCCCGTTCAACATCTGGTGATCGACACAAACGCTTTGATTCATCCTGTTGAACTGCATGTAAGCCTTTAATAAAATGGATTGAAACGTATAAACTAGTGCTTTTCTTGTGTAAATTTTTTGTTATGTGTGAAATAATTATTTGATCTAGAATATCGCCGAGAAGTTCTACGCGCCACCGGGAGTTCTGGCCGAAGCGAGATGTCAAAGGAGTCGAATCAAAATCGACACCTTCCCCTTCGAAATTGTATGGCGTGATCCATCGAGTGAATCGATGGCAAAAGGTTTTGATGCTTTTTGATCAGTTTTATTTTTTTTTCCTTCAGTTGTCGAGGAATCAAAAAAGACTGGAAATTACCCAGAGTTATCGGCTGTGGATCTAACGGTAGGGCTTGTTTAAAAAATTTTACTTCTTAAATAATGAATACAATATCTTTTGCATAAAATATTGTATATGAAATTTGTTTAGGTTTTGGCTCTCACTTTGGACCTATGGAAACAACACTGTGGTGGAAGCACTGAAGTAGCTTCTAAAGATCTTACAATGGAAGAGGTTATTTTTTAAAAATCTTGATTTGAAACTTTGAGGAATTTTGTTCTGAATCTTTGTACATTTAGGTCGAAAATAAAGTCAAGGATTTGCATTTGGAAGCACCAAATACTTCAGAGGTAACTTTGCCTTTTTTATTCTATTATTATTTCTTTAGGAAGAAGTTGAAGACGGTGATCACGAAGAGCAAGGACAAGTTTTCGAAAAAGGAGATCTCCCCGAAGGCTTTTGCGCAAATGTGAGTGTGTAATCACTTCTTGTAATCTTGTAAGAGTGTTAATATTTTAGGCCGACAGCTCTGATGAGGAGGGTTGGATGACTCCTGAATCGATAGATACGGCTTTAAACAAAATGGGAGCAATAGAGGTTTGAGAATATGTGCTATTTTCTTATTCAAAATTCAGGTATCTGAAGGTACGGAAGTTGGTTGTATCACGACAGATTTTGCCGTTCAAAACGTTTTGCTACATATGCATCTCGGTTCGTAAGATTTCTTTCCTTTAAGTTTAATTTTTATTTTATTTGAGAGTTGATCTCACTTACTGGCTATCGCATTAAGAAGATCCAAACATATGTACTCCGTTGCCGATCTTGTTTCAACACTACATCCAACATGGAAAAAGAGTTTTGCGCAAAATGCGGTAACAAAACACTGCATAAGGTAAGGCTTTAAAATGCTTTTTCAAAAAAAGAAGTAATTTTAGTGTGCCGTTTCGATAGATAAAGATGGAAAGCAACAACTACATCTGAATTGGAGACGCTTGACTAATCTTCGAGGACTAAAATACAGGTTGTTTTGATTTTCAGTTAATTTACTCTAATCATTTAGTATGGCCGCTCCTAAAGGTGGAAAGCATGCGGCTGTGGAGAAAATTGTTGAGGTAACTTTTGTTTGTAAATATTTAATTACTTAAAAATATTTAGGACCAACGTATGCCTGATCAACGCGTCGCTAAATGCCGTACAAAGCAGTTTGATGATAGCCCGTTCTCGATGAGAGACACCACAAGTCGCAGTGCTATGCTTGGTGTCGGTGTACAAATTCATCGACAACAGAGGTAGAATTTTGAGCTTTTCACTTTGCTAGGAAGTTAAACTTATTTATCGAATCAAGTAATTTTATACTTTCTTGCCTTTAGATCGAAGAACCCGAATGAATCAAGACCAAGTACGGGAAACAAACGAGGGAAAAAAGTAACTGTTCTGTTTGTTGTTTTTTGTTGCTTTGTTATTTTGATTGTTGAGTTTATAAAATTTTAGAACTTTATACAATTCAAATCGAAGAAAAAGCAAACGAATGTGAAAATGAGGTAATCAGTAGCACTCAACGAAAGAAACTAGTAAAATTTTGGGGATTTAATTATTAATTTCAAAAGCATTTGCACCTTGTCAAAAGAAATGGCAAAAACAAATTCAAAATGCAATAACCGTATTTCCAAATGAAGATAGCGATCGAAAGATCACATTGGACAAGAAGAAAGTTCTACAAAAGCCATCAAAATTTTCACCGGCAGCAACAATTTTCTTCGACTAGAGCTTTGTCGCCGAGTTGAATCTTTAGCGTCCCTGAAAATTCATTGAATATTTTCAAAAGGATTTCACTGCATAAAAACAAAATGTGTAGCTACAAGAGTCAAAAACGTGTGCTCAAGAGGGAAAAATGTACACTAAACACCTGTGTCGGAAAACTTATTCGTATGTAAACTCATCATCCAATTGATACCACTAAATGAGGGTTTTCTTTGAAAATATTTTTGATTTAGATATTTTTTAGTTTCCACCTCATTGAAGGGCTCCGGTTCGGCAAGGGGCGCCTGTGGGAGGAGAAGATATCCGGGAGCGGCTGATGAGTAACGAGGTGGGGCGTGAAGACCTCCAACTGTATCTCGCCCGCCCAACGCTGAACGTTCAGATGAGAAACGGCGAACACGGTGACGAACAACTTCGGCTACTCTCTAGAATTGGATTTTTTAGGAGCAATCTGTAAGTTCTGTGATTCTCTAGTTAAAGACAAAGGTTCTTATTTTATAGGACTTAACGCGGTGGGACTTAACGGACTTAAGGGACTCAACTGCGGGACTTAACGGACTCAACGGCGGGACTTAAGGGACTCAACGGCGGGACTTAACGGTAATCTTTTGGATTAAAAAAGACTTGAATGTTCAATTTTCATTCGAGTTACGAAAAGCTCAAGGAGATAGTTTTTACCATTTACATTTAGAAAACAAACACATTCTATGAGGACCATTGCTTTGCAAGTCTTCAAGATGAGCAAGAACATTTTTTGAAACTTTTGCAAGTATATCTGATCTGTGTCAGACGGAAAGTCACTTAGTACGTGACTACGCAACTTTCCGTTTTACAGGAGTGAAGCAAAAAACAAACAAACCATAGTTCAATTGGTGCATTTGTTGGTTTTAAACGGAAATAAGAAAAGGAACGAAAAGACTTTTTGAACAGCTTAATATTATTGAGAAACCGATCCAAGCTTTTGCACTCTTTTAGGGATTTGTATATGTGACCGTGTAACAATCGATGTTGAAGCAACGACTTTGTTGAAGCAATTCTCTTTCACTCACCGCTTTCTTACTCTCGTGTTTATTCGCACAACAGCAAGCGATGAAAAAGGTGAGAATCGCGTAGAGAGGAATCGGCACAACGGGGATCAACGCGAGAGCCGCTCCCACCCATTCACTCCATGGCCAAGCGTGGATGGCCGGCGAATAACGCGAGAAATCGTAACCGCTCACGTTCACGAAAGCGATACCCTGGAATTTGGGATTTGAACGTTTGAACGTTTGAAAACGTTTGAAATTTGAAATCTGAAATCTGAAACTCACGATGGGAACAATTGGCAGCAAGTAGGTGAAGAAAAGAAGGAAATGGCCGAGACACCAGCAACAAGACGGAGATAACATGAAGTGGAGATCATTTCCCAAACGGTGGCCACCTGAATGAAGAGGTTTTAAAGATCGATTTGTAACCAGAAGTCTTTCTAAATGTAAAGCCTTTAAAACTGAAGCTCAGATTCAGCACTGGCTGGCAGTGCCAAACTCAGCACTAAGCTTGCAGTAAGACCAGGTCAGACACAAAGTGCACATGAACATACGACTTACAGTAAATCCAGGCCACCGCCAAAAGCTCGGCTGCGAGAATCGACCACAGTGTGACGTAGCGCAGCGATCCAACGGCTAATTCGTACGCGTGACGACCCGCCTAGATTGGCATACTCATTGTCCTAGTAGAAGATTCACAAGTTTTGAGTATCACATGCTGAGACTTAGTAGCTGATCAATAGCTGATCAGTAGCTGATCAGTAGCTGATCAGTAGCTTGGTTTCGAGTCAAAAGGCCAGCTTGACTCTCCTTTCCCTTATCATTGTAAGTCTCAGCATTTCGATCATTCATTTCAGAGCTTCTTTACTGTTTTTAAAAACTTCAGATGATTTACCTGTGTCGTGAAATAGAGACTACACGCCATCACGAGGCTGCACACGAAAAACGCCAAAAGAAAACGCGGAAAACATTTTGAGGCTCTGAATTTTGGGGTTTTATTTGATGAAAAATTTTCCCACTTTTCCCCGAGCGCATCCTCCAATGTTGAGAGAATAGATAGAGAAAGGAGAGCCTAAAAAAGAAAGATTACAATGGGGGAAAATCGTAGCTGATTGCATTCTTACTTTGTAAAATTCTGAACTAGAGATTTTTGAGTATTTTATTAAACAACATTTTTTTTTGATTTGTTTTCTAATTTCGATTTTCTAATTTTCTAATTTTCTAATTTTATATGATATTTTATCATTAGATTCTTTAGATTCTAATTCTTAGATTCTAAGACTCACGAAAATGTTGTAGAGAATGAAGATTGAGGAGAAGAGAAGAATGCCAGACCAGAGAACGGTTTGTGGGAGGTGCGAGAAGTAGGCCAAGAGGTAGTAGAGCTGCTCTTCGCCTGGAAATCATTGAAATCTAGAAAAGCTAGGAAATCTAGAAAAGCTAGAAAAGCTAGAAAAGCTAGAATCTAGTTAACAATCGTTTTTTTTTGATTACTAGATTAAAACTCACCCTTCACCATGAGTTCACTCGGCGGCAAACCGCTCTTCACCGACACATAGCCAACCAAACCGATCACGGTGGCTACCTGAAAAGGTACAGGTTAAGGTACAGCTTAAGATACGGGTTTAGGTACAGGTTTAGGGAAATGCTTTCACAGAATTTCTGAATTTTATAGGCTCTAATCGATTCTACAGGGTGACCAAGAATTCCCGCAACAACTTTTCGGACAAGTATCTGGGAAATGTCTAATTTATTTCAAAAGTGGCAAGTGTTATACAGAGAATTGTAGGCCTAATTCTCGGCAACATTTATCTACCAAAAACATCCCGATTGGACTTATACAACTCATTTAACAAGCGCTTGAATGAGCGCTAGTCGACATCTCTCCGGCGAATCTGTCATTTGGCCACTTTTCTCTATTAAAAATTGTTAAGAAAAGGTTTTCAATATTTCTTCAATGCAAGAATAGCGTTTAATATCACTTAATAACATTAGGAATCACACTTTTCTTAACAATTTTTAATAGAGAAAAGTGGCCAAATGACAGATTCGCCGGAGAGATGTCGACTAGCGCTCATTCAAGCGCTTCTTAAACGAGTTGTATAAGTCCAATCGAGATGTTTTTGGAAGATAAATGTTGCCGAGAATTAGGCCAACGAGAATTGCCACTTTTGAAATAAATTAGACATTTCCCAGATACTTGTCCGAAAAGTTGTTGCGGTAATTCTTGGTCACCCTGTAGAATCGATTAGAGCCTATAAAATTCAGAAATTCTGTGATCTGATCTATCTGTACGGGCATTTTCTATCGTCTTTGGGCCAAAAGGCGGTGAATTTTAAGATTGAGTGGCACTAGGGGGAGTCGAACCCGGGCCGCGCGGCCTGTAGAAATGCGTGCTCCCGATTGCGCCACGACGAGCATTCCGGCCCCCAAAAAACAACTAGATAAACCCGTCATTAGCCGGTTTTCGGCTGGTATCTTATAATTAAAAATCCACTTAACGAGCGGTTTATATAGTTGTTTTTTTCACGGCGACGAATGGTCGTCGTAGCGCAGTGGGGAGCGCACATTTCTACAGCTCACACGATCCGGGTTCGATCCCTCTTAGTGCCACTCAATGTTTAAACTTTGATTTTTATTTCTTTTAAATACCATAGCTATATTATATTTTAAGAGATTTCAGTTTTTTATTATCCAAAAACCGCCGAAATGTTTATGCAAATAATTATGATTTCAAATCAAATCTAACTATCGCTTAAAACTGTAAACAAACCCTTTCTGGTGCATTGATTTCTTCACTTTTCTCTAACTGATTGTTTGCAAAAGGAAATTAAAGAATTCAGTGCACTAGAAAGGATGTGTTTACACTTTTGAGCACAAAAATCCCTTCACTTTTTTACCTGCATAAGCGAGAAAACGATGTGAGCAAAAACGATGAGCACCGAGTCACTAAAAAGGAAATTGAGTCGATGAAAGTTTAGGGAAAGATTTAGAGCTTTCAGGCATCTTTAAGATCATCTAGAAGCATCTAGAGGCATCTAGAAGCATCTAGAGGCATCTAGAAGCAACTAGAGGCATCTAGAGGCATCTAAAGGCATCTAGAAGCATCTAGAGGCTTCTAGATGCTTCTAGATGCTTCTAGAAGCATCTAGAGGCATCTAAAGGCATCTAGAAGCATCTAAAGGCATCTAGAAGCATCTAGAGGCATCTAGAAGCATCTAGAAGCATCTAGAGGCATCTAAAGGCATCTAGAAGCATCTAGAGGCATCTAGAAGCATCTAGAGGCATCTAGAGGCATCTAGAAGATCTAACTAACTTCAGGAATAGATCAAAATTCAGCAAAACTAGATGTCAATAAATGTCGATGTCAAGAAACTCACGCAACAAGGTTGTTGCTCCTTTTACTGTAGCTGCCCATTGTGATAAAAGCGCCGAAGCCGACCCCGCAAGCCATAATAGCTTGCTCGCCGGCTAAAGCCCATACCTGAATGGTTAAACTTTAAATGGATTCTATTTCTTTTTTACCGTATAATCCTCCAATTTCCTCCAATCGGTCGCTTTCCAAAAGACTTGAAGAACCTCTGGCAATCCGTCGATCGTCAACGCTCGGATGCATAGAGCTAACAGGGCTGAGAAAGCGGCGATGATCGAGAATGGGATCAACTAGAAAAAGAGACTTTAGCAGCTAGTGGATTGCAACTAGTGGCAACAGGGGGGGTACGGGGGGCCCGTGAGCCACCGTGGTGCAACTAGTGGGTCAACTAGTGGTTTGCAACTAGTGGATGCCAACTTGTGGTGCCAAATTGTTGGTTTAAAATTAGTGGACGCCAAAATCATCAAACAGGGCCACCGTTTAAACTAACTTTTCCCAACAATCGAACACCGAAGCAGATCATCACAAAGACGCCAACCCAGACAACACCGTGACCGATCAGGAAATGCAGATTGAAGTCACCGAAATCCGCAATCGATTGAGAAGAAGGGTCCAAAGTGCTAAAGATTTCGAAAGTGCTAAAGTGCTAAAGAGCTAAACAAAGATTATCTTCAAGATGCATAGGGAACTAGAATCCATTAGATTTCACAAGGATTGTTTAAAAAGGTTTTCACAGTCAGGATTCACAGTCAGGACTCGCAGCCAGGATTCGCAGTTAAGATAGCAGTTAAGATTCGCAGTTCAAGATTCGCAGTCAGGATTCGTCTTTCTTAACAGTCAAGAACCGCATCCAGGATTCGCAATTAGGATTCGCCTTTCTTTAGAGCTTTTCTCAAGGCTAGGATTAGACCAGAGAATCTTGATTTGACTTGGCTTTCATCTTGGCTTCTGTTTGGTCTAGCCTGGTATAAAGATCCAGCTAGAACATCTCTCACTATGGCCTGAGTCTAAGCCTGAGCCTAAGCTTGAGTCTAAGCCTAGCCTACCCTAAGCCTAGTCTAGTCTAGCCTACCCTAAGCCTAGTCTAGTCTAGCCTACCCTAAGCCTAGTCTAGTCTAGCCTACCCTAAGCCTAGTCTAGTCTAGCCTACCCTAAGCTTAGCCTAAGTCTAGCCTAGCCTGAGCTAAAGTGTGCATATGGCCTAACGAGTTCAATAGCCTAAGCCTAGCTTGAGCCTAGCCTAGTCAAGTCTGAGCCTATCCTAGACTAGTCAAGCCTGAGCCTAGCCTAGCCTAGCCAAGCCTAGCCAAGCCTAAACCAAGCCTGAGCCTAGCCTAGCCTAGCCAAGCCTAGCCAAGCCTAAACCAAGCCTGAGCCTAGCCTAGCCTAAGCCTAGCCAGCCTAGCCTAAGCAAGCCTAGCCTAGCCAAGCCTGAGCCTAGCTTAAGCCTAGCCTAGCCTGAGCCTAGCTTAAGCCTAGCCTAGCCTGAGCCTAGCTTAAGCCTAGCCTAAGCCTAGCCTAGCCAAGCCTAAGCCTAGAGAACTGTTCAAATGTTGAATCTAAAACAAACTTGACAAAGTGCATCATAGAGCTCTCTTGATTGAGAGTAGAGATCTTTGTATGCGCATCGATTGTCAGATTTGCGAGTTGTCCAGCGTCTCTACATGCTTCACCATGTCTTACAAACTCCGGGAAACCCCGACACCGTAGCCATGGAACATCTGAAGTTTATTTTGCTGATTTTACTGTTTAATGGTTTTAGTAACATTTACGCTTAAAGTAACAAGCGCTTAAAGATCTTTTAGTAACATTTATGAGTAGTAAACATGTACAATAAAATGTTTAGCAACACGTAGAATGGTTGAGTCGAGAATTTGTGGCAATTTGTGACCTCATAAGCGTCTATTAGGTTTCAAAAGTCGTGCCTGGGGTTTAAAGCATAGCCATAGCATTACCCGATGTGATTTGTACAAGATTCAAGTCTCTTGGTTCGATTTTTTCACCAAATCTTACTCGAAAAGCTACCTGGTCTTCCCTCAATCAATGACCAAAAGAGGTAGTAGAAGAAGAGCAAGAGTTGAGCGAGATAGCGAGTCATTGTTGCCAATACGAGCACACAAAGCAGTGTTTGAGCCACACCAACGCCTGAATTTGATTTAGATTTAGATTTAGATCTTCGGGCTTTGCATCAGCTTCTATATCAGCTTCTATATCAGCTTCTGTATCAGCTTCTATATCAGGCTTTATTAACTTCTATAACAGGCTTTATATCAGCTTCTATAACAGGTTTTAGATCAGCTTCTATAACAGGCTTTAGATCAGCTTCTATATCAGGCTTTAACAGCTTCTATAACAGGCTTTAACAGCTTCTATATCAGCTTCAATATCAGCCTCTATATCAGGCTTTAGATCAGCTTCTATAACAGGCTTTAACAGCTTCTATAACAGGCTTTATCAGCTTCTATATCAGCCTTTATATCAGCTTCTATAACAGGCTTTAACAACTTCAATATCAGGCTTTATATCAGCTTCAATATCAGCTTCAATATCAGCTTCAATATCAGCTTCAATATCAGCTTCTATATCAGCTTCTGCATCAGCTTCTATATCAGGCTTTATATCTCTCGAAAACAATTGGACAACCTTTTGTGATTGGCGCTAGTGTGTGGAAGGCGAGCACAGGCGCTCTGCCGGTCAACTGCCCGACGGCCAACTCGAGAATGATAATCGGCAGCACACAAACGAGAAGTGAGACACCGTAGGCACTCACAAAGGCTACTGAAAAGAGATTCAATGGGATAGGCAGAGATTTGTACAGAAAATTGTGGACTTGATCTTAAAAGGATTTCAGCTTTCAGCTTTCACCTTTGAAACTCTGCTTTTAGAAACACACACTTTCTGGCTCACTGCTCACTTCTTTCTTTCTTCCCTTCTCCCCCCTTAGCTTCCCTTCTTCCCCCTTATCTTCTCTTCTTCCCTTCTTCCTCCTTATCTTCTCTTCTTCCCTTCTTCCCCCTTATCTCCTCTTCTTCCCTTCTTCCCCCTTAGCTTCTCCTCTTCCCTTCTTTCTCTTGACAAGCTACCAGATAGCTCAGTGGTTAGAGTAATTGCCTGAAAGGTCAAAGTCAAGCAAAAGGTCCAGGGTTCAATCTTCAATCCAGATAACTATCTTTTCTTGCCTTCACTTCTTTATTAAGTAACTTTTGTAGGGGAATTGAGAGACCAAGTGTGCTAGAAAGGCAGTTTGTGAGGGCACACGTTATTTAATCACTCAAGACAACTCACATCCTCCATTCTCTAGAATCAACTTTGGCAAATTGAGGAGATTCGTTGTGGCGCAAACATATGCAACGGCGGCCACGAGGAAATCGATCTGAAATAGAAAATAGGTTAGGATAGAAGAAAGATAAAACCAAACCAAAGCTAAAGTCTTTTTAAGTTTTAAGATTAGATAAGAGAAGAAAAATTGTGTCAAAAGTTGTGCGCACAAAGAACATTTCTTGAAAATAACCACGGTCGGGCTCGAACCCGGGAGGTCTCGCTCTAGAAGCGAACGCTCTACCACTCGGCCACGGACTGATTGAGGGAGGGTCGCCAAGACGGGGTTAAGAGGTCGCTAAGACGGCGGCTATTAAGAGACCCAAATGACCACATTTTCAGAGTTCTAACAAACTTTATCCCCTTCAAACTCCTGACAGATTGTCATTTAGCCAAAACGGAATATATATTCGGAATCAGCACAAAATTCTGCGTTGAATGGTCGGCTAACGAGTCCAAATTTCCTTGTAAGTTTGGTTTAAAATCTAGAGTTTTGTAAGCTCAAAGCTCAAACCTTAAACGACCATAGATCTCTCCATTCCTCGACGAGATCTGATGCTTTAATATTCGACCAACTTCGCTCTTCGAACCACATCTTAAAACGAAATCAATCAGCACTTCAATTTCATCAGTTTTAGCTGTCTTTTTCTGAAATTTGTCCTTTTTTCGAGAGGAATTGAATCTTTTAACAATAAATAACAATAAATAACTCAATTTTCATTTTCCGATCGCTTAGCTTAGAAAAGCTGAAGGTAGACGGCAAATTTTAGACGATTTCTTAAGAATTTACTCAAGAAAAACTCTTTAAAGGGTTTTCTTTATGAAATTTTTGGCATTTTTTTTGTTTCTAACCTATCCTCAAACATTTCATAAGAAAATTAACAACTTTTAAAGTGTTTTAGAAAGCTAAACTTTCCAAAATCTCTTAGCAATTCACAAAATTCCTCAAAATTCAAAAATTAAACAGAAAAACGAAATTTCTAGAAGAATTAAAGACCGAAAAGAAAAGCATCGCGTAGTCAAAGTCTCCTCTCAAATAAACACTCATATCTTTACACTAGTACGTTTTTTTCTGCTCGTTTTGGTATCAAATTAAAGTAGAGAAAATGGGTGTTTTTTTGGCATATAAAACTGATTTATAGCATTAACCAATGCTTAGAAAAAAATGATTGAAAAATGATAAAAAATCGGCTTTTTTAATGATGAAAACAAACACTCATAACTCAGCACCAGTACATTTCTTTTTGCGCGGTTTTGTATTAAATTAAAGTAGAGAAAATGGGTGTTTTTTTGACATATAACACAAGTTCCTAGCATTAACCAGCACTTAGAAAAAATGATTGAAAAGTGGCAAAAAAGAGCCAATTTTTCAAAAAAAGCGATTTTTCATCATTTTTCAATAATTTTTTTCTAAGCACTGGTTAATGCTAAAAACATGTTTTATATGCCAAAAAAACACCCATTTTCTCTACTTTAATTTGATATTTAAACAAGCAGAGACAAGCGTACTAGTGTCAAGATATGAGTGTTTATTTGAGAGGAGACTTTGACTACGCGATGCTTTTCTTTTCGGTCTTTAATTCTTCTAGAAATTTCGTTTTTCTGTTTAATTTTTGAATTTTAAGGAATTTTGTGAATTGCTAAGAGATTTTGGAAAGTTTAGCTTTCTAAAACACTTTAACAGTTGTTAATTTCCTTATGAAATGTTTGAGGATAGGTTAGAAACAAAAAAATGCCAAAAATTTCATAAAGAAAACCCTTTAAAGAGTTTTTCTTGAGTAAATTCTTAAGAAATCGTCTAAAATTTGCCGTCTATCTTTAGCTTTTCATAAAGAAAACCCTTTAAAAAGGTTTTTCCTTGGTTAAGTTTTTCGTTTTTCTTAAGAAATTGTTAAGAAACGATTAATCATATAAAATCGAAATCGTATAAAATCGTATAATCGTATTTCTCGTCTACTTTTTAAGATTTCAATAGCTTTTCAATTTCAATAGCTTTTCAAGATTGGAAAATGAAAATTGAGGGATTTATTGGATTGGAAATTGGACAAAAAAATTGGACAAAAAAAATGTCAAAAAAAATTGGACAATGATGAGTTGAACTGTTGAACGTTGGACAATGAGAAGCTTAACAGTTAGCAACGTTGAACAATGATAAATTAAACAGTTAGCAACGTTGGACAATGATAAGTTGAACTGTTGAACGTTGGACAAGAAGAAGCTTAACAGTTAGCAACGTTGGACAATAAGAAGTTTAACAGTTAGCAACGTTGAACAATGATAAATTAAACAGTTAGCAACGTTGGACAATGATAAGTTGAACTGTTAGCAACGTTGGACAATGATAGGTTTAACAGTTAGCAACGTTGGACAATGATAAGTTGAACTGTTGAACGTTGGACAAGAAGAAGCTTAACAGTTAGCAACGTTGGACAATGATAAGTTGAACTGTTGAGCAACGTTGGACAATGAGAAGCTTAACAGTTAGCAACGTTGAACAATGATAAATTAAACAGTTAGCAACGTTGGACAACTTTTAACAATGATAAGCAAAAGATAAGAAAAAGATAAGATAAAGATTATCTGGAAAATGAATGACAAGAAGAAAATGGATGACATTAAACTCTCAATAAACTCTAAATAAACTCTAGATATTTGAATTGAGTTGTACGATGAGAAAAGTAAGGAAAAATCGGGAAAATCGGGAAAATGGGGAACACAGGAAAAGGATGGGGAGCAAATGTTGTGATTAAATACGAGAGAATGCATCAATACAGGGGAAAGAGAGATTCGCTCCTTTTCTCTTGATTTTCCCCTCTCACCGTCTATTTCTTTCCTTTCTTCGTTGTGTCTATGTTTTGATTGGGAGAGGAAAAGTCGAAAAGTCAATCGGTTTTGTGACTTTTGTAGCAAAGTTTTGGACTTTTGTAGCAAGCTTTGGACTTTAATAGCAAGCTTTGGACTTCTCTAGCAAGCTTTAGACTTCTCTAGTAAGCTTTGGACTTCTCTAGTAAGCTTTGGATTTCTCTAGCAAGCTTTAGACTTCTCTAGCAAGCTTTGGACTTCTCTAGCAAGCTTTGGACTTCTCCAGCAAGCTTTTGGACTTCTCTAGCAAGCTTTAGACTTTTCTAGCAAGCTTTAGACTTTAATAACAAGCTTTGGACTTTAATAGCAAGCTTTAGACTTTAATAGCAAGCTTTTGGACTTCTCTAGCAAGCTTTGGACTGATCTAACAAGGCAATGTTCGACATTTCGACGCGAAACATTGGCAAAAAAGCAAAGCAAAACGATTACCAGGTTTCCAAAGCTGTAATCCGTTTTTTCAATCGACTATCAACAAGTGTTGGACAAACGTCTAGTCGTCTATTTGAACAACAATCCGGGCAATAACTTCACTTTTCTGCACAAGATACTCGTGATACATGCGAGTATCCATCAGAGATTGGAGATTATCCAAGAGATTGGAGATTAGCCAAAGCGACACTCTCGCTTGGCTGTAAGCATCGACTTGAACCCGACTTGGACTTGGGAATGTGTTAGGGAGTAATCAACGAGTTGAGAACACTCGTTTGAGATGTCTACAAGAGAAACAAGCAATATTCGAGTGTGAATGAACTCGAGAATTGAAGCTTGAAGCCATTGAAGAAGCTTGGAATCGATTTCAGCTGACAGCTCTTCAAAAACTTGTCTCTTTGTCTTGAAGTTGAACTAAAGCAAGCAGAGCTCACATATTATTCATTTATTTGATTTCTTGATAAAATAGTGCGCAATTCCTTTGGCTGTAGCTTTGATTTCTCTCCAGAATCGATAGCTATCGATAGCTCAATGCTAGAGTGTTTCTGTGCTCAATGCTGAGAAGTGAAAGGTTAAAGCTTCGATTTGGACAAGTTTTTTCTTTTTTCCAATTCTTCTTTCGCTTTTCATCAATATTGTACGCTTTTTAGATGGAAATTGAGGAAAAGTTTCCTTTCGAATTACCCAAAAACATGATACAAACAAAGACTTTCCGTAAATTGAAGTGAAATCCTCTCTTGGTCACTTGGCTGGCAACTTGGCTTGTAACTTGGCTTGTAACAATGGCTTGTAACTCTTCAACCAATTCCCCTATCCATTTCTCTTCTCCAAACCATTCTTCTCACTCCGAACTCTCCGATCTCCGATCTCTTCGATCTCTCCAATCTCTCCAATCTCTCCAATCTCTCCAATCTCTCCAATCTCTCCGATCTCTCCAATCTCTCCGATCTCCGATCTCTCCGATCTCTTCGATCAAATGCCACTCTTGTCCATCAGTCTGACTCATAATCATCTCGAAATTGAAATGGAAAAGTTCCCAAAAAAAACTCTGACTAACATTTGAGAAAGATTTTGCTGAAAATAGATGATTGGATTTGATTAGATGATTTTAAACGATTTTTAAACGATTTTTAAAAGCTACCTTAAAGATTAAATTAAAGATAAAGAGATTAAAGGGTATTAAAGCTAAAAAAAGCATCTCCTTTCGAGTAAAAGGGTATTTTTGCTTAAAACGGGTGAAATTTAGCTAAATAAAAGGGATTTAAAAGGTGCGATTAACTAAGAAACTTGGCTGGGAACTTGGTTGGGAACTTGGCTGGGAAGGCTAGAGTCGAAAAGCATCTCTAGTTAAGCGCAAATAACTAAAACAAAACTCCAAGAACACTCGCAGAAACACGAAAAACAAACAGTTTGATGGGTAGATATCAAAAAAAACTAAGAAATATGATCTAAATGAGTTACTATGGGTAATTAGAAATGCTTATCCTCATTTCCATTTCAATAACATTCAGGTGTCAACAAGGAAAAGCCAAAGAAATAAGAAAGCTAAATAAGAAAGCCAAAAATCAAACCAATAATCGATTTGCTTTACAAATTTAACGTATTTTAATGTAAAGAAATCAGAATTTTAAGAATTATATGAACTTTTCGAAGAAAGGGAACGGAAAGAGAGAAAGAGAGAGAGAGAAAGAGAGAGAGAGAAAGAGAGAGAGAAAGAGAGAGAGAGAAAGAGAGAGAGAAAGAGAGAAAGAAAGAGAGAGGAAGAAAGAGAAAGAAAGAAAGAAAAGATCCATCTTCCAACAACCAAATGGACATCTGTTTTACAGCAAATGCGATTAGCAACATACACACAAATTGAGGCACAACTGGACACTCAAAAATTGAGCACGAACCAGAGGAAAGCGCTGGATTTGAAGTTCTGGTGTACGAAATTCTTTTGGCTTGCTAAATTCTTTAGTTACTGCAAGAATATGAAGAATTTAGTGCGCTAGAAATGGTGTGGTTGTATTCTTAAACACAAAGTACGATTCTTTTTGTTTATGATGAGCATTGCATTGAATCAGATAATTGAATTGAATTGAATTGAATTGCTAATTGACTTGCGAATTGAATCCAATCAGATACAGGCACAGGCTAGCTCCGAATCCAGCTCCGTATCCAGCTCCGTATCTAGCTCCGTATCCAGCTCCGTATCCAGCTCCGTATCCAGCTCCGAATCCAGCTCCGAATCCAGCCCCGTATCCAGCTCCGAATCCAGCTCCGAATCAAGCTACGTATCCAGCTCCGAATCCAGCTCCGAATCAAGCTACGTATCCAGCTCCGAATCCAGCTCCGAATCCAGTACCGTATCCAGCTCCGAATCCAGCTCCGTATCCAGCTTCGAATTCAGCTCCGAATCCAACGTATCCAGCTCCGAATCCAGCTCCATATCCAGCTCCGTATCCAGCTCCGAATCCAGCTCCGAATCAAGCTACGTATCCAGCTCCGAATCCAGCTCCGAATCCAGCCCCGTATCCAGCTTCGAATTCAGTTCCGAATCCAGCTCCGTAATCTTACAAGCTCGCCAGCTCTCCCAGATCGCTCGATGCCAAAATACAGGTCGAATTGACGAATAGAATTGACGATGCTGCTCACAATGATGCAAAAATCAGCTAGACGACAAAGCATTGCATCAGCCGTATGTTTAGATATCTGGCATCTAGGTATCTGGCTGTTTGCGATCTCTCATTGAAAAGGCTTCTCTTGCAATGCTGAGCTCTCTCTCTTCTTGAGCTAGTGGCGCATTGGATAACTACTGTAAATACTGTAATAGTACCCCACCCCCATAATGACGGTGCGGAGTGTTGCGTAGTCTAACTTTGAACGAGTGTTTCTCGACACTGGTTTATGCTAGAATGCTACAATAGATATTAAAAAATAGCTGAAATTCAGGGCTATTTTTTGATACCTATTGTAGCATTCTAGCATAAACCAGTGTCGAGAAAAACTCGTTCAAAGCTAGACCACGCAACACTCTACACCGTCATTATGGGGCTGGCGTACTATTACAGTATTTACGGTATGTACTTTTGTACTATAACATACTATAACAAAGTACTATGTACTTTTGCTTGAGCTCGAGTCTTCTTAACGCTACAGATCGTGAGGAAAGCAGGTTATGAAGCTGGCAAGCAGGCTATGAAGCTGGCAAGCAGGCTATGAAGCTGGCAAGCAGGCTATGAAGCTGGCAAGCAGGCTATTAAGCAGTTATGAAGCTAGGAATCTTTATAATTCGCCCCTAAGCAAATACCGAATGCTAAATTTACAAATTTTTGACCCAAAATACACTAAAGTCTTTTAGAATATCACAAAAATTTTTTTTGATCTAAACAAATCCGCACTAGCTGTGCTTGAGGCTTTCCCGCGTCAAAGCCGGGGATCATATATTTTGTCGAGAGTTCCTTTCGAGAGTTCCATTCGAGAGTGGCAACGAAAAGGGCAATGAATGGAAAGAGAGACAACGAAAGTGACTAGTGATGGACATTCATTTCTCCTTTTATCCACTCAATCCATTTTTTTTCTTACAAAACTTTAAAGCTAAGAAAACGCTAAGAAAGAGATCAAAGCTAAGCCCATTGCTATTCTAGCTTCATAATACGAGTAACTACTCGTATTTTAGTTAGTTATAGTTTTAGTTAGCTTAGTTTGTAAGGTGATAAGTTTCTACAAGAAAGAAAAAAAGTTTGACCGGAGTTGAACCCGTGAGGCAGAAGGCCTTGGCGGTTTTGAAGACCAGCCCACTAACCCCTAGACTATCGGGGCTCTCGTTTGCTCTCCGCCTGGTGTCCCCTTATAGGCGATAGAAGGGCGTCAAGCGGTAAAAGGCGATATTGAGAGAAATCTGCCTCACGAGCTTTCAAGTCTTTAGTTTTAATTTTTTTTTTTTTTTTTTTTTTAGGTTGTTATGTGGTGGTTATGTGTTTGACAAGAAGAAAGGAAAAAGACGCCCCTCTATCGCCTATAAGGGGAGACCCAAAGAGGGCACAAGGGAGGCCCCTGGTGGGTGTAGTGGGTAGTGGACTCGGAACTACCGGACTCGGAATTGAACCCGTGAGGCTTGGTGGTTTTGAAGACCAGTCCACTACCCACTAGACCACCAGGCCTCTCCTTTGCTCGCCCTCTTGGCTCCTTTTTAGGGGGAGGGAAGGGCGCCAAGCGATAGAAGGGCGTCAAGTGTTGCGTGGTCTAGCTTTGAACGAGTTTTTCTCGACACTGGTTTATGCTATAATGAGCGCTTAGGTATCAAAAAATAGCTGAAATTCAGGGCTATTTTTTGATACCTAGGCGCTCATTATAGCATAAACCAGTGTCGAGAAAAACTCGTTCAAAGCTAGACTATTTTGAATAGCTTCGCTCCGTCTGCGGATGAGCGGGAAGAGCTGCTTCGTCAATAACGCAATGGTAAATCGTAAAACGGTTTTGATTGAGGTAAAGAAATCAGGAATGGAATTGAACAGTAAACTCTGGAACAAACTAACAAACAAACAGCAAACTAAACAAGTTCAGGGTTATAGTTTTAAAGTTAATTTATGTCTACTTTTTACAAGTAAGCGCTTAATCTAATATTGATGACTATATAGTGAAATTTGATGAGGAATCGAATGAAACCAATCGCAAGTCGATCGGATGCCTGTAGGTCGATCAAAATGCCTTTAGGTCCATCAAAATGCCTGTAGGTCCATCAAAATTTCCTTTAGGTCCATCAAAATGCCTATAGCTCGACTCCGATCACTAGAGAGGCTTTTAGAGACTCACTAGAGAGTTTTAGAGCTCGACCCAGAGGCTTTAGATCGACTTTAGACTTTAGATCGATTGGCGGCTCTTAGTTTAACAAATGAGTAGCTAAAAGTTCAGTTTCTCATGCTAATTTGTGCTATTTTTATAGAAAATACGATTAAATCTTCAAATCTAAAAAAAGTTCTTCAAAATAAAATAAATTTAAAAAAAAAGTATAACATTTTGTAGGTAAACGTCCATCAAATTCAGATGTAAAAAGAAAAAGAGACTTTTTCTTCCATCTTTTCGCCTTTTCCTTACAAATTGGAAGGTTGGCGTTGAAAAAAGGAAAAAAGAAGTTTTATCCAGCTTTCCCCTTTCTCCTTTCATTCATTTTCTGTTTTTCTTTTCACTTCAAAACATTCGAGCCTCGTTTCGGAAATTATTCTCGATTAGTGGGCACTTGGAGGACTTTGAAATTGAAGAAAACTTGAAGAGAAGTTGAAGAGAAATTGAAGAAAACTGGAAGAGAAATTGAAGAAGACTTGAAGAAAGTTTTATTGGAGTTGTACTACTACTACTACTACTAGTTGTAATCTGTTCAATTTTTTCATAAGACTCTAAAAAGCAATTCGAATCTATCAGGAAAAATTATTGTAAAAATAACTTCCAGCAGCTGAAAATACTCAGCAGAAAAGTTGAAAGCGGGGATCGAACCCGCGTGATCTCGCTCTGGAAACGAGCGCTGTACCACTCGGCCACGGATGTAGTGGAAATGGTCCACAGGAAGGCCTCTAAGACCGCAAAAAGGTCACCGAATGACCTGTTAGCGGCCTCCCTGTTTCAGGTTTTCCCATGAAATGATCCGAACTTTTAATTATTTTGAATGATATTTTAGGGCCGTCATTTTCCACTATATAGTCAAAACCAAACCCTCGTGAAAGTAGGGGTTTTCAAAAAGTGCAAAGGAGCAAACTTGGAGATAACAAAAAGCAAGGAACTTTGATTTTGAAACTTTGAAACTGAAACTTTGGAAACTTTGAGAGCTCAGAGAAACTGTTATATTATTTATAGAGCTCATAAAAGAAGCGCAGGATGATTGAAAGGAGTTATGAGCTCTTCTAGCGCTATTCCAGTCTATTCCAGTCTATTCTAGTCTATGCCAGTCTATGCCAGTCTATTCTAGTCTATGCCAGTCTATTCCAGTCTATGCCAGTCTATGCCAGTCTATGCCAGTCTATGCCAGTCTATGCCAGTCTATTCCAGTCTATGCCAGTCTATGCCAGTCTATGCCAGTCTATTCTAGTCTATGCCAGTCTATTCTAGTCTATGCCAGTCTATTCCAGTCTATTCCAGTCTATTCCAGTCTATTCCAGTCTATTCTAATCTATTCCAGTCTATTCTAGTCACTCTATTCCATTCGATTCTAGAAAGGATCTATTTCTTTTATATTAAAGTCAAGAAATCTCTTTCTTGTCAACCTAATAGAATAAAATAGTTGTCAAAATACCGAAGCGAACAATTGTTCAAGCATTTTAAACTTTAAAAAAAGAAAAACCTCAAAATAGGTTTTACTGCATAAGTTCTAGAATTCTAGTTCTAGAATATTTCTAGAATAGAATCTGATCTGCAGACAGGTTAAATGAAAGTTTCGAGTTTTCACAAAGTGTTAGTGCTTCATAGTTCCTAAAAAAAACAAAACAATGGCTTTAACAAAGCACTCGTCTGGAATCTTCATTCCAGACGAATGAAGGAAAAGTTTGTGTAAAAAGGGGATCGCAGAAAGACATTAGCATGCTTCCATAGCCAAAAGTCCCCTCAAAAGTCCCCTCTCTGAAAGGCCAAAGGGTGATCAATCGGGCACTCATAAATAATTACGCACCCCGAGCCTCCCCTCTTTCAATGCTTTCAGTCAAAACCCTTGAAATGATGGGGTGGAAAAGGATTTGTGAGGATTGGAGAGAAATTTTGAGAAACGAGGTGTTCAACCACGTCAAATCACAAGTGAAATGGGAAATTTCGGTTTCATTTTCGCTTAATATTTAGATAAATTAGATATACCTTTTTACCTAGACCTGGGCAACCTAGGGAGCCTAGGAAACCTAGGGAGCCTGGGGAACCTAGGGAGCCTGGGAAACCTAGGGAGCCTGGGGAATCTAGGGAACCTGGGGAACCTAGGGAGCCTGGGAAACCTAGGGAGCCTGGGGAATCTAGGGAACCTGGGCAACCTAGGGAGCCTGGGAAACCTAGGGAGCCTGGGGAATCTAGGGAACCTGGGGAACCTAGGGAGCCTGGGAAACCTAGGGAGCCTGGGGAATCTAGGGAACCTGGGGAACCTAGGGAACTTGGGGAATCTAGGGAACCTGGGGAACTTAGGGAACATTTGAAAAGTCTAGCTATTCAGTTAAACAAAAGCTATTCAGCTAAACGAAAGCTATTCAAATTAAACAAAAGCTATTCAGTTAAAGGGAAGCTATTCAGTTAAACAAAAGCTATTCAGTTAAACAAAAGCTATTCAATTAAACGTAAAGCAAAGTATTCTTTAGTAAAGTAAAGTTTAATAATATCTTTTTTATTAAAGTAAACTTTAGTAACATCTTTTCCATAAAAACTTTAAACGCACCCTTTCTCTTGCAATAAATTCGTCATTTTCTTATAGTCACGCTTTGGTTTCGAGAGAAATGAAGAATTTCGTGCGTTAGAAAGGCTGTGTTTACAATTTTGAGTCCATTTCTCTATTTTAAGTCCATTTCTCTATTTTAAGCCCAGTTCTCTATTTTAAGTCCAAAAGTTCTCCAAAAGTCCTAAAAGGCTCAAAAATTGAAGTTTTTTGTAAGAATGTATAGAAGAAAAAGTGAAAAGTAATTTCTTTTCCCAAGAAATTTGTATGATTCTCCTTCACTTTGAGCATTTCTCATAAACAAAAGCAGAATTCTTTCGGAAAAATGAAAGAGATCAAAAGAAAAGATGGCAACAGACAACCCTTTTCAACAATTTCTCCTAAAGCCTTTCATTTTGGTTTATTCAATTTTACGCGGAACAAGTTTCATTAGTGTTATTCTGTAGAATAGCTGTTGTTTCCTAAAGTCTGATTCTATAAATATTATTTAATATCATAGACAAACTATCTTACTTATTATTATTATAAACGAGAGAATATGTATGTTTATATGTTTGTCTGTCCGTCTGTCTGTCTGTCTGCCTGTGTCTGTCTGTGTCTGTCTGTGTCTGTCTGTCTGTCTGTCTGTCTGTCTGTCTGTGCCTGTCTGTTCTTCTGTTTTAGAAAAAACAGCTGAACCAATCTCTGAAAATTTGACTATTATATTTATATTCAAAATTCTATATGCTTTCCAAAAATCAAATTCGTTTTGTGGGTTAGATGGGCGATTTTTTGTAAAAACACGCTTTCTCGGTTTCCCCTTATGAGCGTGGCCGAGTAACAAGCGGAAAAGTGTTTTAAATTTTTCTAAAGTTTAAACAAAATTGTCTTTAGATTGAGAATAAACCAAAACACAAAACTTTTTTGGTTTATTATTTAGCTGTACGAGATTGTCAAGTACTCGACGACAAGTCGAAAAAATGGAAACTCTCATTCATTTCTCTTTAGCACTAAAACGATTACCGGTTGGCAATAAAACGGGGTAAATTGGTCCGATAGAAAAGTTTTTGATAAAAACGATGCAGAGTTTTGCGAAAATTTATGATCACTGGAGAAAAGATTGAAATTTTAAATTTTAAATTGCGATTTGAAATTTTAAATTAAATTTTTGGAATATTAAATCAAAATACCATTTCATCAGAAAACTCCCAAGCAAATAGGAAATTCGAGAAAGAGGAAAGAAAAGCAGAAAAAAAAAAGTGGATTGTCTACATGGAGGAAATCGTGTTTGCATTCGGAAACAATTGATGAGAAAAGGAAAAAAGAGAAAAAGTGGAAGAAAGGGACAAAAAAAGGAAAAATGGGACAAGAATGGGACAAGAATGGACCAAGATGTGCGGGAATCCCACATCCCCTTGAAGCCGTCTCGAAAAACAGCACTCGTAAGAAAACACGGAAAACACCTATGGAATGTTTATAGTCGGATCTTCCGGGCTAACAAAATACTGGAGAAAAGTTTCATTCAAAATAGAATTAAGAAGCTGAAATCAAGTGAACTCTTGAGTTTCACTGTGCGCGAACACCAAGAGTGCTAGGGATGGGGAGGGATTGAATCAATTACGGGAGAGAAATGTGAGCTCCCCGGTGATCCCTAAAGCACGGGAGGGGTGGGGCTGAAAGAGGAGGAGAAAAGGGTGAACACAATTGCTTCCAGGCAAGGGGAGGGGTAAGGAGATGGGACACAGGGAGGGACGCAGATGGCGCTTCTGATTAGTTGTTGGGGATTGGAGGGGGGGGAATCCCCTCACAACACACAAATCCCTAGTCTCTTCTCATCTCCCCATTGAATGAATGCGCACACTTCTTCTCCATCAAGTGACCATTTCCACTTCCACCTACTTGCCTTCTTCTTCTTTCCCCAATAAGGATGAGAAATACAAGAAAGCATTTAGGGCCATGAAGTAGAGTTGTTGACTGAACTTGAAAAACTCCTGGCTGTCAATTCGTGAGCCCAACAGAGATGGATCGATGATTGCGACGATTCAATTCGAATCAGACTCAAACTTTTTAGTACAATATAGAAGTTTAGAAAAGATGAATGGCTATGAATTGCCCCGGAACGATGTCAATTTCATAAAAAGACCAAAAATTGACCGCTCATATTTTCCAAGGATCAATTTCTAATACTTTAATACTTATTTGGCTATCTTGTCAAATCTTGTTCTCATCAAATTTTCCGCACAAGTGATTGTTGTGTCACGGCGAATCTGTTCACGGACTGGTTGAGGAGGGGGTTCACCATAATTGCTTTGCGCCGATGATCACACAGATGGTGGTGCGCGAAAGACGAAAGGGGAATGGGGTGCTCCCGATTGCGCAAACACAGCACACACCCTCCACCCGCGAACACCCACAACCCCCAAATTAGATGCCCAAGAGGGGATAGGGTAGCCCTTATTGGGCACAAAACCACTCATAATGCTAAGTAAATCTGAATATCCGCAGTGCAAACAAAGTAGAAAGAAAAGTAGACCAATTGAAACTTTATTTTACACAAAAACCCGACAAAATCTTACAATCACCTGTGAAAAAGAATATCAGCGAAATGAGATCAAATTACGAGAATCGCATACAAAATGAATATTAGCTTTAAACCATAAGTGAAGTGTAGTGACGTTGAATTGTCGCCGTGATATCCTGAATATTGAGACATCCGTCGGCTCGATCCGCAACTCGTCCCTCAGCAATCTAAATCAAGAAACTTGAGGATATGATATGATTTTGATGTATAAATTCCGCTGGTCCCTTCGAACTTTTTTTAAACTTCTTATCCAAGAGCGATGAATTTCAGTTTTCAAGATAAACTTACAGCCATCTTTTCGAGAATCTCCGCTTTTTGCACATCGTTTAGCACCTCATCAGCCAACACCGCATCCATCAATTGCGCCAAGAGTTGTGTGTTCGTGTAGGCTTGGCGACGCATCTAAACTTTTGTTTTAATGCAAAATTTTAAATTTCAAAACTCACATGTTCAACTGCTTGCAGCATATCGCCAAAGTGCGGTTGTCGACAAGCCGTCAAAAGATATTCGACCTGCGAATATATGTAAAAGTTATAAACTATAAATTACTTGTTCCTCGGGGATTTTCCCAGTCATACTTTGCACAACATCGTTGTTGATGTGATGGCATCCACGAGCAACAGCCTAAAACAAAATATTGGGTCAATTGTCGCAAAGTCTAAGCTATTTTCGTTTTATTATGCTTATCGTTGATATTCAATGCTCCGAATAAGCATGTTTTAAAACAAACCTGTAAACTGGTGATCGATTTGCGCAAATCTCCCTCGCAAACTTCGATCAATTTCACAAGTGCCTCCTTATCGAAGCTGATTCCCTCTTGTTGACAAATTGAGTTCAGTCTAAAGCTTTGCCGTAAAAATGACAAAAGTTAACTTTTTACCTGTTAAATTGACTCTCAACCGGCAAAGGCTTGAAGCGGAATTTGGCACATCGCGAAATGATTGGAGTGATGATCCTCGAGACGTAATTGCAAATCAGGAAGAATCTAAAAACAGACTTAACAACATAAATTATCATCAAACTTTAAAAAGCTTTTCGTTACCTTTTTCATTGTTGAAACTTAGAATGTATAAACCAAACAAACCTAGTCGTTCTGCTGTGCTTTTCCATGATTCGCCTCATTGCCGATTGAGCGGCGCTTGTCATGGCGTCAGCCTCGTCAAGAATTACAATCTAAAAGATAACTTTTTTATACAGTGCAAAAAGCAACACACCTTTAAATCAGAACATTTTGACTGTCCTTCATTAACAAGCTGATTTTGAGGCAAAGCACGCCTGGCGAAGTCCTTGATTCGAGTGCGTACTACCTAAAAAGAGGATAAATATTAATTATACTTTAAAAAAATTTTATTAGTTGTCAAAGATGCATAAATTCAAATTTCAAAACCCACTTGAATACCACGTTCATCCGAAGCGTTCAGCTCGAGCACTCTGTCTCTAAAAGAATCAAAGTTGCTTTCAGATCTTGATTAGAAATCCTAGTTGTTATTCTAGCTGCACTCAAGCTATTGCAGCTATATTTTCTTGCTCATAAATCAAAACTATTGTATAAAACCTACTTATAGTGCTTCCCAAAAAGCTCTCTTGCCAACGCGACAGCCGATGAAGTTTTTCCAGTTCCGGGAGGTCCAAAGAAGAGCATGTGGGGTAACTAAAAGAAAATTTGATTCATCGACTAAAACTTGCAAGTTGCTAATAAATGAACTCAATGAATAAACTTACATCTCCACCGACGAGCACTTTTTTCATCACATGAACGATCTCTTCTTGGAAACAAATGTCGTCGACTTTCCTCGGGCGACTAAAAGAAAATTTTTAATAATCATCAAGTTCCATTTTACACTTTTAATATTTCTTTTGACTTATCCTTCAAAAATTCAAAAACTAACTATTTCTCAACCCAGGGCACGGTGCTTGGCACGGGTGGTCCCTCCATCTCGACATCCCGTGACTCCACATTCGTTGGCTTTGCTCGTTTTGCGAAGAAATCGGCCATCACTCCAAATTTTATAATCTTCTATATTAACGTTTTTGACAAATAACAACAAAAAAACATGTAATAGCATCACAACAAACAAATGAAAAATTCTAAGTAACAATATCATTTGTGCTTTGGGCGTGTTCGTGGTGGTCCGCGGGGTCTTCGCGGTTCCCATCGAAGACATTTCTCATCCAGGAGCAGAGACGGTGGTCTTACGAGTCCTAACGAACGGCAATGCTCGACAACTCGCTTCGAAGCACGCACAATGTGATCTCCTTTCCACGACTTGATCATCTGCATTGGATACAGAGTGGACACAATGTCAGCACTTGCGATTCCCGTCTCTTCCGACAAAATCGACGCTCGAACGGTGTCCGTTTCCATATTCTCGAGTGTTCCCAAGATCACCCACCACCAGTACGATCGATAGCTCACTTTGCCCAGATCAGACAAAGGCTTTTCCGGTGTCCCAATCCATCCTTCTCTTGATGAAAGCTCGTAGCTCAATTGAATCAACAGCTTGCCATATCCTTTTCGCTGATATGGTGGCAAAATCATGATACAGGCGAGATTATTGCCAGTGTCCAACTCCTTTGAGAAATTGCCAACAATATGCGCTCCTTCATTGTCCACTTCACAGAGCACATAGAAAAGAAACGTTTCCACATCGTAGTACAACGTCTTGTGATCCATGAACAATTTCGAGAGTAGACACAAGAATTGTGCATACTGGCGATCCTGATAGCCGCTCACTTCAAAGACGCTCAAGTTGCCTTTTCGGTAGATCTCGTTGCCAGGCGGTGTGCGCCTTCGACAAGCCAGCTTCACGTGTCTTGAGTAAAGCTTTATGTCATTGAAGTACATCAAACAGTACTCGCAAACGAATAGGTGAACGGTTTGATCGAAAGGAGCCGGGTATGGAGCAAAGTACCAGGTGTCGATCTCCCATCGTCCCAGCGTCACCATCTCAATGTTTCGCACCTTAGTTCTCTCCTCATATTCCCGTTCCAATTTAGCCACCGTTGCACCCATCACCTCATAGCCGACAGGCAAATGATTGAACTCTTCGTCGATTCTCCGTTGACTGCGTGTCACTTTTTGAATGCCCATTGATGGTGATGGTTTCTCAGACGAGGCGAATCCCAAGAAGCGATTCCTTTCAGCCCATTCGTCCAATCGTCGATCCATTCCCTCGTAGTGAATGTAGTACAAAGTGTGCATGGCAGTCGGGTTGGGCTCTTCTTTCGCCGACTCAGATACCTAAAGTTGACAATAATTTAAGAAGAAAAAATGGTAATTGTGAATTATTTTTGTTTAGTTATTGGTCGATACCTTTTTAAAGTTTAAACAAAAGTTTTATGCGAAATGCACCCATTTACAGGGTTGAATTTTGCATAAAACATAAGGGTCGCCTAATATTACGCTTTATATGAAAGCAGATTAAGTCGAAAATGTGTCAGATTACTTAAAGAAGTTTGTTATAATTTGATTTTTATAACATTTTTACACTTATATCCCAATTTGTAGCCGGATCGATCGGTTATACGAAAAATTAGGACCATTAGAAGCTCCGTAAATAAAAGCGTCTGGCATGGAGATGCTTTTGTCCATAAAATTGGTTGAAATAAAGGCACTGAACTTTTCAGTGATTTTAACCAGTTATTGGTGCTTTAAAAAGGTTAATAAAATGAAAATGATTGCTTTTTGCTTAAAACTTTTGGCCTTAAAGCTTTCAAGATTAAAGATTAAAGATTAAAGATTAAAGAAAGAAATGCTTAAAGCTTTAGTTGAAGAGCGTATTTTAAAAGGCTTAATTGATTTGATAGTTAGTTCCTATTAGCAGGCTTCAAAATAAAACAGCTCCACGTTTGTTAAATCTTTTTTAATGGACAAGATCTATCTTTATACTTATAGTTATGTTTTCAATTAAAAAAACGTATGTATTGCCGTCAAATTGGGTAGTTTGTTGCCCTTAAGAGGGCCGTTGGGTTGAGTATTAGTTAGGCGCCTCCATTCTCCTAGGCTTTGGCTCCGCACCTTAGAACCACGTGGTATCCAGGCTAGCCTGATTCTCCTAAGGCTGTGGTGAATTTCGTACCAGAAGCACGTAGCCTCCATAAATGCAGGATCAAAGCATCCCCGGTACGAAACTCACCTCAGCCGTAGGAGAATCAGGCTAGCCTGGGAGCTACGTGGCTCTACGGTGTAGAGCCAAAGCCTAGGAAAATATGGGCGCCTATCTCATGTAGAGTTCATGGAGACGCAGAGTTTTTTCAAAACAAAAAATGTTACTCAAATACATATTTTTTAAAATTGAAAACATAACTCAAAAATGTTCTTTTCGTGATCAGCGCCATCAATTACCCTAGAAAAAAAAGTGCCCCCCCCCCCCTCTCAAGTTTATTAGTACTAACCATTATTTTAATCGATCAAAGCCCTTTGTCTAATTTTAACCACGTCAACTGTAACAAAATAACCAGTCGTCGAATACCGTATTCTCTCTAATAGTAGTGCGCACTACTATTTTTTCAACCCCCTCCTGGACCGCAATACTATTGGAGAGTGCACTACTATTAAAGAGTTTTATCATTTACCAAAGTAAGACAGATATAAGATTTGTTGCAAAAATTCTTGCAATTCTTTCACGTACTCCTTTGGTTCCTTTTGACATACAGTTGTGGGCCGGCGAGTTGACAATTTGTGTCTTGACAAACAACAAAAAGATGTTTTTTTGCCCTTTGCACAACAATTTTAGTTTTTTTTGCTAACTTTTTCATGTGAAGAATAGTTAATAAATGAATAAAAAAAAGCCTCACTTTTTCTTGCTTGAATAGCTTTAGAATGTCACATAAACATAAAGTCAAAAAGGTTTAGATGAAAAAGAAGCACCAGAAATTCAAATTTTCGTGGGTGCACTACTATTTTTTCGACCCTCTCTCGGACCGCAATACTATTAGAGAGTGCACTACTATTAAAGAGTGCAATACTATTAGAGAGAATACGGTAATATGAAAAACTACCTGCCTATGTAGCAAGTTATTTTAATCAACACACTGATCTTTTTCTATTTTTAACCAAATCAAATAAACGAACCTCAATTGGCGTGTTTGTTTGCAGTTTCTCCTTTTCGGCTCGTATCAGCCGCAGTTGATCATCGGTGACTTGTTTTGTTGCAACAACGATGGCAATCGTTTTCTCCGGCACTCCATTCGTGATCCTCGTCACCACGTACGACTCTCCGATCTCCGGATCACCGTCCATCGAATCTGTGTCATGCGACCTCGAACGTGTGGTCGGGCGTCGCATATCTAAAATTAAAAATTGAATTTTGTTTTTCGATATTTTAAAACGATATTTTAAACAAGAAACTTTAAAAACAAGGCAAAAAAACGCTCGCTTTTCGCTCGTTTTCGCACACAAACATTCGAATCTTTTTGGACGGTTCGATTTCGTCAGCGCGCTCGGGTACGGTGATCGGGGCAGAGTTTAGTGCTCACAGAAATTGCCGTTGTGTTTGGATTCTTGTTAAAATTTTGCGCAAAATAGAAATTACAACAGAAAAATGGTTGTCAAGGGTTTTTAGGTCGATTAGTGCTTTCGATTTTACACCAAATTTCGATCCAGCAAGATCCAATTCAAAATGTGAATTAACAGCACGTAAAAATTCAAAAATTCAACTAAAACATGGAAAAGTTTACGATAGATCTTGAAGCTTTTACATTTTAGGCATTCAATGACTCAGTTACTTTCTAGTTTACACTTTTTCACAAAAGGCTTTTACACTTTTCAAAGCTGATCAACTGTTTTCTTTTTTTACATCTTTTCAAGCATCATTTCTTTCAATTTTGTACTAAATTTAATAGGTTGATGCATAAGTCTTTTCGTTTTTTTCGTACTTCTGTTAAAAAGTAAGAAATTCACCAATTAATCTATAGTTTGCTCTATAAAAAAAGTGTTTTTTGTTCAATTTGCATCTTTTTAAATGATTTTCGGTTCACTTTCAAGCAAATTCGAGAGTGAAAAACGCCTTTTTCGTAAAAATCTATAAAAAACTCTACGGAAAAATTGGCTGAATGAATTTCTCTGAAATTTTGGCGAAATATCAAACTTTTTTTTTCTCTATCTTTTATCTATTGACACGAAGATAGGTTTTCTTTAGCTAAGGTGTCTAAACCGCATCATCGAGTTAGCCCTTTTTGACTACCCGACTTCATACTCTCAAGAAAATCCAGGCATTAAATATTTTTAAACCCGTTTTAATGTTATTTTGCAGAAAAATAATTACTTTTTCTAATGAAATCAACCGTAGTTTAATTGGTGCATTTGTTGGCTTGAAACGGCAGACGAAAAGGAACAAAAACACTTATGCATCAACCTAATATTTAAAATGAGCTAAAAATTGAGAAATCTCGTTCAAAAATTTAACTAACAAGGGTGTGATGGCCAAATTGGATATGGTAGATACTAACCGACTAAGAATTTTGCGCTCATTCCGAATCAACTTTCCGTTTTTGCAACGCAACACTCTGTCAAAAGTTATAAGCGCTCAGAGTATGGAAATTGTATGGAATGAAAGAAAAAACTCACCATAATGGAATCGCAGAAAACAGACCGCAATGTTTATAAGTTGACTTGAGAGAGGAGAAAACATGTCGTGGTGGCCGAGTGGTAATGGGCTAGGATACGAGGCCAGTGCCCTAGGGTTCAAGTCCAGGGTTTGACTTTCGTTTTTTGATCCTTAAGCTTTGAATGTTTTGTATGTTTTCTATTTATATGTTTTTTCCCTTTATATGGTTTGAGTGTTCTCTATGTGGGCGCACGATCGTACATCTGGCAAACCGTTGCTCTGGCACAGCCAATGATCACCATCAAACATCGCCAAAACACTTAAAGTTAAAAGAAGCAAAAAGAAAAAGCAGACGCCGGTCTCGAGCTCCGACTCGGGTCCTGACTAAGTCCTTGCTTTGTATTCAAGCCCCGAACAGGGTCCTTGCTTTGTATTCAAGCCCCGGATAGGGTCGCTGCTTTGTATTCAAGCCCACTGCTACTCAGCCACTACGACATCTTTTCCCCTGCCAACTTATATCTTTTCCTCTCTAGTAAATCATGGCCTGTTTTCTGTGATTCCATACAAACTGTGATTCCCTACAAAACTTTGAGCGCTTATAACTTTTGACAGAGTGCTCCATATCAAAAACGAAAAGCAGATTCGGAATCAGCGTGAAATTCTGCGTCGAATGGTCTTATAGCTCATTTCATTTGGCATCACTGTTGACATTCCTTTGTAAAAAAACGCATGAACTTGTAAACTTTGATCTAAAAACGCTGGGAAAAGACTACAATAAAATTCTTTTTAAATTTCACCTTTCAGAAATCTAAAATCTTTCACCTTTGTCTAAAAGCATTGTTTTCTATTTGACATTCTTTCACTTCACTGCTTTCTTCTCTGCACTTTTTTTTTCGTCATTTCCAAGAAAACCAGCTCTTCCATTACGTCACTTTTTTTCTCTCAAAGAGAATCAGATTCACTCTCGTTCCACAAGCGTCACCCCAAAAGAAAAAGTTCGTTGTTCTCAAAGCGAACACATAATCTAACATTAATGAGCAAGTTTCACCCAACTATTCATCGTTTTTGCATAATTAAAAAAAAAACTAGATGACTTCTCTCGGCTTCTCACGACAAAGAGTTTCAGTTCGATTTGCAAAAAACGAGTATTACATAAAAGGTGAAAGTCTCTGCGTATTGTAGGGCATTTCCATTAGAATGTCGAAGATTTTGGTGGCATCGGCGTCGATTGGAGCGGTGGTGATCACTGCTATTTCATTGCTTTCATTTGCGGCTATTGTCAAGGATATCAATGGACTACAGGAGGAGATTCAGAAGGGCGTTTATGAGTTCAAGGTTTGGATGGTTTGGATGGTTTGGCTCGTTTGCCTCGTTTGGCTCGTTTCTTTATCTAAAGCTATTGAATGCTAAAGAGACGAGTACTAGAGCTAGAGCTAGAGTTAGAGTTAGAGTTAGAGTTAGAGTTAGAGTTAGAGTTAGAGTTAGAGTACCTATTGTAAATACTGTAATAGTACCGCATTCCTGGTGCGGAGCGTTGCGTAGTCTAGCTTTCAATGTGGTTTTCTCGACACTAGTTTAAGCTATGAGCGCTTAGGTATGAAAAAAGAAATTGTTGATTTTCCTCCGTTTTCTGGGGGTAATCGATGACGCTGATCACGAATTTGATTTTTAAATGCTGTTTAAATGTGTTGTCGATTGACTTTTCGAGTTGTTGAAGACCAGAAGCTTTGTTGTTCGCCAGCAAAAAGATTTTTGGAGCAAAGAATTGGGGGCAAGAGGAGGCGAACCCGCGACCTCTCTCTTACGTTTGAGAGACGCGCGCGTTAACCACTCGACCATGCTCTTTGTAGATGGCGCAAGCGCACTTTTCTCTAGCCCACACGTCCGGGGTTCGACTCCCGCCCGTGTCGGCGCTTTTGAGCGGCGCGTAGGAGTAGTGGCTACAGACAGACAGACTATGGCTGGAAATACGATAAATCTGGCTCTGCAAGATCTGCTTTTGCTAGAACTTAGTGCTAAACTACATCTATCTGAGTGTGCCAGACGACGTGTACTTGCGCTGAAGAGTTTAAGCACAAAGTACACAAAACTGCCCTAGCTAGTTCGCTAGTAAACTAGCTTATAATGCCCATCTCTCTTGACGAGATTCTAAATCTCATACTTGAGCTGAAAACAGTAAAGTACTCGATTTCAGACAGTTTCCGACGATGCTTGGACAAAAATCTACAATCTAAACGTCCCACACGGCTCCACCGAGGCTCCATTCGGAACTATGTTCGGCCGAAACAAGAGACAAGCCAATCAACAATGTCGTAAGTGTTCTAAAAATAGATTAGACTGAATCACAAATAGATTGTGGCCCGCAGAAGCGTCAATGTCCAGCCGGCCCGCCCGGCCCACCGGGGACAGCCGGAAATTGGGGAGATGATGGACCCGATGGAAATCCTGGACCTGATGGGGCACAAGGAATCACACCACCAAATATCAAAGAGATCGATGTGCATAAATGCTTGGAGTGTCCGGCTGGACCCGCGGGGCCTCCTGGAGCTACTGGATGTGTAAGTTCTGGAAATGTTAAGCCTGCTACCGTAAGCCTGCTACCGTAAGCCTGCTACCGTAAGCCTGCTACCGTAAGCCTAAAAAAAAAAAAAAAAAAAAAAAAAAAAAAAAAAAAAAAAAAAAAAAAAAAAAAAAAAAAAAAAAAAAAAAAAAAAAAAAAAAAAAAAAAAAAAAAAAAAAAAAAAAAAAAAAAAAAAAAAAAAAAAAAAAAAAAAAAAAAAAAAAAAAAAAAAAAAAAAAAAAAAAAAAAAAAAAAAAAAAAAAAAAAAAAAAAAAAAAAAAAAAAAAAAAAAAAAAAAAAAAAAAAAAAAAAAAAAAAAAAAAAAAAAAAAAAAAAAAAAAAAAAAAAAAAAAAAAAAAAAAAAAAAAAAAAAAAAAAAAAAAAAAAAAAAAAAAAAAAAAAAAAAAAAAAAAAAAAAAAAAAAAAAAAAAAAAAAAAAAAAAAAAAAAAAAAAAAAAAAAAAAAAAAAAAAAAAAAAAAAAAAAAAAAAAAAAAAAAAAAAAAAAAAAAAAAAAAAAAAAAAAAAAAAAAAAAAAAAAAAAAAAAAAAAAAAAAAAAAAAAAAAAAAAAAAAAAAAAAAAAAAAAAAAAAAAAAAAAAAAAAAAAAAAAAAAAAAAAAAAAAAAAAAAAAAAAAAAAAAAAAAAAAAAAAAAAAAAAAAAAAAAAAAAAAAAAAAAAAAAAAAAAAAAAAAAAAAAAAAAAAAAAAAAAAAAAAAAAAAAAAAAAAAACAAAAAAAAAAAAACAAAAAAAAAAGCCAGCTATCAAAGCCAGCTACCGTAAGCCAGCTACCGTAAGCCAGCTACCGTAAGCCAGCTACCGTAAGCCAGCTACCGTAAGCCAGCTACCGTAAGCCAGCTACCGTAAGCCAGCTATCAAAGCCAGCTACCGTAAGCCAGCTACCGTAAGCCAGCTACCGTAAGCCAGCTACCGTAAGCCAGCTACCGTAAGCCAGCTACCAAAGCCAGCTCCTTACCGTAACCCATCCTGCTACTGTTTCATCAATCTTTAACACTGTAAAGGCGGTAACTGGTAGTGTTTCTAAACCACCGAACTAGCCATAGCAAGTACTACTGGATACAGAAATACAATAATACAACAAATTCGAATCAATTCCAGGATGGACCTCCAGGAAAAGAGGGTCAACCCGGCAAACGAGGACCGGTTGGAGAGGATGGACCCCCAGGGCCACAAGGAGATATTGGAGAGCAAGGAAGAAGTGGATACGATGGAAGAGATGGACATCCAGGATTGCCAGGAAATGATGCATTGGGTGGAGAGGCTGGATTGCCTGGAAGACCTGGCAGAGCTGGAGAACAAGGAGAGCATGGAGAGCCTGGAAAGGTACAGTAATCCTAAACTCTCTACAGTAACCTTCTACAGTAACCTTCTACAGTAACCTTCTACAGTAATCTTAACATTTGATCACTATTGTAGCGTGATTTCAGGACGGTGACAATGGTACTGATGGCACTCCAGGGCAAGAGGGACAACCCGGAGAACAGGGATTGCCGGGAAATCGTGGAGATGATGGAACACCGGGAAGACCCGGAGAAGCTGGAGGTTGGAAAGTCTAAGCTTTCTACAGTAGACCTAAGCTTCCTACAGTAATCCTAAGCCTCCTACAGTAATCCTAAGCTTTCTACAGTAAGCCTAAGCTTTCTAAAGTAATCCTAAGCTTTCTACAGTGATCCTAAGCTTTCTACAGTAAGCCTAAGCTTTCTAGAGTAATCCTAAGCTTTCTAAAGTGATCCTAAGCTTTCTACAGTAAGCCTAAGCCTCCTAAAGTGATCCTAAGCTTTCTACAGTAAGCCTAAGCTTTCTAAAGTGATCCTAAGCCTTCTACTGTACCCTTAAAGCCTACAGAGTACCTTTTAGATTATCTACAGTACTCTAAACTTTCTATAGTACCCTTAAACTACTGGTAAAGAGGTATAAAAGTATTGCTAAGCATAAATCTAAGTACCCAATTAGATTAAATGAAGATTCCGGATTTTAGTCGCTGGCAAAGATGGCGAGTATTGCTCTTGTCCCTACAGTGCTCGCGTTGTCCGCAAAGTAGAACCAGAAGTGAAAAAGGTGAACGAGAAGAAAACATTCCACCGTCAGCCACGTCATCACCGAAACAGAGCCGCGAAAAGGCACAGAAGCTAAAAATTCAGAACTTTGTAGAAAAGCTTAATAAAGATACTGTAGATCATGTCTTACATTACTAAAAACACATTACAATAAAGAGTAGAAAGAGTAATGCAAAGCTGTCTGTCTGTCTGTTCGTCTGTCTGTTCGTCTGTCTGTTCGTCTGTCTGTTCGTCTGTCTGTTCGTCCGTCTGTTCATCCGTCTGTTCGTCCGTCTGTTCGTCCGTCTGTTCGTCCGTCTGTTCGTCCGTCTGTCTGTTCTCTGTGATCCGATTTACATCATTTTTTGTTTGTTAGGCTTAGAATTCTATGTAGTTATGCATCTCATATTTCCTTTTTTTTAAAAATCAAAAGTCACGACACAGCCCGGGCCGTGTGCGTCTTGGACAAGACTTGTAGACAAACACCCTCCCTACTGCGCCACAGCAACCACGGCTTCCTGCCAGAAAAACCAGCTTTTAACCGAGTTTTCGGCTGATACGGTCGATAAAACGATAAGTTTATCGTTTCTTTGAAACCTATAGATCTACAGTAAATAGATCAGTCTTTCTATAGTCTATACAAGGCTAAAAAGGCTATGTAGGTAAGAAAATTCTAGCAATTCTATTGCAGACATATTGCAGCATATTAAAAAACCTAGCTGAACTCTTGAATTGCTTGAAAAGTTGAAAGTTCAAGCGAGAACAGCTAAAAGATTTCTGTTTTTGTTTTTCTTTTCCTTTTTGTGTTCTTCTTTCTTCTAGAAAAAGCTGAAGATATATGGAAAGAAATATTGGGCAAAAGAATGGATTGGAAAGGATAGGGAAAGAGGAACACCCACATATTTCTCTCCAGCCTCAGCCATCCATTTATCTTCCACCATGCGCCACTCTCGCAATGCAAAACGCAGATTTAAATATTTCTTTAAATTAATTCAGATTTATGGTTCTTTTCTTTGCCTTTTTTTTGTTGCTTCTCGTTCTTTTTTCTAGTTCTTTTTTCTTGTTAAAAACAAGGTTGTGCTTGTGAAAACGGAAGATTCTTTTGTGGTCACTGAACAGCCAAAAGCCCTATTTAGCTTTTTACTCTTTATTAAGCACACTAGAGACTTTAAAACATCTAAAAATATCTAAAAACATTTTAATTTTAGTGCTTTAACAAATAGAAAAAGCTCTTGCACTCAGAGGATTCGAACTAGCGACAGCGCGAGCTAGGCCAACACACTATTCACTACACCAATCGGCCACGACTAAGGGGAAGTACATTAGCCCTATACCAAACTTTTTTAGTGCCACAAAAAAAAAATTTTGACGCTGAGGGGACTCGAATCAGGGACAGCGCGAGAAAGGGGAAGCGCAATAAACGAGCGCACTATCCACTACACCAAATGGCGTGTTTTGCCTTAAAACTGAGCTTGCTAACACCTAAAATAACCTGGAAGCGACAAAAACCTTTCTCCACCACCAAATTTCTCTTTGTTTTCCATTTTTCCTCATCTTTTCCCCCCAAAACAATCCAATCAGACTGACCAAAGTTGCGAAAATTTCAAGAATTTCAAGAATTACGGGGAAGACAGTGGATTCACTGAATCACTGAAGCTGAATTCACTTTTCATCGAGCTCCCCCTTTTCTTGAATTCCTTTTTTTCGATCTTTTGTCCCCTTTCTCCATCTCCTCTCAAGCTTTTGTTTCAAAGAGTTCGCAAAGATTATTGTTCTTCCGTTCTTCCCTATCTTTTGTCTTTCATCAGAGTTTTCTCATTCAATTTCCTTACATTTTTCTTAGCGATCTTTGCTTTTGTTTAGCTGAGAGTTTCGTAGTTTTGTTGGTTTAGAGATCATGAAGAAAGAAGCTTGAGAAATGCGTTGAAGCAGTTGTTAATGAGCATCAAGTTGTTAATGAGCATCAAGTTGTTAATGAGCATCAAGTTGTTAATGAGCATCAAGTTGTTAATGAGCATCAAGTTGTTAATGAGCATCAAGTTAATCAGCATCAAGTTGTTAATCCCAGCAGACCCAGCAATGAACAGCACTTGGAAATTGATTTACAAAGAATTTCTCGATTGTTCGATCATTGAAACTGTTCGATCATTGAATAAAGTCCCTTCTGAAATACTTGAGTTTGCTTTTAAAAAAAGAGAAATTCGATCTCTGAAGAAGTAACAGTTCTCTGTTGTGTAACAGTTCTTTTCTCTCAAAATTCCTTCCTCTACTTGACACCTTCAAATCCCTTTAGAGTCAGCTGTTCATTTAAAGAGATCTCTATGAGATCTATGAGTATGAGATCTCTATGAGATTTCCGATCTTTTCTTTTCACTTTCCCCATCCAATCTTTGTGTTTGCTTTGTGAAATGAGGCATGTTTCATTTGAAGCAGACAATGACTAATTGAGTTCTCTTCGTTTTCCCGTGCTCTCTTGTCCCCCCCGAAAAGAAAGAAGTAAAGAAAGAAAGAAGTAAAGAAAGAAAGAAAGAAGTAAAGAAAGAAAGAAGTAAGGAAAGAAAGAAAGAAGTAAAGAAAGAAAGAAGAGAGTACTGCCAATGAATTCCGGTGACACTTTTTGGGAAATTAACCAGAATATTATTGGTGAATGGATAGGAATTTAGATTTTCGTACTTAATGATTGAAAAGACTTTTACTAGCCTTACAGATCTTCTTACAGAAAAATCCTTACAGAAAAATCTATCTACCGAATCTTTAGCTTTACCGAATCTATCTACCGAACCTAATTCAACATGAATTCTTGACTAGAGCAAACTTGATAGGAAGTAGTCCAAAAGAAACCATAGGTATTCCAAAAATCATGAAATTCTAAGAAAATAAGCCAGTTCTAGGCCAAATTAGATCAAAAAAAAGCCCGATTCAGGCTTTGCCATTGGAAATCCAACTTTGAGCTCAAATATCTTGGCTTTGGATTGTTCAATTCAAATACTTTTTATACCAATCGATAGAGAAAGACTTGGCGAATCTAATGATACTAAGGATTTATAAATTGGACAGCCCAACGAAAGATATTTGAGTTGAAAAATAGATTCCCCAATCGCAATCTGACTTTTTGCCATTACCCCATTTCCATTGACTCAACTTTGAGCTCAAATATCTTGGCTTTGGATTGATGAATTTAAACACTTTTGAAATCATTGAATTCATCATGTCTTTCTCTATCGATTGGTATAAAAACTATTTCAATTGAACAGCCAAAAGCCAAGAAATTTGAGTTTAAAGTTGGATTGCCAATGCGAAGTGGCAAATGTTCCACAATCGAAAAATTCTGCTAGAAAGGTTTGTCGAAAGATTTCTGGACTCCGCGGGAATACTATGCACATACTCTGTCAACGAGTTACTCCGGGAATTCTCCGGAAACAAAGCATACGGGCCGGTCAGATCAAGGCAGACCGCTCAACTCAGAAACGGGGTCTTGCCCTGGTTCATTTCGATTGGATAGCTTTGTTTTGAGTTAGAGCCAAACCAGGACTGGCAGGACGTGAAGAAATGTGGCAGCCAGGCTCAGGGTCATCTCACAGCTAAAACCAAGTCAAGCCAGGACCAGGTGACCGATTTCAGTCTGTCTGGCTTGTAGTTTCTGGTCCAGAATCAGAACAGGATTGGTTCATTACTATTGTATGCAGTTAAAAACTTGCTTTACCATTTCCCAATAAGCTCTAGCTAAGCACAGACAAAGTCATTTTTGATTTGGTTGCCATTTTGGATCTGATAGCCGTTAGCTGTAGCTGTAGCCGTTAGCTGTAGCTGTAGCTGTTAGCTGTAGCTGTAGCTGTAGCTGTTAGCTGTAGCTGTTAGCTGTTAGCTGTTAGCTGTAGCTGTAGCCGTTAGCTGGAGCTGTAGCTGTAGCTGTTAGCTGTAGCTGTAGCTGCTAGCTGTAGCTGTTAGCTGTAGCTGTAGCTGTAGCTGTAGCTGTTAGCTGTAGCTGTTAGCTGTAGCTGTAGCTGTAGATCTAAAACTTTGTAACGAAAAGCATTCTGGGATAGAGAATCTGAATCCATTATTACTTTTCACATGTGTTTCCTTTTTTCCTAGTAAAATTCTTTGTTTTAAAGCTTCTCGAAACGTTTTTCTTTAAAGTTTCAATCTTTAAAAGAGAAATTTCAGGCACAACTTCGTATTCATTTCCCGGAGACTCCAAAAACTAATGCCGAGGGATTATGTGGAAAAGTCTGAAGGGGAAATCGGTGTTTGAAAGTTATGAAAGGCTTTCAAAGCTTTCAAAGGGTTTTCCCCAACTTCTCTTTTCTTTATTTCGAATCGTTTGGCTCAAAGCGATTACTCATCCTCTCTTTTCTAATACTTGACTGCTTTTGACTCATCAATACAAATGAGTTGTGTTTGGGTTTTGGTTGGGTTTTGAAGGCTTTTGGCTGGGTTTTGAAGACTTTTGAAGGCTTTCTGCTGGCTTTTGAAGGCTTTTGGTTGGCTTTAAAGGATTTTGGCCGGCTTTTGAATGCTTTTGAACACATTGGAAGCTTTTAATTCAACTCTTCTAAAGGTTTTTAGAAGGTCTAAAGTTGGCGCTAGTCAGACTAGTCAGACTTAGACTTAGGCTAGGCTAGGCTAGGCTTAAGCTAGGCTAGGCTAGGCTAGGCTTAAGTTAGGCTAGGCTAGGTTAGGCTTAAGCTAGGCTAGGCTAGGCTTAAGCTAGGCTAGGCTAGACTAGGCCTTGTCTAACGCTAGACTTAGAGTATTGATCTCTTTAAGCCACAAGCACTTCCCAAATCCCTTACTAATAAATGGAGTTATGCCAACCGGGTGTTGAGTGGTTAAATGAATCTTAAATCTTTTAAGAAACGAAGGAGAACAGGTGTCGGGGTTTTGGAAGAGAAAAGGAGAGTGGAAAGGAGAAGAGTAAAGCATTGATTGGGAGTGAGAGAAGGAGTAAAGGGAGTGGAGGAGCTGGCCCCTGCACCTCTAGTGAGGGTCTAAAGGGGACCCCCTGAAAATCACTAAACCCTGGGCCTCACCCTTGGGCCTTTCCCGTCCTTTCCCCTCCTTTCCCTGCTCTTCTCAGGGCGAAATTCCACTCCAGCTCTCTAGCCCATTGCTACACGCTCCCCATCCACAAAAGATCCCAAAACTAATAATGACTTATCCTATATAATGATTTTAGAATTATCTTGAATATTTTCTTGAAGACAACTAAATAGACAACTTTATTATATTTTTATACAACTTCCGATACTTACTACTTCATTTTTACTGTTTACTTCATTCTTGAAGGTCATTTTTTCCTTTTGTCTTGTTTTTAGTAGCCAATTTTCTTATTTTTATCATTATTGATTGATTATTTATCTATTGATCAGTCTATTTTTAGAATAAAACTGAAGAGTTGCGACTTTACTGAACTGAAATTTACTACTGAACTTTTTTGCTCATCTCCATTACAAGGTGATCTAAGATTTCCCGGACATTTTACAAAAGAAAGCTCCATTTTTCAGCTTTCAGCTTTCAGCTAAAGCCGAAGCCCATTTTTCAGCTTTCTTCTAACGAAATTCCACTTATTATATAGGATTTTAAAGTTGAAATATTGAAGCTGAGATTCTGCGAGCACTTCTACACCTAAATCATCCTCATCTGAGCCACCTAGAAGCACTGGAGATAAACTGTCATCGCGCTCATCTATTTGAACCTGTTTTCATGTTTTAAGCCCGATAAGGACAAGAAAAGTTCAACTCTAAGCTCTAATAAGGAAAGCTCAACTGGCTGAGCAAGCCAAAAGACAATAGTTGACACTTTTTGAAAAAAAAGCAAAAGAAGAACCTAAAGCGGGGTCGAACTCGCGAGGTATCGCTCTGGAAACTAGCGCTTTACCACTCGACCAAGCCAGCATCGAAAACCTGCCGCAAGGAGACCGCTAAGACCCAAATGATCAGATTTTCAGAGGGCGAAATTTTGATCAAGTAAGACAAGAGACCCTCTGGTGGCGACGAAATAAATGTCTGGGTGGCTCATCGGTAGAGTGTTCGACTGATAAACGGGAGGTCGGGGGTTCGAATCCCGGCAAAGACCATGTTTTGGATTTTCAGCAGAAAAGGATTCTTTCAGCAGAATTCTGTCCAATTCTGCAGAATTCCATGTTTTTATCCACACTATTTTCACGATATTTCAGAGTACCCAAGCACTCAAAGAAGGAAACTGCGGGGGGTGGGGAAAAGAGTTGAAGTAAAGCCGATAGTCCATCCAATTTCCCTTCAAGATGACGTCCCGCTCACTCTCACGTTTTTCTCCTTTCTGCTCATCCTTTTGCAAAGTCTAGAAAACATATGTTTCTTCTATTGATTGATACTTTTCTGTGTACTTTGTGCCCTCGCAAACATTAGCTTTCTGTTACATTTGGATTTAAAAGAGTTTCTTGATCCCTAGAGGCTAAGCGCTAGAGGATCAGCGTTTCCGAGAGCACAAAGCACACGAAACTATTGAAAAATCGGCGTCTAGGCTATTCTAGACCTATTCTAGACCTATTCTAGACCGTCTAGACCTATTCGAGACCGTCTAGACCTATTCTAGACCGTCTAGACCTATTCTAGACCGTCTAGACCTATTCTAGACCGTCTAGACCTATTCTAGACCGTCTAGACCTATTCTAGACCGTCTAGACCTATTCTAGACCGTCTAGACCTATTCTAGACCGTCTAGATCTATTCTAGACCGTCTAAATCTATTCTAGACCGTCTAGGCTATTCTAGACCGTCTACATCTATTCTAGACCTATTCTAGACCCTTTCGCCGCTTTAATTACCCATGTTTTATGCCAAAAAACTCACGTTTAAGCTCTCGCACAAAGAACAGCTTGTCGATTTCTAAGAATTCAATTTTTAGTCTTTAAACTTTCAATCTCTACATCTACTTCCTTTATTTTCTTTTTATTGAAACGAAATTCTGATTCAAATTTCGTTTTCAAGAGCTTTATCGGTTAGAAAGAGGAAAATTTTAGAGAAAAGAAAGAAGAAAAGAGAAAACTGAGTCACGCAATGCATCAACTTCAACTTCAACCCGACAAAATCCTCTTTTAAGGAATACATTGCGTTTGAGTGAATATTTTAAAACGATTTCCCCCTAACTGAAATAGTTCTCGTGTTGTTTTTGTGAAAGTTTCGATGACTGGATTGAACTGGATTCTTGGATTGAACGCTTCTTAACCCCAGACCCCCCCCCCCCCCCCCCCCACCCAAAGAAACCACCCCCCCCCAAAAAAAAACCAAACCCGAAAAAAAACCCCCCCCCAAAACCGGGCCGGCCCGGGCGCCCTCAGAGCAGCGATTTGGTCTTGGATTGAACGCTTCTTACAGCAGCGGTTTGATCTTGGGTTGAACGCTTCTCAGAGCAGCGATTTGATCTTGGATTTGACGCTTCTTACAGCAGCGATTTGGTCTTGGATTGAACGCTTCTTACAGCAGCGATTTGGTAACCAGAAACCTGAGATCTTGAGCCTTACAGTTACCTGATCGTATTTAGAATCTAACCTACCAATAGGGTCGAGCACTGTAGCTAGAGCCGACTCTGTACCGTAGCCAGTTACCGTAGCCCTGTACTGTACCTGGGATCTACTCCTACCGCTGGGACGATCTTGTACTGTAGAGCCCACTCTACCGTACCTAGGGCTAACCCTGTACCATAGCTAGCTAGAGCTAGAGCCATATCTAGAGCCATACCATAGCTTCTAGGGTCTAAACTACCGATAGGGCCGAGTACTGTAGCTAGAGCGTATCGTAGCCAGTTGCCGTAGCCCTGTACCGTACCTAGGGCCAACCCTATACCTAGAGCCGACCCTTTACCGTATCTAGAGTCTACCCTTACCGTTGGGGACGACCCTGTACCTTAGCTACTAGAGGTAGAGTCATAGCCCTGTACCGGATCTAGAGTCTAACTTTTGCCATTAGGGCCAGGTACTGTACCTAGAGCCAGTAGCCAGTTACCGTAACCCTGTACATACCTAGGGTCAACCCTGTACCATAGCTCTGTACCATAGCTCTGTACCGTAGCTCTGTACCGTAGCCAGGGCTCTGTCCCGTCAAGGCTTGGCCATACCAGGATAAATCCTCAATGGTGGTCAGGCCAGAGTGGGCTAGCCGCTGTCCCGTGCTGTCCTAAATGCCTAGGTTGATTCTAAAGATCAACTGAACTCCTCTTGTGCAGCTTACCAGTTTTTCTCTGCCTACTTTATGGTACCATTAAAACGATTTCCTGGTGCACTCCTTTTGCATTGAAGTCAACAAACAACACTCCTCGCCCCCTCAACGCTCCTCTTCCCCTTCCCATTTCCAATTTCGGCTCATTTCGCAGGAAATCCCAATCGATCTCTTTTTTATTCGTTTACCCATCCTTTTTCATTTCTTTTAATTTCCGATGTGTTCGAGTGAGATCTTTTTTTCTACCTTTCCCCTTTTCCATTGCATTTTTAACTCTTCTCTTTGAATAAACAGAATTAGAATTAGAATTAGAATTAGAATTAGAATTGGATTTTGAATTAGAATTAGAATTAGAATTAGAATTTTGAATTAGAATTTTGAATTAGAATTAGAATTAGAATTAGAATTGAATTTGAATTTGGATTTGGATTTGGATTTGGATTTGAACTTGTATTAGGATTAGAATTAGAATTAGAATTGAATTAGAATTGAATTTGAATTGAATTTGAATTTGGATTTGGATTTGAACTTGTATTAGAATTAGAATTAGAATTGAATTAGAATTAGAATTTTCTTTATTCTAAAGTTAATTTTCCATGTTTTGTATCGATTCTTTGCAGAAAAGCAAGGGATTTCAATTTTTTTTTTTTGAAAACTTTTAGTGAGAAAGGAGAAAGGAGGAAGGAGGAAGGAGAAAGGAGATGAGGCTAAGGAGGGGATTTTCTTCGGGGGAATAGAGTAAAGAAAACGGATATGCAATGTGATCCTTTAGAAAGGCTAAGAAAAGAAAAGAAAAGAATAGAATAGAATGGATAAAAATGAATCGACAAGAAAAGATTCAACGAGGATTTTGCATTGGAAAAGTATTGCGAATTGTTTAAGTGCTTAAAAGTAGCGAAATTTGTACGCATCGGCCGTTAAAATAGGCGTTAAAATAGTCGTTAAATTCGTCGTTAGAATAGCCGTTAAAATAGCGGTAAATAGCCGTTAAAATAGCTGTTAAATTAGCCGTTAAAATAGCCGTTAAAATAACGGGAAATAGGCGTTAAAATAGCTGTTAAAATAGCCGTAAAATCTCGTTTTTCCTATTGACAATCAGACCGAAAATGAACTCTATTTAGCACTATCATTAACTGACTATGACTATGAATTTTTGGAGCAATTCTGCTTGATAAATCCTGCTTGATTGCTCCTGTTTTATCAAGAACAGTTAACGGATCAAGTTTTTATTTGTTAGTGTTTGAAAGATGTGAAAAAGCAATTGTAAGAGCAATTGTAAGTGTTATTGTACTGTATTTTATTGGATTAAATAACTTTAAAATAAGTATTATGTAATAAATGATGTTTATGATTATGATTATGTCATAGAGACTTATTCTAAAGTTAAAATAGAGTGAATTCGACCGATTGAGCATCAAAAGAAAAAAAACAAAAATTGAAAACAAAGGGAAGGCATCGAACCCGAGCACAGATTTCACCGATCGTTTTGGAAACGAGACCCTTATCCACTACACCACCGGCTCCCCTTTACCGGAGAAGAAAGAAGCTGGTTATATTATAAAGGGACTGCTTTTTGGCCTCTAACTAACCTCTTGTTTGATTCTTTCTTTCTTCAGACTTCAAGTATCAAGCGATCTTACGCTACCCGATTGGATGTCATTGTGGCCAAGTGGTTAGTGAGTTAGGCTTCCAACCCAGGCTCCTAGGTTCGAGGGCCTGGTTCGAGCCGGCAGTCGGTCTTTTGCTCTTTCCAAAACTTTTCTTATTGCTGTAACTTTCTTTTGGTTATATTATATTAATCAAATCTATTACCTACATCAGTTTCAAATTCATCCACGTTCATTGTCGATGATTTGACGTCCGGCAATCGTTGAGTTTTGTCGACAACGTCCGATTGTGGACAACGTCCGATTGTGGACAACGTCCGATTGTGGACAACGTCCGATTGTGGACAACGTCCGATTGTGGACAACGTCCGATTGTGGACAACGTCCGATTGTGGACAACGTCCGATTGTGGACAACGTCCGACAATCGTTGAGATCCCCGGTCGGAGCACGTAGTCGATTTCTGGCATTTTTTGTGATCGCGTGGCTTCTGTTTTACTTTTCAGGGCCAAAAATTAGCTACAAAATAGGCTAGATTCCAACGATCTCTAGTTAACTTTGTGATCCAACGATCTCTAGTCAACTTTCACTTTGTAAATCGATTTTTAGTAAGCAGCTTTTGCATTGAGCCGTCTTAAAATTAACAAACTGACATTTTGAAATTTTGAAATTTTGAAATGACTTTACCGTGTATTAAATTCGTTTCCATTTCATTTTCTTCTTTATTTTTCTTTTTACAACTCATTCTACTCACAATTCAATCGTTTTTCTTTGTTTCTTTTAGTAGAAAAATGCGGCTCACAAGGCGTAATTTCATTTTTTTTCGTTTTTTTCGCATTTCAAAGAAACTCTTCTCTTTCAAAATTGACGAAAATTCAACAAAACTAACCTTTTTTTTGGATCTTTTGGATCTTTTGGATCTTTTGGATCTTTTGGAACGTTTGAGTCTTTTGGAACGTTTGAGTCTTTTGGATCTTTTGAATCTTTTGGAACGTTTGAATCCTTTGAACCTTTTTTTTGAATCTTTTTGTTCTTTCAAACCTAATTGTACAACAAAAAAACATAAAATTTAAATTGAATTTTCTCTCTTTTTACCTAAAAAACAACTTTCTTTTCAAATAGAAATCGTTGGATTTTTGGTCTTTTTGGTGGAAGTTTTTCGATTTCTTTTCTTTTGTTTTATTTTCAATTTTTCGCCTCAGGTGTTGGATTCTCTTCTTGAGGCATTTCGAGAATACATGTTTCCTAAAGAAACTCATGAGCTTAGATTACGAGAAGAAATTCGTTTTTAGTTTACTTTTTGCTTAAACTTGTCAAAACACACAATTCTTAGTGCACTGAATACTCTATTTTCGTCAATTAAACAATTAGTATCTTAGAAATCAAGCAGTCTCTTAGAAATCAAGCAGTATCTTTGAAATCAATTAGTATCTTAGAAAAGAATTGAGAATTGAGTGGAAGAGAAAGGGTTTGTTTACAGATTTTACAGATTTAGACAGGTTTTAACAGGTTTTAACAGGTTTAGACAGGTTTAGACAGGTTTTTCGATAGAGACAAAGATTAGCGAGCTTTAAAATCAATTAGTGAACAGGAAAAGATTGGGGTTTTGCTTTTCTTTGGGTCATTAGATGATCAAGCTATTGGAAATAAAGAGAAAATTGTTGAAAAGAGGGAAAAAGAGGGAAAAAGAATGAAAAAATGATCGCCGCCTCGAAATCGATCGCTTTACGACGACCCTTTGAGTCGGGCTTTAAGAAATAAGAAAAAAGAGAACGATCTCCATCTTTTCCTTTCTTTCTTTCTTTCTTTCTTTCTTTCTTTCTTTTTTCTTTCTTTCTTTCTTTCCTTCTCTTGTTTCCTTCCCTTGTTTCCTTCCTTGTTTCCTTCTTTCTTTCCCTTCTTTCCTTCCCTTTTCTCTGATAGCTTTCCAGCGATCAGCCTAGCTTTTCCCTTTCCCTTTTAGCTCAAAATCTTGGCCTCACTTTCATTTGTAAGTCAAAAGTTTTCACGAGTCAATTGGTTTCATACTTTTATAAGGCATGGCGTGAAAACGGCTTAGGCTAAGCTAGGCTAGGATAGTCTAGCCTAAGCCTAGCCTAGCCTAGCCTAGCCTAGCCTAGCCTAGCCTAGCCTAGCCTAGCCTAGCCTAGCCTAGCCTAGCCTAGCCTAGCCTAGCCTAGCCTAAGCCTAGCCTAGCCTAGCCTAGCCTAGCCTAGCCTAGCCTAGCCTAGCCTAGCCTAGCCTAAGCCTAGCCTAAGCCTAGCCTAGCCTAAGCCTAGCCTAGCCTAAGCCTAGCCTAAGCCTAGGCTAGGCTTACGCTAAGCTATGTGGTGTAGTGGATAGAGCTACGATACTCGTTAAAGCTGCTGGGTTCGAATCCGCTCACGTTTTTCTTCTTTTTTTCTTTTTGTTTTTATAGGATCTCAGCTTCAAATCTCTTCTATTCTCACAAATTTCTACCAATCTCTCATTTAATTTGGTGAGCTTAGTCTGTTGGCCATCGCTTGTGAGTTGAGAGCATTGAGTGCGCCAAAAAGCTTGCGTTTTCATTTGTTTTTCTTTTGCTTACCAATCGTGTTCTTAAGAATTTTTCCCGCGTGCTTTAAGGATGAAAACACAGGCTTTCTAACGCACTCAATACTCTCAATTCAATAAGATTTCCTTGTCAATGAGCTCAGCAAAACTCTAAGACAACTCTAAGACTCTAAGACTCTAAGACAACAAGGCTACGATCGATTGATAAGCTACTTTTGATAAGTCTATAAGTCTATAAGCCTTTTATAAGTCTGTAAGTCTTTTATAAGCCTTTTTCCAAGTCTCATTTAGCCAATAGCTCTTTAAATAGCTATTGTTTATTTCACTCAAACATTTGACACCAAAGATTTGCCACAAATTCATTTCTGATTCATACGATTGCAATCGGATACCCGATACAAGAGCTGACTAGCGAAAAATCACTAATTTTTCTCTTTTTTTCTCTAAAAACTCCGTTTTCCTAAAGCTAAATCGACTTTTCTTTACTTTTCTTTACTTTTCTTTACTTTTCTTTACTTTTCTTTACTTTTTCAATGCAAATCCTTTGGCCAAGATTGTGCAAAACGATATGAAAAGCTGTGTGTGAGGCTTTGGAAGTGAGTGCAGCCTTTATAGAGTTGAGTTGAGAGGCACTCTTTGTCTACTTTCTTTATACTCTGCCAATTCCTTCAATTCCTTCAATTGTGCTCTGAGAAATGTACACTTTAATTCTTGAAACTTAAAATCATGCCAAGTACTGTATTTTCTCTAATACTATTACAGAATTGATGATTTTACGGTTTAAAGCTTTCGCAGAAGCAGAAGCAGAAGCAGAAGCAGAAGTAGAAGCAGAAGCAGAAGCAGAAGCAGAAGCAGAAGCTCATCTCCATAAGATCTCATCGTCAGCTACATTTCCCCGACCACATATCGACATTGCTGGCTTCACCAGCAAAAAGCCATTGATTTTTTTGTCATAACTGATCCAAGTCTCATTAGAAGTCAAGAATCTGTCGAAAATTCTGTCGATTGCACTTTTGAAAGAAGATAAAGCACTGACACGAGCTGTTGCCTTTGTCTTTTGTTGCCTTTGCATTGTTGCCTTTGCTTTGTTGCCTTTGCATTGTTGCCTCTGCTCCATTTTCAATGTCTTTTCCCCAACTTCATTCAAATGCTTTCAAATTGTCACATGGCTAACAAAAAATTCTGCTAATTCTCGTAAATGTGAGATGAATTTTGATAGCATTGAGGAAATCGTGATTTGAGATTTCTAGAGATTGAGATTTGAGATTCCCTTCTGTCCATCAGTCCCTAGAAGGTGGAGGCTTTCCGTCTCAAAAACACTGACAATCATCGACGACACTGACACTATTAGCTTGTAGCTTGAAAAGATGACACAATCATCTCCAAAAGCTTTGACAAGTGAACGATAAGATTCAGCAGGGGTTTTTCCTTTTTTGAGCATAGAGCATAGCAGAGCATAGCAGCTCGAGCTTGTAAAAGCCAGTAAAGTGCTGTAAAAGCCAGTAAAGTGCTGTAAAAGCCAGTAAAGTGCTGTAAAAGTCAGCAAAGTGAAGAAGGAAATGATTGAGATGATGAATGAAATGAAAGTCAGTATCGTCAAGGGCAATGATTAGAAATCTAGTGAGTTTTTTGTTTATTTTTGTTCAAAACATTATGTAAGCAAAGGTTTGGCATATTGCCAGCATTGTTTTCTTCACAAAGTTCTTCACAAAGTTCTTCACAAAGTTCTTCACAAAGTTCTTCACAAAGTTCTAGCAAAGTTCTCAAAGTTCTAGCAAAGTTCCGGACTGGATTTGGATCTGTTTTCGATAGAATTCGACCTCGTTTTTGCTCACAAAGCTCTTGAGAACAAAGTACAAAGCACTAAATTTAAAATTTCGGGGTAAACCTAGTCCCGGAATGTTTGGCCGGAACGTTTGACCGGAAATTGGCAAGCTTTTAGGTTTTCTGTGAGATTCTCGTTTCCCAATTGCCTGAGAGAGATCAGAGTATTTCGTGAGTATCAGAGTATGCCTGAGGGATTTCCTCTTTACATTCCGGATCTCCAATCTCATTTCATATTCTACACCCAGCTTTACGACCTTTACGAGCTTTTACCAGCTTTAGCAGCTTTACCAGGTTTACCAGCTTTACCAGCTTTACCAGCTCTACCAGCTCTACCAGCTTTCTACCAGCTCTACCAGCTCTATCAGCTCTACCAGCTCTACCAGCTCTACCAGCTCTACCAGCTCTATCAGCTCTACCAGCTCTACCAGCTCTACCAGCTCTACTAGCTCTACCAGCTCTACCAGCTCTACCAGGCGCTTACCATCTTTACCAGCTTCTACATTCCTACCTCTAGAGGCTAAGCAGTCTATTGGAGTTTCTAAAGGCTTTTTTTGAGTAATGTTTGGGATTACTTTGCTTTAAAATGTCTCTTTTCTTTTTCTTTTCTTTTCTCCCTTTTCTTTTCTTTCTTTTCTTTATAGACACTTTCTTATGAAGCCAGAGCCCAATCTGGGCAAGTAAGCAAGGAATTCGAACGATTCATAAACTTTAAAACCTTTTCATCATCAAATTTCATTTGTATCCATTTTACAACCTTCTCATCATCATTTCTATCCAATTTTCCAGCTTCTTCATCATTCAATTTAACTTGTTTCCAATTTTCCAGCCTCTTCACCATTCAATTTAACTTGTATCCAATTTTCCAGCTTCTTCATCATCCAATTTTCCAGCCTCTTCATCATTCAATTCCATTCATTTCCCATTGATATATACAATTCATCGTCAAATCCATGAACAAACTCGATCTTTTTGTGTTTTGTAAGCCAGAAGCTAAGCCAAAAGCTAAGCCAGAAAAAAGGAAAAAAAAAAAAAAAAAGCTAAGCCAGAAGCTAAGCCAGAAGCTGTTTTGTAAGCCCAAAACAAGGTCAAACTAAAGCAATTGAAAACTCTTCTCTGAAGCCTTTTTCTAAATTTTGAATAGATTTTATGAAGGGTGAGATAAATCGAAGAGGAACCAAAAAAAACAACAATGAAAAAGATTCAAGAGATGTGAAGAAAAGAATGGAAAAGAGGTTGTCACTCTTTTCGAATATCGAACAATTCTCAAGGGATTGGAGAAAGGAAAAGAAGGGAAGGAAAAGAAGAGAAGGGGAGACGTTCGAATGGACACGCCAAGAGTCACACTCCAATCTTTCAGCTTTTCTTTTTCCTTCCTGCTATTATTATAAGTTATAGATGTTTAAGTTATTCTTTTTCTTCTGCTCAAAGAAAAGCAGATGGTAGATGCCTTGAAAACTTGATTTAATAAAGTTTTCCTTTACTAGAGGAAACCTTTGCTTGGCACTAGCAGAAGCAGAAGCAACTTGGCACTATCCCAAGCAGAAGCAACTTGGCATTGTCACAAGCAGAAGCAACTTGGCACTATCCCAAGCAGAAGCAACTTGGCACTGTCAACAAGCATTCAAAACTTGCAATCACAGTTACAATAAACGGAATGTCGTCTAGTAACTGAGTTTCTCATTCATCGACTTCGGATTTCAATTTGAATTGAATTTGACTGTGCTGTGGTTTGCAGACTTGTAGAGCTTTGCAGACTTGTAGAGCTACAGAACTAGACTAGATCAGATCACTGATCACTGACTGATCACTGACTGACTAGGAATCTCGTAAATCCTCTCAAAAACTTGTGATCCACTACCAGATTCTTTGATTCTTTGTTAGACGTCACCAATTTATTTTCCCGTGATCTCCATTCGCGAATTCGTCGTCCATTTGAGCTTTAGCAGCTTTATGAGCTTTAGCAGCTTATGCAGCTTTAGCAGCTTATTTTTTCGATAGAGCTCTAAGTGCGGCACTTTTTAGAGAGCGGTGCTTATTGTTTCGAATGTACAAGAAAATAATCTGGAACAAGTATGAAAACCAGAATTTCAGGATATGTTGACTGGTTGACTAGGACTAGTTTGGAGTTGGGGGATGGGCTGGGACAGGCCAGGCCATAGTCTGGTTGACTAGGACTAGTTTGGAGTTGGGGGATGAGCCAGGAGAGTCAGGCTAGGCCAGGACAAGCAAGTCCAGGTCAGGCCAGGTCAAATCCAGATCAGTGACCTATTCAGCACGAAAAGTTGTACATTTTCCCCATTCAAACTAAGCTCTAAGTCTAATTAAATTTGAACTACCGGAAGTGTTTTGCTGCCGGATGCGGAAAAAATGCTTTTTAAACCCTGGCCACTAGTTTGGCCACTAGTTTGGCCACTAGTTTGGCCACTAGTTTGGCCACTAGTTTGGCCACTAGTTTGGCCACTGTCCTTAACCCTGAGTCTTCTCTAAAGTGACACACGAATATCAAAAATTGTGGTTTAACTGGAACTCTGGAATTTCAATCCGGTTACTCTGGAATTTGAATTCAAAACTTTCGCTTTCTCAATTTTCAATTTTACCTTGCTTGTTGAACTTGTTGAAGTTGTTGAAGTTGTTGAACTGGTTTTAAACTTGTTGAACTTGTAGAACTTGTTTTAGACTTGTTGAACTTGTTTTAAACTTGTTGAACTTGTTGAACTGGTTTTAAACTTGTTGAACCTATTTTTAAACTTGTTGAATTTGCTTTAAACTGGTTTTAAACTGGTTTTAAACTTGTCGAACTTGTTTTAAACTTGTTAAACTTGTTTTTAAACTTGTTGAACTTGTTGTTAAACTTGTTTTTCAACTTGTTTACTTGTTGAACTGGTTTTAAACTTGTTTTAAACTTGTTGAACTTGTTTTAAACTTGTTAAAGTTGTTTTAAACTTGTTAAACTTGTTTTTAAACTTGTTGAACTGGTTTTAAACTTGTTGAACTTGTTTTAAACTTGTTGAACTTGTTGAACTGGTTTTAAACTTGTTCTAAACTTGTTGAACTTGTTTTTAACTTGTTGAACTTGTGTTAAACTTGTTTTAAACTTGTTTTTCAACTTGTTTACTTGTTTTAAATTCTCTGGACTTTCAATGGATTTCTTAATGTTCTCCTACAAAATTTCTCTCCACAAATTTGACTTTTTTATTTGAAATTTTTCAATTTCAGAAGCGTTTCCACTTTTCCGAGTGTGCCGGGGGAAAAGATAGCTTATTCGATAACGAAAGTCGATCATCTGTTCTTGTCAATCTGGATGTCCCACTCACCGGGTGCTTCCAATCGCCCTCCGCCTCATCACGGATAATCTCGTTCGTTTATTTGAATTCATTTCTAAATGATTTCAAATCTATTTCAAATCTATCAATTCATCAATTCAATTTCATCAATTCATTTGAATTCATTTTTTTATTTAAATGAAATGATTTAAACTTAAATCCATTTGGTTCCAATTAGCTAAGAAAGCTTTAAAGGAACTAAATAGGAACTATGACGGAGCTTTAAAGGAGCTTTAAAGGAGCTCTGAAGGAGCTTTAAAGGAGCTCTGAAGGAGCTTTAAAGGAGCTCTGAAGGAGCTTTAAAGGAGCTCTGAAGGAGCTTTAAAGGAGCTCTGAAGGAGCTTTAAAGGAGCTCTGAAGGAGCTTTAAAGGAGCTCTGAAGGAGCTTTAAAGGAGCTCTGAAGGAGCTTTAAAGGAGCTCTGAAGGAGCTTTAAAGGAGCTCTGAAGGAGCTCTGAAGGAGCTTTAAAGGAGCTCTGAAGGAGCTTTAAAGGAGCTCTGAAGGAGCTTTAAAGGAGCTCTGAAGGAGCTTTAAAGGAGCTCTGAAGGAGCTTTAAAGGAGCTCTGAAGGAGCTTTAAAGGAGCTTTAAAGGAGCTTTAAAGGAGCTTTAAAGGAGCTTTAAAGGAGCTCTGAAGGAGCTTTAAAGGAACTAAATAGGAACCATAAAACCAAAATAGGAACTTGGTTCCAATTAGCTAAGAAAGTTCGAATCTTTTTGCAAAACGAGAAACAAGCTCAGTTAATATACTAATCATCGAGCATTTTGGGATTTTGGGATTTAGATGAAAATCCCATATTGAATGTGGAAATCCCACATAATCCCATAATCAAAAGGGATCGAATCACATTCGTAAACGGTTTTTCAGGGAGTGGCCCCGTGGATGCGTCTTCTGGGATGCACGGCGGCGCGCTGAGCTCCGTCTCCAATCGGTTCCCACTCAAGGTTTGACAAATGAAATACAGTTTAGTAATAGGTTTAGAATTACAATTACAGCAGAATGACAGATTAGTAGTAATTAGTAGATTAGTAGTAGTAAGATGGAAGATTTGATGCCCTTTCCCATCGGCTCAACTTTGAGCTCAAATATCTCGGCTTTGGGTTGTTCAATTTAAATATTCTTGGTATCATTAGATGCGCCGAGTCTTTCTCTATCGATTGGTATAAAAAGTATTTAAATTGAATAACCCAACGCCGAGATATTTGAGCTTAAAGTTGAGTGAATGGAAAAGAAGCGGGGCTCTTCTGTCCCACCTTTTATACGCGCCCCCTTTGCCATTAGCTCAACTTTGCGCTTAAATATCTTTGCTTTGGACTATTAAATTGAATACTAATCGATTCTCTACTTTTTAGCCATTTCTAGGATCGATTTTTGGATTTTGGGACATTTGATACGTGGTCCACCCCTTTGCCATTGGCAATCTACCTTTAAGCTCAAATATCTTGGCTTTGGGATGTTCGATTGAAATACTTTTTCTACCAATCGATAGAGAAAGACTTGGCGAATCTAATGATACTAAAACTATTTAAATTGAATAATCCAACGTCGAGATACTTGAGCTCAAAGTTGAGTCAATGGCAAAAGCGGTGGGGCGCGTGTAAAAGGTGGGACATCCGCGCAGTGGGACATCCACTAGTGGAGCAACTAGTGCACTAGAAGCTGCATATTTTCTGATATTTCTAGGATTTTCTAATGTTTTCTAGTGTTTTCTAATCCTTTCTAATGTTTTCTAATGAATGCTTCTGTTTCTAAGCCATCATTTCTTCAGCGCGCCTCCTCCTCTCTGTGTGTGCTCCTTTTCCTTCAATTTTGGGCTGTGATCTCCGCCAATCAACACGCGAATCGCTTATTTGAGGATCTTCTCGCCGATTACAACAAATTGGGTGAGTTAATTTGAGTTTAGTGCGATTTAATGCGCTTTTAAGTGATTTAAGGGCGACTTTTAAATCTCTCCAATTTCAATTGGAGAGATTTTCGACTTCTAAAGTCTGCTGTTTCTCAAAATCTCTCCAATTTCCAGTTCGTCCCGTCGAGAACAACACGGCTAGTGTGACGGTTCGCTTCAAGTTGAAACTCTCACAACTCCTTGACGTGGTTCGTTTCTATCATTCTTTCGGATGCACTTTCTAGTGCACTAGATTCTTTGTGAACAAATCCTTTCTAGTGCACTAGGTTCTCTGTAAACAAACCCTTTCTAGTGCACTAGATTCCTTGTAAACAAACCCTTTCTAGTGCACTAGGTTCTCTGTAAACAAACCCTTTCTAGCACACTAGGTTCTTTGTAAACAAATCCTTTCTAGTGCACTAGGTTCCTTGTAAACAAACCCTTTCTAGTGCACTAGGTTCTCTGTAAACAAACCCTTTCTAGTGCACTAGATTCCTTGTAAACAAACCCTTTCTAGTGCACTAGATTCCTTGTAAACAAACCCTTTCTAGTGCACTAGGTTCTTTGTAAACAAACCCTCCCTTTCTAGTGCACTAGATTCTTTATTTTCCTCAAGACAATAAGTCGTAGCAAGTTAAATGCTCAAAATATTGAGTAAATGCTCAAAATATTAAGCAAATGCTTAAAATATTGAGTAAATTAAATCTCAATATGCCCAGGCACCAAGAGAGGAGTCAAGAGGGCCAATTTGTAAGATAAGAGGAAAGCTTTAAGGAAAAGATGATGATCATCTCTTTTCCATCTCTTTTTCATCTCTTTTCCTACTCAAAAATGAGGCGAATTGACAGAAATTTGTGGTGGAGATGAAAATGGGGAAAAGAAAGAGCTGTCGAAAGGCTGTCGATAAGGTTGATTGACACCTCAAAGCCTCATGTGGTGTGTCCTCTGTATCATTGAGAGTTTGGATAGGATTAGGGAATGGGATCGATGTAGAAATGTTATGCAAAATTACGATTACAAAATGCGGCATTTATAGTGTTTCGCTTTAAAAAAAAGAATCATTAGAATCATTTTTACTTCAATCAAATCAATTCAAGAGTTGCTCAAAGTCTGCCCATCTTTGTTAGCCAAGATAAGCTCGCCTTTGCAATAATAGAGCTCAAAAAGCACTCATTTTCTAGTCATTAACTCTAAAAACGGATTAATCTTAAAAAAAGACAAAAAAAGACGAAAAAAGACGATTTTTGAGGATTGTTTGATGTTTGATACGCGCCCCGCTCCCTTTGCCATTGACTCAACTTTGAGCTCAAGTATCTCGACGTTGGATTATTCAATTTAAATATTCTTGGTATCATTAGATTCGCCAAGTCTTTCTCTATCGATTGGGATAAAAAGTATTTAAATTGAATTATCCTACGTCGAGATACTTGAGCTCAAAGTTGAGTCAATGGCAAAGGGAGCGGGACGACGGACCTTTCATACAAGCAATATATCTTGGCTTTGGGTTGTTCAGTTTACATACTTTTTAGACCAATCGATAGAGAAAGACTTGGCAAATCTAATGATCTAAAAAACATTTAAATTGGACAATCCAAGGCCAAGATATTTGAGCTCAAAGTTAGATTGCAAAGCCTGGATCTGGCTTTTTTGATCTAATTTGGTCTAGACTTTCTCTATCGATTAGTACAAAAACTATTTCAATTTAACAGCCCAATAAGCACAATAAGCAAGGCCTAGGCCTAGCTTATTGTCTTTGAATTTCATGATTTTTCGAATACCTATGGCTCCTATAAAGAAAAAAAGAAGAACGGCGCTTATGAAAAGAAATTTTTCATTTTCAGCACGAGAAGAATCAGATCATGACGACGAATGTCTGGCTACAACATGTGAGTCTTTTAGCAATATTATTTCGATTCAAGAGCTATGGTTTTATTCAATTACAGGACTTTATTCAATTACAGGCTCTATTTCATTTGATTTTATTGTCAGTTAGCAGTTATTAGTTGATCTTTTATGAGCTCCGGTTCAATTCGGTCGAATGATTGGATGAATGAGTCCTGAGAAAGCCAACAAATCAACCAATCAATCAACAAACCAACAAACAAACAAGCCAACCAACGAAGCCAATAAACCAACAAACCAACAAATCAACAAACCAACGAAGCCAACAAACCAACAAACCAACAAATCAACGAAGGCAACCAATCAATCAACCAACCAACCAATCAACCAACGAAGCCAACGAAGCCAACGAAGCCAACGAAGCCAACGAAGCCAACCAACCAACCAACCAACAAGCCAACAAACCAACAAACCAACCAACAAACCAATCAACCAACCAACGAAGCCAACGAAGCCAACGAAGCCAACCAACCAACCAACCAACCAACGAAGCCAACGAAGCCAACCAACCAACCAACCAACCAACGAAGCCAACGAAGCCAACGAAGCCAACGAAGCCAACCAATCAACCAACCAACAAACCAACCAACAAACCAACCAATCAACAAACAAACAAGCCAACCAACGAAGCCAATAAACCAACAAGCCAACAAACCAACAAACCAACGAAGGCAACCAATCAATCAACCAACCAACCAATCAACCAACGAAGCCAACCAATCAACCAACCAACGAAGCCAACGAAGCCAACGAAGCCAACGAAGCCAACCAACCAACCAACCAACAAACCAACCAATCAACAAACAAACAAGCCAACCAACGAAGCCAATAAACCAACAAACCAACCAACAAACCAATCAACAAACCAACAAACCAACAAAACTCTCAAATAGAAACCTAAGTTCCATGCACTTTTTTAAGGCCAATTCGGCTGACAACTTTACAATCAGGGTTTTCGAGGGTGAGCAATTCGAATCTGTTATTAGTTTTTAAAGAAAATTGCTCGATTTTTTTGATATTTCATTCGATTTAAATACCCAAGCGCAGTCACAAATCCAATCCATTTGTTCTGTAATTGATAAATTGTTTTGTAGTTGATAGAATCGTTTTCATTTTGTCATTTGAAAATCAAATTCCAGAGTTGGGAAGACTACAAGTTGCGCTGGGATCCAATCGACTATGGCGGCGTTCAAGTGCTCTATGTGCCACCGGATATGATTTGGCTGCCCGATATCGTCTTGTATAACAAGTAAAGTAGTTTTACAGTAGTTTGACAGTACTCTTACAGTACTTTATTCCTTTTGTGTGTTTTGTTTCTTTTTTTGGCACCTTTTTTAGTGTTTTGGCAGTACTCTTACTATACCATATAGTACTTTTTGCAGCCAACCCTTTTACAGCCATTTTACAGCCCTTTTACAGTACTTTGCCAGTACTTTGACAGTACTTTTACAGTACTTTTTGCAGTCAGTCCTTTCACAACCCTTTCACAGCCATTTTACAGCCATTTTACAGCCCTTTCACAGCCATTTTACAGCCATTTTACAGTACTAAGCAATTGCTTACACTTTTCAAATCACCTATTCTATTCTCCACAAATCAACTATTCTTTTTTCTTCAGTGCTGATGGGAACTATCAAGTTCAAATCATGACCAAAGCAAAGCTCAACTATAATGGCACCGTTGAATGGGCACCACCGGCTATTTATAAAAGGTAGGAAAGAATTTTGCGTAAAGAATTTTGCGTAAAGATTTCAAAGCATTTCTCTATATTCTTGTCTAGTTTCACTAGTTTCACTAGACAAGAATATAGAGAAATGCTCGATCAATGATCAATGATCAATGAGCAATCAATTCTAGCATGTGCCCGATCAATGTCGAGTTTTTCCCGTTCGACGATCAAACGTGCGAGATGAAATTTGGTGATTCAATGATTTCAATTCAATGATTTCAATGCAGCTTTTTCTTTTGAACTTTCGATTGTACTTTGTAATCGAAACGTACCCTTCGAAACGTACGCTTCGAAACGTACCCTTTCTAGTGCACTTGATAGGCTTTAAAGCCTTGGGATTGTTTGAGCTAAAAAGCTTGAGAAGCTAAAAAATTCGATTGTAGAACTCTCACAAACAATTTTATGGGCAAAATTCTGGAATTTAACTGGCTCTGATCAGCTTGATTTAGCCAAGATTAGCTTAGCTTGACTTAGCTAGAAATTTGAGTCTTGTAAAACTGCTAACTCTTGAGTCTAATAGTGAAATCTTTGCTTCAGTCAAGTTCTGATTTCAGCGTTTTCCTGTACCTTGAACAACTAGCTTTTATATAAACTTAAACTTAAAATAAATCAAAAAAAAAAACTTAAAGTCATTTCCAGGTTCTTGGACATACGGTGGTTTGGAGGTGGATCTTCAACATCGAGACGCGAATGTCACCGATGTGCCCGTGAATGCGACGAATGGAGAGATCGAGATCGAGAAAGTCGTCTATGATGGTAGATTATCTATGATTTTAATCCGTTTCTATTTGGCTATGATGGTCTATGATGGTAGATTTTGATTCGTTGATCAAAGTCTAATGGATTAGGTTGATGCATAAGTGTTTTTGTTCCTTTTCGTCTGCCGTTTCAAGCCAACAAATGCACGAATTAAACTACGGTTGATTTCATTAGAAAAAGCAATTATTTTTCTGCAAAATAACATTAAAACGGGTTTAAAAATATTTAATGCCTGAATTTTCTTGAGAGTATGAAGTCGGGTAGTCAAAAAGGGCTAACTCGATGATGCGGTTTAAGGGCTCAGGCTCAGGGCCCAGGCTAAGCCCCTGCCTAAGCCTGAGCCTGAGCCTGAGCGGTTTAGACACCTTAGCTAAAGAAAACCTATCTTCGTGTCAATAGATAAAAGATAGAGAAAAAAAAAGTTTGATATTTCGCCAAAATTTCAGAGAAATTCATTCAGCCAATTTTTCCGTAGAGTTTTTTATAGATTTTTACGAAAAAGGCGTTTTTCACTCCTATCTAGTTCCTATTTGGTCACTGTATAGTTCCTATTTAGTTCTGTATTTAGTATTTAGTATTTAGTTATGAAACAAATCAAACAATTCCAAGATTATTACAAAGATTCTTGTACAATTGTTGCAAAGATTCTTGTACAATTGTTGCAAAGATTCTTGTACAATTGTTGCAAAGATTCTTGTACAATTGTTGCAAAGATTCTTGTACAATTGTTACAAAGATTATTGCAAAGGATTGTAAAAGAGTCGAGCCTCTTACCTGCCCGGGATCGAACCCGATCGCTCATCGATCCTCTCGATTAGAAGCCAAGACTCTTAACCAGCTATGACGCTATGGCAGCATGGTTCAGATCAGCTATGACGCCCATGACAGCATGAAATTGCTTCGAATTTGCTTGAAAGTGAACCGAAATTCATTTAAAAAGATGCAAATTGAACAAAAAAACACTTTTTTTATAGAGCAAACTATAGATTAATTGGTGAATTTCTTACTTTTTAACAGAAGTACGAAAAAAACGAAAAGACTTATGCATCAACCTATTAGTTTGGTTAATGTAGTTTGGTAAGAAAAGGTAGATGTCTGAAAAGGGATTGAACCCTCAACCTTTCGCTTACCAGGCTCCAGGCTTTAATTGCTTTCCATTGCTCTAACCACTGAGCTATTTGATGGCTTAACTTGCCAAGAGAAAGAGGGAAAGAGGAGAGGAAGAAGAAAGAAAGAAGGAGGGAAGGAAGAAGAAGGAAGAAGGAGGAAGAAGGAGGAAGAAGGAAGAAGGAGGGAAGAAGGAGGGAAGAAGGAAGGAAGAAGGAAGGAAATAACTTCACTTTCAGGAATCGATCTCACTGATTACTACCCGAGTGTTGAATGGGATATCATGGGAGTGCCGGGGACGAGACACGAGAAAAGGTTGGCTAAAAAATGACACTCATTTTATTGATTGAATATTTTCAAGAAATCTTTCAAGAAAAAGACTTTCGTCTAGGAAAAGAAAAGAAAACGAAAATAATTTACCTATCTTTTTCCCGACCGTTCCTTTTCGCGTTTTTCCTTTTGGCAATTTTTTTAGCAGCTTTCCGCATTCGGAAAGGTAACTGCTATCTATCAGCGGCGTGTGCCAGATGGAGAGTGATTACGCGGCCGCACAAAGCGCGCAAAGAACACCTCGCTATTTCCATCTCTTGCTTTGTTGATAGCTTAAATTGTAGATTAAAAAGAAGATATTGCTGAATGCCTAGTTTGAATTGATACAAAAGAAGTCAAAAGATTTATAAGATATAAGATTTATGTACAGATATATACAGTACTGGACAATGAAATATGATATTTGAAAAACGATCGTCACTTTCGCGCGTCTGTAACTCCGTTGTCTTTGTGTTTAAACTCTTAGTGTTATACATTTTCTGAAAGCTCTTTTCAAGGGCTACACAATGGTCAATGTTAATATTTAGAAATACGGTAAAGACAAGGGAGTTACAGACGTGCAAAAGTGACGATCGTTTTTCAAATATCATATTTCATTGTCCAGTAGTGAGTGACGATAAGAGATTGACAATAAGAGAGTTAAGTAGAGAATTGTTTGATGAAAATCGAGGACTATAAGTTGAAAGGGAAGAGTTGAAAGGGTTAGGGTTGAGTCAAAGTCAAAGGGTGAGTCAAAAGACCAGCTCCTTCTCTCTCTCTTTCAAGTTTAAGTTCTAAATTGTTAGAAAGATAAAAGTTTACAATCAAAATTTACAATCAAATCAAATTCCACAAATGATACAATAGATAAAATGAATCTGACAGATGATAGGGCCATTTTTAGCCACTAAATCCTCACAAAATCCTCACAAAATCCTTTAGATATCCTTGCTGCGAAAGTCCATTCATCGATATCACTTATGAGATCAAATTGAAAAGGAAAACCCTTTTCTACACGGTGAATCTAATGATCCCGTCTGTTGGCATTAGGTAAATAAGAAAAAAATGTTCAAAAAACCCAATTCGCCTAGCTTTCTAACGGCTCTCGTCTTCTATTTACCGTCAAATGGTGGAGAGAAAATCTCACTTTGTATCTCGATCCTCATCTCGTTGACTGTCTTCTTCTTGCTGCTGGGTGAGTTCTTGAACTTAGCCTTATAGAAATGCGGTTTATAATGGGGTTTATAATGGGGTTTATAATGAAAGGGTTTATAAGCAAAATGTATTCAGCTACCCAACAAAATGCTATATCATTCAGCCATCGATTTAGTTCACCAGTGATTTTCAAGAGTAACCTTCCTCGACTAGAAGCTAGGTTCTAGCTTACTAGATCGGATCTTGGCCTGGATCCTAGCCTGGTTCTTGGCCTGGCTCTTGGCCTGGATCCTAGCCTGGTTCTTGGCCTGGCTCTTGGCCTGGATCCTAGCCTGGTTCTTGGCCTGGATCCTAGCCTGATTCTTGACCTGGATCCTAGTTTGGTTCTTGGCCTGGCTCTTGGCCTGGATCCTAGCCTGGTTCTTGGCCTGGCTTTGGCCTGGCTCTTGGCCTGGTTCTTGGCCTGAATCCTAGCCTGGTTCTTGACCTGGCTCTAGACTTGGCTCTTGACCCGGCTCTTGGCCTGGCTCTAGACTTGGCTTTACTCTAGATGACTCTTTACTCTTTCCAGCATCAAAGGCAAGCCAGATCCTAGATTTTGACTTGGCTTTACTAAGCCTGGGTTGCCTTGGTCTGCTGGTCGACTTAGGTCGGCCTAGGTCTGCTGGTCTAGGTCGGCCTAGGTTGTGCTTGTCTGGTCCCCCCTTATCTCTTGTGTTACGTCCGCCCTAGTCCTAGCCGAGTTCTGGCTTTGCTTTCCTGGGATGGTTACAGGCTTACTACAGGAAGATCTCTACCCCTTTTCAAGCATTTTTTCAGTCTCTGATTGAAAATTGAAAGCCTGGCTCAACCTTAACAAAAAAAATTAGATTTTAAACATTCTAGAATATGGGATTTTTCACTAGAGGATTGGGCAAAATTACCTTTTTGGAAAAATAGTTGTCGACAACTTTTTGGAAAGTAGTTTTTGTATGCTTAATTTATTTTAAAGTATTAATTGTTATATAGCAAATTGTAGCCCTTAATCTTGGCTACATTTATCTTCTAAAAGCTTTCCATTTGGATGGAGACAGCTCATTTTACAAGGCCTTGAATGAGATGTAGAAAATTGTCAAAAATGCCCGGATAGAGCTTATTCAAGGCCTTGTAAAATGAGCTGTATTCATCCGAATGGAAAGCTTTTAGAAGATAAATGTAGCCAAGATTAAGGGCTACAATTTGCTATATAGCAATTAATACTTTGAAATAAATTAAGTATACAAAAACTACTTTCCAAAAAGTTGTTCGGACATTTTTGCTCAACCGGATCACCGGCTTTGCAAGAGACGATAATCGATAATCAAATGAAGGCAAATTCTTTTCAAGAACTTCTAAAAGCTTCAATTTTGCTAATACCGTATTTACTCTATTAGTGGGGTCCCCCACTATTTTTTCAATCCCCTTCCAGACGACCCCACTATTAGAGAGGACCCCACTATTAGAGAAATTTAAAAGAACATAAAACCAAAGTTTTTTAAGTTGAAAAGATATCAATTTTTCTCCGAAATTCTTGAAAAAACAAGTTTGGCTTCATATTTTATTTAGCTTTAACCGTAACAAAACATTAACAAACAGTAAAAGAACTAATCCAAGAGATCAACAATTGATGTATCACTTTCGTTACCAATATTAGAGAGGACCCCACTATTTTTTCAACCCCCCTCCAGACGACCCCACTATTAGAGAGGACCCCACTAATAGAGTAAATACGGTAGACTATTTTTTAAGCTTAGAAAGCTTAAAGAAGCCTAAAAAAAGCTTAGAAAACTTAAAGAAAGCTTAGCAAGCTTTAAAAAAAGCTTAGCAGGCTTAGAAAGCTTAAAAAAAAGCTAAGGAAGCTTCAAAAAAGCTCAAAAAAAGCTTAGAAAGCTTAAAAAAAGCTTTTATATCAAAATTTCAGTCGAAATCATCCCGTCGACCTCTCTCGTGATTCCACTAATCGGTCGTTACCTCCTCTTCACAATGGTGCTCGTCACACTTTCCGTTGTCGTCACCGTCGTGACGCTGGTTTATTTTTATAAAAGTTACAATTCCTAGACAATTATCTATATGTTTCGATCAAAATCTGATTTGTTTATTTGTTTAGAATGTTTTCTATCGATCACCAGCCACTCACACGATGCCGAAATGGGTGAAAGTCGTCTTCATCGAGGTGGGCTTGAGTTTATTTTATAAATACCGTATTCTCTGTAATATTAGTGCACCGTGAGCGTCGCGTTAATTGCTCGAAATCTCGAGAACCGCTTATCAGAACCTATCGATGTGGGGTCGGAAAATGTAGCTGACGATGAGATCTAGTGGGGGATTTGAGTGTTGAGCTTCTGGGAAAGCTTTGGAAGCCGTAAATACTCGCCAACTCGGCTGGGTGCACTACTATTAGAGAAAATACGGGAAATCCACAGGATGTCCCAAAATTATTGAGCGAAATTTTTGTAAAAGCAGCAAATGGCTAACTTATTTCAAAAAGTACCAAGTGTTATATAGAGATTTGAAGCGCTGATTCTTGGCTACATTTATCTACAAAAAGCTTCCGAATTGGATGCTTACAACTCTTTAAACAAGCTCTCGAATGAGCTCAACGCCATAGCCATTTGCTGCTTTTACAAAAATTTCGCTCGATAATTTTGGGACATCCTGTGGATTTCCCGTATTTTCTCTAATAGTAGTGCACCCAGCCGAGTTGGCGACTATTTACGGCTTCCAAAGCTTTCCCAGAAGCTCAACACTCAAATCTCCCACTAGATCTCATCGTCAGCTATATTTTCCGACCCCACATCGATAGGTTCTGATAAGCGGTTCTCGAGATTTCGAGCAATTTAGGCGAAGCTTTGGATGCACTAATATTAGAGAAAATAGAGAAAATAGAGAAAATGGTTCGTCAAATTTGAAAGATTTCTACTAAATTCTAGTTTCTAATAGATTTCAAATCAATTCGAGTTTCTAATTTGAAATCAATTCCAGTTCCTCCCCAAATACCTCTTCATGCAACGACCACAGCCGATTCCCCGACAAATGAAAAGAAGCAACGGAATGGCACCTCCAACTGCTCCAAATCCAGCGGTAACATCTATTTTCTTTTTGTAAAATGTAAAATAATAGAAATCAAATGAAATTAGCGTGCGAGTTATATTAAGTTATATTATTTTCTGAATTAAATTCAGAAAATTCTCATCCTTAAATTCTTATTTCTTAAATTCTTATTCTTAAATTAAATATATATTTAAATATTTTTAATATCATTGAATTCGCCAAGTCTTTCTCTATCGATTGGTATAAAAAGTATTTAAACTGAGCAACCCAAAGCCAAGATATTTGAGCTTAAAGTTAGAGTGCCAGGTCCGTCGCCCCGCTCCCTTGCCATTGGCACTCTAACTTTAAGCTCAAATATCTTGGCTTTGGGTTGTTCAATTTGAATACTTTTTTTACCAATCGAGAGAGAAAGACTTGGCGAATCTAATGATCTAAAAAACATTTAAATTGGACAATCCAAAGCCAAGATATTTGAGCTCAAAGTTGAGCCAATGACAAAGAAGCGGGGTCCCCCGGTAAGTTGCTTCTAGCTTTCTTCAAATCTATCGGTTCATATGATCTATAGCTTAAAAAATAGAGAATCTCAAGAGCTTTCAAATGAACTAAAGCACACAAAAAATAACAGCTCTAAAGAAAGTTACAGTGATTTGTAGCTTCGACTACGGTCCGTTAGGCTACAAATCACTCTAACTTCTTTAGAATTCCTCTTTTAGAGTCTGCTTTAGTTCATTTGAAAGCTCTTGAGATTCTCTATTTTTTAAGCAATAGATCATATGAATCCGATAGATTTGAAGAAAGTTAGAAGCGTTTGTAGTGTGATAGTTCATTATTTTTTGTCTTTTTTCGACTTTTTTTTGTAGTTTATAGTGCCAAAAGTTTCTAGTGTCCATCTAAAGTTCTCTATTTCATGCTACAAGTAAAACTGTAAGCATCTCTTGCGTATTGCATTACCAACTTTGGCCAACTTTCAATAAACAACGAAAAATTGATGACGATTTCTTACAGAATCTGAAAAAAGCATCACAGATCTCGAATTTCTCAATTGGTGGCCAAAATCATTACACAAGTGCGATGTCGGATCAGGTTTCTTTTGTTAAAAGTTTTAGAAATCGATTCGATCTTTCAGATGGATTATTTAACACCAGGCGTACGAAGAAGAGCCAGCTCAAACGAAGGAACATCTTTCTCATTACCTAGGTAAGAAAGACTCAAAGTAGAGTAATAAAGAAGACTTATAAAGACTTATAAAGACTTAGAAAGACTTAGAAAGACTTATAAAAACTTATAGAGACTTATAAAGACTTAGAAAGACTTATAAAGACTTATAGAGACTTTTAGAGTCGACTTTAAATCCTTATAAAGTAGATATTTGACTAGATCTTTAACTAGATATTAAACTAGATATTGAACTAGATATTTGAATGGATTATGTTCTTGATTGAGCTTAATGATCAATATTTCAGACAACGTGAGGTAAGCCCAGTGCGGAGTGCGGTCGAGAGTGTCGCCTATATCGCTGACTCATTGAAAAACGATCAAGATGATAAACAGGTGAGAGAAATTTGAAAATTTAAAGCTAACAGCTCAATGACAGCTATAGCTCAATGACAGCTATAGCTCAATGACAGCTAAAGCTCAATGACAGCGCTCAATGACAGCTATAGCTCAATGACAGCGCTCAATGACAGCTAACAGCTCAATGATAGCTAAAGCTCAATGACAGCTAAAGCTCAATGACAGCGCTCAATGACAGCTAACAGCTCAATGACAGCTATAGCTCAATGATAGCTAACAGCTCAATGATAGCTATAGCTCAATGAAAAGCTTCTAATGATCAAAAGAAACAGATTCGATAAGAAACAGACAAGATTCAAACCCAAATTCAGGTGATCGAAGATTGGAAATACGTTTCCGTTGTGCTGGATCGTGTCTTTCTCATTCTATTTGCTTTGGCCTGTACAATTGGAACCTATTTGATCATCTTCCGACGAGCCGCCGATTTAGGGAACAAGAGGATATAGGTGAGTCAAATTCAACCCCTATTTACCACACAAAACTAAGCAACTAAGCATTTTGCGTCTCTAGATTTGCACAACTCTTGCAGAGACATTTGTACAAGCTTTTCTAAAGCTAAAGCTCTAAATACTTTATAGAAATATGACTGGAAATGAAGCTAACATCAAGCTAACATCAAGCTAATCAAGCTAATCAAGCCAATCAAGCTAATCAAGCTAATCAAGCTAATCAAGCTAACATCAAGCTAACATCAAGCTAATCAAGCTAATCAAGCCAATCAAGCTAATCAAGCCAATAAAGCTAATCAAGCTAATCAAGCTAATCAAGCTAACATCAAGCTAACATCAAGCTAACATCAAGCTAATCAAGCTAATCAAGCCAATCAAGCTAATCAAGCTAATCAAGCTAACATCAAGCTAACATCAAGCTAACATCAAGCTAGCATCAAGCTAATCAAGCTAATATGAATATAACCTCTTTCAGTATTAAAGCTTCATGAACAGACGATCTTTTCAGGTTCTCGATTTTCTCATTCACTCATTCACCCCACTCAATTCCCCCTCTCAACTTTGTGTGACGAGAGAAAGGACAGGGACCGATAGTGTGCTTATTTCTGAAGCGGGATTCCCCTAAAAACGGGTTTTTACTTTATTCTAAGTCTTCTACCGTATAGGCTTTGTATTTCTATTGAAAGTGTTTTCTAAAATGTGACCTTGTTACCGTAGTTCTGCAATCTAGAGGTTTTTTGGGAAAAACAGATCGAATTGGAACGGATCGAGCTAGTATCAGTTGGATCTATCGAATCGGATCAGATCGGAGCGACCTAGCCCGATCGGTCGAGTCCATCGAACTGGAACGGATCAGGCTAGCCTGATCGGTCAGATCAATCGGATCGGATCAATCGGGCTAGCTCGATCAATCGGACTGATCGGGCCGGGCTAGTCTGATCGGTCGGACGGATCGGATCGGGCTAGCCTGATCGGTCAGATCAATCGGATCGGATCGAATCGAGCTAGCCCGATCAATCGGACGGATCGGGTCGGGCTAGCCTGATCGGTTGAACAGATCAGATCGAGTCGGGCTAGGCCGATCTGTCCGACGGATCAGATCGGATCGGGCTAGCCTGATCGATCAGACCTATTGGCTCGGATCAGAGGGGATCGAGCTAGCCCGATCGGTCGTACCTATCGAATCGGGCTAGCCCGATCGGTCCTGATCCTATCCGCTCCGATAAAGCCCGAACCGATCTGATCTGAAAACCATGTCTACTGCAACCTTTTATAAAGTTTCCTTCTCTTTCTTCCTCCTCTTTCTTCCTTCTCTTCCTTCCTTCTCTTTCTTCCTCTTCTCCTTTTTCTTCTCCGGCAAGCAGAAAACCAGATAGCTCAGTGGTTAGAGCCTTTGTCTAGAAAGCAAAAAGGCAAGCATAAAGATCGAAGGTTCAATCGCGTCTCCGAAATCTTTCTTTACCATTCCTTCTTTTAGTTTATCGTAATCCGTGATCAGTACTGATCTTGATCTTACTGATCTTTATCTTGTTGATCTTTAAAATTGCTTGATTGATTGCTTTAAAATGTTTAACTTTAGAGCTTTAAACCTAAGCCTTAAAGCTCTTTTCTTTTAAACTAATAATATGGTTAAAGTAGGTTTGCAAGTAGGTTTTTCTTTCTTCTCTTTCTCCCTTCTCTTTCTTCCTTCTTCCTTCTCTTTATACAATACAACCAGACTACAAAGGAAACATTTTAGAAAATGCCCAACGTCTAATAAACGTCTTTTTGTCTTTTTTCGTCATTTCTTTACATCCTCATTTCTAAATTGTGATTTTCTAATTGATTTTAAATTTTATTTATGCTCATATTAAGCTCTAATTCTTGCCCACTTCTGGGGGTGGGACAAATGCGACCTTTTTTTGCGCATCTGGACATTTGCGCACCTTTTTTTGCTGGAAAAGGCCTTAGGAAAGGTCGTAGAGCATCAAAAATGTTTTCACAGAAGGGAATCGTATGCGTAGATTCCGAATTTCGACAAATCACACCTCGCTGACACGTCAAATTTGGGCTAAAAGGAAAAACTACGCAACTTAACGCTTTTCCGCAGTTTTTGTCTTTCTTTTCAATAGAAATCGTTGGATTTTTGGTCTAAGAAAGCGGAAAAGCGTTAAGTTGCGTAGTTTTTGCCTTTTAGCCCAAATTTGACGTGTCAGCGAGGTGTGATTTGTCGAAATTCGGAATCTACGCATACGATTCCCTTCCGTGAAAACATTTTTGAAGCTCTACGACCTTTCCTAAGGCCTTTTCCAGCAAAAAAAAGGTGCGCAAATGTCCAGATGCGCAAAAAAGCTCGCATTTGTCCCACTCCCCTATTTCTTGCAAATTAAAAGAAAAAAAAACATTTTCCCATTTTCATATCCGAATTTCGTGATTTAGGCAAACAAATTCGGTTTTTTTTGGATTTTTAAGAATGATTTTTTGGACATTAAGAATGATTTTTTTGTTTCTAAATTCAGATTGATGAAGAAAATTGATTAAGATTGATTAAGATTTCGAAATTTAACGTGAAAATCGATTCTTGATTGATTTCTTTTCTTTTCTCTTCTTTTCTTTTCCGTTTTTTTACCCTCCAACCATACAAAGTGCTTTCGTTTTGAATGATTTTTTTTTAAAGGAAATAAATATAAATATTTTTTATGATGGAAAAAAACAAAAATCATTGATTTAGTAGTACTTTGGAGGCTTTTTTGATCTAAACGAAACCTTTCTGGAGCACTGAATTCTTTGCTTTTCTGGATAAAGAAAGTGAAAAGTGAAAAGAAAGTGAAGAAAGTGAAGAAAGTGAAGAAAGTGAAGAAAGTGAAGAAAGTGAAGAAAAAACGATTATATAACGAGAAAACTAGAAAACTAGAAAACTAGAGAGCTAGAGAGCTAGAGACCTAGAGAGCTAGATAACTAGAGAGCTAGAGAGCTAGATAACTAGATAACTAGATAGCTAGATAACTAGATAACTAGAAAACTAGATAGCTAGAGAGCTAGATAACTAGATAACTAGATATCTAGATAGCTAGAGAGCTAGATAAATAGATAACTAGATAGCTAGATAGCTAGAGACCTAGAGAGCTAGAGAGCTAGAGAGCTAGATAACTAGATAACTAGATAGCTAGAGAGCTAGAGACCTAGAGAGCTAGATAACTAGATAACTAGATAGCTAGATAACTAGATAACTAGATAGCTAGAGAGCTAGATAACTAGATAACTAAATAACTAGAAAACTAGAAAACTAGAATACTAGAAAGATAGAAAACCAGAAAACTAGAATCCAGTGCGCTGGAAGAGAAGCGTTTAAAGACTTTGAGCACAAAGTACACGAAGATTTACGTTTACCCGTGGAAATTGTTTAGCATAACAATCATTTAGCAAAAGATATAAAGCATAACAATCAAGCATCAGCATAACAATCAACAATCAATCATTATCCCAAAACATCGACATCTCGTCCAGCGACTCGTACTCCATAAACGAGATAGTAATAGGTGGCCATCATTATATCACTGACATAATGCGTCGTGATCAGATTTGTTGAGCAACAAGCTTTTCCCTGTAAAATTTGATCCTTTACTTTCACTAACAAGAGAAGTACCCCAGCTCGCCACCACCCACGCCCAAGGAGAATCGAACCCGAGCAAAAAAGACCATGATTGATTTGTATACAAGCATCTTATCCACTGGACCACCAACTCATTTTGACTTGGAGCGAAAAAAGCCTTTTAACCAAGTTCTCAAGTTCTCAACAGCGAGAAGTTTTCAACATCTCGCTTAAAAGACTTTTTTCGAGGGACGCCGGCGTGTGCTGGTGGCCTAGTGGATAAGGTGCTTGGATACAAAGCGAGCAATCTCTCTTCTGCTTGGGTTCGAGTCCTCGCCTCGCAAATCTGCCTCCTTTTTTGCAAAAAATGCGAAAAGTCTTTAAGCAAGATGTTGAAAACTTCTAAACCAAATATCTCGCAGTGTGGGCAGTTAATTTTGGGCATTTTGATGAGCTTATTCTATAACTTCTTGGGCGTCTGGTGGGCGGCGGTGGGAATCTGGGCTACTTCCCTTGTAAGCTGTGCTAAATTATCGGGATTTTCAATTGAAGGCTTGCTAAAAAAAAGTTACACTACGCTACAATACGCCTTGAGACATAGCACTACAGACAGTTGTTACAGTACACTACAGTGCAACCGTAGCTGATGTGAGCATGGTTTCTAGATCGTTTATTAGACAAGGTTAAGCTAGGTTTTAAAAGTACTGTAGCGTACTGTAGTGTACTATGGCGTACTATAGTGTGTTATAGCGTACTGTGGCGTACTATAGCATACTATAGTGTACTGTAGCGTACTATAGCGTACTATAGTGTACTGTAGCGTACTATAGCGTACTGTACCGTACTGTAGCGTAATATAGCGTACTATAGCGTACTATAGCGTACTATAGCATACTGTAGCCTACTGTAGCCTACTATAGCGTACCATAGCGTATTATAGAGTACTGTAGTGTGCTATAGCGTACTGTAGCGTACTATATTGTACTGTAGGGTACTGTGGCGTACTATAGCGTACTATGCTGTACTGTACTAATCTAGCAGTGAGTTGCAGCATGTTGTAGTGATTGGATGTGCACTGTTTTGTACTGTATTGGAATGATTGTGTGGTCTAATGCACTGAGCTGTAGCGGCTGTCTACTGTAGCGTACCGTAGCGTACTGTAGTGTAACTGAAGTAGCTGTTTACTGGTTTACTGTGCAGTTACGGGTCAAGCCTACAGATTTCGCGATTCAAAGAACCGACCGGCTGTAGCTTGGCCGCCACCGATTGCCGCGCCCATCCCCGATCCATTCCACTGATCCTGTTTGTTGGATGAATGATATCCATGACGTCGATTGGCAACATCCTTTAAATGTTCAAAGAAATGGGATTCACTTCCAAATCTGCTCTTTACTCTTTACGCGTTACTCTTTACGCAAAGAAAACTTACATATGAGCTCCCTGCCGGTCAACGGACGGGATCGCCGTAACGCCCGCACTCCGAAGACACCAACCGACCTGAAAAGTTTGAAAAGATTTCTTCCGATCTATTCGATAGTTTCTATTAGTACTTTTGACTACTTTCCACTTGCCAAAAGCCGTATTTTAAAGGCAGAAAAAGATTGAGCGATTGAGGCAGTTTTTCCGCTTTTTATTCGCAACTATGTTCAAATTTTTCGAAACAATTTTGCTTTATCCATTCTACCCTTAGCTTTTTTAAATGCAAATTTGCAAAATGCAAAATGCAAAATGCAAAATAAGCAAAGTACCCAATACTCTACCGATTTTCAACTTATTTTTGCTTACTTCCGTGTCCTCATGGAGATAGGAAGTGTTCCGACACTTCTCCCCATTCGATTCCTCGATCACTTCTACGAACCTGAAAATGAAAAAGAAATGAAAAATTAAGTAAATTTAATGATTTTAGTATAAGCACATGATTTTTGGGTGCTTTACGGTTAACGGGGGAGGAGGAGGAGCAGGAGGAGCAGGAGGAGCAGGAGGAGGAGCAGGAGGAGCAGGAGGAGGAGCAGAAGGAGCAGGAGGAGGAGCAGGAGTAGGAGGAGCGGGAGGAGGAGCAGGAGTAGCAGGAGCGGGAGGAAGAGCAGGAGGAGCAGGAGGAGCAGGAGGAGGAGGGACATTGTTTCTTTTACAAATTCAACAAAATTCTCTATAACATCGTTTAATCATTTGCGTTTAAGCAAAATTTTGTTTAAAAGTATTCAACGTCGGAATTGGGCATTATGAATAGTTTTTAAGCAATAGATCGTGTCAATCCGAGATAGCTTTGATGTCGACAGAGAGTTTGAAGTGAACGATTGTAGTTTGTAGGCATTTCGGAGGCTTGTAGTTTGTAGGCTATTTCAGAGGCTTGTAGTTTGTAGTCCATTTCAGGCGCTTGTAGTTTGTAGCCTCGTTCGGAGGCTTTTAGTTTGTATTCTATTTCAGAGGCTTGTAGTTTGTAGGCATTTCAGAGGCTTGTAGTTTGTGTTCTATTTCAGGGGCCTGTAGTTTGTATTCTATTTTGGAGGCTTGTAGTTTGTAGTCTATTCCGGGCGCTTGTTGTTTGTAGTCTATTTCGAACGCTTTTAGCTTGTATTCTATTTCAGAGGCTTGTAGTTTGTAGCCCGAATTTGTTCCGTTTTCGATGAACCGATGAAAACCGAGAAAAAGTTCACCTTTTCAGTCCCTCTCTCGACAAAATATAACCCGATCCACCACTCGGATAGATGAAATCGCGTGGTCTCTTCTGCAAAATTTCGACATTTAACCTCAACTTTCAACAAACCGTCAACGAATGATCCATATATTTGAGCATTGTCGCCAAATAGAGTGGCTCATTCGGCGAACGACCCTTCAAATATTCTTTCAAATTCTCGATCACAACGAATGTGTCGTCGTCGGCTTTCAAAAACCAATCGTAGGATTTCTAAATTCGACGAGGATCAAATTTCGGACTTTTGCTCGCTTACTATTGCATTTTTTATATATTACATATATCTAAATGAGAACTAAATGAAAATATGAGGAAGTTTCTAAGAAGATATATGATAACGTCATTTTCGCATTCAAAGCGCCATTGGCACTCAAATATCTCGGCGTTGGGTTATTCAATTTAAATATTTTTGATATCATTGGATAGCCAAGTCTTTCTCTATCGATTGGTACAAAAACTATTTTAATTGGACAGCCCAACACCAAGAAATTTGAGCTCGAAGTTGAGCCAATGGCAATCTAACTTTGAGCTCAAATATCTTCGCTTTGAGTTGTTCAATTTAAATATTTTTAATATCATTGGATTCGCCAAATCTTTCTCTATCGATTAGTATAAAAGCTGTTTTAATGAACAGCCCAAAGCTATAAAAGGCCCCAAAGCCAAGGTGGGACCCCGCTTCTTTGTCATTGGCTCGACTTTGAGCTCAAATATCTTGGCTTTGGGTTGTTCAATTTAACGATTCTTAGTATCGTTAGATTCGTCAAGTCTTTCTCTCTCGATTGATATAAAAACTGTTTTAATTGAACAGCCCAAAGCCAATATATTTGAGCTCGAAGTTAGAGTGCCAATGGCAAAGGGAGTGGAGCGACGGACCTTTCATACAAGCAATATATCTTGGCTTTGGGTTGTTCAGTTTACATACTTTTTATACCAATCGATAGAGAAAGACTTGGCCAATCTAATGATACCAAAAATGTTTAAACTGAGCAATCCAAAGCCAAGATATTTGAGCTCAAAGTTGAGCCAAGGTCAAAGAAGCGGGGCGCGTATCAAATATCCCACAATCTTTCCCAAATGTCACCAGGCCTGCATTTCTGCCCAAAGAGATCTATTTAAAAGAAAGTCACGTATCAAATCTCCCACAATCAATCTGAAAAAGGTCCTATTTCAGCATGACAATGCCCGCCTAAACACTGCTGAACTGACTGAACTTTATGGAAATAAGGAACCAAATTCATAGAGATAAGGATCCAAATCTAGATAGATAAGGAACCAAATTTAGAGAGATAAGCAAACTAAACACTGCTGAACTGACTTGCTCTATAATCAAGAGTTTGGTCTAAAAACTTCTCGCCTACTCAGCACAAATTGGCCGTCAATTTTGCTGATTATTCTAGTATCGAATAAATTATGAATCCTTTAAAACTCACCCCTTTCTCCTCGTAAAGTTTCTTCATCCCAGCACGTAAACGATCCCACAACCAGTAATGGTTATTGATATTGTAACGGGCATTTCTAAATATCTAGATGACGATAAACCTTAAGCAATTGTACTTGTACCTGTACTTGTACTTGTACCTGTACTTGTACCTGTACTTGCACTTGTACTTGCACTTGTACTTGTACTTGTACTTGCACTTGTACTTGCTTGTACTTGTACTTGTACTTGTACTTACGTTAAGCTACGTTAAAGATACGTTAAGCAAAAGCACTTTGAAAAACAAACGTGAAGTTGAAAGTCCAATAATCGTGGATATTCTCTGTGTCATTTGTCATTGTCGTTGTGAAAATATGGCCATCACAGTGACGAGCCCATGTGGCCTAAAGAAGATTGTTCTCTGAATCTCAAGAACTCATACATTAACCGTTTTGATTTTATCGACATGAGAGGGCATTGTGTTGATCATACAGAAAATACGAGGCCATCTTCGATCTAAACTTTGAAATGATAGGCTTTGAAAGAAAATCAGATCATTTGCGTTGTTTACTAGAAATTAACACAGATTTCCGGATACTTAGCTACATAGCTAGCCCATTAAGCTACAGCTACAGCTACAACTACAGCTACAACTACAGCTACAGCTACAGCTATAGCTACAGCTACAGCTACAGCTACAGCTACAGCTTCAGCTTAATAGAGCTTTTAAATGAAGATTTCAAATGAATCGATTCATTAATCATTTCTAAATTATTTCGAAAGATTTTCCGTTCAACCTAATATCTAGATGCTTTACTTGTTTCCTTGATTTGCTTATTTCTAGAGCAAAAGCTTTAGCCCTTAAATCAGGACAAAACCAAGCTGTGTCTATTTGGAGTTTAAGCTTTTAACTCTCAAAATCAAAATAGTACTTGTCGAAAAGTTATTGCTAAGATGTAGCTGTAGCTGTAGCTTAATGGAATTGCTATGTAGCTGTAGCTGTAGCTGTTATTGCTAAAGAGTCACTAGATTAATCTGTTTCTAACAAGACTGAATCCCAGCTAACAACTTTTTTCATTGTCTCATTTTTGTGTGTCTGTTTTCTGTGCTTAGACACGACTCAGATCTAGTCAGAAATAAAGAATCAAGTCTTTCAGAAGTCCTGTGCTTACAAATTGCCCCAAAATACAAAACCCTGCTCACCGGGCGTAATCCCCAGCTCTTGCATCAACGATTTCTCCTCGTTCATTTCCAATTGATCATCGTATCCACCATTTTCTGTATCATCCGCCAAAACTGAAAAAGATTTTGCCAAAGTTTCCTTTCTTAATTCTCAATTTCTTAATTTCTTAATCTCTTAATTTCTGAATTTCTGAATTTCTTAGTTTCTTAATTTCTTAATTTCTCAATTTCTTAATTTCTCAATTTCTCAATTTCTTAATTTCTTGATTCTTAATTTCTTAATTTCTTAGTTTCCCTAAAGTCGCGAGTATAAGTTCTGTTTCGTTTTCGCATGCAAATTGACGGCTGTCTCCGGTGCCGTGTGTCGAGGGTTCGAACCCCGCTGCAGCATAACTTTTTTGCTTCTTAAGAACAATAATAGAAGTAAATTTATTGAGGGTTATAGCAATTTTATGCTGTTATTTGTTGCTCCGGGCGTGGCTCGGCGCGTCCGCCCTGCTCCTCTCCGGTGCTCAGTCTTATGGATCCCTCCCTGGCCTTTTCATCCGGCCAAAGTCCACACGGCCAAAGAAAACCGCTCGACGGTCGAAAGAGATGCTTTCCAGCGTCTTCTTCAACACTATCGTCTGGATGTATCCATGCACATAACAAATAGCAATGGTGATAGGCTGTCACCATTGCTACCGTATTGGATTAAAAAGGAATCGTATTGGAACCGTATTGGATCCATATTGGATTAAAAAGGAATCGTATTGGAACCGTATTGGAACCATATTGGATTAAAAAGGAATCGTATTGGAACCGTATTGGGACCGTATTGGGACCGTATTGGAACCGTATTGGATTAAAAAGGAATCGTATTGGAACCGTATTGGAACCATATTGGATTAAAAAGGAATCGTATTGGAACCGTATTGGAACCGTATTGGATCCATATTGGATTAAAAAGGAATCGTATTGGAACCGTATTGGAACCGTATTGGGACCGTATTGGATTAAAAAGGAATCGTATTGGAACCGTATTGGATTAAAAAAGGAATCGTATTGGAACCGTATTGGAGTATCCCGCGCTCCAAGAACAATAATAAAAGTTTATATAACAATAAAAATGTATAAAAACCCAACAAAAATAAATTCAAAGCAATTAAAAAGCGAATGTAAATTAAGGCAGAACTTATACTCGAGACTTTAGGGTTCTTAATTTCTTAATTTCTTAACCCACTTTCCACAGGTTCACGTTTTTCTTCATCGGCTAAACGAGGGAAATCATCTAAAAATGGAAATTAAAAACGCAATTTAAAAACGCAAACGCAAAAAAGATACTATATAATTTGTCAAATTTAATCAAAGCACTTTTTAAAAATGGAGAAGTTGGCGCGAAAGCCACCCATCCAATCCCGATTCCCACCAGAGTGGCCACGAAAAGACGCCTGAATTTACTAGCTTTGATTGAATAGTGTGATTGTTAGTTATTGAATAGTGTGATTGTTAGTGATTGAATCACCATCGGCTAATTTACTACTTATCAATGTGGACATCTTTAGATTTAAGCACTTTAAACTAAACATTTTGATCGATCACTTAACAAACAGGCGATCGATTTGAGCTTTAAGAGAATCGAGAGACGAAACATTCAATTCTGGTTGCGCTGTTCGCTCAATTTAGCTACTGTTTAAGTAAAACAATGGGTTTAACAGGTTACAGAGTTTATAGCAAATATACAGCCAAATTTAGGGGAAAAATCGGTTATCGGACATTTGATATGCGCCCCGCTTCTTTGCCATTGGCAATCTAACTTTGAGCTCAAATATCTTGGCTTTGGGTTGTTCGATTCAAACATTCTTGGTATCTATAGATTCGTCAAGCCTTTCTCTATTGATTGGTATAAAAAACATTTAAATTGGACAACCCAAAACCAAGAGATTTGAGCTCGAAGTTGAGCCAATGGCAATCTAACTTTGAGCTCAAATATCTTGGCTTTGAGTTATTCAATTCAAACATATTTGATATCATTAGATTCATCAAGTCTTTCTCTATCGATTGGGATAAAACTATTTCAATTGAAGAACCCAACACCAAGATATTTGTGTTCAAAGTTGGATTGCCAATGGCAAAGGGGCGGGGCTCGTATCAAATGCCCCACAATCCAAAAATCGATCCCAGAAATGGCTAAAAAGTAGAGAATCGATTAGTAATCGAGAAAGTTGACAGATTTTCGAAAACGATCAGCTCCCAAAGACTTTGGGTACGTTTATAAATCCACCGTAAGTGCCACAAACCTGTGACTGTTCATCGTGGCTCGTAATCAATCTACAATTATACCCAATATCTAAACTTTGCTTTAAATAAGGCTTATGAAAAACTAACTTATGAAAAATAGAGGAAAAATCGAAAGAAATCTTGAAAGAAATCGTTTATCTGAACTTGTTTTTCTCGATTTTAAAAAGCTAAAAAGAATAGAAGAGTGAATCGTTTCGATCAAAGCCATTTTTCCCCTTGAAAAGACGCGAAAAAGCGTCCGCAATTCTAATATTTGTGCAGATGGCCCGGAAACACGACTATAACTCTGTCGATGCACAAAAAGAGAAGATCTCTTTGAAATTTTACAAGCACTTCATTGAAATCGAAGCGGGGGAATTTCGAATCTCTTTGTTTGTTTTACGAAATGGTGTGGATTTGTTGGAATCGATTCGGAAGTGATCAAAATTTCTGTTTCCAGCTTTAGAGACATTTCTTTTGTCTAATCCGTTTTCGTTTTCGAAGGTAAATGTTACTTGTTTGAGCAGGGATTGCTGTTGTGACAACGACTGTTGCATAAAACGTTTGACTTGAGACATACACATCGACCATTTACGCAACCATTTGTACATTTCCAGTGCTTGTGGCCCGAACAATTAAAGGCAATTAAACAAACACAGGAAAGCAATTAAACAAACGCTACAAAAAAAAATTACTTTGAAATCCGGTGAGAGATTCAGCGCCTACTGCTGAGCGAAATGATTTCTCCTTTGATAAAAATCTCGATGACATCCTTCGATATTCCATGATATTCCCTCAGTGCTTTCCACATTATGTCCCGTCCTGCGTGTTTATGATCCTTGTGTGTTTTCATCATCAGTTCAAAGAGATCTGGTACTGATTGCAAATCGATCAGATCCACTTGGGCCCGCTCATTTTGTTGTTTGGTGATGATTGGCTTGACAACGACTCCTTTTTTCGACGTGCCTTTGTTCAATTCACATTCAGAACAGAGTTTGACAAAAATCTCGATGATATCCTTCGATATTCCATGATATTCCCTTAGTGCTTTCCACATTATGTCCCTTTCAGGGTGTCCATGATCCTTGTGTGTTTTCATCATCAGTTCAGAGAGATTTTCCTTGATGATCAACGAGTGATCTCGTTTCATTTATTCGGTTCTTCCAATGTTGTAAATGATGTCCAGATTGTTCTCCTTTTGCAAAGTAAAGCGCGCCAACAAATTCATTTCTTCAGGAGTCCTTTTTCCTTTTGTATCTTCACTGGTTATTCGTTTGATCGTTTTCACTATTTCGGCGTGTTTTGTGACATCGGGAATCCAATTGTATTTCTTCGTAGATTGATGTTGCGTAGGGTGCTCGACAAATTTACTTTCCATTTCTAAAAAAATAACTAGAAAAGTTGAAACGATACACGAGATAAATCGAAAAGAAGAAACGATTGAAAAATTATTACTCAACTATTACTTAAAATAAAAATTATTACTCAACTATTACTTAAAATAAAAATTATTACTGATTAAACACCGAAGAAAGTAATAGTTTGTGTCTAAAAGATGGAATGAGTGGCGTTGTTTTAATTTTTTTTTCGAAAACATCTTTTTAAAAAGATTTGACAACAGAAGGCAACAATTTGACAACAAAAGGCAACAATTTGACAACAGAAGGCAACAGTTTGACAATAGAAGGCAGCAATTTGACAATAGAAGGCAGCAATTTGACAACAGAAGGCAACAATTTGACAACAGAAGGCAACAATTTGACAACAGAAGGCAACAATTTGGCAACAGAAGGCAACAATTTGACAACAGAAGTTACCTCCCGAGGTGTTAAAATATTTGGTCCTATTAACCTAACTTTTTTATTTGCATGTGAGATAAATCTGCATTGTATTCCAAATGTTTCATTAAAAAAAACGCACTTTTGTACGCACAAAACCATTTGTACACTCACAGTGCTTGTGCCCTAAACAAAAGCAATTAAACAAACGCTACAAAAAAATACCTTGAGATCCGGTGAGAGATTCGGCGCTGACTGCTGAGCGAAATGATGTCTCCTTTTGTCCGTGTCCATGATCCTGTTTTCATCAACAGTTCAAAGAGATTTTCCTTGATGACTCGTTTCATTTCGTTGATGATCACTCGTTTCATTTATTCGGTTCTTCCAATGTTGTAGATGATGTCCAGATCGTTTTCCTTCCGCAAAGTAAAGCGCGCCAACAAATTCATTTCTTCAGGAGTCCTTTTTCCTTTCGTATCTTCACTGGTTATTTGTTTGAGGGTTTTCACCATTTCGGCGTTTCGGCATTTCGGCGTTGGCATCAGGAATCCAATTGTATTTCTTCCTAGATTGATGTTGCATAAGGTGATCGACAAATTTACTTTCCATTTCTAAAAAAAATAACCAGAAAAGCAGATACACTAGATAAATCGAAAAGAAGAAACGATTGAAAAATTAAATTAAAACTCATTAAAACATTAAAACTACTCATTAAAACACCGAAGAAAGTAATAGTTTGGGTCTAAAAGATGGAATGAGTGGCACTGTTTTAAATTTTAAAAAAAGACATGTTTCGGCTAGCCGATGGTGATTCAATCACTAACAGCTGAAAATCACGAGCGACTGCGACATATATTTATAAGAAATTTAAAAGAATTTTTTGAAAGCAAGCAAAAAGCAAAAAGTGGAGATCGGAATTGAACCCGAAAGAGAAAGCTCGCTGTGCCAGCGTGCTACTCACTAGGCCATTGGGGCACATTTTACCGAGTGCAAAAGAGGCCTTTTAGCTCCGAGTAGATGCCCAAATTTTAAAAGCGTTTTTGTCGAGAATGTTGCTTTCTTGACAAAGATCTAAATGTGGTATTGGATTCCAGAGGCGGCCATGGTCGAGTGGCTAAGAGGCTTGTATCTTGGTCGAGAGGTCAAGGGTTCAATCCCCGCCGGGTAGATTATTGGTTCTTTTTCTCATATATGGCTTTATATATATGGCTTTTTAAATATATGGCTTTTTAAATATATGGCTTTTTTCCATTCATTGATTATGGCTTTTTCCTATATTTAGGGGTTGTGCTTGTATTGCACTGTACTGTACTGGTATTGTACTGGTATTGTACTGTACTGTACTTGTATTGTACCACATTGTTCATCTCAATAGATGTATTTAAGAGTCATCACAACGAGTAATGTTAATCTTACTTAGGGCTATTGTACCAAGTAATCTACCTGATGCAGTTATTCCATTGTTGTAGCAGTTATTCCATTGTTACCATACCTTGCCCAAGTTGGACACTACTTTTATAGGTTATAGGTATAGGTTATTGATTTTTATAGGTTTGGGAATACAAGTCGAGTCGAGGTCGAGGCCGGGATTCGGACCAGCGACCCATTCGTAGAGCGTTCGCTTACCGGGCGAACACTCTACCAATGAGCTACAGCGAGGCGTGTCACATTGCCGCAAAGGGGCTGTTATGCCCGTACAAAGCCGTACAAATCCGAAGCCCGTACAAATCCGCATTGTACTTTATCATAAGCTAGTCAATTATCATGCTGAAAGTGCATTTTCATCTTCTAAACTGAAAAGATTCATTCACCGACCAGCACCCATTTCAAAAATCGTATCATTATGCGAGATTTTCAAACCGAAAAAACACAGAACTTTATCAAGGCAAGGATCATGGCTGAAAGGGTTATCTAAACAAGTTTTGTATTGTCATGTACAATGTACAATGTACAAGCTGACTGATTTACAAATGTGCCACTGCAAAAACCCATCATTTCTGGTGCGAAATTGCTCATTTTTCTTCCGCCAATGGCTTGCTATGAAGAAATGAGTGCACCAGAAAGATGCGTTTGCAAGTTTCACCTCAAAGTACACCTTAAATAGAGAAAATTTACAAGGAAATCTCTATATTTCATTAGAAAGAAGGATTTTTCTCAAATCACAATCGAAATCAACACGAAGTCAGCACTTTTTAAAATTAAAATCAACTGTTTTCAAAAGCTAAATCTAGATCAGCAAATTTCATTTGTAAAATTAAGTAGTACAGGGTTTTTGAGGAGTAAGTTGTAGACATTGACACTACAAACTACAAGCTAAAAGCTCAAACTACAGACTACAAGCTCCAGCTCAAACTACAAACTACAAACCCTTGTAGAAACTCACAAAATGAAGATTTTTGAAAACTTTTTTTACTAAAAAAATTAGCCAAACTTTAGGCTTTCGAATGACACCAAAATCAAGTTAATTAATCCTTTTTTATTCCAAGAACCAACCATTTATAGCTATTTGTCTAGAAACCTGAAAGAAAACGTTGTATCTCATCACCGAAAACCTAATTTCGCTTGATTTTGGTGTCATTCGAAAGCCTAAAGTTTGCCTAATTTTTTAGTAAAAAAAAGTTCTCAAAAATATCTATTCTGCGCTTTTCTACAAGGGTTTGTAGGTCTGGGCTTGTAGTTTGTAGTGTCAATGTTTAAGTTTTTAGTATTTAAACTCGTGAAAAGCGTCCCAAATGTCGTTTACAGCATGGGCACAAGTGAACCACGTCGAGACACGGCTCCAAACAAAACGGGATACAGCAGAAACACCTGAAAAGAAATTGATTTCATTGTGTCTACCAATTTTGGCTTTAGAACGGCTTTAGAACGGCTTTAGAACAGCTTTAGAACGGCTTTAGAACGGCTTTAGAACTCCTCTAAAACTAACCAGGGGATTCCAAAGAGGAAAAAGCCGAGAATGATGCAAACGGAGAAAATGATCCAAGGCAAGATACCGGCAACGCGTTCAATGTGCGTGATGATGTGAGCCTGAAAGTGAGTCAGTCAGTCAGTTTAGGCATTTTGCTGGTGTTTCAGAGTACGATAGCCAGAATATGTTACACTTTTTATACGCGCCCGCTTCTTTCCCATCGGCTCAACTTTGAGCTCAAATATCTTGGCTTTGGATTGTTCAATTTAAATAGTCTTGGTACCGTGGGATGCGCCAATTCTTTCTCTATCGATTAGTAAAAAAGTATTTAAACTGAACAACCCAAAGCCAAGATATTTGAGCTTAAAGTTAGAGTGCCAATGACAAAGGGAGCGGGGCGACGGACCTTCCATACAAGCAACATATCTTGGCTTTGGATTGTCCAATTAAAACAGCTTTTATACTAATCGATAGAGAAAGACGTGACGTATCCAATGATACCAAAAATGTTTAAACTGAGCAATCCAAAGCCAAGATATTTGAGCTCAAAGTCGAGCCAATGGCAAAGAAGCGCGGCGCCTATCAAATGTCCCACAATCTTTCCCAAATTTCACCAGGCCTGCATTTCTGCCCAAAGAGATCTATTTAAAAGAAAGTCACGTATCAAATCTCCCACAATCAATCTGAAAAAAGTCCTATTTCAGCATGACAATGCACTGCTGAACTGCCACGCTCTATAATCAAGAGTTTTGTCTAAAAACTTCTCGCCTACTCAGCATATACCCCAGATCAGCTTACCATTTATTGGTTCTGATGTGAAAATTTCCTAGAGAACGCTTTGAAGATAGAAAAGATGCCAAAAAATGGGTACAGAACTAGTTTGACTCGAAAACAAAGAATATTTAAGAGAGAGGAATTCGCCTTTTACCAAAAAAAGGATACCTATATAACAATTCATTTACAAAGTCTAACGGAAATCTAACGGGCACAAGCTATCGACAAACACAGAAAATATTTTAATTGATGGCTTTTTTGAATCAATATTTCTATTTGAAATTTGAAATGATTACTTATGGGCTAACCGAATTTGTACTGTACCGGGACGCGGCAAAATATGCCAAAATATGACAATATACCCCTTTTAGAATTGCTTTAGTCATTCAAAATCTTTATTTCTTTTACCTGACAATGTGGACAATCGATTTCGACCGGCATCGCTCCATAGACAGAGGTCCGTGCTTGGAGAAGGATCGGAGCTGCTGGGGCACCGCCTGGGAAATATTATGAAACTAGGAAACTATGAAACTATGAAACTATGAAACTATGAAACTATGAAACTATGAAACTATGAAACTAGGAAACTAGGAAACAAGGAAACAAGGAAACTATGAAACTATGAAACTATGAAACTCAGACTTTCTCTACTAAACTAAGGGCTTAAAGAAGAAGAAGACAGATCCTAGAACTAAAGACAGAACTAAAGACCTTGTTTGAAACATTTCTGATTCGTAAACTGACTGGCCTAGTTTATTCACTGACTGACTCAAAAAGTCAGACCAGATGAGATGAGATGTTCTAAAACCAAGCCAAAAGGCAGGCCAATTCCACCTGGTTAAGCTAGAGACAGAAGTCATAGCTGGATCTGGTTTGGCTTTAGTATAACCTGGCTTTAGTCTAACCTGGCTTTAGCCTAACCTGGCTTTAGCCTAACCTGGCTTTAGCCTAACCTGGCTTTAGTCTAACCTGGCTTTAGCCTAACCTGGCTTTAGCCTAACCTGGCTTTAGCCTAACCTGGCTTTAGTCTGGCCTGATCTAACTGACAGATGCCTTGACTTGTTTAAAACATTCCAGCTCTTCTTCTGGCTACTACTAGCTTTTCACTAGCTAACCGTAAAACTTTGCTTGCTTGCTTTATATCTTGCTTTATATCTTGCTTTATCTTGCTTTATCTTGCTTTACTTTTCAAATGAAACCTACCCAATGGTGGAGGTACAGTGGTGGTGCCCTGGAAGACATAGGGAGCCGGTGGTTGTACAGGGTATCCAGCTGGACCGATCACGGGATTTGCGCGAACCTCATTGGCACGATTCTGTTCCTGTGCCTAGAATGATGAGTTTGTTAATAATATCACCTTCGCGTTAATCTTTCTAGATCTTTCTAGATACTCAGAGACAGATATTTGCAGATAAAAGTAAGGCAAACTACAGGGTGATCGCCAATTATGGCGACACTTTTTGGAAAACTTGCTGACAAACGCCTGACCAATCACTAAAGTGCCAAGTGTTATTTAGAAAAATAAAGCCCTGAATCTTGGCATTATTTATCTATAAAGAAGTTCTCGATTGGAATTATACAACTCATTTTACAAGCTCTTGAATGAGCTCAAGTCAAATTGCCAATTTGCCATTTTTGGCACTTTTTGGCTTATTGAATACTGAATTCTTCATTTCTTCACATAAGAAAATGAAGAATTCGGTGCACCAGAAGGGATGGGTTTACATTTAAGCACAAAAAACAGAACAGAACAGAACACAGAACAGAACACAGAACAGAACACAGAACAGAACAGAACAGAACACTGACCTCTTCATAGCTAGGCGGAGCTGCGTACGCCTCGGCTGCTTTGTTCTCCATGACCTGGAAAAAAAGAATAAAGTATACAAACTTATAACAAGTGAAGATAGAAATCTTATTAATAAAACGTTCCACCGTTTTGTCAAAGCCTCTTTTCCCCCACACCAATAGCCAAAGCACCACCAAACTCCTATCGACGGATGTTTTTGTGGGAAAGGTGTGTCTCTTCCTTTTCCCTTTCAATTCACACAATGTTTCACTTCAAGATCCCTCTTAGACCTTACGTAAGCGTAAAAACCCTATAAATTCTATAAAGCTTTTGTTGTAGTGCGCAACAGTTTCATTAAAAATTGGCTAGCGGGAATTTTTCATTAAAAATTACAATCTACTAGCCAGCCTAAGCTCTGTTTTGTTTGCGCTGTTTTGTTTGCGCTTTCGTGCGTGATTAGAAAAATTGTGTATCTAAAGAAATAGTTTAAAAACACATCATCTTTCATGGCTACAACAGGTACTATTAGAAGATAGCATTTAAATTTCTCCAATTCCCCCAACAAGCCAGCTGTTACAGCTGGCTTTTTTTGAAATTTTTATAGACTTTCCATTTATTTTTCCAATAAGTTTATTTAATATTTATTTCATTAGTATTTAGTTCATTAGTATTTATTTCATTAGTATTTATTTCATTAACATTTAACTAAATATAGTACCGATTTGAGGTTGAAATAAGACTGGCTTGATAACCAAATAGTACCTTTATTGATATACCTTGATATACCTTGAGATACCTTTACATGAAAATTTCCCCGTTCTCTTTGCACTGTTACTTTTTGGTTTTTTGCTCAAAGATTACATTAAAGCTATGTATTTTAACTTTTTCTTTTGACAGTTATTGTATTTTGATCATTTTTCTTTTTCTTTTCTTTCTTTTCTTTCCTTTTATCATTTTTTCAATTCTAGAATGCAGGCCGGCCCGTCATCGTCAAATGGCACACTTCACCAAAACGGACATCAAGAATATAGAAACCGAAAGGTATGGATTTAAAAGTTGTAAACAAATAGATGTAAACAAAATACTTAAATGCTGATTCTATTGCTAAATCTATTGCTGAATCTATTGCTGATTTACGAGATAGTCTAATTATTGAGCTAGCTCGAGATAGTCTAATTATTGAGCTAGCTCGAGGTAGTCTAATGCTTGAGCTAGCTCGAGGTAGTCTAATGATTGAGCTAGCTCGAGATAGTCTAATTATTGAGCTAGCTCGAGATAGTTTAATTATTGAGCTAGCTCGAGATAGTCTAATTATTGAGCTAGCTCGAGGTAGTCTAATTGTTGAGCTAGCTCGAGATAGTCTAATTATTGAGCTAGCTACGTAAAAGTACACGTAAACAACCTAATTCGAATTTCATGAACACCATTTTCTATAAGAATTCGTTTTAGGTTGCTTCGAAATCGAAATCGCCAAGCGAACTTGATCTGGAAATCTTGGTATAAACATTTTTTTGATTTGAGGAGAAAATAATGCGCGTTTTGAATTTAGCATCAGGAATTGAAATTGAAATTCAACCCAACACTCATGATTCACTCATGACTCTTGACTCATCCCTTGCGAGCTTGCAAAAATGTCAGAAATTTTACAATTTTCTGAAATTGAATGTCAGAAAATGTCAGAAGCAGGCTTGCAAACGGAAAAAAAAGTGGAAATTGAATATCTTTTAATTTTCAAAGAAAAATTCAAAAAATCATGCTCAAGTCAAAAAAAGCGGCTATTTTGGCTCCAAAAATCCTCAATTTTTCATTAATGAAATCAGGGATTTGGGTCTAGACTTGCTTATCGATATTATCGAAATGGCATGCTGATGTTTGCCCGTTCAGATCTCAGCTTCTAGAACAGCAGCTGTTCTAGGAAATTGTTTCGGAAAGTTTTGTTTTGGAAAGTCAAGAATATCAGCTTTTGATTGCTATTTTACATAGCGATTTGTAATGAGTAAGCACCTTAAAACCTTTATTGATACTTATCGATATCGAAAGTATCGATAAGCGATAAGATTATCGATATCGATAAGCTTTCGATATTTGAGTATCGATAAGCATTGATAGCTAAGTAAATCGATAATTAAGTAACTTCGATCGATAACTAAGTAACTTTTTAAGGCACTCACCCACGAGAGTTTGCTATGTGTGAGATAGTAATGAAAAGCTGACATTCTTGGCTTTCCAATGAAACACTTTTCAGATTGATAGCTGCTCTAGAAACCAAGATCTGAGCGGTCAAACATGAACTTGCCGTTTGTATCGATGAGATCGATAAGCAAGTGTACTTGCGTCTCTAGAACTTATCTAGAGCTTCTAGAGCCTCTAGAGCCTCATAGAATGCAATAATTGTTACACCTAAAAACGCGCATTATTTTTCCTCAACCTACCGTAAATACTTTAATAGAAGCCCTGTCTATAGTTTACCCTCAAACAAACGCTCATATCTCGACACCAGTACGTCTGTTTTTACGCGCTTAGGTACCAAATTAAAGTAGAGAGAATGAGTGATTTTTTGAGATATAACACATATTTTTAGCATTAACCAGCGCTTAGAAAAAAAATGATGATACCCAAGCGCGCAGAAACAGTGTTGTGTTGAGATTGAGCGTTTGTTTGAGTGTAAACTTAGACTACGCGACGCTCCTATAGGGCTTCTATTAGAGTATTTACTTTTTTTTTTATCTATTAGAGTAATATATTCTAGAGAAACTCTCATTTTCAGCAAGAAAGGGATCAGCTGAGGGTCGAACTGAAAGAGCTACGAGAAATTCATGTAAGTTGAACAAAGTTGTGCTCGAATTTGTAAACGCATTGCTTCTGGTGCACCTAATTCTCTATTTTCTTTTTGAAGCTTGATACGGTGTCAAGAGTTCAGTGCGCTAGCAAGGGATTTGTGCTTAGATTTTTGAGCACAAAGAACAATTTACTTTGTACTACGCTTGTTTATCGGTCAAATTGGTTCAGATAAACTGGACGAAAATATCGTAATCTTTCTTTAATTTGCACTGATTTTAAAGGATAAACAAAGTGTACAATTAGCAAGATTTTCTGATAAACAATCATCAAAATTTTCATTTCCCCAATTTTAGAAAAAGTCTTCCGACGAATTGTTCGACATGAAGATCGGAATGACTGAGTGGATGGTCCTTTTATCGCCATATCGAGAGATCTATGAAGTATGAAATCTCTAAAGTCAACTTAAGGCTTTATTTATCAGTCAACATAAGGCTTTATTTATCAGTAAGCTATTAAAAATAAGATAAAGAGCAGAAATCACGTTTTCACTATCATAAATGATTAGATTCTAGAGCTATCGGGAGATAGCATTTGCTGGTTAGATTCTAGAGCTATCAAAAGTTTCTCAGAGCATTTGCTAGCCAAGTTTTCTTTTTAAAGCTTTTATCAATTAAAGTTAAAGCTATCCAAATTCAAATTAGCTCCAAATTGAAAAACTTAATTCAAATCTTAATTGCAAACCTATAGAAAGCAAAAAAATCCCATCAACACCGTCGTTTTAGGGTCATGGAGTTTATAGGCAATGGATGCCTTATGAAATCAACAAATCACGTGAGTTTTTAATATGAATATGTCAATGAATATGAAATGGCTAATTCATATAAATTTCTCCCGTTTCTGTTTGGTTAGAATGAAAAGTTACCGTAAATACTGTAATAGTACCCCACCCCCATAATGACGGTGCGGAGCGTTGCGTAGTCTAGCTTTGAACGAATGTTTCTCGACACTGGTTTATGCTACAATGCGCGCTCAGGTATCAAAAATAGCCCTGAATTTCAGCTATTTTTTGATACCTAAGCGCGCATTGTAGCATAAATCAATGTCGAGAAAAACTCGTTCAAAGCTAGACTACGCATCACTCCGCACCGTCATTATGGGGGTGGGGTACTGTTACAGTATTTACGGTATAATCTTAAGATTGACAGCTAGCTTAGGCTAATAACAGGCAACTTTTTTATTTGACATGAAATGAAATGGAGAAATGGAGAAACTTAGATCGTTGAGTCAACAACCTTGATGTTCTTTTAAGCCAAAGTTCTATTAGCTCGATATTTTTTTGAATCATTCTATTCAAAGATTTCAGTGAATTTTTATTAATGTTTTTTGAATTTTGATAATTTGAAGCAATAAAGCCTGGGATTTCTTAATGAAATAGCTTTTTATGATCAGCTTTTTATGATTTGAGCCCATGAAAATCATGACTGCTTGAAATAGTTTATTCCAAAGCTGGAATCTTTTGTCAAAAAGCTGATTATTAAGCAAAAAGCTGGTCAAAAAAGCGGATTATTGCATAACTTTTCACTAGCAACAAATCATAAAAGAGTAAAACCCGCAATTCCCACAGTTCAAGTACGGGTAGGCAACATTCCAATCCTAAATTCTATAATACACCTAAACTACCGTACTCGAGACGGCGTCTGCCTTTCCGCCCCTTCCTCCCATTCCTTTAAAATTGATTCTTTTAGAAAATCGGGTACTTGTGGAGTATCCGGGGGGTCTTTCAATATCCGGGGGGGCACATCGGCGCGAAATAAGGCAAAAATGCGTTTTCTATAGGATTTTTCTGGGAGTACCTTTTTTAGATGCGGAAAATTGTGCTGATTCCGAATCTGAAGGAATTTTCCAAATCCCTCTGACAGAAATTTTTTAAATTGAGTTTTAGCAGTTTTTTGGTCATTTTGTATGGGAAATTTTGTGGTACCCTGCAGTTTGGAGCTCGTAACTCGACAACGAGGGTCTAGAACCAAAAACGAAGGAGTAGGTCTTATTCTAGAGATTCTTACGAACATTTTGATGCAAAAATCATAAAATTTGCTCAACTCTACAAAAAGTTATAACATTTTTTAAAGAAGAAATGAGAAAATTTAAAAAATTCTCTATTGCACAATTGTTTTGTTCAAAAGAACAATGTAGCTATGTATCGTATTCACTCAAAACAATTAAGGAATATGCAAAATAATGACTGAAGTGCGCGGGAGAGTCGAACCAACAACCCCGTACTTTTGCGCTGGATTGACGTCGCGCGCCTTAGACCACTCGGCCACGGTTTCCCCTGATGTTTTTAGTGTATTTTGCAAAATTTCTTTAAAGATGTTATAACTTTTTGTAGAGTTGAGCAAATTTTATGATTTTTGCATCAAAATGTTCGTAAGAATCTCTAGAATAAGACCTACTCCTTCGTTTTTGGTTCTAGACCCTCGTTGTCGAGTTACGAGCTCCAAACTGCAGGGTACCACAAAATTTCCCATACAAAATGACCAAAAAACTGCTAAAACTCAATTTAAAAAATTTCTGTCAGAGGGATTTGGAAAATTCCTTCAGATTCGGAATCAGCACAATTTTCCGCATCTAAAAAAGGTACTCCCAGAAAAATCCTATAGAAAACGCATTTTCGCGCCGATGGGGGGGTAAAATTTTAAGATCCGGGGTAAACTTTCAAAAACCAACCAAATGCCCAAAAATGTTTTTCTTGTTAATAGAACTTTCGCATCACGCTCGGAAAGCGCGCTCACCTCAGAATATCGCATTCTGAAAAAAAAACTTTTGATAGTATCCTAGTTGGGGGACCACTTTTTTCTTCGAAACCACATGTGGGTTGGGCATCTGCCGGACCCACATCAACACATAAAATTACCTCAAAAAATGGTTTTGAAGAAAAAAAAGGACCCGCCAACTAGGATATTATCAACATTTCTAATAATGACATAAAAAAATTTTGTAGAAGTTACGTTTTTGATCGAGTATCACCTCGAATTACGTAATTAAGTAATCACCTCAATAAATTGAATATCTTTACATTTGAAGGGAATTTGCCACCAAATCACTTAAACCGGCTGAATATCTTTAAAAGGGGTCGTGTATAACGTATATAAAATTTTACCCCACCGGATCGGGGGTGGGACAAATGCGACCTTCTTTTTGCGCACCCGTTGCCCGGTCCGGCACTTCGCTGTTTCTTTTTCGCGTACATGTTCCTCTTTCTCGATTCCGTTTAAAATTTTGTTTATTGTCAAAATTGGTACTTGTATGGCTTACATGACCCATTTTTTTCTCGAAATCGACCACAAATCACCAAATCGACCCTTCAGAAAGAAATGAAGGTGTATCACACCAAGCTGGCGGATCGATTCGGAAGTGCAACGCTCAGCGTTGTCGAAACTCCAGAAGAATCTACCGTTACGGCTACTATTGGATTGGTGAATTGAAAACTGCGGGCTATTTCGCGGGACTCGCAGATAAAGAAAACAACAGCATAGAACCAGTTGAAAGGGGGATTTGTTTACTTCAACATTTCCTCTAATTATTGCGAAAAAATTATGCTTCCAGCTTTTTATTTTTGGGTATTTTTCTTCACTTCTATTGCACTCGACAATCTGCTACCGGGACATATTCGTCATGTCATGCTTCATGCGTTCCTACAAGAGCACAGTGCAGGCTTGGCAGCTGCTAGTATTAAAAAGATATATGGGGGAGGACTCACCTTCCGAAAGAACGTGTCGAGTATGGTTTGCCAAGTTTCGATCTGGGGACAAATCTTTAAAAGATGCTGAGGGCCGTGAAGCGGCACCCCAACTGGATGATTCCAAATTACTCGAACTCATTACCAACGACCATCGGGTATCATCGCGTGAATTGGGAGAAGAGTTAGGGGTTGATCATGCTACAGTCCTTTATACCTTTATACCCTTGGATTTAAATCGAAACTTGGGGTTTGGGTCCCCATGACCTCAATAACCCCCCAGAAGTGGTAGCGCGCCTCCATCAGTGCCGATCTCTCACAGTACAAAAGGAAATCCTTTCTTCCTCGAATTGTAACAGGAGATGAGAAATGGGTTTTATCAGTGAACTTTCGGAGGAAGTGGCAATGGGTGGGGCCAGGCGAGAAACCCGAAAGTGACCCCAAGCCCGATTTGCGCCAGAAGAAGTTTATGCTCTGCCTTTTCTGGGATATGGAGGGGGTTGCTGGATAGCAAGACGACCCGGTTCTCAGTTCGGCTTCATGCAGCTTGTTCCACGTAGAGATGCTACCGATTATCCAAGCTTTCATTCGATCTAGCTCTACGATCTACAGCGATCTTTGGCACGCGTATACTAGGCATACCACGAATTGCCCAACTCTACCGTCACATGGTAAAAAAATTTTTTGCCAAATGAGCTCATTTTTTGCACCCAAGGGATTTTGACTATGCTGAATCGATTGGTGATGGTTTTGCACAACATTTCGTAACTTTTAACAACATTCAAGGCTCCTATATTTACCTAGGCTTTGACTCCGCACCTTAGCGACACGTGGCTCCTAAGCTATCACCTGGCTCCTAAGCTCCTGATTCTCCCACGGCTGAGGTGAGTTTCGTACCGGAAGTACGTGGCTTCTAGCTGGAACGAAACTCACCTCAGCCGTATGAGGATCAGCCGATAGCCTAGAAGGGTGCAAAAAATGAGCTCATTTGAAGAAAAAAATTTTTGCCCTCCCCCTCACCCTAACTACTAAAGCATCTTGAGTTTTAAAAACGGACATTTTCCCGCTACTAAATTGCCTTAAAAGTAACTTTTTCGTGATCAGCGTCATCAATTATCCCGAGAAAAATGGTTTTGGTGGAAAAGTGCCCCCCCCAAAGCCCATAGTACCAATATCTTTTCTGGTACTTTTCCAATATCGGGGGAGCGGTCCGATTATCGGGGGAGCGAAATGAAAATCAGGGGAGCAAATTTTGTCCCCACGAAAAATGCATTTCCAGGAGCTGAGAGACTGCAACGCTTTTTTAAACTTTAACGACGATGCGCTTCTCCGACATTTGTGCGTTTAAGGAATCGACGGTAATCGATTATTTTGTCACCAAAGGAGTCATCCAGTCGTGGATTTGCAACTGTGACGAATTGATGGAAGTCCGCTCAAAGGGAAAAGATCTATTTCGCTGGGTATTTTAAGTCACTTTTGTGATCTATAAAGGTTTTTAATATAAAGGTTGTGAGAATAACGGGTAATTCACGAATTTTATGGTGGTAATTTGTATAATATAGGACATACAGTGGCGAATAATTAAATAGAACCGATGCTCCATTTGCACAAAGACCACGAATTTTCCATTATTTTCACACCCATTCAAAAAGACATCAACAGCTATTTTTTTTTTGATGTTATCTTAGCTTTCGATTGGCACCACTTTTGATCAAACATAATTTAGTATTTATTTAATAACTCAACAATTAACAAAGGCTATAATGGGGTAGGCTGAAGAAAACCTAAACTACCAAGTTACAGAGAAAGAACTTTCAGCTAAGAGTGGTGCCAATCGAAAGCTAAGATAACATCAAAAAAAATAGCTGTTGATGTCTTTTTGAATGGGTGTGAAAATAATGGAAAATTCGTGGTCTTTGTGCAAATGGAGCATCGGTTCTATTTAATTGTCCGCCACTGTATGTAGCGCTGGCAAAATTTGCTCCCCTGATTTTCATTTCGCTTCCCCGATAATCGGACCGCTCCCCCGATATTGGAAAAGTACCTCTTTTCTTTATAAACGCCAGTCAATCCAACCCAGCCGCGAATCGTCTTGTTATTCCTCTTGTCATTTAGCAAATCATTTAGAATTGATGTTTCTAGGTTAAAAGATTTAGCAGTTTGGGCAAGCTTTCGAGCTGGAATTTGGATGTTTAGACCGTTACCGTTACCGTTACGTTACTAAAAAACTTTTTGGAATCTGGTGATTGGTTGGAGAAACCTGGGAAAATTTAACCACTTCATATGCATTGACCCAAGCCAATAGAAACATTAACCATTTCATATGCATTGACCCAATCCAATAGAAACATTAACCACTTCATATGCATTGATCCAATCCAATAGAAACATTACTTCTTTACTCTAGCCAACATCATATATGATAGTTTGTTTATTCAATGGATAAACTTTCTTTGACCTAAAAAAATTTGAGATTATTTTGAAAACTCTTGCTTTCGTTCTGATTTCTTTCTGATTTCTTCTGAAAACCCCTGATTTCTTTCTGATTTAAAAAAATGTCGAATTTTAGAAGAAGTTCTTGGGCTCGATCGACCAGTCGAAGAGGAAATTGTGAGTTGCAAATTTTCTTTCTATTCAACTTGAGCTCTTTTCTTTTTCTATGATACTAGACCTGTTCTTCATTGCGCACTTTGTGCACAAAAGTGCTAACACACCTTTTCTCGTGCACTGAGATTAGTATAATCAGTTTTGTGTAGACAAAAGCCTAGTTAATATCTATATTTGTTGTTAATAAATGCAAATGTTCAGGCTGCCGAAAACAAGCGCTTCGCCGAATCGCAAGAACGAGGACGGATTCGTCGGATTGCGAGCCGGTGAGAAAATTGTTTTTGTTTTCTAAAATGTGTCAATTTTTGAACACCATCGTAATCTTGTTTTTAGCTTTTATCTAATTTTTTGTCTGGTTTTGTGAGGGTAACGGGGGTGGGACAAATGCTACCTTTTTTTTGCGCACCTGGACATTTGCGCACCTTTTCTTTTTGCTGGAAAAGGCCTTAGGCAAGGCCGTAGAGCTTCGAAAATATTTCCATATAAGGGAATCGTATGCGTAGATTTCGAATTTCGACAAATCAGACCTCACTGACACGTCAAATTTGGGCTAAAAGGCAAAAACTGCGGAAAAGCGTTAAGTTGCGTAGTTTTTGCCTTTTAGCCCAAATTTGACGTGTCAGCGAGGTCTGATTTGTCGAAATTTGGAATCTACGCATACGATTCCCTTCTGTGAAAACATTTTTGAAGCTCTACGGCCTTGCCTAAGGCCTTTTCCAGCAAAAAAAAAAAAACGTCGCATTTGTCCCACCCCCGGGTAACGAAGAATATTGAAAGATACAAAAGTGGATAGACTGGATAAAAGCTGGAGGCAAGATAGTTTTTCGAAATTGAAACGTTTCAGAAATTGTGTACTTAACAAGAGTGCGCTACAGGATGGCCGCAAATTATCGCCTCGCAGTTTTTATGTTATATCTTGGCTGTAGCTTCGCGAACCGATTTAATTCCTTTTTAATATGAAAATTAGGATAATTTTCTATTCAGAATCTCTTTATACAATTTGTAGGATGCTTTTGGGACTTTGATTAAAATCTTGGAAGATGATGCGCTCAGTTAGTTGCAATGATCTTTTTCAAAGTTTCAATTTTTAGCACTAGCAAGTCAATGTGGCTCTGAAAGTCAATTCTTAGAAGTTATCAGAAGTGAACAAATTTCCCCATTGTCGGACAGTTGTCATTATTGAGCTAAAATTCTTTATTGCTCTAAAGTCCCTTTATAGTTTTTTTATAGTTCCTTTATAGTTCCTTTAGTTCCTCTAAAGTCCCTTTATAGTTTCTTTATACGCTCAAAAACAGCCCTTGGCATGCAACATTATTCAAGCTCTTTCTAGTTATTTTCAAACTGAAATCGGTTTCCTCGCTTGTTTTTATAAATTTAAGCTTTAAGAGTAACATTTGGATAATTCTTTAAGTTAACTTTGAGATGAACCAATGAAATTTGTCAGTTTCAAGAAAAATTCATCTTTAGGAGGCTTGTTTCATGTTTGTTGCATTGCATGTTTCATCCAAAGCTCATAAAAAACCACATGGTTGAAGATTTTTGTTGAAAAACATTTGTTTTAAGCTTTTTAACCAGAAAAGATTCAAATAAACCATGGGAGAGCCCTTAAAACCTGTTCATGAAAAGCTGCAGATTGAGTTCCGTGCCACGGGTTGTTTTGAGCGCATCATCTTCCAAGATTTTAATGAAAGTCTCAAAAGCATCCTACAAATTGTATAAAGAAATTCTGAATAGAAAATTATCCTAATTTTCATATTAAAAAGGAATTAAATCGGTTCGCGAAGCTACAGCCAAGATATAACATAAAAACTGCGAGGCGATAATTTGCGGCCATCCTGTAGTTGAGTTCAGAATTGAAATCATGGTTATCATTTCAGAATCATTCGAGAGCCTGAAGCGTGGAAACTTTTCGACTTCGTTGAAAAGAAATCACTGCAAAATGGTTTCCACGAAGAAAATGCTGAAATGCTGGAAGTGGTGAAAGAACAAGAAGCACAAGAAGAAGCACAACCACAAAAGGCTGGAGTCGATCAAGATCGATCAACCAGCATCCAAGAGGAAGAAAAGAAGCCGGAGAAGTTGCTAGAAAGTGATCAATTGCCATTAGTGGAACCGATTGAACCGGCCACTTCAGTCGAAAGCTTGCAAGGGTCGGTCGATGAACAGAAGCCGGCCACATCGATGAATCTATTTGAGGGTAAGTGGTGCAAAAAAGAGAGTTCTGATGATCTTCCTAATCAGTCAACGTACTTTAGCAGAGCTCTAGTACAATTGCTCGTAACTAGCTTTGATTTTCGATCAAGATGATATCGATTAGACGACGTGGCACTAACTTGACCGATCGATAAGACTCTAAGACATGAATTGAAAGCGCTAGTTTATGGCTTACCCCTTCAGCTACCATAATCTAAGTACAGTAGGATTAGTTGAGCCGATTTCAAAGTGTCCGATGACTTCTACTTGGGATTAAACTAGTGTTCAAGGATAGTACTTTACAGGGTGACCCATAAAATGTATTACGCCTTATATGAAGGCAGATTAAGTCAAAAATGTGTCCGATTACTTAAAGAAGTTTGTTATAATTTCATCTTTATAACATTTTTACACTTATACTCCAATTTTTAGCCCGATATGGAGGTTATAAGAAAAATCAGGGCCATTAGGCCTTACGGAGCTTCTAATGCCCCTAATTTTTCTTATAACCTCCCTATCGGGCTAAAAATTAGAATATAAGTGTAAAAATGTTATAAAAATGAAATGAGAACAAAAATTAAGGAATCTGACACATTTTTGACTTAATCAGCCTTCATATAAGGCGTAACACATTTTATGGGCCACCCTGTACTATTCCTTATCGATATGACTAGTAACGCTAGATATTGGCACCTAAAAATAGGCTAAAATAGACAAGTAGACAATTATAACAGCTTTGACAGTACAATATTTTCCTTTAGCCTATTCACAAGTCTTCCTCGCCTCCACCGAGCACACCAAACGAATGATTGAAGCCAGAAGAAGGTTTTAAACTTAACTCTTGTAAATATTATCTCATTCTAGCTTATCTCAATTGCCAAAGAGTGACTATCAGCTACCAGAGAATTGGTAAGTGAAATCTCAATTTTTTTAAACCCAAACTTTTTAGTAATGAAGACGGGCCGCTGGTTGTGAGATTCGTCGCCGAGTTGAACGTCACGGTCGTGATGAGAAAGTTCAAAAAGGTTTGTTGAGTGTCTGGAAAATAACGGTACTTGATCAAAATTTGTACTGTAATTTGTAAAAGGGTTGTAAATTTACAGCCCATTGCTCATTATAGTATGCTGCAACGAAAAGGCCGAAAAGTCGTCTTCCGAATTTCCTATTCCAGCATACTGTAGTCAGAAAGTGCCTAAGATTACAGTAGTTCTAAAATTTGTAAGCAAAGTGTAGTGATAAGATGCAAAAACATTTAAAATGCTCAAAAATGTATACCTCTCATTTAGCCGATCCGAACGAGCCGACAACCAAAACCCCGGAAATACGCGACAAGAAGCTCACCGAGAAAACAGGTAAAAACCTAATGAAGATTTACTTCTAATTCTAAAATTTCAATGAAAATATTCAAATATTTTACAAATTCAGACCGTCCAAGTGAAAGTGGAGGAAGAAGCCGCGAAATCGTCAACAAATGAGGAACCGGAGAGGCCGATTGAGAATGTGGAAGCGCTGAAGGTAGTTTCAAAGCAATCCAATGGTTTTAGAAATAATGAAGCCATAAATCTGACCCAGCAACGACTAAATGAGCCATCAAAAAAAATAATTTTATTCCAAATTTCAGTCCAAGAATCCTCGCGGGACGAAGCGGGCAGCCACGAACAGAAGAAGCTCTTCGAATGGTCCCAGCACTTCGCCCAAGCGTCCAAAAGAGGAACCATGTGAGACTCCGAAGGTTGGTTTTAAGATCTGCAAGGATTTTGTCTTCCGATCAAGCTCAACTCACATCGTTTCAAATAACGTACCTAAAAACGTATTCATAGGAATGGTAATACATTAATTAAATTCTGATTTACAATTTTTTCGTCTTCTTTCCTGTCTCTAACTTTCTCTCTTTCAGAAGACCTATTCTGAGGAAATTCAGAAAATCATCGCCGACGCAAAGGAAATGTCAAACATGGGAAAGAGAACTTCAGCGAGGAGAAAATCGACTGCCAATAAAACACTAGAATTCTCGTGCTAGACTCATGTGTAAATATTTTTATTTATGATCTCAGGTGAAATGTTGTATTTGTCGGTTTATCACATAAATATGGGATTTTATTTACCGGTAAAAATCGCAAAACAACACTTGGTAAAATCAAAAATAACACAAGTAATGATGCTTATTCGTCGGGAGAATTGCCTTCACCGCCCTCATCGTCGCTCTCCCGCTCAGCCGAATTTTCGTTAAGAATGACGTACTCTCGAGAAGAGAATCCAAATTTAAGCACATCTCTTTCTTTTAGCTCATAATATCTAAAAAAGACAATATTGTTATTAATGAAAAAGTGCTTGACCTTTGAGGATCAACCTTGTCTCCATTCAAGAACGTTCCATTGCCACTTGAGAGATCGATGACGTATGGTCGAACAGCGCGTCCTTTTGTTCCATCAGGCCGAGTAAATGGCACACTCCTAAATAAAATTTCCTCATACAGATATCAAAACGTTGATCCTGTCAACTTCAAAAGCTTTAAAAACTACATTAATACCCAGAAAACACAACGTTTAAGACACTACAAGTTTTTCTCCAGAAGTTTTTCTAAATAGGATCAAATACCTGTATTGTATGACGGCGTGTTGCTTACTGCATGATGGATGATCAACCGCTAAATCAGCTACGACACGATCACGTCCAATCAGGTAAGCCGATTGACGATGAATGTAGAGAGTTGGCAGTGATTCATCTCCTTTGAATGGATAGAGACGCCATCTAAATATTGGTAAAATTAACAAAAGGCATCTTTTTTCATACCTTGTCTTAGGAATTTTTGCTTCTGGTGGCTCGTTGTATTTGATGACGACTCCTCGAAATGTGTTCGTGTCTTCGGCAAGCTTTCCGGAGAGTCCCATATTGACTTTTTGCTAAAATAGGTAAAAAATAGCTAAAATACAAAAAACCAAATTGCCTAGCAATACCTTTTCTTCTGGCGGAATTTCTTCTTCTTTTGGTTTCTCCCAATGTTCTGGTTTACCCCAAACCTCCCTAGATACAATCATTTAAATAAACCTCAAATTAAAACGCACTTTTTCTTTGACGCGTCTCCACTCAATTTTGACTCTAAATTTAAAATTTGAACAATAAAGCAACAACAATAAAGTTTACTTTCATTATTGCCATCATCACGATTCACTTCCTCTTTCACTTGCGGCTTTCGGCTTGATCTAAATGGGTTGAAGTTAAATTGACAAGATTTGCATCCTTACCCATCTCTATCTCTATTGTCATCGCGTCTACGTTCTTCTCTATCGTTGCGGTGGCTTCTAAAATTAAAAAACTTTAAACGCTCTAACTTTAAACTCATTACCTTGACGCTTGCCGCAAAGAGCCTTCCCCACGACGATCAGGGCTACGGGAGCGAGATCGTTGCCTCCTAAATAAAAAATATTGATCGATAACAAACGATTAGATACTTTGGTTATTAAAGGGCCACCTATATTTTTGAGATTTTCACTTTTTCCGGGGTAATCGACCACGCTGAGCACGAATTGCGCATAGCTGGGGAGTAATGACGCATCGGATCACAAGTTTAACTATTCCTATGTTACCCTTATTATCCGCAAAGCACTTCCACTTTCATAAAGTCTAGGAAAATCTAGCAAATGTCGTTTTAATAGGCAACTAACCTCCTGTCCGGACTGCGATTTCGGCGAGATGCTGGTGAGTCGTTCCTCTTACTAAAACAGCAGCTATTATTGTAATGCTCAAAAACTTGCTCAATTGAACAAACTAACCATTAAAACGTTCTAACGTTATCGCTTCTTGAATCTTAAAGTAACTGCTAAAATTAAACCAAAACGTTTGGCTTTGATAATTTTCAAGATATTTTCTTGTTTCGCCCTTCTTCTAGCTTCAAAAACAAAAGATAACAACTCACCGATGTGGTGGGCTTTCTCGTTGTCGCTTAGGTGACGGTGATGAGCGGGGGCTCCTCGGTTCGTCTTTCACTTCTCGGCGCTTCTTCTCATCTCGTCGAGACATTTCTTCGTGCCGACCCATCTAAAAAATCCAAATTAGCGAAGTTTGGTAATAAAATTGGCAGAAACATGACCAAAAACGAGCAAATTAGGCGAATACGATACATCTCTTAAATATATTAGAGCCTTAAAGTGTAAGTAAGACTTACTAAATTCTTAAAACAACAATCAGAGCTGACCAAACATCAGTTTGACAAACGCTAAATAAGGGCGTGGGACAAATGCTACCTTTTTTTTGCGCACCTGTTTTTCCGCACCTTGCCCATTAGCGCACCTTTTTTCGCGTTTTAAAAAAGCTCTAAAAAGCCAATTTCTAATTAACCAATTTCTATTCCAAAAGTTGTTTTTTTAGGTAATTTTAGGGCGTAGAATCGAAATTTTGACATAACAGAGCGTGTGGAACCAATTTGAAAGACAAAACGGCTAGATCAAATTACAGAAAATTGTCGATTTTTCTCTTTGTATAACTCCGTCCGTTTGTTTCCACAACCTCTGATATGCCAAAATTTCGATTCTACGCCCTAAAATTACCTAGAAAAACAACTTTTGAAATAGAAATTGGTTAATATTAGCTTTTAGAGCTTTTTTTAAAACGCGAAAAAAGGTGCGCTAATGGGCAAGGTGCGGAAAAAAAGGTCGCATTTGTCCCACTCCCCTAAATAAAAAGTTCACATCAATTTCTTGTTTTATAGCCTTAATTGATGTAAACAAACTTCTGTCTTTAAACGGAATATCTTAAAATAATAAAAGCGAAGGGGATTATGGCTTCTTTTTGAAATTTTCTCGCGACTACGTGACAATACAATTCCTTTTCGTTTTTCTCTTTCCCTGACAATTGGCATCCACTCAACATTGTTGATTCGTAACAATTGCTTTTCTCTCTGTCAGCCGCCTCTCATCTGGCCATGAAATTGCTATTCACATCTAGAGTTTCAAATTTTCAACGACCTTTCTTGTTTAGAAGTGTGTGTTTATGTTGATTACTTGTTTACATAGCTTTTTCAGAATTCTCGACGGCAGATGGAGTCGAGCTGGCCTTTGCGAAATATGGTGACCACGAGAAGAACCGAAAGCATAATCCGTTGTTGATTTGTCACGGTTTGTGCGCTTTTCCCCCTGACGTTTCTATTATTGTTTTTAGGTTTGTTTGGACAGAAAACGAATTGGAACTCGGTTGCGAAAGCTGTGCAAAAAAGGCTCGATAATGTGGTGTATGCTGTTGACTTGAGGTACGTTTTGTGGCGTTTATGTGATGTATCTGAGTATTAGTAATGTTACTGGATGCGGATTTTTAATCCTACCCAGTTTAAACAAAATTCGAATCGTTAATGGTTAGAATTCAGTAAAATTTCATTAGCCAGCATTCAACTAAGACCTTAATAATAAAAACAAATAGGCATTCAAATAAAAAAAACCAAATTGTTACTTACAGAAACCATGGGGATTCGCCACATTGTTCTTCTATGTCATACACCGAACAGGCCACCGATCTTTATCTTCTAATCCAAAAAGTAAGCACATATTTTTTTGCATGCAAGCGTTTATATCTATTTTAGATTTGTGCAGAAGGCTCGTTCAAAAAAGCCGACTTGCTTGGACATAGCATGGGAGGAAAAGTAGCAATGCGCTTTGCCATTGGTATAATTGCCAATTAATTAAAGCTGACAGATAGATTTTAGATCCTCATGGTTCTTCCTTGATCGACAAGTTAATAATTGAAGATATCAGCCCAAAAGGATATTCTGTCAGCTCACATACATTCAGGTGTTCTTTTACAATCAATCAATGTATTTCGTTTTTAGATATTATGTGGAAGCTATGCGGAAGGCTGATCTTTCGCTTTCGAGGCAAGAGATATCAAAAGGATTAGAGCATGATGTATGAAACATTTATGTTTATTATAGTAAACGTATATTTTAGATTCCTGAGTTGGCTATTAGGCAGTTTCTTCTAACAAACCTTCGACCTCGTCAAGATGGAACTTTTGAGTGGAAGGTGGATGGTTTTGTCAGTATTTATTACAAAGGATTCTTTTAGATGAATCTTACATCGATCGGGAGACATTTTGAAGACATTTTGGGTTGCTCATTGCCGGTTGGAACTTTTCGAGGACCTACGTTGTTTATCTATGGGGATAAGAGTGGATATGTGCCAGATGAAGATCGACCCTTAATACGAAATTTGTTTCCACAGGTATCCACAGTTTTGAATGTTTTGATCTATTTCGTGTTTATTTTTACAGTGATACATAAAAATTTAGGTTGAATTTTCGTCGGTGAAGAACGCCGGTCACTGGGTGCACTCCGAGCAACCACAAACGTTTATTGATGAAATTTGTCGCTTCATAGAAAAGAAATAATCTTCATTATTGTCTTGTCTTGATTACGGGTAATAGATGTTATTTACAACTGCTTTAGAATAAATCTATTTTTGTGACAATTTGTCTCTTGTTTTGGTTTGCTACCAATACTCTATCTATTGTGCTTTTTGTTTGCAAATTTACGTGTCCACTTTTTGCAAAAGAGTAGTCTTTTAGGAATGTCGGACAGAAAGCTGCTTTCTGAGCTGAAAGTCTCCGAATTGAAGGTGTGTGATTGCAATAATGTATCGTGTAAAAATGAAGTTCCACCTTTCTAACTACGCTTTATTCAATAATTATTACATTTAGGCGGAACTCGAGAAGCGTGGATTGGACAAAAATGGAATCAAATTAATTCTCACAGATCGATTGGAGCAGGTGAGCCATAAATTGTAGTGAAGCCGCGTAATTACTAGTTAGTGTCCTTGAAAATTGGCACTTGCTAAATTTTGATTTTTGAGAGTTAAAAACCTCACTCCACCTACCCCCGGAATTCGGGTGAAAGCGTATTGTGTGTGATGTAAGAAAGTAGTTTCATCGCCTGGTTGGGGGACCTGAATTAGGTTTAAGTTAAACGTTCTGCAATCAGATGGTCGTATAGCGCATCTTATTTTTTTTTTATGAAAGCTTGTCAAAGATATTTTTGAATTTGGAAGAATTGGCTAGTTTGTATTCGTTTACACTCTCATGATTGATAAACATGTGATGTGGGAACATTTAGTTTCTGCCTTATTAGACTACAGTCTAATAAGGCAGAAAGAGTCTACAGTCTGCATTTGATAATTTTTATTGATCAAACCTGTGGTGCAAAGGTCGACGCACCAACCATTCGAAAGCCTTTCAATGCCAAAGTATCAAAAGCTCTAAATTGACTCTAGTCTTTTTTGAACGCGTGAATTTTTCCAGCATTGATTGCCCTATTCAGCGGTATCGTTATTTCAATGCAGTTTGATTGGGGACTAGTTTCTTTGATTTTCCCAAAACAAAGGCTAGTTTTCGCAAAATATTTTAAATTCTGCGAAATTCAAATCTTTTGGAAATCTAACCCTTTAATAGCTCTTTTCCTCCTTTCTCGCCTCTTTTCCGCGGCACCGGGATCTGCTCTTTGTTTTTTCGCGGACACTTCGATTATTCTTCAGGATGAAGGGCCACTTGGGAATAGGCGTTCTTTCGAACAACTTTTGCGCATTTTATTAAGTGAGCCGATACGATGGGGTTGAATTGCTTATGGAAACGATTAGAAGTACCTCTCGAGTTGTGAGTGCTTGAGAAAGAAACGCGACGTGTATTTGTCATCTGCAGCATCACCATCACGAGCTTCATTTAACTGCTCTTCAAAAACATCCCGACAAATTGCCACTCGTCCACAAACGACAATACGAACAACCTGAATAGTTTAGACTGAGATTTAGAATTTTGATACCTTTCGGAAAGTGACTTCTGGATTTAGTCGCCCAATTGAAAGTGCTGCTTGACAAGATAGGGTAATCGTGTGTGGGCTTGCATCCATCGAGGCCATTTTGTCGAGTCCCAAACGGCGTAGTTCAAATCTCCAAGAAAAAATGCTTTCTTAAGAATTCATAAACGCACCTCAACGTTTGCCAATCATCAAAGTTATCGGGTACAATAAGTCTTGGCTCCGTTCTTCTCAATGCATTCAAAATGAGAAGAATGATGTCTTTGTCGGATTTATCCAAATAATTTGGGTCAACAAGACGTGGTGCCTAAATTCTTTTTCGAAATCTGGCTTTGTTCAGTGGCCATTGACATGATTTTTTCATAGGGTCGGCTCGGGTAAAGGATTGAATTTGAGATTCCTCAAGGACCAAGTAGTAAAACAAATTCAGCGCTATTTTTGACTTTAAATTCAAAAGTTTGATCAGTTATTGTTATAGGTTATGAATATAAAAATACTAAAAGTAATTACAATTATCTCGGGCAAATTAAGGCAAAATGAAGGATTTAAAAAGGAAAAAGTTAAAAAGAATTTTACCTTTGTAATGGTATCCGGTGTGGTTACAAGCTCTCCATTAGCACAATGCAGTTGGATGAGCTGGGCGTTCATCGCGTGTATGCGACCAGATGCGAGGCCCCAGGCCACGCCCCGACCTCCTCCAAAGCGGGAAGAGATTTTTCTCCGCGGCGGTCCCTGCTCCCCAGTGGCCGAAGCCGAAGAGTGCCGGCGCCCAGTGACATAGCTTGCCGATGCTAGAAGAAATGCAAAGAGATCTTCGGGGGTTTTTGGGGAAGTGGGGGAAGGAGCGTGTGCCCGAGTTAATACCCTGTCTTATCGTTCTCCTCGATTGAGGCGCTTTCGGCGGCGATGTGGGGCAATTGTCAGAAATACTCCCCATATGACACACGTGACTCGCCGAGCCACCCATCTAATAAAATATATAACTTTTGCTACATAATGAATTTGTTTTTTCTTATATGAGCCAAATGCCCAGCAGAACAAAGGCTTTGTAGAAAAATTTTTCTGAAACAGAATCAGCAAAAATAGGCAATTAGCGTTTTATTTTCTGGTTGCAATGAAGAAAAAAATTTGAAACTATATCTTTCATTGATTTTCTAATACAAATACGAAAAAAGAAAAATTATCAGCTGTGGGAAAACGTTTGTGAGGGCTAATGTATGTGCGTGGGCCGTGGTTGAGTTGTTAGTCTGGCGATCTCACGGAAAATCGAATTCTCTCGCCATAATAATTACCACTCTTTGGAGCCCACAGCGGCCGGTGTTAAACGAATACAAATTGGCATCGGCGGGAAAATTAGATGAAAGAATTTTTTTTTGTGAAATGAAGTTGTTGTATAATTGTTTTTTAGGCCATCCGTGGTGAGGGCTCTGATCCAATGACGTATCATTTTGAGCTGAATGCAAAAGGAGAAGAAGGTGAATAAATTTATAAAAAATGTTCACTGAAGAATTTAGGTGAACTAGACACCTCAACCATGTCAACAGATGCTGCAAATTGGCAAAAAGAAGAACAGGTATTATTTTAAAGGCTTTGTTAGTTAACCCTTTTTAATTTAGGTCACTACAAAACCTACTGAAGGACCCATTTCAAGTGAAAATTCTGAACAAAATAAACCCGTAAGTTTTAGCTGAGTTGCACCCAACAAATGTTATTTAGGTTGAGACGGAAGAGAAAATGGTTACATTGGCTGAGACTTTGAACGAAGAAATTTTCGATTCTGTTGATCAAGAAGTATCAAAGGGAGACGAGTTTTTGATTCCAGAAAACGAGCATTTGGAAATGGATCAATCGACGGTGAGAAAAATTTAGACGCTGTTAATCTAAAGTTTTATGTTTAGGAAGAAATCCCGGAATTGAATGATGCTGTCAGCAAAGAAAACACGAACATTGATGAGGAGTTGAAAGAAGGCATAAGTGATGACAAGATGTCGATGAATCAAACTGTGAAGTCGATTTCCGACGGAGAAAAGCATCTAAACGAAGAAAAATCTTCTGCAACTGAAACGAACAAAGAAAAAAGCGACGAAGCAAAAGATGCGGACGAAAGTGCTGCCCGATCGTTTTGGGTTCGCAATCTGCCGGGAGGAACAAAAGCCGCAGAACTGAAAGTAACGATTTCGATGATGCTTTTAAACTGCCGACATCATAACCAAATTCGTAAATGCTGGGCACCGTTACGCTAAATTTGTTGATGTTGATGATGAATTCCTTTTGAGAAGTTTTAAAAGACCTTTAAGCGAATTAAGTCAAATTGAACCAAAAATGGATCAGACGGGTTTTTTTTCCAACTAATCTTGTTCTTCAGGCTCTATTTTCTACAATCGGAAAGGTCGAGCGCGCAAAAATATTCACTTCAAAGAAGGTCGTCAACAACGCGAACGCTTTTGGATTCGTGACAATGACTGAGAAGAACGACCTTGAATTGGCGATTGAGACACTGAATCGAAAGGAATTCAAGGGTCGCGTTCTCACTCTCGAAAGGGTACGCTCTTCTTTCTTTTCACCAAGCAGCCGATCGGAAACCGACTAACTTTTTGTTTATATGCATACTTAAGGATTTTCCTATTTGATTTTGAAAATCTGGTAATTTTTTAATCTTAGGCGGATAAAAGTCGACTTCCAACGGCGAAGGCAAATGCTCCAACTTCGACGTCGATCTCACCGAGCACCGACCCCAAGGGAAAGAAGAGGGCTGGAGATGAGAAACGCCAAATTGTGTCAAGCAACCCAGAGGCGAATAAGTCTCGAGAGAGGACTACAAGGGAGAAACATGAGATCAGAGGAAATGGGTCACGTCATAAAGAACCTGAGCGACGACGAACTGAAATCCGAAGCTTGCCACATCGCCCAAGAGTTTTTGCTGATCGGGATCGCGCTTTCAATGATCGACGCCGCCATGTTGCACCAGCCACAAATTCTCGGGGTCGGTTCTTTGGTAAATGCTCAGCTTCTTCATGTGTTATCCTACTGAATCCTACAACATGGCAACCATAAACCTTGGAAAGAAGAAAGAAAAGAAATTACCGGCTTTTCTCACTAAGCCTTTCTCAGCATTAGTTGTTTTTGGATGCGGCTTTTTTAAAATGTTTTACTTTTAAAATTCTAAGTTAGGAGGGACCTAGGTAACCTTTCTGACTTTAGATCGTCCACTATTGCGAGGTTATGCACCACAAGGCCATCGAGGCAATCGACCGACTCGAGGATTCCGAGGAGGTTTTGGTCGCGCCGTTTCTTCACGTGCGATTTCGCAACGAGTGTCATATCCTGAGAGAGAATCGGCTAATACTTCATCAAGGGTTTGTTTTTCTATCAGAGTTTGAGTCAGACAGATAGTTTTAAGCAATTAATTTTAGCTGCTAACAAGGTTTACGTTTTTAAATGTGGAATAGAGAAAAATAGAGAAAAGATGTGGAAAGTAAACATTAAATCGACGTTAATTTTAGTTCGGCTCTCGTCAATCATCATCGAGTTTGCGAGCGAATGATGGCATTTCGTCTCGACAACTAGAGGAATTGCTTCGTCTCAAAGAGCAAGAAAGTGAACGGAAAGTACGCGAGATGCAGCTCACAATGGAGCGGGAACGGATTCGCTACGAGAAGGAGAAACTCGAAAGAAAGCGTCTTCAGCTGCAATTAATGGCATCACAAACTGGCAGTAGCTACGGTGGAGGCATTGCGCCATCAGAATCTTCAAGGTATAATTTCCAAAGCCATCAAAATATTGTTAATGATCAGAAATTAAAAATGCCTCAATTAATTAACGTTTTTAGTTCTAGATCATCGCGAGATCACCGCGGAACTGTTTCCAGGATTTCAAAAGATCGACATTCAGCAGGAGGGTTAGTGAATGGATGTAATTAAAAATTTATTTTGTTTGTAGAAACTCTCGCGATTCGGGACGCCATTCTACTCGCAATGACTCTCATAGTCGAGAATCTTCACGTCATCACGTCTCTTCTCGACATGAACGCGCGGAACCAAGGTAGTTTTTAGATAAAAAGTAATTAAAGAATATGATTTATATTGTGCAAATTAAAAGTTGAAAGGACTGCATCACGAGTTATTACTTTCGTTTACGCTTTTTTTTGTTTAGATCGCGCCCTGAAACATCGCGTGATCGTCGCGATTCCCATCATTCTGATCGACGCGATGCACCAAGTTTGTTTCTCTGAGCGCTAAGAAATTCAAATTTCAATTTTAGGGTATGGGAGCACTTCTTATACACACTCTTCTGGCGGTGGACGCGTTTATGAATCCCTCTCAAGGATCTTCTCGCGATTATCATGGAGCTGGTGTTTCGAGCACGGGTTACTCAACAGCAACGTTGCCAGCCATCAGTGGTTATCGTAAGCATCTCAAAATGTCATAAAGTTTTGTTGTTTTAGCTGCCCGTAACATCTCTCTTCCAACCTTTGATACATCTGGATTTACTGCCGGGGCGACCAGGTGAAATGCTTCTGTCGGTTAAAAGTAAAAATATGGATTACTGATTGGGATACTATAAAAAATGATGAAGAATCTATTGTCATTGTCGACAATTTATTCATTTTAGTGGTTTTGCTTGGCCCACGCTTTCCAATCCAACGATTCAATCGCGAACAACTTTCAAGAACTCTGGTGAGTGGCTTTTCAGAATTTCCAGTGTTCAGTTAGTTTAGATTACACATTTGCTGGCTCATCGGACTTGTCTGGAGGACGTCATTACGATTACACCCGCCGTTATTGATCATTTGATGATTTCAATTTTGCGTGATTTGTGTAAAAGACTTGTCCTATTCGCTGCAGATCTCTTTCAACTAGCAATGCAGTCGGCTCCGTTTCAGTAATATGTTTGTTTTTAAATGTCCGTAATGTTTAAATTATTGCAAATGTATGTCATTTTATCTGATTTTATTAAATATTTTGGTTTAAATCGCAAATAATCAACGCACAGTAAAGGAAAACAATAAAACAAAAAGTCTAGACAAAGAAAGAGATAAATATAAAGATCTTTAAGAAGAGTTCAGTCAAAATACAAATAGATCATACCATTGACAACATAACAACAATTGAAATCAATACATACCCGGTTCACCCTTAAGAAGAGGATTGTGTACGGAACCTGAGGTCCCCACTGATCCCATATTGCCAACTGAGGGGATTTGCCCCACAGAACCAATGTTATCCACCGAACCCGGGCCCATCATCGAATTGGGCATTGGTACAGAGCTTGGCATTCCTAGAAAAATAGTAGTTTATAATTGTGACTATACTGGTGTCCCAAAAAAAGCCAGTTCAGCGCGATTTTTCTCAGAATTTCTAGTGGTTGGTGGTGCCAAAGCGAATATTTATTGATTAGCAGCTCACGAGTAGAACATGGCTGCCTCTTTGAACATTGCGAGTTAAAAGAGTTCTATATACAAGAGATTACTGGATTTTCTAAAACGATAAAGTATTGGGTCATAAATCTTAGTTTACATGTTATCTCTAATCTGACACCATGATGCCACTAGAAAGTTTCAATTACAGCAAAAATCTCATAGTGATGGCCCATACGGTGGTGGTAACCATGGTGGCTCAGAAATTTCATGTATTGGTTATTGGTGGTCATGAGATCGGAACAAAGGAAAAAAATATCAAAACCCGTCCAAAATATTCACGTCGGCACCACAACCACCACCACTAGCAACCACCACCAGCCACTAGAAATTCTGAGAAAAATCGCGCTAAAGTTACTTTTTTTTGGAACACCGTGTACGTGTATAATGTAGCTCTTTCATGTAATCTTTTGCTTATCACATATTACATTTTGATTTCACTTTGCCAACAACTTACTGTTCAGCTCGGGTCTTTGAAGTAGCTGCGAAACGACCTCCCAAAGCGGGCACTCGTTGCTCTGCCTGGCCATCTCGTTTGCCGCCGCAAATATATTTGTTAGAATCTAATTTTGTGAAACTTTTTTGAACAACTATGCTTTCCTCACCTCTTTCTCGTCGGACACCCCTTGATTAACTTGTTCGACTTGATTTCTAAACGCAAAAATGGATAAATTGCTCGATATAAACAAACGTTTGGACATTGTATTGTAACCACATCATATGTCTTCGCATTTTGTCCGATTCATCGGGTGAAAGTGGGCAAAAATTCACCTAAAGGCTCACAGTGGCCTAGCTAAATGTTTTGCAGATAAACTCACATGAATTCTCATAGTCTGATTTCGATCCAACAACACTCCGGGGCGGAACTTTCGAGCACTCATCGTTGACTGGGACCCGTGAGCGCCACCACCTTGGTCGGGTTTCCGTTGAAGCATTGTCGGCATAATAGACATGTTCCAATAGATGTTGGTCAAAGGATCCTAAAATAAATTTTATGTAAGCAAAGTCACTTCATTTAGGTAGTTAAGATCACTGACAGAAACTAAATTACTAATTGGGCTCCCAAAAGCCTTAATGCTTTATCAAATTTATTCACTAAGGGATTCTCTTACGATGCTTTCTTGAGAATTTAAGTTAATACCTCATCATATCCATACAACTGCCCTCTCATAATCTTTATGATTGAGAAAAGCGCTCCATTCGGTGTCATTCGGCACAAATTTATAAAAGCCACCAAAGCGTATTCGTTGTTAAACCTGAAACAAAAGATCAAACGCATTTTATAAAAAAGTTACCTGGAGATGTAATAGTCAAAATACGACTCGATGATAGAAATTTGCTCAGCTTTTGGTCCACTGTCGCCCAAGCCATCTATAAAATTGAAATTATAAAAACCAAGATCAAATTTACCATATTCAACGGAGCATTTAACTGTAAACGTGTTCGGACAAACAAAGAATTGGAAATTGACAATGCATGGGTAGTTCTGTCCATATGCACTTTGCGTTCTGATCGACAAGACGGAGGCTCGTATCTGAAATGAAAGGTTCATTTACATTGAAAAAGGCATAGTCGTCAGTTAGCATCTATCATCTATCTTCTTATAAAAATTTTAACATTATATCCACCCACCGAATCCGGCTGCACGTCAAGCTTTTCAAAGTGAACCGGTTGTTGTGGTAAGGGTAGAGAGTAGATCTAAAAAGATGTTGAACGAGGAAAGAACAACAACATAAACCTCTTTGAAAGCGGCACCCGTTCGATACACGAATTCAATGGCCGATAGATAGGAGTCCAAAGGAGACAAGTTGTTGGCAACTAAAAAAAAGCAATATAATCTTCCGTTTATGTGTAATCTAAACTAGACGAATGCAATCTACTGCCCAGAATAATTAAGCCATGATTAACAATGATAAGCGTCAAACAATTTCAACTCACATTCAGCGTTATTTTCTTTGGTTGGCACGAGTGGTCGTCGCAGAGCACTTTCGGGTGGTTGACAAGCCTTGTGCAACGTGACATGATCGACGAGGATGATATTTGGAGTAAGAGTAAGGCCCGATCCCGAAGTGGTGAATGAGGTGCCTTGCGAATGTGGAGATTGGTTGGTTGAGGATGGAGGCACGGATAATGATTGAGTGGATGAAGGAGGCGGTGAAGCGGCGGCTACGTGCTAAATTTAAAAGATTAGAAGCAGTTGAAGATAAGCGAATTATTGATGTTCAAGCGTAGCAGACTAGATTTAGACTTGACAAAGTTCTTATATTTAGATTCGTTTCTTTTTTCCCTAAAATCTTACTTGTGATGGCAGACTGGTTGGTGCATGTGGAGACGCATGAGAAACATTCGAATTCGTACACAATTGAGCGCTTCCCCTAAAAAGTATTTTATTTAATTGATTCAAAATGTTTTTGTTTTAGATGCAAAAGATTTTCATCGTGAAAAACTTGCCCAGATATCCACTTCCAAAATTGCTCTAACCCCACAACGGCCGGTTGGAATCGTGAACAATCTCTGATTCCGACCTGATCAGCTTTTTTTTAAAACAAATAGGCTTAAAACAATCCACCTGTGAATCCTGCAAAAATCGAAACTCAAGGAAAATATGGCCATATTGAAGTCGCATCGTATAATCATCAATCGCGAACAGGTAATACTAAAAAGCCACAGGTTAAACTCCACAAAAAGAATCCTTGCCTTCATCTGGAGTGGGAACGCCATATCATGATTGAGTATTTGCGCGAGAGCCTAAAATTTTCGCATATATATAATAGAAAGCAAGATTTGACCTTGACAGATTGGAATCGTATTCTCAAAAATTTCGACAAAGCGCATAGTGGAGCCGAGGTTGAGACGACATACTCAACCAGTTCGACGAGATCCGGATTTGCGTTAAACCTGAAACGGCAAATTTTAGTAGACTGGCTAAACTGAAAGTCAACGTAAGCAATTGGACAGTTAAACGCAAAAAAAAGTACTTTTCATTAATTATGGGACTTAGTTGCGTATGGGGATTCCAGCGTCCCTCTTCTGGCCATTGAAAATCGTCTTCCGTATACGCATCAGTGGGCACCGTTTGGTTGAAAGTGATGCAGAATCGTTTTGGCTCACTGCTCTAAACCAAAGCAATACAATACGCCTAATTACATGTATACTTGAAACATACTTTAAGATTTGGCCTGAACGAAATGACCATCAATTGATCTCTTTTCTCTCCATATGCGATGATGAGTTTGTGGTAGGTATACGCTTGAATCTAAACAAATCAATTTAAAAACTTACAAAATGAAAACCCAAACCGAGCAAACGTTTTTGTAGACTTTCTTGTAAACGGGAGCAAATTCGTGAACAAGTTTGTAAATGTTCACGAAGATTTGTAAACGCTCCACAATAGCCGTCGATACTAAAAGAGGATAAAGTTGAAATAATTTTTAACTGGTTAAAACTGCTAAAAATAGAGTAAAGTTTGTGTAGCCACTAATATCTATATTGAATGTTCAGAAAGCTGATCGCAGCTTAGAATTCTTGGAATAAACTTTGTAACAAATCTCATCGAAACTTACACGAGTCGCTGGGGTTTATTCCGGGTGGTCCGCTTGAGCTGCTCAAGCTCACATCAAGCACACAAGCACGCGTCTAAATTGAGTGTTTTTAACGTGAAATAACTTATCGTCACTTTTCTATTCAACTAAAGATCTATTTCTTAGCTACATTTGGTCCCGGTTTCCCGGGCAAGCAATCCAATGGTAGGGGGTTGTTCTTGATGCAACACTCGAACGGCCATCCAATCCTCGTTCGAGAATCCAATCGTAAGCAGCAACGCACCTAAATTTGTGGCTGTTCAAAATTGCCCCAATCCAACAAACCAAGTTATCGAAAAATTCAGGTGCCTCAGTGTCCACTGCGGCTTGCACACTAAATTACAGAATTACATTTGTAGAACATTTTAAACTCACTTCTTTAACCGCAAAACGAGTCCACCAACAACAGGCTCGGTTTCCAATGGATCGTACTGGATATTGCGTCGATCAAGCTCCTCACATAACTAAATAAAAGCTAAAATAGAAAAAACAAAGTCTATCTTACTTTCATGAACGATATTCTATCATCAACAGCTGCAATTGCACACGTCAATCGTCGGCCATAATGATCACCCTTTCGTAATTCCTAAAAAACGGCTTTATTAATTTGCTCAGTTAAATTTCTTAAGTTCATTCTTACTTCATCTTTGTTTGCGTATAAGAAACGAGTCATCGGTGCCACCAATCCTGGATGATCCTAAACAAGAAATTTTTAAGCAAAAACCATCAATCACTTACTCGACTTAAATGTAGCAGTGTCAATTGATCGTCATTTACACTCAACAAGTGCAGCTCCGTTTTCACAATCAATTGAGGATCAACAACAAAAGAGACAATCTAAAATTAATGTTCTTTAGAAAAAATTCAATCAATAAATCTAAAAACTGACCAAGTAAAAGCTATCATCTTTGTAGAATTGTAAAATGAGGCGATCCGCCGGTAAAGAAGTAATCTAAAAGATTCGAATTTATTGAGGGACAATAGTAATAAAGGTAAGCTGTTAAACCCAATCAACTCGAAGTTTACTTACCTTGCTCAATTTTGAAGCCATTTGTGTTTCGGAGACGATTCTCACAAGAAGCGATGAGACGGCCTTTCGATAACGTTCAATCATCGTTAATACCCTAAAACAAATGTTGAATTTATTTGTTTGCTAGGATTCTAAATTTGATTGATGCTCATAGTCTATTTTGTAGCTTACTTCAGTCTATCAATGTGTTTTTTGATCGATTGGATTGGAGAGATCGGGTCAAGGCATTTCTCCAAATTTCGAAGCTCTTGAACTTCTCCTGGAAATGTATACTCTGTTGAAAATTTAAATAATAAATTCCAATTTGTAAAGCAAATTTCTTACCTAGACCATCGACGACACAAATCACTCGACCGCTGAACAAATTGACGGAGATTTTTAGCATTTCTTCTGGCGTTGATTTGTCCAAGAGTCGATAGATCAGCAGTGGAATTTCTTGTCCGGAAACTAGCACAGACGCAGCTAAATTATAGCTTAGCTTTAAAAACGATCGTTCCACATACAAGTACTCGACTCCTCCAATTTTTGGCGAATCTTGAGAAGGCGTTGTCGAGACCGAAAAGCGAACACATCCGATAGGAGACTGTGAATGGAGAGGCGGCTAAACAACAAATATATTTTATCTATATAAGCATCCATAATAGTAGAACTAATAATACAATTGAGCTCGTGTTGTATTAGGGTTATGGCTTATAAAACGAACCCCGATCGTTCATCGAGTCCACCAAGTTCCTGATTTGGCGGATAGTGCCGCACCCTCAACGAGGACCTCGAGTCCTCCCGATCGCAAGAAATTTGAAAGCGAAATTGGGCGTTGTATCTAAAATTAAAGATTTTAGATACAGCGCTCAATTTCGCTCAAATTAAAAAAGTTTGGTTATTTCTACCTCGGGATTTGTCCCCTCTTTGTCGGCAACTTTTGAGCCCAATATCCAACTGTGAGTATCCGTTCTTTCTGATCGTAGCGCTCAATAAGGATTTTGTCTCTAAACAAAGCGCCTAGCTTTATCGTTCAAGTTTAAAAATACCTCAGTTTTCCATTTGCCAATTGTGTAGATTGACAGAAGAGCACATCGAGTTTGAGTGATTGCGCGAAAGAGTGCAAAAACGTGTACACCTCGTTCAAGGGCTAAAGTTGGATTATGCAAAGATTCTCTTTTAAAATTCATACATTTTTGCTGATATCCATTCTTGATTGAAGTACATTGTGAACAAGATTTAATTGAAGTGGATGAACAAGCTGAGTGCCTAAAACATTGTGTGTAAGAAGTTGAGGAAAATTCAATTGAAAAACTGACCATATCCAATTTCATAGTCTTCGACAAGAATTTTGATGTTGAGAAGTGTCCAGGGAAGGGTCTCTGCTTCACCGAGTACCGTCATTTTCACCTCGAATTCGCTCGGCACCACCAAAGTGAGCTATAAATTGAATTTATAGGTCACTATTTTGCTTTTTATATTTATATTTGCTTTTTTATAGGTCACTATTTATATTTACTTGTTTCACTAAAACTAACCATTCCGTTTTTGATGTGTATTTGACGAAATTTCGGAGGCAATTTCGAAGCAACCCTCGATATTCTGTATCGGAGAATTTTGTTGATCCTCGAGAGGGCATTCGCTTGTTCTTTTGGCGTGATTTTCGGTTCGCGGATGAAACGCTGCTTTATGCAAAGTGGAAGCCGAGGATAGGTGCCCTGTAAATTAAAAATAAATACCTAATGAATGTTTTTGAAAAGCTAAATTTACCTGTGTGAGAATATCGACTGCAGAACACACTTGAAAAGTCGGCAATTTAGCTACTTCCAATTCTTGTCTAAACAAATAAGATTATCCTGATTAAAGCTTTTAAACCCTACCGTGAAAAGAAAACGAGTCGATCAGCGGTGTCGATAAAATATTGAGCTTGTTGATCGAGGATGTAGTTGATAATCTAAAAAGCAAGTATCAACCATTGTAAAACACCAAAAATTCCGGTTTTCTTCTTTTAAGACCACTCACCGAACAATTCTCGAACTTTTTACTCGACTTCACCCATTTCACAATTGCCAACAATTTCACGGTGAGCGTTCGCGTGTTGTGCGCAAATTGTACGAGCGAGATCTTCTTCTCCTCCTCGTATTTCTTTAGCAACCTAAATTAAAGACTTAGTATTATTTTATTTCAAATGGCAAAGCTTTTTGGCAAAGCAAATGGCAAGGCACGTTCACCCCAGAAACATTTTAAGTTGCTAATTTATCCAATAAAAATGTGCAATTACTTGCTTCGACTACGTGATTTCGAGTTTAAACTATTATTTCAAACTGAAAAGCCATAAAACTTCAATTTTTGTGATACCGTCTGTTTCGATACAAAGGATATCGAAAAACTCAACAAACTCACAATTCGCTCATCACCGTGATCTCGTGAAAAATTTGTTGCACGGCAAAGTCGAGCAACATCTAAAACTACGTTTTTAACATGGTTTCTATCAAAAACTCACGTTTAAGCTTTAAAATCTCTTGCTTTTCATATAATCAGCTTTCAATTGTAACCAACCGATAACGGAATCGATGGCGGACCACATTTCTCGGGGATCGGCTGAATCTGTTTGTTGTAGTCGTCATCGTCAGCCGGTTGTTCCATACAGATCCACTAAAAATCACATTTATTTCAATCGAGTGCATATCAAAACAAGTCGAAATAAATAGAAAATTGTCGAAGTTGAAAAATCACACAAACGAATAGAATTTTGTGCGATTTGTTGTGTTTTGGACTAATTTTATTCCCAATTTTGTGATTTTTCAACTTCGACAGACTTATCAATCAAAACTATCAAGGAAAAAGGATAAATTTGGTCGATAACTAATGGCAAAACACGCAAATATCAAGATATTAAGCAAAATACGCAAACATCAAGAATATTAAGCTAAATAAGGGAATATCTCAAAAAAAGGTGTTAATTTTCTATATAGTTAGCTGCTTTCAACAACTAGAAAGCTGTTATTTGGGGAGTGGGACAAATGCGACCTTTTTTTGCGCACCCGGACATTTGCGCACCTTTTTTTGCTGGAAAAGGCTTTAGGAAAGGTCGTAGAGCTTCAAAAATGTTTTCATAGAAGGGAATCGTATGCGTAGATTCCGAATTTCGACAAATCAGACCTCGCTGACACGTCAAATTTGGGCTAAAAGGCAAAAACTGCGGAAACGCGTTAAGTTGCGTAGTTTTTGCCTTTTAGCCCAAATTTGACGTGTCAGCGAGGTCTGATTTGACGATTCCCTTCTATGAAAACATTTTTGAAGCTCTACGACCTTTCCTAAGGCCTTTTCCAGCAAAAAAAGGTAGCATTTGTCCCACCCCCCTTATTTGAAACTTTTGCGTGTTCTACCTTTTTCCAACAAAATTAAAAAGCCAGGCTCTTTTAAAGAGCCAAAAAACCATTATAAAAAGGAATGAATGAGTGAATAGAAAAAGCAATAAACATCAATTTTTTCAAAAGCACCTGAAAAATTAAAGGCAAAAAGAAGAGGAGCAAGTGAAATCGGAGCTCGAGAAATACCTGATTTGATTGTTAAAGTGAAAAATCGTCAATCAATTTTAAAAGTGATTTTTAAAAAGAGAAAGTTCATCACATCAAAAAAAATAAGCAGCTTTTAGGTTTTTTTTGAAAATGATCTTGATTTTTGGATTTTTTCTTGAGTTTTACTATGTCAATGGTTTAGAATCGTCTATTTTTCACCAGACTTATAATAACCGCGTAGTTCCTTAAATATGGCTATGATATGGCTCTCGGATATGGCTTCGAAATTGTTTATGATTTTAGAAGGCTTTATTGAAGCGACATTGAACTTTACCCAAATATCTTAAATATGGTTCAATATGGTTCCAATATGGTTTACACGAGCATATTGCCCAGTTTAGCTTGAATTTAGCTTGCTTTATACGATTACAGCCCAAGAATACAGTTCAACAACTCATAACTCATACACCTATGATATTCGTGACATGCTTTAAAGCCGTAAAAACTTCAATAGAACGACCTCCTATAGGAGCGTCGCGTAGTCTAAGTTTGCTCCCAAACAAATGCTCAATCTCAACAAAACACTGTTTCTGCGCGAGATCTCGAGAGCTGGTCAAAACAGCGCCAGCCAAAATAATGCGTTTGCGGTTAAGTTTATTTGTGCTTCTTATTTTCATTAGATTTAGAAAAAAATTAGCTATCTGCTGAACCTTTTGGGACCGTTTAGAACAAATCTAGGATGAGAAAATGTCAAAAAAAACGAAAAAGGGCTCAAAAAGAGGTTAACTGAGCTTTCCTCGACACCAATTATGTTTTAAGTGATCCGAAAGTATGCAAAATGTAGAGAATTGTATTCTGCATTTAATAAGCATAAGAAACACATAGAGACTTAACAGCGGAAGGGCTATTTTTGCCGGGGCGCTGTTTGTACACGGCGCTGCTTTGATCAGCTACCCATATTTCGACACCAGTTTCGTTTTTTTCTGCGCGCTTAGGTATCAAATTAAAGTAGAGAAAATGGGTGATTTTTTGAGATATAACACATATTTTTAGCATTAACCAGCGCTTAGAAAAAAATGATGAAAAATCGACTCTTTTTTTGCCACTTTTCAATCATTTTTTTCTAAGCGCTGGTTAATGCTAAAAATATGTGTTATATCTCAAAAAAACCACCCATCCTCTCTACTTTAATTGGATATCTAAGCGCGCAGAAATAGACGTACTAGTGTCAAGATATCAGTGTTTGTTTAAGAGTAAACTTTGACTTTGACTACGTAAGGCCCCTACCTCTATAGGAGCGTCGCGTAGTCAAAGACCGTTCTATTAGAGTTTTTATGGTAGCCAAGAAACCCTGTTAGAGTAAACTTCGACTTTTTCATTTGACTTTTCATTTGACTTTTTGACTGATCTTTTTTTCACGAGTAACGTGTTTTCTAAAAGATGGGTTGTTTTGAACCTTGTAGTCAGATTTTAGCCGTTCTGTTGTCCTGTTTGTTTTTAATCCCATTCAACAGCTAGCTGATTCTTCATCGAATGAGTTTATGATCAAGTAAAAGGGATAATACCATGCAAAGTTACAATAGTTTAAAAAAAATTGACATGCTTTAGAGAACATATTACTCGAGAAATCCTCTAGTGTAAGTTAGCTACCCAACTCCCTACCCAACTCCCAAAGTTAGCTACCCAACTTCAAAATCATTTCCAAAAACCATTATTGATGCATAAAGTTGTGCAACTAGAAATCACCGATGTTTTAAATAGGCTAAAGTAGACATGGGCACTACAAACGTAAACTAAAAACGCTTTTAACTTGCTTCTAACTTGCTTCTAGCTTGCTTCAAATTTGTGTGTCCATGTCTAGTCTAAAATTTCACCAGTTTCGATCTTGCATCAATCTTTCCATCAACCTACTCCCATCGAACATAGGTATGAGGAAAGGTGCCTCTTTTCCCATCAACAATTCCCTCATAGAATCCATTTCCAATCTTTCGAAGCACCTCCACTTGTTGCCCTTTCTGTAATCGTAAAGCAGCTGTATCGTAGACGTTTGGCGTTCGATCGTGTACAACAAAAGCCTGTGCTGGGAGTCTCGGCTCAGCACTTTGCTCGTGGTCGTGTGTACTAGCAGTTGAATGCCTGCTTGGCCCAGAGCTACTACTTGATGACCATTCTCCTCGACTGTTTCTATCAACTTCCCCTAATGGTGCCACATAATTCGCCGGGATTAGTCCTGTCCTTTGCATTGCGTTCCTCGCTTGCCACCACTCAGGCTCCGGCTTTCCAATAATATCTAATTGTTCTCCTGCTTCAAACGAAAGATCAGTCTCCTTTGTTCCCTCGAAACGGAACAATGCCTGAACTCTTTCCAATTCCCGTTTCCTATACGGAATCGTCAACGAGGTTTTATCCAAAATGCGTAACTTGAAATGATTCAATAGTTGGGGCAAGTCAATGAATGTTTGTTCAGCGATTTTCACGCCTCCGCTCTCATTCTTCTCGATCAAGTAGTGTCGTACTTTCATCGCCTCATCCGATTCACGAACACTCAATGAGAAAGTGCCAGGACGAGAGCTGTCTCTCAACAGAAATGTTCCTAGTTGTACATCATTTTCCGAGAGGATTTGAACGGCTTCTTCGCGGCTCATTTTTGGGAAGTAGAAAGCGTTCCATTCAAATGGATCAAAAGCGCCCCCACTCGGGCCCGCCATTGTGATTGATCTAAAAATTGATATTGATTTAAGATATCATTGAATTTACAGCTAAATTAAACTTTTCAGAGCCAAAATACATTCAAAACCAGTCAAAAAGAAAGAAAGAAAGAAAGAAAGAAAGAAAGAAAGAAAGAAAGAAAGAAGAAAGAAAGAAGAAAGAAAGAAGAAAGAAAACAGAAGAAAACATAAAAGCATTTTGAGAACTATTGGGTTGGGGACTATGACTCAGCGGCAAACTTTAAAGACACTTTTTGCACGCATAAAGCCTTCTTTAAATATACGTTTTCTTTCATCAAAAGGATCCACTATTTCTCTACAAAATGACTTTTGAGAGATTCCACAAAGCTTTTCTTTCGTGGAGTTTATGAACTTTCAAACGCAGCCGATCAAAAAGGCAAAGAGTCCGACTCATCGTTTGAACAGTTTCTTCCACATAAACCTTCTTTGGTGTCTATGTAAAAAAGATAGAGCACATTCAATTACATAAGTTGCCAAATTTGCAGGAAGATCCCTCCAACCGTTTTTTCTAGATGACACTTTGTAGTTTTTGTGAAAAAATGGCCTTTTCTTGAGCTGAGGCGCTGTTTGAGTTTTCTTTTAAATGTCATTTTGTAGAGAATTAGCTAACTTTTCTACTGATATCAAACGCATATTATTTGACGAAGTCTGCTAGAAGTTTTAGAAATTTTTTTGATTTTCGGCGCCGAGTCATAGTCCCCAACCCAATAGAAAAGAAAGCAGATCTAACAATTATGCACTTCTTATCACGAGAAAATTTGGGCATAGGTTTTAAAGTTTAACTGAATTTCGAATTTGGTTATGAATAGAAATCTTTCTGGTTATCAGATGATATTAACACTGCAAGAAGGCATAACGCTCCCTACATTCAAAACCAGTCAAAAAGAAAGAGATAGGTGTCTGTGTAGCGCATTGGTAGAACGTTCACCCGGTAAGCGAGAGGTCGTGGGTTCGAATCTCCGCGACGGTCATATTTTATATTCCCAGCCCAAACCCATAAAAGCACCGGTGTACATATAAAAGAACTTAGATACTAGATTAGTTAATTCCTTTAGTACGATTCTATAGATATCAAGATCTTGATTTACAATTGAATTTCAGATTTACATTTGAATTTCTAAATTAACAGATCTAAAGAATTCTTAATTTACCATTCTAAATCAAATTCTAACAACACGTTCATTTACAGCTGGTGTTTTTCGAGTTTACCTCGGAAAACTCCTTGAAAAACTCACAGTATCTGACCATCTGTATCTAACATTACAGAGCTGTATCCTAGCATAACCTGTCTTCGGCTAGTACCTTTAACGAGTCATAGTCTTAACAACAGAAATATGAGAGGAGCTTAAACGATGGGACATAAGGAGAACGAAAAGCTGAAGTACTGAAGACTTGGCTAGCAATAGGGCTACATTAGAGTACAGACTAGACATGGGTTTCAGTTCGGTTTCATCCGAACCTGGAACCGGAAAAAACAAGACTGAACTAAACTGAACTAAGTAGGGAGAGGCATGAACTGACTCTAGTACTAGACATGGGTTTTACAAGGCAGAGGAATGAACTCATCATGGTCTTTCAAAACAAGACCATCTTTTAGAGAATTTCACGGGAAATCCGATGTTTTAGTTTAGTTTTTACCCTCGAGACCTGTAAGGCAGAATATTTGGCAAAAGCACTTTTGGCATGTATATTTGAGGCCTAAAAAAATCCCTAAATAAACAAAAAGCAAAAGATTTAGCCGCAAAAGGAAATTTTTGCACTTTTCATTGCATTTTTCATTGCAAAGGCTTAAAAGACTGAAGCAAGCTGACAAAAATCAGGCTTTTACATGGACAAGATGATTAAAAACGATTCAAAATAAGGCAGACAATCAAAATATGAAGAATAATGAAGAATAATGAAGAATAATGAAGAATAATGAAGAATAATGAAGAATAATGAAGAATAATGAAGAATAATGAAGAATAATGAAGAATAATGAAGAATAATGAAGAATAATGAAGAATAATGAAGAATAATGAAGAATAATCAACAATAATCAACAATAATCAACAATAATCAACAATAATCAACAATAATCAACAATAATCAACAATAATCAACAATAATCAACAATAATCAACAATATCAAGAATATCATGAATCTAAATCATGCAAAATACAATTGCTAAACAAAAACCCAACTCTTATTTCAAATATGCCGACGGCAAGACGGGTTTTTTCTCTCGATCTCTAAAAGATGAATGCACAATTCGTAGACACAAACTACCGTACTCGTTTCCCTTTTCCTTTCCTTTCCCTTTTCCTTTTCCTTTTCAACGGCTCATCGGCTCCAATTTTTCCTTTCCTCGCGTAAACATTGAATCACTGAATCATTGAATATAACAATTGTCAACAGGAAAACGATGAGCAATGATTTCTACATCAAAAATGCTTTCAATTTATGTTGATGATTTGGATTCGATCAAGCAACAAGTCTGTGAGATTTAAATAAGCTAATAAGCTAAATAAGCTAATAAGCTAAATAAGCTAATAAGCTAAATAAGCGGGGGTGGGAGAAATGCGACCTTTTTTTTTGCGCACCTGGACATTTGCGCACCTTTTTTTTTTGCTGGAAAAGGCCTTAGGAAAGGTCGTAGAGCTTCAAAAATATTTCCATATAAGGGAATCGTATGCGTAGATTCCGAATTTCGACAAATCAGACCTCGCTGACACGTCAAATTTGGGCTAAAAGGCAAAAACTGCGGAAAAGCGTTAAGTTGCGTAGTTTTTGCCTTTTAGCCCAAATTTGACGTGTCAGCGAGGTCTGATTTGTCGAAATTCGGAATCTACGCATACGATTCCCTATATGGAAATATTTTTGAAGCTCTACGACCTTGCCTAAGGCCTTTTTCAGCAAAAAAAAGGTGCGCAAATGTCCAGGTGCGCAAAAAAAAGGTCACATTTGTCCCACCCCCAAATAAGCTAATAAGCTAAATAAGCTAATAAGCTAATAAACTGAAACCTTTGCTATAAGAATTTAGAATTTTTTGCTAAAAATTTCATTTAATTTAATTTGAACAAAGTTTTCAAGAGAAGAATACTTAAATTCTTTGGTGGCTCTTTGAAAATCGTTAATTTTACTGAAAAACTATTAAAATAAGTTATTAAAAAACTAGATTTCGCTATTAAATATTATAAAAATTCAATTCAAAACAAGTTTTTTAATCTTTTCTGCATGGGATGCTAGTCAATTTGAATGAAAACTATTAAAATAGGCTATTAGCAAAGTAAACTAGTCTATTACAATAGTAAACAGAACTAGTACTAACGGAACAAAACAGAACAAAACTATTGGGTTGGTGAATTGAAAACTGCAGAACTTTAAACTAAAATTTATTCAACATAAAACCATCAATTGATTTCAAATAATTTCCATTATTATTGACGACTTCTGCCCATTTTAAAGACAATTTGCGGATTCCTCTTTCGTAGTAGGATTTTGAATCGAAAAACTTTTAAAGCCAATTTTTGACTGCTTCTTCCGAATCGAAGTGTTCTCCCGCAAGCTCTTTACTCATGATCCAGAATAAATAGTAATCAAAAGAAGCTGGACTGTATGGGGGATGTGCCAAAAGTCCCCAAACAAGGCTATTTATTTTAGAGCGAGTCAGTTTTGCAACAGGAGGGCGCGCGTTCTCGTGGATGAGAACGATCTTTGACTTGAAGGGCCTATTCTTCTTTAGGGATTCATCCACCTTTCCCAACTGTTCACTGTATTTGATTGCATTAACGGTCGCCTTGCTATTCAGCAACTCCCAGTGCACCACTCCCTCCATATCCCAGAAAACGCAGAGCATAAACTTCTACTGGTGCAAATGGGGCTTAGGGTCACTTTCGGGTTTCTCGCCTGGCCCCACCCATTGCCGCTTCCTCTTTTTCTTCCTCGACTTCTGCCCATTTTCCAGGCAATTTGCGGATTTTACAGGATTTTGGTTCGTGTGTGAGACTCAAAAATGGAGGACTGGAGGAATGTCCCAATTTGAGCACTTTCTTCAAAAGAAACCCATTTTGGCGCCAATAGAAAAGTTGTAGAGAATCAAAAATTAGGCTTATAGCCAAATTTTCAAAAAGATACACTTAGTAGTTTTGCTTAAAATGTTTTGTAAAATGCAAGTTTTGTGAAAATTCGTAAATTTGGCATTTCTTGAAAACCAGTTTTTGAATCGTTCTGAAAATTTGGATATAAGCTTGATTTTTGATTCTCTACAACTTTTCCATTGACACCAAAATGGGTTTCTTTTGAAGAAAGTGCTCAAACTGTCACATATGACAATAGCCCGCAGTTTTCAATTCACCAACCCAATAAAAGCACTTTGTGGCAATTTGTTTTATAAGTCGATAAGTCTTTGCGATAAAAATCAATGGCTTTTGGATTAATGAATAAAATTGTTGGGGGAAAATTCAAGTTTAAAAGTTCTATAGTTCTTGAAAGAAATAGAAAAGCAAAAAAAAATGGCGCTAGGGTCGAACCAGGGTCGTAAAAATGGAGGGCTGAGGTGCCGAAATCTCACTTCTGATCATTGTCAGTCTGCTAAAGGCAATACAGTACAAGTACATTACAGTACAAGTACATTACAGTACAAGTACATTACAGTACAAGTACATTACAGTACAAGTACATTACAGTACAAGTACATTACAGTACAAGTACATTACAGTACAAGTACATTACAGTACAAGTACATTACAGTACAACTTATAGCTTCCAACAACTTTGGACTTTGGCACAGTGAATGTGGAAATCTTGACCGTTTCCGTGACGAATGACTGGCTTGTGGTGGGCGCGAGTTGTGGAGTGATCTTCATCTTCACCCGATTCGACGCAAAACTATACAAACAGTTTCGTCAAAGATCAAGTCAAATCTAAATCTTCTTCCAGAATTCGAACCTCTTCAACGGATACGATCTCTTGTCTCTCCGTTCTCGGCAATCAAATCGCTGTCGGCCATCACTCGGGCTTGCTCTTTCTCATTCATCTACAAACTGGGAAAAGTAAAAAGGTCAGAATAATGATTCGTTTAGCTGAATTTGATCCTCTTTCAGAAAAACAATAATAGCTGACAATAAACAATAATAGGAAGACGTTAGGAAAGAACGGCTTCCAACAACTAACAACTAAACACTAACAAGAACGTTAGGAAAGAATTTAGAATCCGTTTTTAGTTTTCGGGATGATAGTTGGGTTTTTGTGATAACACAGCCAGAGCGTCAGCCAGAGCGGTAGCTAGAGCGGTAGCTAGAGCGGTAGCTAGAGCAGTAGCTAGAGCGGCAGCTAGAGCGGGAGCCAGAGCGGCAGCTAGAGCGGTAGCCAGAGCGTCAGCCAGAGCGGCAGCCAGAGCGGCAGCCACAGGCTTTGTGGGTCATCCTAGTGAAAAAATGTTCGTAGCTTTGAAATATCTAAAGGAGAAAACTTCCTTTGAGTCCTTGTCTCCTAAATAGCAACCTTCCAAACTATTTTAAGCCCCCTAGATAACCGGAGTCTTGTTGAAATGTCTAAATTTGATTGTCTAAATTTTTGAAATCCTTTTGTGCGTAGTGTAAAATTTCAGCTTTATGGAGATCGAGATCGTTAATAATAATCGAGAATAAATAATAGAGATAATAATAGATAATAAACCATTTATAATTATCGCTAGACAAATCCACAATATCGATTTCCAGATTGACCAATACACGGATCGAGATCAGCACCGGGGTTCCGCTTTGCGACAAGTGATCTGGTCGACGAAAGATTGCACAAAGCTTGTCTCATCCGATGAATCAGGAATCGCTATTCTAACAAATGTCGATTTTCACAAGGTAGACTTTCTAAGCACAAGATAGACTTTATAAATAAGCTTAAAAGACTCGAAACTCGAAAAGTGAACTTAACTTAACTTAAATAATGTAATTTAGAAATCCTACACTCATTCATTTCTCTTTTGTGACACCATTCCTTCAGCAATTCGATCGATTGATCTTTCCGAGCATCAGGTGAAATAAAGCTACAGCTAAAGCTAAAATTCGAACTTATAACACGCTTTCTAAAAGGTGGAAAAAGGAAAGAAAGAAAGAGCTGAAGGAAAGAGCTGAAGGAAAGAGCTGAAGGAAAGAGCTGAAGGAAAGAGCTGAAGGAAAGAGCTGAAGGGCTGGGAAGAGCTGGGAAGAGCTGAAGGGGCTGGGAAGGCTGGGAGCTGAAGGAAGAGCTGAAGGAAAGAGTTGAAGGAAAGAGTTGAAGGAAAGAGCTGAAGGAAAGATTACGATAGTCGCCAAATTATTCACCTTTTAGAAAACGACACTTAAAAAACGAACGACAAGTACAAATGCAAGTAATTTAGGCACTAATCTGCTGTGAGAGCAACCAGTGCAGTCTTGTTGTGCTCGAGTCGGCTGAAGTGACACTTGTCGGGGAACAAACTTGGTATAAATCCTTATAAAAGCTACAAAAGCTCCTAAATAGCTATAAATTGAATTTCTTGAAAGATTATGAAAAACTTTTATCATAACTATCACCAAATTAATGCAAATGCTTAGCCAATTCTAAACAATGCTTAAACTACCGTAAACAAGCATTTCGATAACTAAAACTTATTCAGTTAGCAGCCGAAAAATGCCTAACGGGGGATTTTATTGGCTGAATGTTTTGGGGAAACGGATAGTCGGCGTGGAGCAGTCGGGAGCCCGCTTGGTTACGAGCCGAGAGCGGCCTGGTCGCCCAGGTTCGACTCCCGGCTGTGACATAACTTTTGCTTTTTAAAAAACTCTAAGAGTCTAAGTCTAAGAAACTAAAAATGATTTAAATCGGCTCACGGGAAGCGGAGAACTCGAGCGTATAGACAGACAGACAGACATTTGTTTTTATTTTTGTGGTTTTTTCGTCCCTCCTCCCTCCGTATTTTTTAATCATTCAATTCAAATTCATTTTTTTTTTTTTTTTTTTTGTTTTTTTTTTTTTAATAAATATATTTGAATTTCTTGTTCTTCCTTTTTTTTCCATTTTTTTTTCTTTTTTTTCTCTTTTTTACCCTTTTTCTCAACTTAAAAAATTTATTATTTTAATTCATTTTCTCTGGTTTTGGGTTATTTACTCCTATTGTGGTTGGACATTAAATAAATTTACCCTTTTTTCCTAATACTTTAAAAAGGCAGACTAGACCCAGACAGACCTAGACCTAGACCTATTGACCTAGACCTCTGACTTTGGACCTGGACCTATTGACCTAGACCTAGACCTGCGACCTTGGACCGGCCTAGACCTAGACCGCAGACCTTGGCCCCGCCTAGACCCTAGACCTAGCTAGACCTAGACCTAGACCTAGACCTAGACCTTGACCTAGACCGACTAGACCTGACTAGACCTAGACCTAGAACTAGGCCGACCTAGACAAAAATTTCATTTTCGCCCCAAAAAAAATAGTTAAAAAAAATTTTAATTCAAAATCGGCTACGACATATATATAGTGCAATAAAAGAAGCCTCGTAAACCATAAAACAGTTCATTTCCTCATTTTGCTCATTCTATATCGTTCAAATTATTAGTCTATAAAAGCTTAAATCATTCTGAATTGGTTATTGCTCTCTTCTTTTATTGCTTCTTATAGATTCGGTTTAATTACCCAAATTTGAGAGAGGTAAAGTGATTCAATTGTGATTCAATTGAGTGATTCTTTTTTAAAAAAAAAAAATACATTTATTGAAAACCAATAATGTGATACAAACAAAGGGTACATAATAAGACATAAAGGTTAAACACACAATTTTATGGCACTGCGGCCGTTCTCACCCCTATTTACCCCTATTACCCAAATGTTGTGAAAGAAAAAACCCACTTGGTGGGAAAAAGAAACATTTTTATCTTTGCCAGAGTGATTGAACCCTCGGCCTTCTCCGCTTAAAAAACACCAGCCCCCCCACCCCCAACCCGGCCCCCCCCCGGGCCTACCTCTCGCCCAAGATTCAATTGAGAAACTACACGCTTTGATCCATGCCAGACATTGCCTTATCTAACAACATTTTCTCGTTACAACAAAGCTTTTTCAAACTATTTTCATATTTAGCAACTCTTCTCAAGTGATCGGTGTCGCTTGGCTAAACGAGGAGACATTTTGCCTGTTACACGAAGATTTCCGTGTTTTCCTCTACAAAAAGGAAAACTTAGCGACGCCGATGAGGATTTTTGATCTCTTAGAAGAAATGAAAAGACATTTCATTGCCGAGATTTCGATCAACGGTCAAGTGATGAGTGCCGGCTTTGAGAAACCGTCGACTTTGAGGTAAAATTTAACTTAACTTGTAAAAATTTCTAAGAATCCAACTTTGAACTCAAATATCTTCGTGCTGGGTTGTTCAGTTCAAACATTCTTGGTATCATTCGATGCGCCAAGTCTTTCTCTATCGATTGGTATAAAAATTGTTTTAATTGAACAGCCCAAAGCCATAAAAGCTGGGACCAACGCGCCCTGCCCCTTTTTGCCATTGGCACTCTAACTTTAAGCTCAAATATCTTGGCTTTGGGTTGTTCAATTCAAACATTCTTGGTATCATTAGATGCGCCAAGTCTTTCTCTATCGAATGGTATCAAAACTATTTAAATTGAACAACCCAAAGCCAAGATATTTAAGCTTGAAGTTGAGCCAATGGGAAAGCGGCGGGGCGCGTATGTCCCACCTTTTATACGCGGCCCGATCCTTTTGCCATCTAAGAAAAGGTTACCATAACCTCAGCACAATTGGCTTAATTGAATAACGGTCGGTGTAGATTGCACTTCACTAGGCAAAGGGTCGGGGCGCGTATAAAAGGTGGAACATACGCGCCCCGCCCCTTTTGCCATTGGCTCAACTTTAAAGCTTAAATATCTTGGCTTTGGGTTGTCCAATCAAAATAGTTTTGATACCATTCGATAGAGAAAGACTTGGCGCATCGAATGATACCAAGAATGTTTGAACTGAACAACCCAACACCAAGATATTTGAGTTCAAAGTTGAATTGCCAATGGCAAAGGGCGGGGCGCGTATAAAAGGTGGGCTATCGTACTGGCTACCGTACTCAATCCTGGCTACCGTACTCAAACTGAAACACGGGCTTTGGCACATTTTACCCAGTGTTTAAGTCGTTTAAAATGCTTAATTTAGCTCTTTCACTAAAAAAAACGGTATCCCTTTCTAAAGTGGATCTTTTCGAAACCCGAGAAAGTCTAAATTTCAATTAAATTCATTTCAATTCAATTCTGAATCTATTTCAGATGGCTAACATATTCCGAGTCACATTGTTGCCTTTCAACGAATCTGAATCAGCTTTTATTGTTGCGAATGAACACTGAAATCACTGTCGAAATGGCTTTCTATCTAGGGGATTTAAAAGTAAGCAAAATTTTCGTTTTCTGTAAATTTACTCTATTTTTAGATCAAAGACGCTTCCTATTTTGACAAAGAGCTCTTTTTATTGCATCACAATCGAGATTTGCTAAGAATCAGCACAAGAAAAGTCACGACGTTTCAAGAAATGCAAATAGATGGGATGCAAATAGATGGTATGCAAATTTTCACTAAAATATTTAACTAATTTAGATTCAATTGGACCGAGTCTTTCCTCAATAGTTGATTCGACTTCAACGCTTTTGGGAAAAATGCGGCCATCAAAAGATGCAACAGTTAGGGAAACGATTGAGGGTTAGTGTTCTTGAAAGGCGGATATTGTAGCTATTTGCAATTAGATATACTATAGCTAGAGTTTCAAGCTACGGTGTATCTAAAAACAAAAAAATCCCATTCGGTTCTTATTCGGTTTCTATTTGGTTTCGATTTGGTTTCGATTTGGTTCCCATTTAGTTCTCATTCGGTTCTCATTTGGTTCCTATTTGGTTCCTATTCGGTTTCTATTTGGTTACCATTCGGTTTTCATTCGGTTCCTATTCGGTTCCCATTTGGTTCTTATTTGGTTTCTATTCGGTTCCCATTCGGTTCCTATTCAGTTCCTATTCAGTTCCCATTTGGTTCCTATTTGGTTTCTATTTGGTTCCCATTTGGTTCTCATTCGGTCCTCTTTTGGTTCCTATTCGGTTTCTATTTGGTTCTCATTCAGTTCCCATTTGGTTCCCATTTGGTTTCTATTCGGTTCCCATTCGGTTCCCATTTGGTTCCTATTTGGTTTCGATTTGGTTCCCATTTAGTTCTCATTCGGTTCTCATTTGGTTCCTATTTGGTTTCTATTTGGTTTCGATTTGGTTCCCATTCCGTTTCTATTTGGTTTCCATTCGGTTCCCATTTGGTTCTCATTCGCTTCTCATTTGGTTCCTATTTGGTTTCGATTTGGTTCCCATTTGGTTCTCATTCGGTCCTCTTTTGGTTCCTATTCGGTTCCGATTTGGTTTCTCTTCGGATCCTTTTCGGGTTCCATTCGGTTTCTATTCAGCTCCCATTCAGTTCCCATTCGGTTTTCATTCGGTTCCTATTCGGTTTCTATCTGGTTCCCATTTGTTCCCATTCGGTTCCCTTCCAAATTAGTCAATTCAAAGTCTATGTTTAAAATCTAAGTACAAAAGAGTATTTTTGTCTTCCTTTGCAGATGTTGCATCACGTGGAATGGACGCGATCTCAACGCGAATCACTCCATCACTCAATCAACTGCTTGACAATATGAGGAAACATGTCGACAACTCGAATTTTGGAGTAACCACCTTTAGCATTATCGATTAAATGAAAGATTTTAGGCTGAAGAAGGGGAAATCCCGGCTGGATCGATGGTGTGCAAGGGGAAAATGGATGAAATCGGTGGGTGAAATAAGAACTTAACTTTTAGCATGACTTATGAAAGGTCTATCCAGTTCTAAAGCAATTTCCAGAAGTCGCTGAAGATGTATCTCAAGAAAACGCAGTGTCAGTGGTGAGAAAAGAGCGCGGAATACAAAAAAGAAAAAGAAAAGAAAGGAGACGATCGATTGATGGAAGTGAGGGATCTGTGCAATCGGATGAGATAAATCAGCAGGTTTGAAGGGGGCAAATCTGGCTTTATTCTAGCTTTATTCTAGCTTTATTAGCTTTAATTTGTTAGCTTTTCAAGTGAATATAGTATCTAGTGAAAGCTGTGTTCTACAAAGAACCACCGGATACCGTAACTTTTGCTGAGTCCTCTTTTGCGACCTCGTTACAGTACGCCGCAATTTGAGAGCTATTTTTGTAAGCATCACTATTCTAGCAGAATCTCTAAGTGTACTTTGTACTCTGTACTATTCTAACAGAATTTCTAAGTGTACTTTGTACTCTGTACTATTCTAACAGAATTTCTAAGTGTACTTTGTACTCTGTACTATTCTAACAGAATTTCTAAGTGTACTTTGTACTCTGTACTATTCTAACAGAATTTCTGAGTGTACTTTGGACTCAGTTTTTGTAAACACCTTCTTTCTGGTGTGATTTGTTTTCCATTTTCTAATGTGAGGTCAAAATTTGAGTCAGAAAAGTTCCAAACTGGAAATTGAGCTAGGAAATGGCTAAAATGCACCAATGAATAGATGAGTGCCCCAGGAAGGGTGTGTTTACATCTAAAGAATAGATGAGTGCCCCAGGAAGGGTGTGTTTATATCTAGAGAATAGATGAGTGCCCCAGGAAGGGTTTGTTTACAAATTGAGCATAAAGTACACTTATCACACTTTTCAGCATTCTCCACAAAGCAACGATGAAGAAGTGAGGCTGAGAAATGTTCGAATGGGTAAGTTGATGACAATTTGGGACACTTGATACAAGCCCCGCCCCTTTTGCCATTGGCAATCCAACTTTAAACTCAAACTTCGTGTTGGGTTGTTCAATTAAAACATTCTTGATACCATTCGATGCGCCAAGTCTTTCTCTATTGATTGGTATAAAAACTATTTGAATTAGACAGCCCAACACCAAGATATTTGAGCTTGAAGTTAAGCCAATGGCAAAGGGGCGGGATGTCCCACCTTTTATACGCGCCCCGCCCCTTTTGCCATCTAAGAAAAGGTTACCATAACCTCAGCACAATTGGCTTAATTGAATAACGGTCGGTGTAGATTGGGCTAAAAAATAAAACCGAAGCCATCAAATCCAATCAAACGAAAAACTTTCAGTTGTGGCCCAGCTCGGCACTGGAAGAAGGCATTCCCCTGATCGCTCATCTCATCTTTTCTCTTCTTCACCAAAATCTTTCCAACCCTCACCATTAGCACAACGAAGAAAGGATTTGATCAGGTTAGAATTGAATAATAGATTCTGATGACAACTAACTTACTCTTTATTCTTTTAGAGGGACAAAACAGTAGTTGGATAGTTGGACTTTATCTGCAGCACAGCAGATAAAGCAGCAGCACTGCAGATAAAGCAGCAGCACTGCACAATAAGCCCAAGCTTCAGTCAATCAAGAATTTGCATACTATAGAATAATAGAATAATAGAATAGAACAGTATGACTCAAGGTCTAAACTATTAACAGCAATTTCAGCCCAGCTTCTTCATCGACAACAGAAGACGAGAAAAGTCGACTTGGAGCAGAAAGTGAAGAAGATGAAGAATTGGATGAAGAGAAAGCATTGAAATTGATCTTGGAGAGGACAGCTGTCCCATCTGGAAGCACGGATTCACAGGTTTATGACACTTTAACCTTAAACCAATTCTATCAAACACTTGCTTTTCTGTAAGCCAGACTGGGCACAAGCCAGACTGGGCAGAAGCTAGGGCTTTTGGACAAGCTTGGACAAGGCTCCAAGCCTCCAGATTTACAGCAAAGCCAGGTCCAGAACCTGCTTGTCCCTGGTTTTGACTGATCCTGGCCTGGTCCTGGCTTGTTTTTGACTGATCCTGGTCTGGTCCTGGCCTGTTTTTGACGAGTCCTGGCCTTGTCCTGGCTTGTTTGTGACCCGGATTCTAATATTCTTCTTCATTCAGACTACTGTTTCACTGGAAATCCCAGCAGACGATTCACCGAAGAAACTCGCTCTGCAAAAGGAGAAACTTGAGAAAGCGGTTGTGGTGAATGACTTGGTGGATATTTGGAATGAGGTAATCTCTATGAAATATCGATTTTGACTCTTTAATTGTCTTTTCATGTCTTTTCATGTACTTTGGATTGAATTTGACTTTCATGAAAGCCTCGTTTGATCATCTTTCCTTTTGTTGTTGATAGATTGACTTGGTAGTTGATAGATTGACTTGGTAGTTGATAGATTGACTTGGTAGTTGATAGATTGACTTGGTAGTTGATAGATTGACTTGGTAGTTGATAGATTGACTTGGTAGTTGATAGATTGACTTGGTAGTTGATAGATTGACTTGGCAGTTGATAGATTAGACTCGATTGATCACCGTTTCTTTTGTCGTTGATAGATTAGACTCGATTGATCACCGTTTCTTTTGCTCATTGATAGATTAGCTCCAAAGCGCCAAGTTTAACGAAGTTCAACCCGAATTTGTTAAGTGTTATCGACAATAATGAAGCCCTTAATCTTGGCTAGATTTCTCTATGAAAAGTTTCCCCATTGGAGATACAAAACTCATTTTATAAGCCTTTGAAATCATTTTGAAAGCAATTTTGAAAACAATTTTCCACTTCTTCCAAAGGAACCTGATTTCAACTAAGTTTTTCGATATTTTGAGTAAAACGAATCGATTAAAAACAGTTCTTAATGTTATTAAATGATGTTAAATACTATTTTAACATAAAATAAATATCGAAAACCATATCTGACAATTTCTTATAATGAAAATCGCCAAAGATGGCAGCGGGGAGGGATCAACTAGTAGTTATTGAAGGGCTTGCAAAATGAGTTGTATCTCACCGCCTGTAACTCCCTTGTCTTTGAGTTTAAGCAATTAGTGTTATACATTTTCTAAAAGCTCTTTTCTTTCAAATATGATATTTCATTGTCCAGTGGGGTCCAGTGGGGTCCAATGGGGTCCAGTGGGGCCCAGTGGGGTCCAGTGGGATCCAGTGGGGTCCAGTGGGGTCCAATGGGTCCAATGGGTCCAGTGGGGCATTTGCGTCGGGCATTTGCGTGGGGCATTTGCGTGGGGCATTAGCGTGGGGCACTCCACTTACGTCCACAATCTACCTATCTAAAAAAACCACCGTAAATACTGAACACCCTCTAGTTAGCCTAGATCTAGCAGTCAAGGTGAGTATTTAGCTTATCGTTATTATTCGTCCTATTCGTCCAATCCGTCCTATTATCGTCCCGTTATTATCGCTACTATTCAGACAGTGTATCCGATACCAAATACCTATCTTATCGTATCAAATACGCATCTTATCTTATCCTATCAAATACTAATAGAGTTCTCTATAGAGTTTGAAATCCTCTTATCATCTCCAGATCCAACTCCCATTCACCCCCTCATCACTCTCGGCGAACAAGACCCATCTCTTGATGTGTCATCGGAAAAAACACCCAAAATGGGCACCAATCGAGGATTTGAATACGAAGAAGAGACTCGAATGGATAAATGCTAATTTCATGGCCGATCAACTGGAGACAAATGGTTTAACTTTAACACTTCTATTTATTCAGTAACAACATTTGTAAACATTTGTAAACATACCCTATCTGATGCGCTTAATTCCCAATTCTCCAATTCTCCAATTCTCCATTGGAATTGAAGAATTGAGTGCACTAGAGAGGGTGGGTTTAAGCTTTGAACAGTTGTGGAAATGAATCTTTTTCCAGAGGACGGCTCGCTGATCTGGCGAATCAAGAAAGGAGTGCCCAAAATGTGCACAGCACTCTCACCTACAGTTTCCTGGATTCCGGTGAGTTATTCTTATAATTAGAATTATCCAAACCACTCAAGACTTTCAAATCTATTTATATCTTTAACATCTATTTATTATTACTATTACGCTAGAAAAGTACTCAACCGATAGCCGAAGATCTTTTCAACTTTTCGAAGCTAATCTTACAGTACTTTTACTTAAGCCTTAAGACAAGGCTGAAGACAAGCCTGAAGACTTAAGGCTGAAGACAAGCCTGAAGACTTAAGGCTGAAGACTTAAGGCTGAAGACTTAAGACTGAAGACAAGGCTGAAGACTTAAGGCTGAAGACAAGCCTGAAGACTTAAGGCTGAAGACAAGCCTGAAGACTTAAGGCTGAAGACAAGCCTGAAGACTTAAGGCTGAAGACAAGCCTGAAGACTTAAGGCTGAAGACTTAAGGCTGAAGACTTAAGGCTGAAGACTTAAGACTGAAGACAAGGCTGAAGACTTAAGGCTGAAGACAAGGCTGAAGACTTCTTTAAGACTTAAGACTTACTTAAGACATTCACCAAAGATTTACATTTGCCATTCGCTTTAACTGAATATCTTTAGCCAATCCGGTATACTGTAATGAGTGTAAGAGAATCTAGTCTAGTCTAAGTCTAAGAGTCTAAGACAGATAGTCTAAGAGAATCTTTTACAGCTTCTCTAAACCATCACCAATCTAGATAATGAAAAGTTCAATGAATCAAAGCAAAGTAAGTGTTCCTTGGGCATTTTTCTAATCTTGATTTTATACAAATTTTGCATGTGCATTGATCAAATTTTGATCTTTTGATTTGATTGGTTTCAGTTTTGATTTGATTTCAGGTGGAAAGCTGTAGCAATGGTGTCTCAGGGTGTGCGTTGGCTGCAAAAGATGCTTGGTATGGGAGAGATAATCGGGTAATTGCCATTTGAATGGATTCTTGAGTACGGTATTTGACAGTAAATAGTGATACAGTTACAGTAGTCTTCAACTAAAGTAAAGACTTTGATACAGCGGATACAGTATGATCTTTGTTGGATAGTGCTTCTTCTGCTTCTTCTTAAACAGAGTGCTTCTTCTTAAACAATCTCTTTCTTAATGGATTTCTTTTTAACTACTTTAATATTGTCTCTAGTTTTGTCTCTAGTTTTCATTCAATCAGGCTAGAGATCATGTAGATCAAGCTAGAGATCTTGTAGATCAAGCTAGAGATCTTGTAGATCAAGCTTGAGGCTTTTGATATCCTTTTTGAATCAGAAAATGGATAGACTGGATAGATATGGATATAGATAGATGGATAGGATATAGATAGATGGATAGAATACAGACAAGAATAGTTGATAGATTGACAGAGAAGCTGAGTTGACAAGCTGAGTTGCTAGACAAGCTAGACAAGCTAGACAAGCTAGACAAGCTAGACAATCTAGACAAGCTAGACAAGCTAGTTTTCGAAGTTAGAAATGGATAAAGCGAATAAAGCGAATAAAGCGAATAAAGCGAATAAAGCGGATAAAGTGGATAAAGCGTTAGGACAATAAGAACATAGAAACACTAGGCTCTCTTTAATTGCAACCTTTTTTCAGATCTCTCTTTAATTGCAACCTTTTTCAGATCTCTCTTCAAATGGAGCTCCCCGAAGAGGGTTTCCTTTATGAGACGGAGGGTGAAGCAAAGATCAGGTGACTTTAATCGAACTGTCGATTAGCTTTATCCACTAAAGCTTATAGCTTTATCCACTAAACTTTCATAATTGACTGATCTGTTAAGACTATCTCTAAGACTATTAAGGCTATCTCTAAGACTGTTAAGACTATCTCTAAGACTGTTAAGACTATCTCGTTAGAATCGTTACAAAATGGTCAAAAGCTTCGGATGCTTATGTCACTTCCGGAGACTCCAATATATTCTAGCAAATTCAAGAGGTCTATTAAGTCGTCTATTAAGTCTATTAAGTCTATTAAGTCTATTAAGTCTATTAAGTCAAGTCTTTTCCTTGAGGTCCATTAAGCGATGCATTTTCGCTTCTCGCATCTCGAATCCAAGAAACAACGGCTTCTTGATCAACGGCTTCTTGATCAACCGCTTCTTGATCAATGGCTTCTTGATCTTGATCAGCTTGTGTTTCCCTCCTCGAAAAAGATTTCGTTCCTTTTTGTTCCATCATTGATTCCCTTCAAAGTCTTTGTTTTTGTTCGTAAAATCGTTCAAATCGTTTCATTGGAGAGTTTGAACAAGTGATCAGAACAAGTTTGAACAGAACGGGCCAATTGAGAGATTGATTTCCCAGCTTCTCGCAAGGCTTCTCTCTTTCGCTCTAAAGAAATCGCTTTCATCGTACTTAAATGTAACTACAGATTCCCAGCGAATAGGTGACGCGACATTAGGTGACCAAGCTGACAATAGGTAGTATATCAACTGTGATCCAATGAGGAAAATACTCGGCGAGCCAATCTTTGTGTTTCTCAAGCTTTATGTGGAGCTCTGTTCTGCTGAAATGGCTTATTTTCGAAGTGACTTCAAGGCAAAATTTCTGTTTTTAACACGAGCCTAAGAACTTGAAAATCATGTAAATGGACTCACGGGGAGCCGAGAACTCGCGAATAGACAGACAGACGGATGGACAAACAGACAGACAAACGGACAGACAAACGGACAGACAGATGGGCAGACAGACAGACAGACAGACAGACACTTCTTTTTATATATATATAGTAGTGATTGCATAAACTTGCATAAACTTTTCAATGCAAATGAAATCAATCCTCTCAATTTTAGAAGCCTTACCGCTACGCGTAAAGCGGTGTGGGCAATCCGGGAAGACACTGGAACATTGATGGTTCGAGTTGGGATCAATCGGTGCCGAATGGGATACGATTGGGTTGATGTTAAGTAAGAGACTTGATTTTCAATAAACATAGCTTTCTTATAAAAATCTGATACACCAGAACGACTTTGTTTTATTGGTATTGGTAAACGCTTTCTGGTGCACTTGATTCTTCGAATTGTGAAAATGTCGGTGAAAATGCAGAATCTAGTGCGCCATAAAGAGTGTGTTTACACATTTGAGCACAACGAATAAATTCTACTACTTTGGCTCCCTTTAGCTTGGATTTGGGCGGGCGTTTTTTGTGGGCGAAACTCGTGGACACCACCGGATTTCTTCTAGATGAGCATGGTAAGGCTGACGCTGACTCTGAATTCGTTCTAACTCTATCCACAACTTATTTATTCACTTTAATTGAATACCATTATACTTTCAAAGTGTTTCCCTTGCCCACTCAGCTGAATATCTTCTGATTTCTTGGGGAATTTCAAACAAAAGGGGCAGCTACGAAAAAGGCAGCTACAAAAAGGGCAGCTATAAAAAGGGCAGCTAGGCAGCTACAAAAAGGGCGGCTACAAAAAGGCAGCTACAAAAAGGGCAGCTAGGCAGCTACAAAAAGGGCAGCTACAAAAAGGGGCAGCTACAAAAAGGGGCAGCTACAAAAAGGGGCAGCTACAAAAAGGGGCAGCTACAAAAAGGGTAGCTACAAAAAGGGCAGCTACAAAAAGGGCAGCTACAAAAAGGGCAGCTACAAAAAGGGCAGCTACAAAAAGGGCAGCTACAAAAAGGGCAGCTACAAAAAGGGCAGCTACAAAAAGGGGCAGCTACAAAAAGGGCAGCTACAAAAAGGGCAGCTACAAAAAATCTACACAGAAAAGGGCTTCATAGCTTTCATAGCTGCCCTAATTGTTTGAATTTCTTGGATGAAATTAAAAGATTAGAGCTAGAGCTTTAACTAGAGCTAGAGCTAGAGCTAGAGCTTCAACTAGAGCTTTAACTAGAGCTTTAGGGCTTTAGGGGAGACTTTGAAAGTATAGACTGATAAATCAATAACTTTTACGATATTAGGCGGTTTGTGGATGACAAAAGGAGTCGACGAACATCATCCATACGGAAATGCCGACGGTTTCATGCGAGTTTGCACACCGCTAGAGAAACGATCAAAGATACCAGCGCCTAGTGAATGGTAAGTGAATGGTAAGCGAATGGGAAAGCTTTCAATCGATAACAAATGAAAGTTGAGTGGTTTAACGTATTCTCAGAGAATCGATAGACAAAACTCACAATTCAAATCGAATTGTTCTCTCAATCGTTCTCTCAATTGTTTTGTCCTCTCAATTTCGTTACTATTTGAGTAATAAATTGATTTAACGGGAATTTGTAGCAAAAATTGTTAAATTTATAGTTAAATTGTAAAAATATAGCTTCTGATCTGTCTTCTGGCAGCATTGGAGGTCCAGGCGGGGGATTAGCTGAGAGAAAGCTTTCAAATGATAACAAATGAAAGTTGAGTGGTTGATTTTTTAGCTCAGTTTCAACCTTGAGTGTCTCGGCTAGTTTTTAAACAATGAAGTGAAAGATTAGCTGTAGTCATTGAAGAGATCAAAGCTTAGAAGAAAGGAAGAGAGGAAGGAAGAAAGGAAGGACGGAAAGAAGGAAGAAAGGACGGAAAGAAGCAAGGAAGGACGGAAAGAAGGAAGGAAGGACATAAAGAAGCAAGGAAGGAAGGAAGGAAGGAAGGAAGAAAGAAAGGAAGAGAGGGAAATACTAGGGTTTAAGATGTTTGAGAGGTTTTTTTCCATTGTTTTATTGTAGTTCTGGTACAAATTGGAATCGTTGGAAAAATACGATCTTGTCTCTTCATTTTCTTAGGATTAGAAGTCCAATCAGACTCTATTTTCCAGTAATAACAAATTTTTAATGTTGTTAGCTAATTCTTGATGTTACTAGCTAATTCCTGATTGTGTTTTAAGTTTCTTATTGGTCAATCGATACATTTTTCAGGAGAATGACCGCCTCGCAAAAGGGACTCTTCATCTCGGCCGGGAGAAAACTCTTTTGTTCACGAGTTGCTGTTTCAGGACATCGGTATATTGAGATATTTAATAGTAAGATCAATTTAACAGTTTTAGTTTAATCTTTAATTAATCAGGGCCCAATTTCACCACCATTTTAAGTCAGTGACTTGGGGAGAGGTGGCAGAAAAGATCAGACACCATTTCACCACCATTGTCAGCAAAGTCAGTCAGCAAAGAAGAATCTCTGTGCAACGGGTGATGGACCAGGATTGGAATTGCCAACCCCAAATGCCAATTGGAATTGCCACTTCTCAGCTAGCTCGAGCCAATTGCAAAAATCGTTGGGAATGAAGAAACGGTGAGGGGAATTGCCTTTGCACTCGATTCAGACGATGGATCGATCAATATGGATGAATTCGATAATAGATCGCATGAAAATATGGGTTAAAAAGCTTGGAAAGCTCCAAAAAAAGCTTAGAAAGCTCCAAAAAGCCTAGAAAGCGCCAAAACGCTCCAGAAAAGCTTAAAAAGCTCCAAAAAGCTCCAAAAAAGCTTGGAAAGCTCCAAAAAAGCTCCAAAAAGCCTAGAAAGCTCCAAAACGCTCCAGAAAAGCTTAAAAAGCTCCAAAAAAGCTTAGAAAGCTCCAAAAAAGCTTAGAAAGCTCCAAAATGCCCCAGAAAAGCTTAAAAAGCTCCAAAAAAGCTCAGAAAGCTCCAAAAAAGATGATGTTGGTTGGTTGGTTATTCTACGCCTTCATTAAAAGCTAGTGATACGCCATCATCAAAAGTTGTTTCTTCAAAAGACGGACGATCTCCAAAATATTAGGGTGGTGCAAAAGAAACTGCCGATTTGATAGTAAATTTTAAAAAAAGATGGCTTTCGATGGTGACATGATCACGCTGGAATATTTTCGCAAGATCTCGAGCAGATTGACATGGATCTGCTCGAGCCGTCGGCCTGAATAACGTCCCTCAGCTTGGCTTCGTTCACGACTTCTGGCCGAACCCAACGCCTCGAACCGTGCTCGTGATCTTCCAAAGTCTCCCTCTCGGAATCGTTGAAACCAAGTCTGACACTGCCTGAGAGACAAACTGCCATCTCCGAAAGTAGCACTGAGAGAACGATGCGATTCGGCAGCAGACTTGGTTCCTTTTCTCTACAAATTTGGTTCGACGATATTAAATGAATTCAAGCAGCTGATTTGAAGGAGGATTGCTGAGGACTTCTTTTATCAAGCTGTTGTTGTTTTGCGGTGAAGACAAGACATAATCTCCGCCAAGTCATCTCTAGAAGAAGCCTCCTAGCTAACTTAGCGCTTTCCATAGTAGCGCTAAGTCAATGACTTATCGGAAAATTTAAGTCAGTGTCCTAAAGTGGTGGTGAAATGGTGACTTAGCTAAGTCACTCTAAGTCAGTGTCCTAAATTGGTGGTAGTGACTTAAGCATTTTAAGTCACTGACTTAGCGGTGATGAAACCGGGCCCTGTATTCAATCTGGTGATTTTATTCTAGATTCACTCTCGTTGTCCCGGCAAAAATCCGTCATTATGATCGTTTCACGATGCTCACCGCTGGAGCTTTCATTGATGAGCAATCAAGTAAGGAAACGGTGTACTTTGTGCTCGGGAACTTAAATACACCCTTTCTGGTACATTTGCTTTGTCGTAATTGGATAGACAAAGCATGTCATAACTACCGTAGCCTTGACGTCACAGTAATCATTACGTAGCCCTTAGCTTACTGCTAACTAAGGGCTAAGGGTTATGGTAGCTGAGGGTTATGGTAGCTGAGGGTTACGGTAGCTGAAGGTTACAGTAGCTGAAGGTTACAGTAGCTGAAGGTTACAGTAGCTGAGTCTCCTATTCGAGTCGGCGTATCAAGTAGAGTAAGACGATTTTCAAGAAAGTACCCTCTATGAGTGTACATGCTCAAAAACACATCCTTTTTGGCGCTGAATTTTTTACTTAAGATGGAATCTTCGCGTGCCGACCGAACAGCGAGTTGTTCGGGTTCAAGCCAACGAAGAAAATCTTCTCGACTCACATGTTACCGATATCAGATGGACAAACGAGCACGGTAAAGGGCTATCATAAATAAGTATTGATCGAAACTCAATGAAAACTTTAGATAATCTCTCTACAAGCTGTGCCTAATAGTTTAATGTTATTGGATAGTTCTGGGAGTCTTTTCGAGAAGAGATTGCTTAATGGTGGAGTCTCGGAAACACAATGGAATCAAGTGGATATAAAAGGTTTGAATCAGTCGAGCGAATGCTTTAAAGCTTTCCCCAGCTACCGTAACCTTCTCAGATTTTATTTTTTGTTCTCTAGTTGATGCTAAGTTACACGGGTTACTGTAAAATTTACTGGTTACGCTAGACGGTAACGCTAGACAACACAGACAAAATGGTAACAACCAAGGAACCAATGGTAACAGCCAAAATGGTAATAACCAACCAACAACCAACCAACTTAGCCAGTTTTGGATCTATTTCAAAACTGGTAACAAATTTAACCTTAAATCTTTCTTCAAAATCATTAGCCAACCAAGTTTTCCAGTCATTAGCCAGCTAAAGCCAGCTAAAGCCAGCTAAAGCCAGCTAAAGCCAGCTAAAGCCAGCTAAAGCCAGCTAAAGCCAGCTAAAGCCAGCTAAAGCCAGCTAAAGCCAGCTAAAGCCAGCTAAAGCCAGCTAAAAGCCAGCTAAAGCCAGCTAAAGCCAGCTAAAGCCAGCTAAAGCCAGCTAAAGCCAGCTAAAGCCAGCTAAAGCCAGCTAAAGCCAGCTAAAGCCAGCTAAAGCCAGCTAAAGCCAGCTAAAGCCAGCTAAAGCCAGCTAAAGCCAGCTAAAGCCAGCTAAAGCCAGCTAAAGCCAGCTAAAGCCAGCCCAATCCTCAAGCCATCCAAAGCCAGCCTTTCAGGTCAACCAATCATTTCCTTTTGTCTATCTGAGAGCTCACTTTGGGTGATCACTGCATCAAATGAAATCTTTGCTCGTTTCAATGAAGATCTATCGAAATGGCATTCCATCGAATCTCCAAAATCCGTCAAGATTGAAGAGGTGATATTTATTTCAATTAGTTATTTCACATTATTCACTTATAACACAGTAAAACAAACAAGTCTTATTTTAAACAACTTTAAAGTCTTATTTTCACTAGTTCACTCACTGATTTTTTAGGTACGATGCTCGCGAAATGGTCGCTATGTTTGGGTGATGAGTGTGAGTGCGAAGAGGTGAGTAAATCTCTTACTTTTGTTCTGAAAAGTTCAAATTTTCGTTTAACTATTATTGTACAATGAAAGCCTTTTTCTAGGTTCTAATCAAAAATTCTAGAATCTTCTCCAGAAGTGCTGTCGCCGAGTTGACACCAACAGGGATCAAATGGCTTGAGGTACTGTAGATACTTGATAAAGGTTTCCTAAAAATTGCGTACTAGGAAGTTACCGTAATCGAGGAAGTTAACAGAAAGTTACCGTAATCCAGAAACCTACCGTTACCAGAAAGCTACCATAATCCAGAAAGCTACTGTAATCCAGAAGGTATCGTAATCCAGAAAGCTACTGTAATCCAGAAGGTATCGTAATCCAGAAAGCTACTGTAATCCAGAAACCTACCGTAACCCAGAAACCTACCGTAACCCAGTAATCTACCGTAACCGTAATCCAAAATACCGTAATCCATTTAACTTTTTGAAGAAACCAAGTGATTTGAGTTTTTAAAGGGAAAAGATCATCAAGAGAAAGGCTTAAATGTTACAAAGGCTTAAATGTTCTAAGCACACTAAGCTTTCCGTGAATCCAAACAGACTAGGCTTTCTGTGAATCCAAACAGACTAGGCTTTTTGTGAATCCAAGCACACTAAGCTTTCTGTGAATCCAAGCACACTAAGCTTCCTGTGAATCCAAGCACACTAAGCTTTCTGTGAATCCAAGCACAATCCAAGCACAATCCAAGACAAACGGAATACGGTAGCTTTTTCCTAGGCGCAGCTTTTAGGTAACGCTTTAATTAAATTATCTATTAGATTATCTATTAGATTGCCTATTAGATTATCTATCAATTATTGAGAATCTATGTCTATTCAGAGCTGCCAAGATCCACCAATGCTCGAGTTATGTGTGGGTGATAATGTGGTTTGGGGACTCGCTTCGGATGCTACTTTGTACAGGTTCGAGACCAAAAAAAAGCTTCTATAGGCTTCTTTAGACTACCGTCCTTTCAGCTCATTCCTAAACATCACAGTACTCCTTTGTACTTTGAAACTACAGTACCCTAGACAGACAATTATTAAAGTATTAAATATATCAAAGTTTATGCTAATAAGTCTAGAAATAGAATTTGAAAAATTTCACGACTTACAGTGTGCAACACGGGCTCTCCATTAGCACATTTCTCTCTGAACGCTTTGCGAAGTTTGTCAATCGGTGCCCGGATTGGCACCGACTCGTAGCCAACTTCCGGGGTGTAGTCACGCTGAAGTTCTTCGAGAAATTGTTTTCAGAAAACTTGGCATGACAAAAACTGTAGACATACCATTGTCTAGCAAACTCAGAGAGCTTCATCCAGAGATCTGGTCTCGAATACAGACGCTCTACCGCTCGATCACAGCCTACTAGAAACAAGGCCGCGCAGAAGGCGCCTAAGACCCAAAAGCCCATATTGTAGACATACCATTGTCTAGCAAACTCGTGCGCTTTTTACAAAGACAAGTTTATAACAGAAGTCAAACCTTTTCCCCAGTTCGTATCACAAAGCCTAGCGAGTTTGGACTCACAGAAAGATTAGTGTGTTTGGATTCACGGAAAGATTAGTGTGCTTGGATTCACGGAAAGATTAGTGTGCTTGGATTCACGGAAAGCCTCGTGAGCTTGGATTCACAGAAAGCTTAGTGAGCTTGGACTCAAAGAAAGCCTAGTGAGCTTAGATTCACAGAAAGCTTAGTGTGTCTGAACTCACAGAAAGCCTAGTGTGTCTGAACTCACAGAAAGCCTAGTGAGCTTGGATTCACAGAAAGCTTAGTGAGCTTAGATTTACAGAAAACAGATTCGAGATAAAAAGAATTCTAGTTTCAATGTACTTAAATAATCCTTGAATTCTTGTTTTAATGTACTCAAAGAAACAAATGTTTGCAAGTTCTCAGATCTATTTTTAAGAAATGAGATCGTTTTTAGACTCCGAGGCCTTGCCGCCACGAACCCAGCGGGAAACTATTGGAGAGCTCTGCCGGTGAAATTGAGGTACTACTTTTCAGAGGAGTCTAATATCTTATCTCAGAGGAGTCTAATATCTTTCTAGATTTAATCTAAAGCACCTTTTAAGCATAATAGTTACTCAGTTTGTCATTTTGTTAGCATCTGGTATTATTAAGAGTTTTTTTAGTAAGTAAATCTCATAGTAAATCAAATAATGCTTCGATCAATTGAAACACGTTTTAGGCTATTTTGTAGAGGAGATTTACAGCTTTCAAATCGTAACATACATCGAGTTTATAACATTCATCGATATCAGGGTTTTTATCGTTCGAATTTATGAATTTGAAGAAAATTTTGAAATCCGCATTTCTTATGCATGTAAGAAATAAGTTTAAAAAAGCCGCATTCTGTTCAATCCTTTTTCAGAGCGATCTCTGTGGATGCTTCTAATAGTTTATGGGCTGTTGATGAAGAAGGAAGTCTCGTTAAACATGTGGTTTGTGAAAATGCACATAAAAACTAATATCTAGTAAGAAAAGTCGAAAAAAAGCTTTCTGGAAACCTTTCTCCTTTCTGAAAGCCTTTTCTAGAAATCCGCCTTTCTGGTGCACTCAATTCTTCACTTTTCTCTTCGGTATCGAAAGAAAAGTGAACTTGAAGACGCCAGAAAGTGTGTGTTTACGAATTTGAGCCATTTGAGCCATGTACACACAGCCATTCCACTAGACTTTCTTTAGACGGATGTTTACAAGTTTGCTGATGCTCCTCCCGTCGACTTTGGTCATCAATCAGCTTTTGAATTTATTTAAAAACCAATTTTTCAAAATTAGCAGCTAGTAGATTACTATCATCACATAATTTCATTAATTTCTGAACGCTTTTCATCTAATGGTGCTGCAAATTGTGATAACATTGAATGGGTGCTTTTTGTTGTATAAAATATCTCAGTATTTTGCTAAAAGTAGAAGTATTTCAATACAGAAAACCTTACAAGGGAAGAGCAACTGGTTGAGCCGACCAAATGACATTCGACTTGTACCATTTGATGCAGAATTTCACGCTGATTCCGAATCTACTTTCCGTTTTTGCTGAATGTTATTCTGGTGGGAGTTATAAGAGTCTAAAGTTTTGCTAAGCCTCTGAAAATATGGGCTTTTGGGTCTTGCTAGTAGTGTTTGTATCTTATAGTGCTTTCTGCGCGGCCTTGTTTCTAGTAGGCTGTGGTCGAGCTGTAGAGCGTCTGTATTCGAGATCGGATCTCTGGATGAAGCTCTCTGGATCAAGATCTCTGGATCAAGATCTCTGGATCAAGCTCTCTAAATCAAGCTCTCTAAATCAAGCTCTCTAAATCAAGCTCTCTAAATCAAGCTCTCTAAATCAAGCTCTCTAAATCAAGCTCTCTAAATCAAGCTCTCTGGATCAAGCTCTCTAAATCAAGCTCTCTAAATCAAGCTCTCTAAATCAAGCTCTCTAAATCCAGCTCTCTGGATCAAGCTCTCTAAATCAAGCTCTCTAAATCAAGCTCTCTGGATCAAGCTCTCTAAATCAAGCTCTCTAAATCAAGCTCTCTAAATCAAGCTCTCTGGATCAAGCTCTCTAAATCAAGCTCTCTAAATCAAGCTCTCTAAATCAAGCTCTCTAAATCAAGCTCTCTAAATCAAGCTCTCTAAATCAAGCTCTCTAAATCAAGCTCTCTAAATCAAGCTCTCTAAATCAAGCTCTCTAAATCAAGCTCTCTAAATCAAGCTCTCTGGATCAAGCTCTCTAAATCAAGCTCTCTAAATCAAGCTCTCTAAATCAAGCTCTCTAAATCAAGCTCTCTAAATCAAGCTCTCTAAATCAAGCTCTCTGGATCAAGCTCTCTAAATCAAGCTCTCTAAATCAAGCTCTCTAAATCAAGCTCTCTAAATCAAGCTCCCTAAATCAAGCTCTCTAAATCAAGCTCTCTAAATCAAGCTCTCTAAATCAAGCTCTCTGGATCAAGCTCTCTAAATCAAGCTCTCTAAATCAAGCTCTCTAAATCAAGCTCTCTAAATCAAGCTCTCTAAATCAAGCTCTCTAAATCAAGCTCTCTAAATCAAGCTCTCTAAATCAAGCTCTCTAAATCAAGCTCTCTAAATCAAGCTCTCTGGATCAAGCTCTCTAAATCAAGCTCTCTAAATCAAGCTCTCTAAATCAAGCTCTCTGGATCAAGCTCTCTAAATCAAGCTCTCTAAATCAAGCTCTCTAAATCAAGCTCTCTAAATCCAGCTCTCTGGATCAAGCTCTCTAAATCAAGCTCTCTAAATCAAGCTCTCTGGATCAAGCTCTCTAAATCAAGCTCTCTAAATCAAGCTCTCTAAATCAAGCTCTCTGGATCAAGCTCTCTAAATCAAGCTCTCTAAATCAAGCTCTCTAAATCAAGCTCTCTAAATCAAGCTCTCTAAATCAAGCTCTCTAAATCAAGCTCTCTGGATCAAGCTCTCTAAATCAAGCTCTCTAAATCAAGCTCTCTAAATCAAGCTCTCTAAATCAAGCTCTCTAAATCAAGCTCTCTAAATCAAGCTCTCTGGATCAAGCTCTCTAAATCAAGCTCTCTAAATCAAGCTCTCTGGATCAAGCTCTCTAAATCAAGCTCTCTGGATCAAGCTCTCTAAATCAAGCTCTCTAAATCAAGCTCTCTGGATCAAGCTCTCTAAATCAAGCTCTCTAAATCAAGCTCTCTAAATCAAGCTCTCTAAATCAAGCTCTCTAAATCCAGCTCTCTGGATCAAGCTCTCTAAATCAAGCTCTCTGGATGAACGTTATTCTGGCAGGAGCTATAATGTTTTGTTTTTGGGTCTTAAATACGGGTTTTTGGGTCTTAGGCGCGGCCTCGATTCTAGTAGGCTGTGGTCGAGCGGTAGAGACCAAAGATCTCTGGTTTTGTGGGTGGTTTTCGAGAAAAATTTGATCGAATATGGGGCTTTTTGTTCGATTTCTGCTTTCAGTTCGAAAAAAGAAAGTAGAGTTCGAGAATTGGAAGGCTTGTTTGCTGCTTTCTTTCGCTTTTTCAAGTTTAACAAAAAACTTGCGCAAGGAAAAAACTTGCACAAGGATATTGGGGGAAAAAACTACCGTAAAGATGACGATGATGGTAAAAGATGATGAGTCTCAAAATCAACAAAATGTCTCTCTTGAATGTCTCTCTTGAAAAAGTTCTCTCAAAAGATTTCCGCTATTTACTTTAGTTTCTTTCTAGACAAAAACGATCAAAGCAGAAATTTCGTTGAATTCTTTTGCAAGAAAAACTCGCTTGTCTAAATCCGAGGTTTAAAAGCACTTCTAATCGGGTCATTTCAAAGTTTTGTTTCTAAATTTTCTTTCACATTCTAATCACATTTGAAGCTTCACAAATCTTCAATGTCTGGTTGGTTTTACGTTTTTGAAAAAGTCAAAATTAAACACTTTTAAGTTTAACTTTAACTTTTAAAGTTTAACTTTAAACTTTGTTTCTAATCTTTTAGAATTAAGAATTGCGAACTGGGATGACAAAACTGGGATGACCGAACTCTTGGGTTGATGGAGGTAATTGCCCTCCATCAGCCCAAGAATCCTCCCCCACATCGATCACAAATACCTTATCTTACCTTATCTTACAAATCAAATCATTCTTAAAAAAAACCCGGCTGCTAGCAAATGTTTTTGCATGTTTACTGATCTCAGAACAAAAACAAAACTGAAAATTGGTCTATCCAAAAAAAAATTATTGCGAAGTTGGCTAATTCCATGTGGTCCCCCCTGTGAATTTTTTGAAAAAAATCAAAATATTTTCTTCACTTTTTCTTTTCTTTTTAGTCACATTTTAGGGTTTTTAAGCACGCTGAATGCGAATTTGATGATAGAAACATAGGTCGCTTTTTTTGGTTTTTGCAGACACGAAGCTTTGACCTTGAGAAACAGCACCTAAATTCCAGAATAACTAAAATTGTTTTAGTTATTTTGGAATTTAGGTGCTGAAAAAATTCAACAAAAAAACCAAACAATTAGCATCTTAGAGCCCCATATTTGAATAACCCCCATATTTGGTTCCTTTTCGGTACAGATTTGGTTCCTTTTCTCTACAGATTTGATTCCTTTTCGGTAGAGATTTGGCTCCTTTTCTCTACAGATTTGGTTCCTTTTCGGTACAGATTTGGTTCCTTTTCAGTACAGATCTGGTTCCTTTTCTCTACAGATTTGGTTCCTTCTCTCTAATAGTAGTGCTCTCACCGTATTCTCTCTAATAGTAGTGCACCCCGAGCCGAAGGAACCAAATCTGTAGAGAAAAGGAACTAAATATGTAGAGAAAAGGAACCAAATCTGTAGAGAAAAGGAACTAAATATGTAGAGAAAAGGAACCAAATCTGTAGAGAAAAAGGAACCAAATCTGTACCGAAAAGAAACCAAATATGGGGGATGCTAATTGTTCGGTTTTCCCACAAAACCCTAATTCAGGCAATAGAGACGGTGAGATGAGAGAGGCATGGCCTCCAAGAAATATGGCCGATCTTTTGTTTACATTTGGATGGAAGACACCGAGAGAAATCAATAACATGTCCAACGATGACAAGAAGAATACGATAATCGTCGAATTGAGGAAATTGATGGGAGAAAGTGTGGAAAGACTGCAGGAAAAGAGTTACGATGGAATCGTCGATTTGACTGCTCTTGTTGTTCTTTGTCACAAAAATGGTTTGTTGAAAGGAAACAAATAGGAATCTCGAGGGTTGTCTAGGATTACGGGGAGATCTAGGAGAAATGAATGAGAATTTAGAGACTATCTTACATTAAAATGACACCAAAACAGCAAAAAGTTATTTAAATTGTTTTCCTGAGTTGAAATCTTTCAGAATGGCTACCTCGAAAGAACATGTCCACGTACGAAATCATGAACAAGTGCATGTTCGAACTGGAGAAGAAAGGCTACGGAAGTGTGTCCGATTTGCTAAACCAGAACATGAGATCTCTTGTCGACAAGACATGCAACTGGAACGAGAAGAATAACGGTCTGGGAAAAGTGATCGACATAAAACTCGACTATCCACGTGCAAAACTCGCCTACAAACAACCGGACATCATCGGCGTCGGCTACTACGACAATTTGCGTTCGAGTCAAGAGTTGTACGGCGAGTACACGTGGGTTTTATTAAAAATTCAAAAGTTTTAGTAGAGTTGAAAGAGGTGAAAAATAAAGTTTAGATGGACCCGAACACGAGCCGACGAGCACTCGGTCAGCTTTTCGAAAGAGACCCACTGGACGGTGAATGTGGCTACGGGAGTGAAGTTCGAGTTGAAGATTCCGCTCATCGAGAAAAGTGAACTGTCATTAACGGTCACTAGTGGAGGTAAGTGCTTGTGAGATTTTGCATAAAAACTAGGCAATAAATTCACGTTTGATTAGCGTTAGCGAATGTATTGGGTTGGTGAATTGAAGCCTGCGGGCTCTTGTCATATGTGACAGTTTGAGCACTTTCTTCAAAAGAAACCCATTTTGGTGTCAATGGGAAAGTTGTAGAGAATCAAAAATCAAGCTTATATCCAAATTTTCAGAACGATTCAAAAACTGGTTTTCAAGAAATGCCAAATTTACGAATTTTCACAAAACTTGCATTTTACAAAACATTTTAAGCAAAACTACTAAGTGTATCTTTTTGAAAATTTGGCTATAAGCCTAATTTTTGATTCTCTACAACTTTTCTATTGACGCCAAAATGGGTTTCTTTTGAAGAAAGTGCTCAAATTGGGACATTCCTCCAGTCCTCCATTTTTGAGTCTCACACACGAACCAAAATCCTGTAAAATCCGCAAATTGCCTGGAAAATGGGCAGAAGTCGAGGAAGAAAAAGAGGAAGCGGCAATGGGTGGGGCCAGGCGAGAAACCCGAAAGGGACCCTAAGCCCCATTTGCACCAGTAGAAGTTTATGCTCTGCGCTTTCTGGGATATGGAGGGAGTGGTGCACTGGGAGTTGCTGAAAAGCAAGGCGACCGTTAATGCAATCAAATACAGTGAACAGTTGGGAAAGGTGGATGAATCCCTAAAGAAGAATAGGCCCTTCAAGTCAAAGATCATTCTCATCCACGAGAACGCGCGCCCTCCTGTTGCAAAACTGACTCGCTCTAAAATAAATAGCCTTGTTTGAGGACTTTTGGCACATCCCCCATACAGTCCAGCTCCTTTTGATTACTATTTATTCCGGATCATGAGTAAAGAGCTTGCGGGAGAACACTTCGATTTGGAAGAAGCAGTCAAAAATTGGCTCGAAAAGTTTTTCGATTCAAAACCAAAATCCTACTATGAAAGAGGAATCCGCAAATTGCCTGTAAAATGGGCAGAAGTCGTCAATAATAATGGAAATTATTTGGAATGAATTGCTGGTTTTATGTTGAATAAATTTTAGTTCAAAGTTCTGCAGTTTTCAATTCACCAGCTTAATATAAGTCGGAATGAGATGCTGGTTTGTTGACGTTTGCATTTAAAGCACTCTAAGCAGGTGTTAGACCGATTTAAATCTACTCTACCACTAGACTTGACTTGAATAAATTTTTGTTGTTACTTTCCGCGAAAAAGCTCTTTTTTAGGCGGAGCCAAAGAAACTATGAACACGACAGACAAAACTGTGAAAACCGAGTCGTTCACGCTGAAAAACGTCGTCAAAGTGGCGCCATATAAAGATTTGTATAAAGCTTTTGTGGTTGATGTTTATGAGATGGACATTCCATTCACGATGATCATCGAAACGAAGAGCAATGAAAGGAAAACAGTCACTGGAACTTATCATGGCACAAGCGGAATCAACGAACGGATTGAGCAAAAATCCGGTTTGTTTTTATGAAGTTGTACAAATTTTTTCTTTATTTTAGGGAGCGAAATTTCTCAAGCCGAAAAAGGTCGACCAGGCATGATTCAGTTGATGAGTCAGAGGCCTCAACAAGCTTCAGCAGGTGTTGAACGAAAATGCTTTTCAAATTTTGATTTTGAGTTTTTTTAAGAGTGTAGATTAAAAAATGTATGGACAGGGTGCGCCATAATTATCGCAATAAGTTAAAGTTATTTTTTTAAGGCAGACAAGAGCAGAAAAGTCAAGTTTTTAACTGAATAACATTTCTTGTAAATTAACAATTATAAATGAACTATCAAATTCGAATCGGTCACCATTAGCATTTGAGCAGGCTCGCAGGCGTTTCGGGAAGGCGCCAACGGACAAAATAGGCTGAATCGAGCTTTTCTCACGCTTTCAACAGTGATTTCTTCAAGCATTCGATGTTTGTATCGGGCTTTGAACAAGCTTTGGCTTCTACCGAACCGAACACACTAAAAGATCCATTGGGTTGAGGTTTGGAGAGCTAGGTCACTCAGAGAAAGAAATGAAGTCCTGGGCGTTGTTTTGGCAGAACTCTTTGACTTTCTTGGATTTTAGCGGCATTCGAAAGAAGTTGAGCCTTGTTGCCTTAGCCGAAAGAAGTTTAGTTTAGTTTAGCCTTGTTTTTCTTGTCAGCAGTAAGTTTGAGCCTATTTTTGAGAATCCGACGCAATGAGGTGCTTGAAATCGCCATCTTCTTTGCCATTTACCTTGCTTTGGCTTCTTCCGAATTCGGTCCCTCACTCGCTTAATGTTTGTCTTTGTGACGACAGTTGATCAGAAGCGGTAGACGCCCATCGACCGCTTCTTAGTGCATCAGAAATTGTTCCCGTAGCTTCGTAGCGTTGAATAGTGTGGGAAATGACACTTCTGTCGACAACTCCTTAAGAATCTTCGAGCCCCGGGCCATTCCTGGCTTGGGTGCGATGGATCGATTCTTGATGGGGATTTTTCAGCCATTCTAAAAAATAACACATTTTACATGAAAAAAGTTTTAATTATATTCCAAATATAATAAAAACAAAAAAAAAAAAAAAAATAAAGAAAACGAGTTACTTCCCGTTCCCCCCCGGGTTCATCTTTGCGGCAACAAAAACGCCCCCCCTGTCAACTCTTCTTTCTAGCTCAAAAATTACCAGTAATTTGTTGAAACAAACGCAAGCATTTTTAATAGATTTTACGGTTTAATAAATCCCGCCCTTTTTTGGCGCTTTTAAAGGCGTGGCCAAAACTACCGTACCCCTCCAATCTGCGCGATTTTTCTTTTTTCATTTTTTTTTCATTTAATTTTTTTTCTTTTTTTTTTTTTAAAACTTCTTTTTTCAAACTAAAAAGTCACAAAAACAAAGCATCCGCTATAGAAAATGATAAAAAGCACTTAACTTAACATTAATTGGCATCAAGTTCCTGGAGCAGATCTTCGGGAAGCAAGTGGGTCTAAAAAAACTCTACAAACAAAGCTACCGCCAGAGAAAATGCTATTAACACGTTGACGACAATGGCGTTTTTGCACAAACAATCGCATGGGACAACGTTGTTTTTTTGCGACAAAAAATGTCACCTGACATCAGGTGACAATGTCGTCAACGTGTTAAAAACGTAACTTAGCTTTATCCTCTTTGTTTTCTGCAAAAACAATGCAAAAACAATGCAAAAACAATGCAAAAACAATGCAAAAACAATGCAAAAACAACAAAAACATCAGAAAAATGCAAAAAGAATAAAATGAAATAAACAAAAATAAAAAATGAAACTTCACCCAAATTAGGAGGGGTACGGTAATTTTACCACGCTTTAAAGCGTCAATCCAGGATTTTCTCGGGAAGAGGCGCAAGTAATTGGACTTATAGTTGCATTTAAAGTGCGTAGTACATACTTATAAATAAAAGAATTTTTTTTGAGTATTTTCAGAGTCGAATCTCAGCGAGAGAGAAGTATTCGCTCAAACCGTTTGGGGATCAGCTCATTGGCAACCGTATGAGGCGTGGATTTGGGTGGCATGGGTGATCAAGAATCGAGCCTTTCATAACAAGCCGTATTGGGGTGGAAATTTTATCAAGGGTAAGTTTTTCTTCTATAAACGTTCTATGGTGATCAGAACCGTTCTATGGTGATCAGAACTGTTCTATGGTGATCAGAACTGTTCTATGGTGATCAGAACTGTTCTATGGTGATCAGAACTGTTCTATGGTGATCAGAACTGTTCTATGGTGATCAGAACCGTTCTATGGTGATCAGAACTGTTCTATGGTGATCAGAACCGTTCTATGGTGATCAGAATGAAACCAGCGCTCACATATCTTTTCAAAAATCACAAAGATTGCAAGCCTCAGCCAATAAGTGTTGGTAATTGTCGGTTATACATCCACAAAGACTTATCCACAAAGACTTATCCACAAAGACGAAGAGAAGCGTCCCCATCCGAGTCCTCTCGGTTATCGATTTTTGTTCAACTGATCGACTGATCACTTCAGATCACTCTACTTCACTGAACATAATCACCAATCACAAGTTGTCAGCTGCTTAACCGACAGCTGCTTAACCGACAGCTGCTTAACCGACAGCTGCTTAACCGACAGCTGCTTAACCGACAGCTGCTTAACCGACAGCTGCTTAACCGACAGCTGCTTAACCGACAGTTGCTTCTTGCTTAACCGAGTTGAGTCTTTGTGGATGTACAACCGACAAGTACCTCAGTGGTGTAGACTGTTTGAAAGCCCTGAATCCCCTCTATAAGATAGATTTTGAATTGGATTGATTATTGAGGACTTGGGTGAGTTTTAAGTTGAAATGACAAAAATGACCATTTTCTGGGGAATGTCCAGTACCGGAGTCAAACCGTCCCTGCACCCCACTTTCAACACTATTTTTGGACAGATAATCGCAAGAAAACCCCCAGAACACCATATATTTTCTGAAAGCCCAATTCAAGCTCTACAAGATACATCTATTACCTTTTTAAAAGACAGTTGTTTTTGATACATTTCAGCTTTCAGAACCTACTCGATCGATTTCACCTCTCTGAATGAAAACCTGTTAAAACTAGAACGAAAACCAATTAAAACCAGAACGAAAACCCACTTTTTCTAGGATAATTTTTTACGAGCCTTCTAAAAAAATGGGTTTTGGAACGATTTGAGCATTGAAAACTTAAGAAATATGCTTTTGAAAATGATGTTTTGATCCGTTGCCCACAGGCGCAGGCACCCAGGTTAAGACTTGACTTGCTGTTACTTTTTAATACCCAAGTCCTCCAATAATCAATTCAATTCAAAATCTTTTTGCATTACTTTGTAGAGGAGATTGAGAGCTTTCTGTAGAGATTGAGAGCTCTCTGTAGAGATTGAGAGCTTTCTGTAGAGATTGAGAGCTTTCTCTAGAGATTGAGAGCTTTCTGTAGAGATTGAGAGCTCTCTGTAGAGATTGAGAGCTTTCTCTAGAGATTGAGAGCTTTCTGTAGAGATTGAGAGCTTTCTAATAGTATAGAATACTTATTGACTTGCAATCTTTTTATTTTTGAAAAGATATGTGAGGGCTTGTTTCATTCCGATCACCCTAATACAGTCCTGAATTCGCATAGTTTTAGAGTGAATAAGTCGGTTACTACAGAGAGATAAGGAACCAAAATTTAGAGAGATAAGGAACCAAATTTAGAGAGATAGAGAGATAAGGAGCCATTTCATATTTCGTCCGTCTCATATTTCTTTATCCACACCCCAAAAAGAGGTTTTATGGAGAATGAGTGGAGATATCAAACTATTTTTTTTTGCAATAGAAAGGCTACATTGTAAAACCCTAAAATCTCCACCCATTCTCCATAAAACCTCTTTTTGGGGTATGGATAAAGAAATATGAGACGGACGAAATATGAAATGGCTCCTTATCTCTATCTCTCTAAATTTGGTTCGTTCCAAAAATTGTAACCGATTTATTCACTCTAAAACTATGCGAGTTTGTCTAAAACTTCAGGAGTTTGTCTGAAGCCAGGGCAATTCCTTTGTTGGAATGACTCGAATCGGAGACATGGGATTCACATCGACAACCCGGCTCATTATGCAAAGATCAAAGAGCTCACCGACAACATCTACTATCAGCCGATGAGCGACGATCCAACCGGAGGAGCCGATTCTTTCAACAATCCGAATACTCATGGTCAACCAGAGTGGACGAAACGATGTGATAAACTCAAAACAATCAATGACTACAATTTTCTTCGAACTAAACGACAATTTTTGTAATGAAAACTTTTGCTTTTCGTTATCTATCTTCTAATAAAGTTATTTTACTAGTTTTTTTTACCTTTTAACCGTCCTTTTAGCCGTTTTTAGGTCCAACACCTTTATCATTTTCAATCAAACCAAAATCTTGCAAAAACTAGTCTTTTATCTTCATCAATTTTGCTTCTTTCAGGAAATTTTTGAGGTTTTTGGAAGCTGCTTTCTAATAGAGACTTTAATAGACTCTAATAGACTTTAATAGACCGTAAAGACTCTAATAGAAGCGCATGAGCTTCTAATTTTTCTTTCTCTAATGTGTTTGCGCTTTTATTTGAGTTTGCGCTTCTATTTGAAGCGGTTTTTTGAGTGTGCGCTTCTATTTGAAGCGGTTTTTTGAGTTTGCGCTTTTATTTGAGTGTGCGCTTTTATTTGAGTGTGCGCTTTTATTTGAGTGTGCGCTTCTATTTGAGTGTGCGCTTTTATTTGAGGTGGGGCGTTTTTTTTGGGTGTGCGCTTTTTTTTGGTTGTGCCTTCTTTTTGAGTGTGCGCTTTTTTTTTTTTGTGCGCTTTTTTTTGGGTTTGCGCTTCTATTTGAGTGTGCGCTTCTATTTGAAGCGCTTTTAAGTCTCCTCCTGAAAAATCTTTTAGACAACGCGATCTGGAAGTCTTCTAGATAATTCATTGATATTTTTTGACTTTTGAATTTCGTTTATTCATCTTTAACAATCAACAAAACAACAATGTTGCGAACAAACAACAAACATAAAAACAGATCAATCCCCAAAACAAAACGATGCGTCTAAATCTATAAATTCATCAACTCCTTCTTCTTGAATATCTTGAACATCAATTCCTTCTTGAATATCGGAATTCCATAAATCGTGTTGATTGGAGTGGCCCCAGAACATCATCGATTTCTTTCTCCGTTCAAGCGTTTTAAGCAGCTGTCGCCTAGTAGGAATCGGTCTTGAAACATTGAATCATATCGTCTTCTTCGCCGATTTGGTTTCTATATGGGTCCAATGCGGTACCGATTTGGTTTCAATATGGTTTTAATATGGTTCGGATACGGTTCCAATACGGTTCGGATATGGTTCGGATACGGTTCCAATATGGTTCGGATACGGTTCCAATATGGTTCGGATACGGTTCGGATACGGTTCCAATACGGTTCGGATATGGTTCGGATACGGTTCCAATATGGTTCGGATACGGTTCCAATACGGTTCCAATATGGTTCTAAACCCGCCCCAAATAGGTTCCGGATACGGTTCCAATATGGTTCGGATACGGTTCGGATACGGTTCCAATACGGTTCGGATATGGTTCGGATACGGTTCCGATTTGGTTCCAATATGGTTCCAATAAGGTTCCAATATGGTTCGGATACGGTTCCAATATGGTTCGGTACGTTCCGGTTCCGTTCCAATACGGTTCGGGTTTTGGTTCGGTTCCGTCTCCGTTTTTTCCTATATTTTGTTAAAATATGCTAAAATGTGGTTCGGATACAATATGGTTCCAATATGGTTCCAATATGGTTCCAATACGATACCGATTTCGCTCCAATAAGGTACCGATTCAGTTCCAATTGCTGAAATTCCAATTCCACATCCTGAAAGACTTCTGCATCATTGCCTTTAAAAGATGTTCCCATGCTTTGAAAATCCATGTCAAGTACGTCTCTACAGAACGTCGTAGGTTTCCCCCTTTGCGAATGCGATTGCGATTACGATCTTTGCGCGATCTCCTCAAGTCTGGAGCCAAAGTTAAAACCCAGGATTGTTGCCTGATGTATGCTTTAAAAGGAGCATTCCAACAAACATTATCAAACTTGCGAATTTGGTCGTCCCTCCAGGCACGTAAATGCAATTTCATCTTTTCAAGACATTCCTTTGTAGACTCACCTTTATGTGCTGTGTGTTGAGGTCAGATCCCAGAGCGATGAGCTCTTTTTTGGAGAAGCCAAGTCCACCAAATGATCGCTGTAGGCATTACGCTGAGTGCGTATAAGATAAATTCTGTTGGCAAAAAGGCATATAAAGTAGCAAAAGGTTAGAAAATTGTCTAAAGATAGAAAAACGACTCCCGAACTTGCAAAAAGAATCTCGATTACCATAACCCGTTCCCTATAGTGTTTCCCCTTTCTCTTTCTATAATATTGTCTTTATCTTTAGCCAATTAATCAACTAATGCGTTTACAAAAGCACAAAGTACACAGCGTGTTTGTTTTTTGTTTATTTCTCCGGACACTATAGGGAACGGGATTTCTTTCCCCCAAATTGATCTTTAGCATTTGATTTCATGAAATAAACAAAAATTTTTGAGAGAAAGAGAAACCGATCGTTCTCGACACGTCCTGTTCTTCAATTTTCTTCTTTTTTTCTGCAATTGACAAAAATTTGAAGATCTCTGCTGAAAAGCTTTCTCTCTCTTTCTCTCTGACAAATAACACACAAAAAAAATGATCGCATTAAAGAAATGATTGAAATGAAAGAAAAGAAATGATTGCATTAAAGAAATGAGCATCAAAAATGGCTTTTTATTATCAACAATCGTCTTGAATATATTTCTTTTTGCAGGTAAATTTTTGCAGGCTTTTTGCAGGCTTTTTGCAGGCTTTTTGCAGGCTTTTTGCAGGTGATTTCTAAATCTATGATTGATTTTCTATTTAGCTTTTCATTTGATAGTTAGCTTTTAGCTCTTTTTGAGTAGCTCTTTTGAGCTTTTCAGTCTTTTTTTCTTGTTTTACTTGTTTACTTTGTGCTAAAACGATTTCTCTGTGTGCAAAATAAACTACCGTATTCTTTCTAATAGTAGTGCGCACTAGAGTTCGGGCAAACAAAACCAAAACCAAAACAGACCAAAATCAAAACCAAAACAAACCAAAACCAAGACACCAAAACAAACCAAAACCAAAACAAACCAAAACTCAATTTGCATATAAATTAACATGTAAATTTAAAATTGTAAAATGCAAATTTAAAATTGTAAAATGCAAATTTGCCTTTCACTTTTTCTCGCTCCACAAAATCTCGCGGCCGAAAAAAGGACCAAAACACGACCTCGAAATTTCGAAACAAAAAATAGCCTATGGGATAGATTTTTGCATGCTGATTTCAAATCTGCAAACAGATTTTCGCTAGCTCCTCCCAGTCGCGAAATATTGGCGAGTTTTGGTTAGTTTTGGTTTTGGTTTTGTTATGGTTTTGGTTTTGTTTGCCGAACTCTAGCCTAAACCAAAAGCTCCAGATTTTACCCAAAAGCCGAAATTCATTTAATGACATAGTTTTGGTTAAGTTTTGTTTTCCGAAGTCTACTAAAAACGATTTCTCTGTGTACAAAATAAACGATTTCTCGTGCACTTAATCCTTCATTTTTTTCACCGAACAATATCTAATTAGATACTACCGTAAATACTGTAATAGTACCCCACCCCCATAATGACGGTGCGGAGCGTTGCGTAGTCTTGCTTTGGACGCGTTTTTCTCGACACTGGTTTATGCTACAATGCGCGCTTAGGTATCAAAAAATAGCTGAGATTCAGGGCTTTCTTTTGATACCAAATACGCATTTTTTGAAAGTACGGGCGCTTTGAAAAAAATAAAATACTAAAAAACTTTTGCGACTACGCGACTGTACGAGGGGGATGGGGTCCAATTACAGTATTTACGGTAGCTATTCAGTCTTCATAAATAGCTAGAATCTAATTAGAACTAGTTACCGTATTTTCTCTAATAGTAGTGCATCAATTGCCCACGATCAACCTGGACTGGACCTGATCTGAGCCGACATTGTCATGTTCTGGTCTGACCCCGTCCGGATCTTGGTCCTGACCCCGTCCGGATCTTGGTCCCGACCCCGGTCCGCCCTTGGTCCTGACCCCGTCCAGGTCTTTTTTGGTCTGACATGGCCTAACCTAGTTTAAGCCTGATTTGATCTTACTTACAGATCCTTTTACTTGTTTAGGACAGCCGGTTCTTGTGTAGTTTCCGGGTATTTGAAAGAATTCGGGATTTTGAACGGTCACCCTTTGAAGGCCTATAACTTTGCCCAGAGATCATACTTTTGTTAACTTTTTATATCATTGTACAGAGGACATTTCAGGCTTTCAAATGATACCAAATAGAGCTTGATTGGATTTCCATTCCCATGCCAACAAGGCGACACGACACCCGAGCTGAACGGGCGTCATTTGCTTTGAGTTGGCTCTGATTTTCTTGAACTGGATTTTCTTGAACTGGATTTTCCAATCAAGCTCTATTTGGTATCATTTGAAAGCCCGAAATGTCCTCTGTACAATGATATAAAAAGTTAGCTATAATATTATCTCTAGACAAAGTTATAGGTCTTCAAAGGGTCTTCAAAGGCACACAAAAACAAAAATCTTATCTCTACTACCGTACTTTCTCTAATAGTAGTGCACCCAGCCGAGTTGATGGCTATTTACGGCTTCCAAAGTTCTCCCAGAAGCTCAAGACTCTAATCATCGTCAAGATCTCATCGTCAGCTACATTTTCCAACCCCACATCGATAGGTTCTGATAAGCGGTTCTCGAGATTTCGAGGAATTTATGCAAAGCTTTGGGTGCACTAATATTAGAGAAAATACGGTAGTCATTCTTCTAAGTAGAATGACTTAGATTCTAGGTAGCCATTCTTCTTCTATAGCTAGAATGTTGCTGTGAGAAAACTGTAGAATTCAATGCACAAGAAAGAGTGCGTTCACAGATTTGAGCACAAATATTTGAGCACAAGTTTGAAGAAACACGAAATCCCCTCCAAAGTACTTTTTTCTCCAAAGAGATTGAACGCATTCAGCTGTGAGATCTGAGCATTCCCTTACCGATTTTCATCGTCGTCTTCACGCCAAAGAACCCCATCACCGAGTGGCCATTTGGGATTTTGAGAAACCGATCGGATCGTTGGCCGGACAACCGGTAGGTGAAACTTTATCTCAACTAACAATAAGCTTACTAGCAAAGCTTACTAACAAGAAGCTTACTAGCAATGATGTGGCAAAAGGCAAAAGGCAAAGCCATAGATCATTCAACGCAGAATTTCACACTGATCATGATGCTGCTTTTCTTTTTCCCTATGGAGCACTCTGTCAAAAGTTATACGCCTTTAAAGTTTTATGAAGAGTAAAAATCAAGCCGTCACATTACAACCCGGTCTTCCGCGAGTCCAGCAATTGCAATTGCAGCCCAACAATTGCAACGGTGGCCGAGTGGTAGTGAGTTAGGATGCAAGGCGAGGGCTGTTTGGTTCGAGTCTTTTGGCTGATTAGATGTGTATATCTCATAGCCGATGAAGGATTTCAGCCGAAGAAGTCTCAAATTTTTTTCGCTAGCGAAACCTTCTTCGGCTAGCCGATTAAGAGTCAGACTTCTTCGGCTAGCCGATTAAGTCTCAAAAATGAAATCTTGAGTTATGACTCAAGTCAATACCACAAACTCAAGCTCTCTAAAAGGCGCTTAAAAGCCAAGAACGCATTCTAGCTGCAGTTGCATTTTGCATTTTTCGACTTTTTTTCGATCCTGGTAGACCATCAAAAACTTGAATTCTCCATCGGGAACGGATTGAAGATCGATTAAATCCACCTGGCATCTCTCGTTGAAATCCTTCGTAACAATTGGCTTCACGACTATTCCTTTCTTTGGTGTTCCTTTTTTGGGCTCGCATTCTGGGCACAACTTGACAAAAATTTCGATTACTTCTTTTGAGATCCCATGATCGTCTCGTAGTCTCGTAGTCCTTGCCACATTATATTTCGTTTGGTATTATTTTGATATTATTGTTTAGTTTTGTTATTTAGTTTGGTCTAAAATGCAACTTGCAATGAAAAATGCAAAATGCAACTGCAACTAGAATGCGTTCTTGGCTTTTAAGCGCCTTTTAGAGAGCTTGAGTTTGTGGTATTGACTTGAGTCAATACCGGTCTTCCGCGAGCCCAGCAATTGCAACGGTGGCCGAGTGACAGTGAGTTAGGATGCAAGGTGCAAGTCCTGTACGAGTGGTGACGGAGTCGGTCGGTCGTTCCTTGGAGTCGGGTTGCCTGAGAACGCAGCCTTAAGCGGGTGGTAAACTTCATCTAAGGCTAAATATGGCTACGAGACCGATAGCAAACAAGTACCGTGAGGGAAAGTTGCAAAGGACTTTGAAGAGAGAGTTAAAGAGTGCGTGAAACCACGAGGGCTGTTTGGTTCGAGTGTTTTGGCTGATTAGATGCTTATAGATGGTGTGTCAGATTGTGGATTTACACAGAGAACAACAAAAAACAAAAGTTTGCCAGAAAAGAATTGAACTCAAGCAAAAAAACGGGACTTTCGTTTTGGCATAGGGTTACGGTAGCTTATCTTTGGCGCGCACTTTTTAGAAAACGCGTTGTCTGCAAGGAACACACTCTAGTGCTACACTTACAGTGTTTCGATAGTACTTAAAGTTCTATCTTTAAAGTTACAGTATTTCTATCGTTTCCTTATTAGAATCAAATTCGAATCCTCGATTTCTAGGTCTATCCACAACATGAAGAAAGAGGCGTTCACCGGGATCGATCCGGTGTCCTTTGGAGACCCAGACAAGGGTAAGTTTTCTTCTTCATGTACTTTGTGCTTGATCTTCTTTGCGCCCGTGTAAACGGTGCATTTCATTCGTGCATTTCTCTTCGCTTCATTGCTTTATTTTTAAACTTTAGAATTCACTTCGCTTGATGAGTTCGTTCAAAAGAAAATAAAGATTTATTAACTCGTTCCCTGCAAAAGGAAACAAAAGGAAACAAAAGAAAACAAAAGGAAAGCAATTACAAAAGAAAGCATTGACAAAATGGGTAGAGTTTAAAAATTTTGTTGCAGTTAAGTATGGAGCTGTGGTTGTTGATGTGGCGGTGGAATTTCGAGGAATTTGAGATGGACTGGAAGATGATGAAGATGAGGAATCGTCAACTATTGACGATGTCGTTGTCGGAACAGATTTTGGAATCCCTGGTTTAAATCTGGGTGCAACTTCTCTTTTTAGTTTTACTATTTTGAATATGTAGAGCTGGAGCCTCGAGCGCTACTTTTGAGCTGGAGCCTCGAGCTCTACTTTTGAGCTGGAGCTTCGAGCTCTACTTTTGAGCTGGAGCCTCGAGCGCTACTTTTGAGCTGGAGCCTCGAGCTCTACTTTTGAGCTGGAGCTTCGAGCTCTACTTTTGAGCTGGAGCCTCGAGCTCTACTTTTGAGCTGGAGCTTCGAGCTCTACTTTTGAGCTGGAGCCTCGAGCGCTACTTTTGAGCTGGAGCCTCGAGCTCTACTTTTGAGCTGGAGCTTCGAGCTCTACTTTTGAGCTGGAGCCTCGAGCGCTACTTTTGAGCTGGAGCCTCGAGCTCTACTTTTGAGCTGGAGCTTCGAGCTCTACTTTTGAGCTGGAGCCTCGAGCTCTACTTTTGAGCTGGAGCTTCGAGCTCTCACTTTTGAGCTGGAGCCTCGAGCTCTACTTTTGAGCTGGAGCTTCGAGCTCTACTTTTGAGCTGGAGCCTCGAGCGCTACTTTTGAGCTGGAGCCTCGAGCTCTACTTTTGAGCTGGAGCCTCGAGCTCTACTTTTGAGCTGGAGCTTCGAGCTCTACTTTTGAGCTGGAGCCTCGAGCTCTACTTTTGAGCTGGAGCTTCGAGCTCTACTTTTGAGCTGGAGCCTCGAGCTCTACTTTTGAGCTGGAGCCAACCTGCTAAAAGTTAGTTAGCAGAGGTGTCAGATTTCTGATGTCTGTGTTCTTGGCTATTTTAGTACTGAGATCACCAGAAATCTGACATCAGAGGTGTCAGATTTCTTTTGAAAGAACCACGAATGACACTATGTGACACGAATGGCATGAGTTTGAAAGAGCCACGAGTGACACTATGTGACACGAATGAGTGCATTTGAAATAATTTGAAATAATAAATTGAATGTGTAAAGTTTTCTTGTATTCTCAACTTTTTATATAAAATGCTAAAACAAAAAAGTGCTAGAAACTGTTTTTAAAAAAACTAAAATCAAAAGTTGCACCCGGATTCGAACCAGGGATTCAAAAATCTGTTCCGACAACGACAATGGTTGACGATTCCTCATCTTCGTCATCTTATATGATATCATTTTTGGATAACTCTTTCATTTCACTTCTCATTTGCCTCTAGAGCTATTGTTTTGCTAGCATTTTTGCTCAATGATGAGTTGTCTTTGGTTGTCTTTAGTTGTCTTGAGTTGTCTTTAGTTGTCTTTGTCTTTAGATGTCTAGAAACTGGCAGTGAGTGTTCTTTGGCAAGTTACTTGCGTAATCTTACTAACACTACGCCATTCACTCACTGTTTTCCCTTCCTTAACTTTCTTTCTTAAAGGCGGTGTCTTGTTTACGCCATTTAGCTAATGCCAACTTTAAAACCATTTTTCTAGCCTTAGAGGATGTGCAGAGTCGATAATGAGTACAGATTTGGAATCAGCGCAAAAAAATAGACCATATCTAGACAAAAAATGGTCTAGATCTGGTCTAGGTTAAAAGCTGGTGACAAGTTGAACCTCTCTTGTTAACCGATTTTAATTGTTAACCAATTCACAACGATTTCCTGAAGTTCCTATAATATCTGTGAGTTCATTAAATTTACTGAAGTTTAAAGTTTAAAGGGGATCAATATTCAGGGGAAATCCTTTAAATATTTAGTTCAATTCGTTTATCAGAAATCTGGGAGGTTTACTGGGCGTATTGATGAGCATTTCGACGATATCCTTCATTAATTTTGACTTTCTTGGGTTGACCATCGTTGTGATTCTCTTTGGATGTCGAGAAAGCAAAAAAAAAAACGTTATGAAGATCTTTTTGAGCTTTGAATGCTTGCTAAATACATATTGAAATGTTTTTTTAAAATTGACATCGAAAATCGACACCAACTATGCTAACTGTGATCTAAATCTACTCTATTCCTCCTTCTCTCTCTCTTCCTCCTTTTAAACAGATGAGTTTGGTTCGGTTTTTCAAAGAAAAGCATGAAGCTTACCCGCTAAATGCATCAAATTCATCAATACACAAAACGTTTACCGTATTTTCTCTAATAGTAGTGCACCCAGCTGAGTTGGTGACTATTTACGGCTTCCAAAGTTCTCCCAGAAGCTCAACAGTCAAATCCCCCACTAGATCTCATCGTGAGCTACATTTTCCGACCCCACATCCATAGGTTCTGATAAGCGGTTCTCGAGATTTCGAGGAAATTAGGAGACGCCTGCACTACTATCAGACAAATACGGTATCTACTTAACCCTCAATCACAGTGTTCTTCAATTGTACTTGGGCAAACGGCTCATTCATCGTATATCGAAGACTCGAACAAAGCCCCGAAACAAATATTGAGCACTTAACTTCACAAACTTTTGTTAATAGACTTCTTTGTGTTCAAAATGCTTTCCGGTTTGAGTTTTCTTTTGTACATCGGCGAGTTTTTTTTGAAATTCTGATGGTTTAAGGGTTGATTTGATAACAAAATAGTCAAGAATGATCCAAAAAAATTAGAGAAAATACGGTAGTTAACCCCATCATTTCTATAAACACTTCATTTCCATTTCTTTTCCTCTAGTTATTCTAATAGATCGCAACTCTTTGGTCTTGAAACGTCACAACGCCGCCTTATCATCGATTTAGTGGAATGCTTTAATTAGTGGAACGATTTAGTGGAATGCTCGAGTTAACAGCATTCATCCCGGTGCCCTTTTTTTGGTCTCTTTCAATTCAGCTCTCTACATATTGACCATATTGACTACATATTGACTTCATTGAGTTTTCACGTGCTTTTTCAGCTTTTCTTTATCAGGTTCTTTCTGAAAGACAAGAACACTTCAAGTGTTTTACAAAAACTTTCTTTTGCAATTTTATACCAGAAAAAAGTCTTTCAAATTATTTTAGTTGCAGTAAGCGTTTCCATTGACACAGAAACCACCATTCATATGGTTGTTTATGCCACAACAACGGCCGATATCCTGAAAATGATAATTTTGAGATGAGATAAGAAAATTATGACCATGAGTCTGATGTTTGTGAAAAACAATCTTATTTTAGTCTTTTAATCAATCTTATCAACCACGTTTATATCAAAAAGAAGTCATTTTTGAAAGACTGATTCGTATTCACAAAACTCACTGGACAAGAAGGGTTACACCTTGCGTAAGACTCAGCATCGACGAAGGAAACAGTGCCTGTAATCTTGATTTAGCTTGGGTTTTGAAATTAACAAGTTTTTATCGTAATTAAACTGAAACTTACTGAAGACAAGAAGAATAGCGAAGAGGAGCACGATGAAAGAGCAGAGTGGACGAGGCATCTTGGCGACTTTGTTCCAATGAAGAGAATCGGTTACAATCAGAAGACCTCATTGCATTTTATAGCAAACAACTGGCTATTTTGGTACTGAGACCACATCATTTACAAGTTCTATTTTTAAATTTATTTGGCTAACAAACGTAAAAGATCTAAAAGTGGCTCATTGAATTAAGATTCTGAACAGCATATAAGCTCTATTTTGGTGCTTTCAAAACTGAACTAAAAAAAGACGCAAAGTTTTAAAAATTCGTCATTTGATCAAAGCACACATCTAAAATGTTTTTTTGTAAAAACTTTTGTCGAATAGTTGCCAAAATAGACCTAGATCTATTTTACCTCTTGTCTTCGCTCAGAGTACAAGTCTAACAGTTAAAGCTGGTGATGATTGCACTGAAAAGGGAAGTCCTTCAGGTCGGCGTCTGGGATTGAGCTGAGACCATATGGATCTTATAGAATCGACGATGCTGAGCACGAGCTGAGGCCATGATGAAGTTCTTCGCGACTTCGTTTCACACATTCCAACCCAATTCAAGATAGGTTTTTGTTAGTGGTGTGGTCGGATTTTCATTATGAGTCAACGGTCTTCGCCCATTCAGCATCTAATCTTCATATTGAACTTGAATTCCCGTTTTAAAAGAAGCATTCCAGACCACATCCGGTGCTTGAATGTACTTACAAGGAAAGTCCTTCAGGTCAGCATCTGGGACTGAGCTGAGACCAAATGGAGCTTATAGAATCGACGATGCTGATCACGACTACCTATATAACTTTTGCCCTCGTTCCCCCAAACGTAAGTTATTTGGCACGGAAGTTTTAGTACTTACCTTATAAGGCTCCTCACGCGTTGGAAGAGAGTCCGCCTGTGGTCTAGTGGATAAACGGCTTATATCAGGTGCGACCATTGATTGTTTTGCCGCTGATTCAAATTCAAATCAAATCCTTTTGCTGCAAAGCTTTTTGCTTTTTTTGTCTTTTTTCGTTTTTTTGGCATTTGAAGGCTTTTAAGTATTTTAAGCCTTGCCTAGTCAACTTGAAATGATCCCGAACGTTCTAACTATGAATCAAAGACTTTGAAAAAAAGGTTTGACCAATCGAGGCTATCGACCAATCGACTCAAAGAGTTCCTCAAGTATAGAAAAGTTAAAGAAGATCAAAAGAGAAGATAAAAAAAAAAACAAAAAGAAATCAGGGGGCACCCAGGTTTGAACTAGGGACCTCTCGATCTGCAGTCGAATGCTCTACCACTGAGCTATACCCCCATTGTGAAAGGGAGAGAAAAACCTTTTGATCTTCTCTTTTGATCTTTCCTCACTGTATCCTGACGTTCTCTCAAGAGAAAAGAATCCACACGAACATCATCTGTCTTTCAAAAATGTTTACATTTGAAACTTGAACTTTGAGCTTTTGAGAAAAGTTTATGGAAAAACTCCTTCAGTAGAGCTGGAAGTTAAGCCGATGACTGTGAAAGCCGATGACTGTGAAAGCCGATGACTGTGAAAGCCGATGACTGTGAAGGCCGATGACTGTGAAAGCCGATGACTGTGAAGGCCGATGACTGTGAAAGCCGATGACTGTGAAAGCCGATGACTGTGAAAGCCGACGACTTCGCATGTCATTTGTCATTTGGCATGTATGTTAACAGAATAAAGTATGAATATAATTTATTATGAGCGCGTCACTTCGGCAGCCAAAAATGCCTTCACTGCTGTGGTAATTTATGAAAAGGGTTGAAGAAAAGGGAAATTGTGAGTCAAGAATGAGCAAAAAAAGACCTGTCTCATGCTGGAATCGAACCAGCGACCTTCTGTTTACTAGACAGACGCTCTGCCACTGAGCCAATGAGACGATAGATGGGTTAGATCTGAAGAGCTTTTCTGGCGGATGGATCTGTAGCTGTTCAAATATGGATGTGATGACGAAGAGTCATTGAAAAAGGAGAAACGACATTTGAAAAGAGCTTTTTTGTGTGAAATGTTTATTCAGCAACAAATTTTGACCAGAACTTGTCGGTTTCTCGTAGTGATACTACAGCTTTGACCGATACAAATGGCACAAACAGTCACGGACTGAACGACATCTCATCTGCAAAATTCGAGTTTGATTGGGTTACCAAAACGAAAATCAAAAATGAAACGCTGCTTTGTTACTGTTTTGTAGGCTTAGGCTTAGGCTTAGGCTTAGGCTCAGGCTCAGGCTCAGGCTCAGGTTCAGGCTTAGGCTTAGGCTTATAAGTCAGCTGCACTTTATTTATTCGCTAATCATGCGCCATCCTGAGCCATGCCATCATGCGCCATGCCATCATGCGCCATCCTCCCCTATGCCATCATGCGCCAACCTGCGCCATGCCATCATGCGCCATCCTGCGCCATGCCATGATGCGCCATCCTGCGTTTTGCCATCATGCATCATCCTGAACGTCCATACCTTAGAAGAATCATCAAAAACAAGCTCAAGTTAAAGGCCTACAAGAAAAATAAATCACAAATGCTATCAGCTGACGCTATCAACCACACAAAACTGTTGATAGTTTGAAAAAAGCGCTCGAAAAGGCTTGAGAAGAGCTGGATCTCATATAACTGGATCTGGATCTCATATAACTGGATCTGGATCTCCTATCTCCTATCTCCTATACCTACACGATCGACGCTTTTCTACGATGTTTGGACGCCCGTGTAAAAGCTATTGGAGATCTGTTTGAAAAGGAATTGTTTAGGAAGAGCTTCTATGAATTGTTATGAGACAATAAAAGTTATTTTTAAGAAAAATCTTTGTCCTTTTGAGTTGCTTTTTATACAGAGACTTTTTTATATGTAACGGTAATTTTGGCCCACGCTGTAACCATCAAAAATCGAGTTTTTCAAATGATTCATTCTGTATATTGTTGATTAATTGTTTTGAGTTTATTTAAGTGAGATAAAATCCATAGCTGGGGGGTACTTTTTAGTACTGGTAAGGGGTACTGGTAAGGGGTACTAGTAAGGGTACTAGTAAGGGGTACTAGTAAGCCTTAAATCTAGGGAAAAACCAATAATCTAGCCGATGGGATTGTAGCCTTGAGCTCCCGACTAAGCGATAGGGCTCTTAGCCAGTCGGCTATGGCGTATTTGATAGGGTATCTTCTCAACTCGATTACCAGTTCCATGTCTCGTTCCCTCGTATCGACTGTCATCCAATCGATCAAGACTTGAGTCTCTTGAACTGCATGGAGAGCACATTTTTGGAGATACACAATACATTTTCTTCTTGCTCAAAAACGAAATTTCAATGTCGCCAACCAAATAATTGAAACAAATTTATTTAAAAAACAATAAATAAAGTGTTAAATCAATTTTAGCCAAATTGGTTTGTCATTTATTTTTGTTTGTTTAGCAGATTGAGTCGATCGGAATTATCTAGCCTTTTCCTTGGCTTGATCCTGTTTATCTACGATACTACTAACGAAAACCGATGACAAGACATTCTATAGGTTGACCGGATTACCGTAGTCTTGCTACAGTGGTCTCTTACAATTAACTGACAAGAGAATGAGACGTAAGCTGACATTAACTGACAACTAACGTAAGCTTTCGCTCTAGTCTTAAAGAAAACAAATCTCTGGCGCTCCGGCTCCGGCGTAAAAAAGCCGCCGGCAAAAATCAGTGTGCCAGAAATCCGAGAAAAGCCTTCATTTCTTCGAAATTCATACGGCTATAACTTTGTGTATTTTGCTGATTAGCGGTTTTTGAAAACAGTTTCTGAACTTACATCTTCAGGCCTTTGAAACCTACCTCATATTGTAACTCGCGGGTAACTTGGGAAGTTTCCCCTAGTTAGCATTTTCCTTCAAAGAGCACTGTAGTAGACTTGTGTTTCGGTTGAACCAGAAACGTTCTTTTTCGGTTCGGTTTCGGTTTCGGTTCAACCGAAGTCAACCAAAATCTTTCGGTTCGCTTCGGTTCAACCGACAAGATTAGTTTTTCGGTTTGGTTCGGTTTTGGTTGAACCGAGAAGATGATTTATGATGAAGAGAGAAGCGAAGATGAAAAAACTCCTTCAGTAGAGCCTTCTTCCGACGAGTGAGAGACTTTATAAGGTAAGTACTAAAACTTCCGTGCCAAATAACTTACGCTTGGGGCAACGAGGGCAAAAGTTATATAGGTAGTCGTGATCAGCATCGTCGATTCTATAAGATCCATTTGGTCTCACTAGGCAACGCTGAGATTTTGCAAGCGTGAATCCAAAACAAAGCTTTATGACTTACGCAAGTCGGATACGGGCAACACGATGGCGCTTTATATAGTTATATAGGTAATCGTGATCAGCATCGTCGATTCTATAAGATCCATATGGTCTCAGTTCAATCCCAGATGCCGACCTGAAGGACTTCCCTTTTCAGTGCAATCATCACCAGCTTTAACTGTTAGACTTGTACTCTGAGCGAAGACAAGAGGTAAAATAGATCTAGGTCTATTTTGGAAACCATTCGACAAAGGTTTTTACAAAACAAACTTTTTAGATGTGTGCTTTGATCAAATGACGAATTTTTAAAACTTTGCGTCTTTTTTTAGTTCAGTTTTGAAAGCACCAAAATAGAGCTTATATGCTGTTCAGAATCTTAATTCAATGAGCCACTTTTAGATCTTTTACGTTTGTTAACCAAAGAAATTTAAAAATAGAACTTGTAAATGATGTGGTCTCAGTACCAAAATAGCCAGTTGTTTGCTATAAAATGCAATGAGGTCTTCTGATTGTAACCGGTTCTCTTCATTGGAACAAAGTCTCCAAGATGACTCGTCCACTCTGCTCTTTCATCGTGCTCCTCTTCGCTATTCTTCTCGTCTTCAGTAAGTTTCAGTTTAAATACGATAAAAACTTGTTAATTAACTGGTTTATTAACTTGTTAATTTCAAAACCCAAGCTAAATCAAGATTACAGGCACTGTTTCCTTCGTCGATGCTGAGTCTTACGCAAGGTGTAACCCTTCTTGTCCAGTGAGTTTTGTGAATACGAATCAGTCTTTCAAAAATGACTTCTTTTGATATAAACGTGGTTGATAAGGTTGATTAAAAGACTAAAATAAGATTGTTTTTCACAAACATCAGACTCATGGTCATAATTTTCTTATCTCATCTCAAAATTATCATTTTCAGGATATCGGCCGTTGTTGTGGCATAAACAACCATATGAATGGTGGTTTCTGTGTCAATGGAAACGCTTACTGCAACTAAAATAATTTGAAAGGCTTTTTTCTGGTATAAAATTGCAAAAGAAAGTTTTTGTAAAACACTTGAAGTCTTCATGTCTTTCAGAAAGAACCTGATAAAGAAAGGCTGAAAAAGCACGTGAAAACTCAATGAAGTGTGTATGTAGTCAATATGGTCAATATGTAGAGAGCTGAATTGAAAGAGACCAAAAAAGGGCACCGGGATGAATGCCGTTAACTCGAGCATTCCACTAAATCGTTACACTAATTAAAGCATTCCACTAAATCGATGATAAGGCGGCGTTGTGACGTTTCAAGACCAAAGAGTTGCGATCTATTAGAATAACTAGAGGAAAAGAAATGGAAAAAATGAAGTTTACTGAATGTTTAGTGAAATGAAGAAAAATTAACAATCTGGCAAAATTAACAATGCAGGCAAAAAAGTGATAAATGTTAGAGAGCTTGCAGCCTTTATAAACGAAGCATACAGTATAGGAAATGAGAGGTCATAATTTAGAAAAGTTAGTTGGCGTTTTTTTAGCACAGCCGGGTTGGGTCAGCGGGTCAATTTTGGCCGACCGGATCCGATCCGATCCGATGTCCATGTCTAGTGAGTTGTCGATTGTGGAATGGGTGGATTAATCCTAGAAAGAATCACTCCTTTCTCGCATCTTTTCCCTGTCTCGATATTGGATCAGGATGAAATTTTGAGATTGAATAACAGTAGAAGAAAATAGTTTCGAGATCGGTGATGGTTGGCCGGGCAACGGGTCAAAGCCGTTCCAATGTGCTCATTGAAATGTTTTGAATGCGATTGAAATGTCTACTGTGTTTTCTAAGTGTCTACTACTCTCAAATCTCTCCTGTTTTTTTAATACCCCTTTAGATAATCCCACAGGATGGCTTTCATTTACAATCTTAATCTTCGGTACACTCATTTCGTGTCCTCTTCCTCAATTTATCTTTTCCGTTCTTCTTTCTGATGAAGCAGCAATTTTCCGCTTGTAACTCTTGTAACGCTTAATAACTCTTGTTTTCTAATACTCTCAATTCACTTATCACTTCACTTATCACAGCTTTCTCTGACCCAAACTTTGGCTACATACAGTACCGGTGATCAAATGAGATCAAAATCATATCCCTTCCAAAATATCCCTTCTTTGGAGGCTTGTAACATTTTGTCTAGTCATCGTACAAGCATATTCCATAAAGATTCTAAAAGCTCTTTTTTAACTCTGCAACTTGCACTATAAGACTTTTAAGAATGCGAAAATTTAAGACAATTTTTAATGGCTTGAATCAGAGGCAAAAAAAAATGTGTGCTTTTCCGAGCGATTTTCATCTATCGTAGACCCTTCGAATCAATTTTAAGCTATGTTTTTTTGAAAAGAGCTCAAAAAATTGATCATTGGGTAAGATCCAGCGAGTTAGACTTTTAAATTAATCTTTCAGTTTAGCATCAAGGCTTAAAGCTGCCATTAAAAAGCAAAAGTAAACAATTCATGTGGGATTTAAAAGCTTTCCAATACGGTTAATATTATTAAACTTTAATAAAAACACTAAAAAAGGTTAATTAAATGCATAGGACGTTGCATTTAATGCTAAAGAAGGAAAGCATTTTCTAAACGAAGACGATCTCAAAAAGTGGTTTTAAAAAGTGGCTATTGGGTTGATGGAAAAGTCCTTTCCGATTTTTTGGGAGAGTACCTTAAATTTGTCGAATTTTGACGTTTTATAGCTCATCCTAAAGCTGAATTCAAGACGGATCGATTGGTAAAAACCGTTTTGAGATATCTCTTTTCTAAAAGTTTTTACAGCTATTTTAGTGTTTGAAAAATGATGAAAAATCGGCTTTTTGGTCATGATGAAAAATTCGCTTTCTTTGCCACTTTTCAATCATTTTTTCTAAGCGCTGGTTAATGCTAAAAATATGTGTTATATCTCAAAAAAATCACCCATTTTCTCTACTTTAATTTGATACCTAAGCGAGCAGAAACTAACGTACTGGTGCCGAGATATGTGCGTTTGTTTGAGAGTAGACTTCGACTACGCGACGCTCCTATAGGGGGATTTTCTATTAGAATATTAACGGTAATACACTTATGGGGGGTTCTAGTGCTATTTATTCTGCACATTCCTTCGTAAGAATATATAGAAAAATTGCGTCAAAGTTGACCTACTAACCTACAGAAGTCGATCAACTTTGACGGTTTATAACTCGAGGTACAGACATTGGATCGACTTGTGCTTGATTTTAAAAGCATCCTCATCAAATTTGACTAGAGAAAAGTGCTATTTATTGTGTACATTCCTTCGTAGGAACATAGGGAAAAACGGCGTCAAAGTTGACCTACTAACCTGCAGTCTCTGGGGCAGAGGCTTGCCTCATTGTATTGGGTTGATGGAAAAGTTCTTTCCGATTTTTTGGGAGAGTACCTTAAATTTGTCGAATTTTGACGTTTTATAGCTCATCCTAAAGCTGAATTCAAGACGGATCGATTAGTAAAAACCGTTTTGAGATATCTCTTTCTAAAGGTTTTTTTCAGGATAGATTTAATGCTACAGGTTGTACGCAAAGCATTTCCGAATCCACTAGAGTGTGTTCCTTGCAGACAACGCGTTTTCTAAAAAGGGCGCGCCAAAGATAAGCTACCGTAACCCTATGCTTTGCATCAGCAAATTTTTCGAAATGCAAATGTACATTAAAATCTTGCGCTTTTTTTTATTACTCTTTCCTTAAATTTTTGTTTTTTTTTCTCTTTTTCAAACAGGTTAAATTGTTAAATTGGTAATTCCTACTATTTAGAGTTACCTACTACTACTATTTACTACTATAACCGTGTGATTGTGAGAGAAAATGAATGCTTCTCCCAGTAATAGGGTAAATTCTAGTGATAGTTGCCTTTACGCTCATAAATCATTTTTGAGAGTTCCGAAACTCCTTCGCGTAAACCTAAAATGCCCTCATTAGACTGGGATTTTATGTCAAAGTATGTAGATGTGAGCAGTAAAGAGAAAGAAGAAAGAGAAGAAGAAAACTTACCCTTGTCTGGGTCTCCAAAGGACACCGGATAGATCCCGGTGAACGCCTCTTTCTTCTTGTTGTGGATAGACCTAGAAATCGAGGATTCGAATTTGATTCTAATAAGGAAACGATAGAAATACTGTAACTTTAACGATAGAACTTTAAGTACTATTAACTTTAAGTACTACTAGTAAACACTGTAAGTGTAACTATTGGGTTGATGGAAAAGTCCTTTCCGATATTTATCCGATACCTTAAATTTGTCGAATTTAGACGTTTTATAGCTCATCCTAAAGCTGAATTCAAGACGGATCGATTGGTAAAAATCGTTTTGAGATATCTCTTTTCTAAAAATTTTTACAGCTATTTTAGTAAAGGGCGGCAGAGCCAAAAAAATGGCTGTTTTCACGTTTCGTTAGTTTTCCGTGCAGAAACCTAGGCTAAAAACATGTGTTTCGTGATCAGCGTCAAAAATAACCCCTAGACACGCATTTTCAGAATCTTAGCAAAAAATTTTTGAAAAATATTGTCGCCGGTGGAAGTCGAACCAGCGACCCTCAGATCAATAGCCTTTCCTCAGCTTTTCGCGATTTTCCTTCGTTTTTCTCGTTTTTTTTTGTTTTATCATTTTTTTGATGTTGTTAGAAGGCTTTTTTTTCAGGAATTTTTCACGAAATCGTTGAAACCAATTCCGGATATTTCGTTCGGTCATGAAATCGGGTCCATAAACATCAGTAATCTCTCGATGAGCCTGTGTGGCATTGGGTTTTCGGTTGAATGCATACAAAAACAGGTGTCGCTGGTGCTCTCCGATTCAACTTGACACGACAAATGGTCGAAGGTTATTCCAAATAACGGAAACTATTTCGAGTCAACTGCTTGTTTGGTTGTGAATAAATTTTTAAACAAACTGTTACCAAGACTTATGAGCAAACCTAGCATCTAGGATTATTTTAGAATTTAAAATCAAGCATCATCTTTTATATCTTCAATCATCTTTTCTAACTTCAACTATAAATTGAATAAAGCTCAAGGTTAAATCATTCATATCTTGATACCATTCAGCTTTGGACTGGTTCTGATCATTAAAACATGAATGAACCAATACCAAAACCAAAACCAAAACCAAAACCTAGAGCTAAACAAGTTAGCAAACAATTTCGGACTGATATTGTTTGTTTGTTTGTTTTTGTTTTGTTGTTTGCTTGTTGTTTGCTTGTTGTTTGCTTGTTGTTTGCTTGTTTGTTGTACAATCTTTTTCCCCGTTTCGAACGCTTCTTGACCCAATGAAGCCATGGCGAAATCTTGTTTACATTGTTTTTCGAGATTTTTCTTTCTGAAGAAAAAGAAGAGAAAAGGAAGAACGCGATTTCTCGCTTTGATTATGCCCCCACCCTTTCATCCACTCTCTCCATCTCAATCATTTCTTTCCATTCCATTCCATCCCTTTCCATTCCATTCCATCCCCTTCCACATCTTTGATATGTTTTTTTCGATGATTAAACACATTTAATCCCATTTTTTCTATTTTCTCCAATTTTTCACTTTTTTGAAGTTGTTTTTGAAAGATTTGCCAAAAAATTTCTTAAAATTTCGATTCATTTACACATGAATCATCGCAATTTGTCATGACAATTTTTTTCAGTTTCCTGAGGCATCAATTTCAATTCTAGAAGGTGCCCAGAAAAAAGCTTATTAAGGAATTTCCAGAAGAAAAGCAATGTGGAGAAGATGACGTCGCTGGATCAGCTCATCATCAGACGACCGCGACGAAGGCAGCGCTCTACCTATTTTTCTACTACCCTGCTTTTCATATTTATTCTAGTTCTATTTTTGATCAGGTATCAATTTTGATTTTTAAGTATATTGTTGGGGTTAGGTTGCGTCCATATCCCTTGGTTCAGGCAGAATATTTATTAAAGCACCGGAGGGGTTTATATACCGAAAAGTTGAGTGCTAAATGTTTTGAAAGGTCTATGTTGTGTCTGGGGAAATCGCGGAAAGATTATGGAGGATAAAGGAGGATTAAGAGGGAACATTGATCGATAGATTTTAAGAGAAAATAGACTTTATCGGAAGAATTTCCGAACATATATGTTGTATCCGATTTGGATTGAACTCATATATCCGATTGCCCAAAAAGGCTTTGGTTGAATAAGAATACTGCAAAAAAGGCTGTATTTTAATGTGAATTCAAATCAAAGCCCTTTATTGCGTCCGATGCGACGAGCAATGTCCCTGTTTGAGTGACCAAGCGTGTGGAGCACATCGATACGTGTTTTTCCACCACATCCAGTTGTTTTCCAAGTGGCATATCTGAAAATGTAAAAACATTTATAAACATAACTAATAAGCAAAAAGATGAGCAAAACGAACAATTATCGATAGAATAAATCGTCAAATTTAAGTTGTGTCTATAATTTTTTGAGAGCTGATCAAAACGTTTTTTGTACGATAAAGTACTTTGGATGAGTGAAATGACTTGAAATTTCCGCATGGGTTGTTTTTTTTTCATTAAAAAAACTAAAAGATACTTTTCACTGGACTAGCACTTATATCCGGCTCTAAACTAGCAAAAACAGGGTGCGTCTATAATTTTTGACAGAGTGTATGTTGCATCCGATTTGGATTGAACTCATATATCCGATTGCCCAAAAAAAAGGCTGTCCTGTATTTTAATGTGAATTCAATTCAAAAACCCTTTGAATTTAATTATTTAACCCCCCCCCACCCAAAAACCCAAAAAAAACCCCCCCCACCAAAAACAACCCCCCCCCCCCAACAATTTCTTTCCCCCCCCTATTTATCCCATATTCTTTCTTTTTTCCTTTTTTTTTCCTTTTTTTTTTTTTCCCTTTTATTACCTTACAAAATAAAAATAAAAAAATACCTTAAAAAAATAATTTTATTCAAATTTAATTCACCACCTCCCATATTTAATTTACCAAAATAACCCAAACCAAAAAAACCCAATCCCCACCAACCATCCCCAAAAAAATCCAAAAAAAAAAAAAAAAAAAAAAAAAAAAAAAATTTATTTTCTTTTTTTATAATAAATTTAAACAAAAAAAAAACCCCCCCCACCCCCCCCCCCCCCCCTCCACACCCCCTCCTTATATTTACCTTCCCCCCCCCCAATTTAAAAAAAAAAAAAATTATTTAAAAATAATCCCCTCCCAATCCTTTTTCTTTCTTTTTCCATTTTTTTATTAACCCCCCAAAAAATTTTTTTTAAAAAAAAAAAAAAAAAAAAAAAAAAAAAAAAAAATAAAAAAAAACCAAAAAAAACCAACCCAATCCCCCAAAAAAAAAAAAAAAAAAAAGAAAGCCCCCTCCCCCCCTCCCCCAAAAAAAAAAAAATCCCCCCAACAAAAAAATCATAAAAAGAGAGCCAAAAAAAAAAAAAAAAAAAAGTAAAAACGCTGCGGTTTCGAATGGGTTAATTGTTTAATTAGCGGTAACTTTATCGTAAATGAAAATAATCATAAACAATAAAATAACTGGTTAATTGCAAAATTGATGCAAAAGCAAATTGATGAAAGTACACTATAAACGATAAAAACAATAAAAACAATGTAACTAAACAAAATGTAATTGTGACAATGTAAAGAAAAACATGGAAAAAAACAACTATTTGTTCTTGCAACTAAGACTGTGATGGCATCTGGAATTGCAGCGGAGACCAGGCACATCGCAGGCACATCGGTTTGACGAACATCCACCAGTACATCAGTTTGACGAACATCCACCAGTACATCGGTTTGACGAACATTCACCAGTACAGTGTCTGTGACCTATATGTACTCATCAGTTAACCAAATAAAATTTAAAACTACCTTGCTTCCCGTGAATCACGTGAATCACGCATACCCTTGCATGTCCAAGTTTAACATGAGTTTTGTAAAGAATGTTGAAGAGTTCTTCTTGTTGAATTACTCGTTGCCTTTCTGGTTCGCTACCGGCTTTCCGTCATTCGTCTTCGTGATAAAGCGTGACTCCCGTGTTTTCGATTGAAAGAATGCATCACTTCAGCAAGTTGGCTTCATGATAGTTCATTTTTGAAGTCTCCAGTGACTCCATCTCCAGTGTTGAATCGTTAAAATTTTTGATTTTATCAACCATCAGCTTGTAGATTTCGGCTGTCGGAATTTGGCACGTCTTTTTTTGCTTCAAGAAGCTGTTGAATGTTGAATTTCTCGTAGAAGCGTAACTCCATCTGTAAAACAACAACGTAAAATAGGGTAAACAGCATAAAGGCATAAAAAAAATGCAGAAGCATGTCAAAACGCGTAGATAAACTACTTTTTGGGCAAAGGTGGTGCTAACGGATTGTTCTAGGTTGCCAGAGTTAAACTTCTATGAAATTTTTAGAAAATGATTAAAAGCCTTTTAAAAACATGGGGTAGGCTAATTTCCGCCATTTTATTTGCGCAACAGGGTCATTTGCGCAACAGGGTCGTTTGCGCAACTCGCCACAACTTCCTGTTAAGTGGACCAATCTTTATGATTTTGGTTTCATTTTGTTGCACTTATTGAGATCTATAAAATGAAACCAAAATCATAAAGATTGGTCCACTTAACAGGAAGTTATGGCGAGTTGCGCAAAATGACCCAGTTGCGCAAAAAAAATTCGCGCAAAGTAGCCTATCCCAAAAACATGACACCCTACTGTGAAATAATGTTTCAATCCAAATCGGATATCCGCGGTGAGTTCAATCCAAATCGGATACAACATATATGTATAGCCGTTAACGAATGATTCATCTCATTTGAAACTCAAACTCATTTGAATCGAGCCATGTTCACAGAAGCCGATTACAAATTGTACACGGCTAGCGAAAAAATTTCATTCGTAATCGGCTAATTCTCAACGAATCATTCGTTAATGGCTGAAGGATTTCAGCCGAAGAAGTCTCAAAAATGAAATCTTGAGTTATGTATTGACTCAAGTCAATACCACAAACTCAAGCTCTCTAAAAGGCGCTTAAAAGCTAAAAACGCATTCTAGTTGCAGTTGCATTTTGCATTTTTCGACCAAACTAAACAACAAAAATAAACAATAATACCAAAAAGCGAGTTTATAAACAATAATAAAACAAAAATAAACAATAATACCACCGGTTCACGAGTTCTTTGACCTAAAAGCAAACAAAATAAAGCGTCATAAAGAAATTCGATAGGACACAAAAGTAAAAGCTTACCAATCTGTTACCAAATCTGAACACCTTTCTGTTGTCGGACTAAAGAATTTTTGGGGCTCCAAACGTTCCGAATATTTCCATTAGATGATCGACAACTTCAAATTGTGTTTTTTCTTTGCAATGCCCGCAAAACGACGAACTTTGTGAAATGATCCTGGTAGACCATCAAAAACTTGAATTCTCCATCGGAAACGGATTGAAGATCGATTAAATCCGTGCCTTTGACGAATGACGAAAAGGGCCCTTTTATAGCCTTTGGTTATAGTATGATAAAATGCGCACTCTTTAGAATGCGTTTTTAGCCTTTAAGCGCCTTTTGGAGAGCTTGAGTTTGTGGCGTTGACCTGAGTCAATACATAACTCAAGATTTCATTTTTGAGACTTCTTCGGCTGAAATCCTTCATCGGCTACGACATATATATATATATATCCAGTTTCTAGGTATCATGTTTCACGGAAGTGCGCTGCCCGAAGCTCGACATTCGAATTTTCCCACATCGAGTGATCGATCAAGATGGAGTCACGGATCTCGCGATGCGGTAAGTTGAATAAGAATACTGCTAATAATTGCTTAAAAAGCTAATAAATGAGCTAAGAGCTAATAAATAGCTATACATACAGAAAGTGTTTAGCAAGAACTGCACAATCATCGAGGGTTCACTCTCAATCACGATGATCGGCGCAAACACGACAATGGACGAGTTCGTCGTCTTCGAGAACCTCCGCGAGATCACCGGCTATCTACTCATCTATCAAGTCGGGTAAGTTCAACAAAAATCTTTATTTTCTTCGGTTAAATTCCTATTGACGTGCGGTTTTAAGGGACTGGCGCGAAAACGACGCGGCGCGCTTTCTAAAGTCTGGATGCGTTACCGTACCCCGCACAAAAATTACCCTTTGCCATTCTTTTCATTTTTCTTTATTCCACGATGTAGTCGTGAATGTTGCGCGGTTTTTTTATTGCTGTGTCTCTCATAATTTGTCTTCCTCCTTCTGTAAAATCTATCCTCCTTTTTGTAGCACATTTTAAGGTTATCTGTCTTGCCAAATTCGCTTCCGGTTATATTGTTTCCACTTTTGTTTTCTGTTTAAATTTTTAGAATGGTTTTGTTTCGTTTCTCTCGGGTCCCTTCTACTCCATTGTCTTAGATTCTTTTTTTTGCATGCTGCGTAGATTTAGCTTAACCGATTTAGCTTAACCAATTTATCTTAACCAATTTATCTTAACCAATTTAGCTTAACCAATTTCCTTCCAACTAAAACGCATAAAATCTACCAAATCAAAACCGGCGCGATTTTCTTGGGTTCTTCTTTGGTTTTATGTTAATTATTTTAGCAAAAAGGTATTAGATAAGGTTAAATGGTTAAAAACTCTTCTCAGTTAACAATTTTCTTTTTCAGTGCCCTTCGCACGTTAAGTCGAATCTTCCCAAAATTGCGAGTGATCGGCGGAAATGAGCTTATTATGAGCTACTCGTTGATCATCTTTCAGAACTATGATCTCATTGTGAGTGGTAGAAGCAAGATTTGATAACTTATTTTTAGGAAGTGAACTTGCCGAGTTTGACGACGATTAGGAATGGAGGAGTGCGGATCACGGAGAATTCGCATCTATGTTTTGTGAAGACGATCGATTGGAAATCGATTGTGATAGGGTCGATCAATGACATTCTCGTCGAAGACTACGCATCGATGCCCACCGCAACTAAAGGTATCTTAGACTCAATACACATAGCTATATTTTATTATGCGAATCGTTTAAGACTCTTGCGACGAGTACTGCGAGCTGGATGTTGATGAGGGTTCTTGCCATAAGATAAACGATGGAAACGCTTGTTGGAATGCGGCCACATGCCAAAGAAGTGAGCTTTTTTAAATATTCAGTTTGTGTTTTCAGTAGAAAGTGGTAGAAATTGATTGGTGGGTTGCTTAGAAAAAGAAAATTCACCACTTTTCTTTGGCAAATTTCTTTTCATTGATTGGTCCTTAGTTTTTTGGTGCCACACGAAGATCGATCACTCAAATCTGATTGTTTTCCCTTATACAATCCGCTCACAAAATTTGATTTGATTGAATGTGCTGAGGGATTCTCGTGACGTGCCCCCTTTTCCCCTTCTCAAATTCTCTCTTGCTGACTGCCAGTCACTTTTTCCGGCTTTTCCCATCAAAAGAAAAGACAATTTATGACATGCAAAATTTGGGGACTCTCGATTTTGCTCATCTCTATCACTTTTCTACAAAAATTTGACCATTTTTACAGATTTTTCAAAGTTCAAAGTCCTGGCAAGCATTTCAAATTAAATCTGAAATCTAGACGGTTGAACTTGGAAAACCAAGATGTCGAAATTGTTTAATTATCAGTGCCCAGATTCAAATTCAAATTCCAAGCGTTAATGAGGGTGTTGTCGATTCGGAAAAAAAGAAAGAGGCAAAGCGAGAGAGTGCAGAAGAAGAAGAACAAAAAAAGGAGAAAAATGAGCAAAAGAGAATGAGTGTTTGTGCGTTCGGGGACAGGCGTTTTCATCCACCTTTTTCTTCTAATGGAAAGGGGAAAGGGGTGGCCGGGGCAGAGCTTATGTTTTTGTATCTTTTTCAAAGTTCCACCTTCTTTTTCTCCCTCTACACCTCACAGTAAGCCTGGTCTTCTATGTCTCATAGAAAGAGCGTTCGATCTGTGCTCAGCTCTTGGTGAATGTATGAAAGAAAACCGAAAGGATCACCAAACATGGGCAAAACACTTTTTCCAGCTCTTTCCTTGAATCGTGGTCTTTGTTTTTTACCAAAAAGCCTTTTGAAATTGTTTTAACGTAGTTTATTAAGTTCCACATGCACATTTAATCAAAATTTAAAGAACAATCGTAAGAACAACAATTTTAGCATCCCAGCAAAACGCAAAGCTTTGCGCGCCTTGTGTTTCCTCGGACAATGCTTGTAAAGCTGGCCTTCACATACAGCGAAGACAGACATTATTGCCAACTTGACGATATCCTGTTTAATTTACAGGATGTCCATATTCCAAAGCACAAAACGGAAGTGGCCCAGGACCGGGATGCTCGGATCAAGATGGGTCACAGTGTCATTCACAATGCATCGGTAAGTAAAAAGTATTGGCAGGATTTACAGCTTGAAAACTATTACAAGCAGGCATGATTATAAAGATCAAAAAAAGTAATGCCAACTCTAGGCGGCTGCTCTCGAGCCAACGATCCGGCTGCCTGTCATTCATGTCTCCATGTGGTACATGAGGAAAAATGCATTGCCGCCTGTCCGCCGGGTTTCTTCAAATTCCTCAAACGACGGTGTATCACCGAAAAGGCTTGTCGAAGTGTGTAAGTATTCAGTATTCTTGAAAATTGTAAGCATACGCTCTTTTCTAATCTTTTTCTATTTCAGCTCGGCTCATCACAAAACAATCCATGGCGAATGTGTGCCTGAATGCCCGGACGAATATCAAGAAGGTGATGATGAAACTGGATTGGATTTTTAGAACATTAACTTTAGATTCAAAAGACCCACACCTTTGTCAAAAGTGTAAAGAAAGTTGTCCGAAGAGATGTGATGGAAAGGTTGGTTGAAATCTCAGAGAAAAAGATCCATAGCCTAACTTCCAGCTCGTTCATTCTATGAGGCAAGCTTCGAGCTTAAAAGATTGTTCGATTATCACCGGCAATTTGGAGATCGAGTTGAGGAGTGGAATGGGCTCTGAGAAACCTGAGAAATTGGCCGAAGCTTTTGGAAAGATTGAAGTGATCGAGGGGTAGTTTCCCAATCTAAACTTTTCTTATTTAATTCAGTTATTTGATCGTTCGCTCCTCGCCGACTTTTATCAGTCTTCACATGTTCAAAAGTCTCAATCGAATCGTTGGCAAGAATCTTTTCAGAAAAAGTAGGCGAAAGAAACTGACTAAGTAGTGAATTTTTGTAGAAAACGACAGTCGAAATTTTTTTGTACACTAGCAAACAGCTCTTGTTTTCTAAAGCCTGAATACAATGCTGCACTGGTGGTCATATGTACCGCAGTCAATTTTCTCTCAAAGATTACTCCCTTCAAAGGTAGCCGAATTGAAAGATGATATGATGAATACAGATGACCACTAGTGTATTTTGAGCTTTAGAAAACAAAAGATTTTTGCGTGGAAATGACACTTTCTACAAAAAATTTCATATTTACTGTACACACAATACATTTAGATATTCTCTAATCGTTTTTGACAATCAAAATCTTCGCCAGCTATTCAATCCTGGTCAAAATATCACCATCGAGAAGGGGAAATTCCAGGTTTTCGAGATAAAATGAAACTTGTTTAAAGTAGAATTTTCAAGATTCAAAACAATCGAATGCTGTGTTTCAATCGGATTCACGATTTCATGAAAGCCGTCGGAAAAGAAAGCGAAATGGACAATGATGATCAAAGTTCGGATAATAATGGCGAAAAAGCAATTTGTGAGTGATAGATAAACAAAAATGAAATATTTTAGTGTTTCAGTTGCTAAACGATTTCAATTTTTAGGCGAAGAGGTGGGGTTGGAAGTGAACGAGATCGAGGTGGAGCACAATCGTTTCACCATTGAATGGAAACGTCCGAATGGCAGCGATTTTGACTCCCGAAAATTCCTTGGATATCAAGTTTGTTTAGAGAAATCAAATCAAATTTCTGATTACAAAGAGCTCATTAGGTATTCTACAAGGAGGTGCACAGCATTGATCACAGTATGTCAATTGATGATGACCGATCGGCTTGTTCCGACTCATGGGATATGCGTTTTGAGGTAAGTAAATGGCTACCGTATTTTCTCTAATAGTAGTGCACCCTGAGCGTCGCCTAAATTGCTCGAAATCTCAAGAACCGCTTATCAGAACCTATCGATGTGAAAATGAAAATGTAGGGTCGGAAAATGTAGCTGACGATGAGATCTAGTGGGGGATTAGAGTGTTGAGCTTCTGCAAAAGCTTGGAAATCGTAAAATAGTCACCAACTACTATTGGGGTGCACTACTACATATAAGAGAAAATACGGTATGATAAAGTTTCAAACTGAATTCTCCAGCCGGAAATGGACGATGCCACAATTTCAAATCAATCCAAGACAATCGGCGTTTCAAGCTCGTCGGTGATCAAATCCAATACAATGTTTGTGTGCATTCACTGATTTTAAAAAAATAAGTCTCACTTTAGTTATGCTTTCTACGTGGAAACGAGAATTGTGAAACACGATGGAGCGAGAAATTTCGTGTCAAAGATTGGCTTCCTCGTCACCAAATATGAGCCGAATTTCAAGAGGGTCACCCCGCTTTCACCTCACTCGGTAAAATGGCACTTAATTTAAAATCCAAAAAATCTTCATCTACGAAAATTTACAAACCTCAAATACAGGTTGAGATTGAATGGGATGAGCCGACGATGGCGGACGGAAACATCTCTCATTACATCATCACATGGATACGCGAACGCGATGAAGCGATCACTCAACACGCTTGTGATAGGAGACACTCTCACGCCGCGGAACCCGAACAACCAGCCACTGCATCGGTGATGGCCACCTTTTTACCGAAGGAAGAAGATCAGGGCACTTGCTCAAATGTTTGTTTCTTTGAAGTTCTTAGTCTTTGCTTACTTTATACTAATGCCCGTGTTCTGATCTTCAGGTAGGGCGGTAGCCCACGGTTGTGAAGAGACGGGTATTTCCTTCTCTTTCTTTCTTTCTCTTCCCCCTTGTATTTCCTCTTTCTCCTCTGGCAAGAAGATACCGGATAGTTCAGTGGTTAGGGCATCTGCCTGGCAAAGCAAAAAGGCAAGGAAAAAGGTCTAGAGTTCAATCCCCTTTCCGGAAATCTTTCGTTGTCATTCCTTACTTTACTTTAAGATGTTGTACCCGATTTGAATTTCAATTCAAATCGGATATCTGATTTGGATTGAAACATTATTGCACAATAGGGTACCATGTTTTTAAATCTTTTTAATAATTTTCTAGAAATTTCATAAAAGTTTAACTCTGGCAACCTAGAACAGTCCGTTAGCACCACGTTTTTGCCAAAAAAAGTAGTTTACTTACCCGTTTTGATATGCTTTTGCATTTTTTTTATGTTTTTATGCTGTTTACGCCTATTTTACGTTGTTGTTTTATACTCTATTGTGCAATAATGTTTCAATCCAAATCAGATATCCAAATCGATTCTACGAGAAATTCAATGACTTCTTGGAACGAAAAAAGACAAGTCAAATTCCAACAACCCAAATCTACAAGCTGATGGTAGATCAAATTAGAAATTTTAGCGAATCAACACTGGAGATGGAGTCACTGGAGACTTCAAAAAATGAACTATCATGAAGTCAACTTGCTGAAGTGATGCATCTGAAGTGATGCATCATCTTTCAATCGAAAACACGGGAGTCACTCTTTCTCACAAAGACGAATGACGGAAAGTCGGTAGCGAACCAGAAAGGCAACGAGTAATTCAACAAGAAGAACTCCTCAACATTCTTTACAAAACGCATGTTAAACTGGACTTTTCCTGGACTTTTAGGCAAAAACGTGGTGCTAGCAAACTGTTCTAGGTTGCCAGAGATAAACTTCTATGATTTCTATGAATTCTAAACTTCTATGACTAGAAAATGATTAAAAATATTTAAAACATGATACCCTATTGTGCAATAATGTTTCAATCCAAATCGATTAAAAATCCAAATCGGATACAACAAATACTTGTTAATTTAGCTGCCCGCTTGCTGTCAGTGCGCTGTGCTCCCCATCGGCATCCACAAATCCAGTGGACTCACTCCTTGAGGACGACGAGGAGATCTCGCAAAATGCGTATGTCGAGAACGAAATTCGAGATTCAGAATGTGTACAATCATATGTTCACCAATAGGTTTCTTTTGAGATTTACTGCACTAGAAGATAGCAGTAGGATTAACTAAATGTAGATGATTTGCCCTGATCCATTTGCAGTATGTTTGCTGACGAGGGAGATTCACCAAGCTACCACCGGGTTTCGAAACGGGACCTAGCTCATCTAGATCAGTTTTTTTACGCTGATTCCGAATCTGCAGTCAAATCTACCCTGGAGACTATATCACCCATATTCACCGAATCCTTTCGCAACATTGCTACAACAGACAACGCAACAACAGATCCACAAACTTTAAGCTTACTTTCACTGTTTGTCGTCTGCTTCGGCTTCGTCTGCACGAGGCATTGCGTTTGCTTAAATGTACTAACGATCTCTGTCTATTTCTTAACTTAAATCATCTCTTTCTTAACTTTTCAAAATTAACAATTCCTGTGGCTATTTAGTGTAAACTGAAAAATCTAGACAAGTAATTTATAAAATTTTTTAGCAATCAGCGAAGAAAGAGATCAATTGAGGTGTCAACGGGAAAAGATGTCAAAAAGAGAAAAACGGTCAAAGATGGAAAAGAAAAAGCTGGGAAAGCTGCAGGGAAAAGTGTATGTTTTGAAATTATAGCTAGAAATTGCTAGAAATTGTTTTCCTTTTAGCAAACGTCTAAACGATCGGCAGTATTGCTTGCGTCGAGTCACTCACAAGAGACTTCCCCCACTTGGGATTACATTATTCGATCGAAAAATGTCACTGGCACAAGATTCAAGATTGAGAATCTCACCCACTTTGGAAACTATCGGGTATAATACAGGGTGACCAGAAATAACGTTGCGGGATTTTCGGCAGCCTAAAATCCTCATAGTTTCAATTTTGGGAGACAGATTTATTTTTAACCTATTCTCTGTGATTGTTTTTATTAGTTTCTTTGTTGTTTTACTTTGTTTCAAGTCTATTTATTTTTTTATAGGATGACAAACAAGGGATCTGCGATTCTGGAGCTTCATCGTCAAGGTCAATGCTTGAGTGCGATCGCGCGATTGCTACGTGTTTCTCATCAGCTCATCTCAAAAGCGATTAAGTGATACAAGGAGCTTGGCAACGATGGAGATCGTCCAGGAAGAGGCAGAAAAAGAACTGTCAACACCTCCAGAAATCGCAAAGTGATTCAGAAGCGCGTGGCCCGGAATCCACAGGTCTCAATGAGAAAGATCGCTCGATAGACGGGGATCGCTCGCGAATCGGTTCGACTTATGGCCAAAAATGAGCTCAATCTTCACCCTTACAAGCTCAAGCAAGGGCAACAACTCGACGACAACAACAAACGAGTTCGACTCGAAAGATGTCGAGAGCTTCTCAAGCGGGCCGCAACTTCACACTGGGAGCGAATCCTGTTTTCTGACGAGAAGCTCTTCTTGGTGGAGCAAAGCTACAACCGCCAAAACGATCGTATTTGGTCAACGTCCTCTCCAGGCAGCTCTGCGGTTGTTCAACACCGACAAAATCCCAAATCGGTCATGGTATGGCCCGGAATCTGCGCAACCGGCAAAACTCCCTCTCATTTTCATTGATTCCGGGGTGAAAATCAATAAGGATGTGTACCAAAAAAGATTCTTGAGGATGTTTTGCTTCCATGGGCTCAACAGCACTTTGGTAACGAATTTTGGACCTTCCAACAAGACTCAGCTCCTTCTCATCAAGCCAAATCCACACAGGACTGGTGTAGGACAAACTTTCCGGATTTCATCTCGGCCCAGGAATGGCCTCCGTATTTGCGTGATCTCAATCCGTTGGACTACAGTGTTTGGTCAATTTTGGAGGCAAGGGCTTGTGCAAAACCCCACAAAAGTTTGGAGGCTCTTAAGCGATCGTTGACCAGGGAATGGGATCGAATCACTCCGGCCGAGCTGCGGCCCATCCTCGAAAACTTCATCAAGCGTTTGAGGTTCTGCATCGGAGCCAAAGGTGGCCACTTTGAAGAAAAGTAGATTTTATACTCTCTTTATATCTGTTGTTAATAAAAAAAATGTTTCTGTTACAAAATTTTTTAGATTTTTAAAAAATAGGCTAAATTAGGCCGCAACGTTATTTCTGGTCACCCTGTACTTTAAAATGGCTTTCAGCTTTAGAAAATGGCTTTTAGATCTCGATTGTTGCTTGTCAAAATGTGAGCGTTGCTGAGAACTCATGCACCAGCTCGTGGAAAAATGTTCGAACAAAGCCAATTCGTGAGTGAACTTACTAAAATCTAAAGTTCTTTTAATCTAAATCTAAAATTCTTTTACATTTTACTAGCAAAAAACTTTAGCTGAATACGATTTGGTGAAAAACGACACGATTCTCGTTGAAGTGATGAATGAAATAACGAACGATGTGAAAGTGAAATGGGATGAGCCGGTTGATCCAAATGGGTTAATCCTTGGATACAGGATTCGTTTAGAGAATCAACTACAGAATGCGGTAAGTGTTGCTAAAGTCTCTAAAGTCTTAAAGAAATCGGAAAGCAAGCGGAAAGCAATAAAGTATTTCAGCACGCTTTCGATCAATGCATGAGTCGATCGCAGTACAACGAGAGCGGCGGCGGGTGGTTGTTTCCGGGTTTACCCGATGGAACGTATAAGGTAACTTTAAGAAATATCTACTATATATGTTATGATCTAGAAATCCGTCCGATCTAGACTGATTCTAGATTAGACTTTCGATCTAGAGTGAAGTGAGGTCAAACGTCCGATTTTGAATCAATCAATCAATCAATCAATCAATCGATCGATCACTCTAACTCAGACGTCCGATGCAGACTTAGATTTAAAGTGATCGGCTTGATTCTAAATCGGACGTTGACCTCACTTCACTCTAGATTGAACGTCCAATCTAGAATCGCTCTAGATTGGACGGATTTCTAGAGCGGACATCACAGGGTGTCCGAAACAAAAGTGATCATCGGTTTGAGTCTGAAAAATTTTTCTTATTGATTTTTATACAAGAGATTATACAAGAACACAGCAATACATTATGATTAGGAATCTACTATATATAAAAAAGCAGTGTATGTTTGTCTGTCTATCTATCTGTCTGTCTGTCTGTCTGTTTGTCTGTTTGTATGTCTGTCTGTCTATCTCTCTCTGTCTGTCTGCCTGTCTATGCGGGCATTTTCCCGGTCATGTTTTGCCCAATAAGGCTAAAACCTCTTTAGAAAACCTTAGAATATATTGCAGTTGTGCCATTTAAAATAAAAAATTTTAACAGTCAAAATTGAGTGGCACTAGGGGGGATCGAACCCAGATCATGTGTCCCGTAGACAAGCGCGCTCTCGACTGCACCACGGCGACGCAGTTTGAGCTGACTAGCAATTAGCATATGAGAAACGCATCCGGAAACCGTAAAAAAAAGTCAGAAAAACCATTTAGCCATGTCTCATTTTGCCTTCGGTGGCGCTTGGGAGGAGAGGGGGCGTGGCCAAGGTGGTTAGCGTCCCGTCTACAAAACGATTGCCCTATGGGGGTGTCGGGTTCGATTCCTGTCCGTTCCAAACTTTTTTCTGTTCCCGTCTGTTCCAAACTTAGATTTTTCAAGCATGAAGTTGAAGTATGCAAATTTGGGTTGCCTCAGAGCGAAGGTATTGTTACAGGGGTCACAGGAGGGGAGCGGGAAGCGCATCATTCCGCCGAGCGCACCCAATATAGATGTCGTTATTGCTGCGGAGGGTTGGTCTCGTTATTGCTTTTAAGGATTAAGATATCTTTGTGATCCCAGTATTGTTGCAAAGCGTGAGACGTGGCGTTAGTCGCGCCGAGCGCCATTTAACTCGAAAGATAAAACCGTCAGCCCGTCAACGTCAAGCCGAAAACATCGAGCGAGAAAAAACCCGCCGTTAGGCACATTTTTTGGCTGGTCTAACTAATAAAAGCTAAGAAATCAAAATTTCAAAACGAAAGGATTTTCAGATCGAGATCCGAACCGTGTCACTGGCTAGCATCTCTCAACCGTCTTCACCGAAAGCAATGATTGATGTCTATGCCCGATCGTGGTTCACTTGGAAACGATTACTCATCAGTTTAAAAAAAAGATTTTCTATAAAATCTATAAATTTTAGGCTTATTCATTCTCGTTATTCTGATTTCAGTCGGAATTTTGGGAATCTGGTCGATCATGAAAAGATATTATGGAAAACAAGTGAGCAAACGATTTGTTGTTGATTCAAAATGGCGTTTGAATCAACAATTTGGGTTTAGTGTGGTGAATTCGTGCGACATGTCTCCGCAAATCCGGAATATCTTTCACAACTGGAAGTTTATAAACAAGTGAGTATGAGAGAATCGAGTTTTTTAGAGATAGAGAGATTCTAGGATGCCTGGGAGTTGCGAAGGGAAGACTTGGATATGGAAGAAGAGATCGGAAGTGGATCTTTCGGAAAAGTATAGATAATATTCATATAAAATTTCATATTATTGCATTTTCAGGTCTACCGAGGTCATGCTCGTCAAGTGAAATCATTATGCGGAGTGATTTTCGGCGATTGTGCTATTAAGACCGTCACCGGGACAACTTCAGCTTCTGATCGATTTCATTTCCTACTCGGTAAACTTTGTTGTCGTTACTATTCAAAAATCTACAATTTAAAGGATACAAATCCTTATAGCTTATAGATTATAGATTATAGATTATAGATTATAGCTTATAGATTATAGCTTATAGATTATAGCCATAAAAGCTTATAGAAGCGTCTGTGATGAAGCAATTCAACACAAACTTCATCGTCAAGCTTTATGGAGTTGTCTCCGATGGGCAACCGGTGTTGGTGGTGATGGAAATGATGTCAAAGGTAAAAGAAAAGCAGGGAAAAATTAGAGGATACTAAGGTTATAGACAATACTAAGGTTATATATCCCCATACCTTAACAATTATCTATTTAAAAATGCCTACCATAGCATGTGCATTAACCCTATAAAAGAAATGATAAATAGATGCTGATAAAGGTAGCCCCCACCAAGATACTATCCGGTTATACATCCCATACCTTAACAACTAGTTCAACCTTAACAACTAGTAGATAAAACAATATTATAGGTTTAAGCTAGATAGTTATTAAGATTTTACAACATTTCGCAGTAAGACACTTTGCTGTAAGACACTTTGCCATAAGACACTTTGCCGTAAGACACTTTGTCGTAAGACACTTTGCTGTAAGGCACTTTGCTGTAAGACACTTTGCTGTAAGACAATTTGCCGTAAGACACTTTGCTGTAAGACTTTTTGCCGTAAGACAATTTGCTGTAAGACACTTTGCCGTTAGACACTTTGCTGTAAGACACTTTGCTGTAAGACACTTTGCCGTAAGACACTTTGCTGTAAGACTTTGCCGTTAGGCGAATACCCCTGCTGAGTAGACTTCCTTTGGTTTGGTAAGACACTTTGCTGTAACACACTTTGCTGTAAGACACTTTGCTGTAAGACACTTTGCTGTAAGACACTTCCCGGCATTACTGCACCGAAACACAGTTATTTCAATGTCTAGTCAGTTACCTATCATGTTTACTTATCAGAATGGACATTTCGCTGAAGAATATTAGTGCTGGAGTTAGCGTAGTATTACTGTTGGGAGTTCAAGTTGTACATGTGACTACATATTTATGGCGAAGTGCCTTATGGCGAAATTTCTCATTCCCTTATTAAGGTATGGGGATGTAGAACCGGATAGCATCAAATAAAGCAAAGAAAAACTTACAGGGAAATCTGAAAGATTTTCTGCGTTCACGAAGACCGGGCGCTGAAGAGAACACCAAAGATCTGCCAGTGCCCGCGGAGACTCAGTACTTCGAGTGGGCCTCGCAGATCGCCGATGGAATGGCCTACCTTGAGAGTCTCAAATTCTGTCACAGAGATCTTGCGGCCAGGAATTGCATGGTTTGTTGGGAAATTCCCTTCAAATGTAAAGATATTCAATTTACTCGACGTGTAAAGAGGATTCCTCGTAGTTACTCGACCAACGTCGGTTAACCAAGAGTGAAACAAATGCGACCTTTCCTTTTGCTCACCCGGCACACTAGCGCATCGTTTTGGCGCTCTGATATGTCAAAATTTGGATTCTAGGCCCTAAAATTACCCAGAAAAACAACTTTTGGAATAGAAATTGATTAATATTAGCTTTTTAGAGATTTTTAGAGCTTGTTAGAGGTTTTTAGAGGTTTTTAGAGATTTTTAGAGCTTTATAGAGCTTTTTAGAGCTTTTTAGAGCTTTTTCTACGCGAAAAAAGGTGCGCCAATGTGTCCGGATGCGCAAAAAAGGTAGCATTTGTTCCAATACCGGTTAATCGAGTAGAAATTACTTATGCAGGTTCTATTCGAGTAATATAGTAGACTGATGGTAGACTCGTGATAGTAGACTGATAGTAGACTCGCAAGGAAAAGACTCTAATCAACAGTGGCTCTCAAAGTGAATTTTCTAGGTGCAAGGCGATGAAACGGTGAAGATCGGGGATTTCGGAATGACTCGCGATGTCTACTATCAAGAATATTATAAACCAACTGGAAAGAGAATGATGCCGATCAGGTAAAAGAAAAGGAGATAAAATACCGTAAAAGCGCTAATAGAATTGATTATGATAGAAAAACAAGGCAAAAACAAGCGACATTTCGAATCCTAATAGAAAACCCGGGACTTTATATCTATTAGAGTTCTATTAGAGTTTATTAGAGTTCTATTAGAGTTCTACTAGAGTTCTATTAGAGTTCTATTAGAGTTCTATTAGAGTTCTATTAGAGTTCTACTAGAGTTCTAGCAGAGTTCTACTAGAGTTCTAGCAGAGTTCTAGCAGAGTTCTAGCAGAGTTCTATTAGAGTTCTATTAGAGTTTTATCAAAGTTCTATTAGAGTCTATTAGAGTTTATTAGAGTTCTATTAGAGTCTATTAGAGTCTATTAGAGTCCATCAGAGTTCTATTAGAGTTCTATCAAAGTTCTATCAAAGTTCTACTAGAGTTCTACTAGAGTTCTATCAGAGTTCTACTCGAGTCTATTAGAGTTTTTACGGTACTTTTTCAGATGGATGGCTCCCGAATCGTTGAAAGACGGAAAGTTCACCTTGAAGAGCGATATTTGGTAATGAAATCTGGGATCATAATCATGAAATCTGGAATGTGCACAAGCAAATTTTCCAGGTCCTACGGAATTGTGCTTTATGAAATGTTGACCTTGGCTCAGCAACCCTATCAAGGACTTGCCAACGATGAGATTTTCAATTACGTCGGTGTTTCGCGAAAGATCTTGAAAAAGCCAATAGATTGTCCGGATTTTTGGTGACGAAGAATTTCATTTCTTGGTTTGTAAATCGATTTTTGCTAGGTATAATCTAATGGCTTCGTGCTGGCGATATGATCCGAGAGAGCGGCCATCTTTCCATCAACTGGTTCACAATCTCGTCGATAAAGCCTCCGATTCGTTTAGAGAAGTAAGAGTTTAAATAAAAAAGAGAAAAAGTCACTGTTATTGCTTCATTTTATCGCTTAAATGGATCAATCAATCAAATGAAATTTTAGAAATCGCACGTGATCAACAGCTTGATAATGGGCAACGATGAAGAGCCATCATCTGCGCTTTCGCCTCGGAAATTTCGAAATTCTGTGGGAGAAGTGGGAGAAGTGAAATGAAAGAACAGAAACTATTGTAATGTTTAGGTGATGCTGGAAATGGAGGAGATGAATCAGGGTTTTCGACCAAGTATCACTGATGACAATGTTTTTGAAAGTGATGCACCCATTCGACAGCACGATTACATCTCGTCGGAACTCGATGATTCGACTTGTCTTGATGTGGTTCGTTTTTTTGTGAAAGATGTATTTTAGCATTATCTTTCGTAATATCGTAAAGCATTATCTTTATTGCAATTCTACCGTAAATATTCAAATGTTTGGGTGAAAAGCAAAGCAATTCGGAATGAAAGCGGCGCTGATATATCTTTCGAAAAATGAAAAGATTGCCAATGCTTATTGCCAATGCAATAAGTTCGGTCAATAACTTTTTCCCATTTTCTCTACTTTAATTTGATACCTATGCAGAAATAAACGTATTGCTGCTGAGATATGAGCGTTTGTTTCAGAGTAAACTTAGACTATGCGATCCTATAGCTCATCTATTAGAATATTTACGGTATTTGAAATTTCAGAACGGAAGCTCTTCCCGATGGTCATCGGATCGAAAGGGCCGGAAGAATCGAGCGCTGGGCGAAATGCCCGGTCTAAACGAGGACCAAGGTTTCATCGAGCGGCCGATCGAGCCGCCTATCGAGCCGCCCATCGAACAGTCCATCAAGCCGCCCATCGAGCCGCCTATCAAGCCGCCCATCGAGCCGCCTATCGAGCCGCCCATCGAACAGTCCATCAAGCCGCCCATCGAGCCGCCTATCAAGCCGCCCATCGAGCCGCCTATCGAGCCGCCCATCGAACAGTCCATCAAGCCGCCCATCGAGCCGCCTATCGAACAGTCCATCAAGCCGCCCATCGAGCCGCCCATCATCGAGGATTAAATTCGAAAGATAGATTTCTCCACAATATAACTTCTCAATCTGAGCTTATATCATAATATTCAGGTGTCAAGCTTTCAAATGTTTTCTTGATTTTTGTTTTTTTTATTTTTCCTTAAAAGCACGTGTATTTTCTATTTTCTCTGTGATTTCTTTTTTCTTCTCGTTCATTTTTTAAGTCTTTTATTTGTCGATATTTTGCGCATTCTTAAATTTTCATTTTTTCTCGACAACCCTGAACAAAGTCCATTTCTTTTCAGTTCAAAGATTTCTTTTCTATCTCCAATAAATTATTGTTTATCATTTATGAGAAATGAGGGAAGAGAGAAGAGAGAAGAGAGAAGAGAGAAGAAAGAAGAGAGAAGAGATGTCATAGAAAGTGGGGAATTATGAAACTATCAAAATTTTTGATCCTTTGGAAGGACGCAGAAGTCGGCACGAAAGCACAGAAAGATCTGACTAGAGAATGTTGTTAACTTATCATCGCTTTTTGACTAGCCTATCTATCTAGGCTATTTAAGCTTCTAAAAAAGCAAAAAGTCCACATTAGGACCCCAAACCCAATGGCCATCTTTAGGACCCCTTCTGGCCTCGGCAGGACCACTCGCAGGACCGCAAGGGGTCCTGCGAAGCTTGCGAAATAATGCAATACTCAAAACGACTCAAAATACAGCTTTACTGTGCTCAAAACATTGAAATAAAAATGCAAAAAACTGATCCAAGGGGAATCGAACCCAGATGGGAAAAATCGGAGGCAGCGAGAAGCACTACCACTGCACCACCGAGTCATTTTTTCCCTGGGTGATGGTAGCCGTTAAAAACTCAAAAGTTGAACTAGGGGGGTCAAATTTCAAATGCATTTTTACAGAAATCTAGAGCGTATGAGCAAAAACTAAAAACGTGATCGTGTTGCCCGTATCCGACTTGCGTAAGTCATATAACTTTGATTCGAATTCTTTCGAAATCGCTTTCGAAATCTGACCATTTCCCAATGGACACTTTCACTCAAAAGCTTGTCACACGAGTTGTATGCATCCAATTCAGCGATTTTTCTTAGATAAACGTAGCCAAGAATTAGGGCTTCAAATCTCTATTTAACACTTATCGTTTTTGAAATAATTTAAACATTTGGCTGCTTTTACAAAAAGTTGTTCAGGAACTTTTTGATGAGCCTGTAGAACCGAAATTTGTAGTCAGGAGTTGCTTGGCACGGTTTTGGCACGGCTTCGGCACGGCTTCGGCACGGCTTCGGCACGGCTTCGGCACGGCTTCGGCACGGCTTCGGCACGGCTTCGGCACGGCTTGCGGGGCGGTGGGGGGGCTGCGCCGGCTCGGCCGGCCATTTCCAAAAAAACGCCAAAGATTCAGCATCTCTTTGAACACTTTTGTTGGCACGGATGACTTGAGTACCAAGTAACTCAAAATGCTCAACTTTAAGACGATATAACAATGCTGAAAACTCCAATCAACTAGATGATTGGAGCATCGCGACAGGAAAAGAAAAGAACAAAGATAGCTGCAACGGTTGACGATTGATTCTCAACTGTTGACAAGTTTCAAAAAGAACAGAAGTAGCTACAGCGAGAAATGTTTACATTGTGATTGCAAAATGATCCCAATTTGACGCTGAGACAAACTTTGTCCCTTTCAACAAAAGCAAAACTCATCGATTTTTCTTCATGCTCTTTCTAGGCACTCTAATTCTTGCAACTCTCAACTTGTCATCGGCAAATCGGTGTCCGAATGAGTGGAAGGAGTTCTCCGGACATTGCTATACAGTTTGTTAACAAGTTTGCTGATCTGAAAAGTTTTTGTCAACAAAATTAGCGTATTTTCTCTAATAGTAGTGCACCCAGCCGAGTTGATGACTATTTACGGCTTCCAAAGTTTTCCCAGAAGCTCAACACTCTAATCCCCCACTAGATCTCATCGTCAGCTACATTTTCCGACCCCACATCGATAGGTTCTGATAAGGGGTTCTCGAGATTTCGAGCAATTTAAGCAAAGCTTATGGTGCACTACTATTAGAGAGAATACGGTAAATGGCCAAGCATTTACGTTAAGAGTTTAGGTTGGGATGAGCGATCGATCTAAGAACTTCCTTGAATAGCCTAATAGCCTAATAGAATCGTGTTATCATGGAAAAGTTGTTAGCGTTATGATTTGATTGAGGATTACTTGAAAGAACTCACCGACCAGACTTGATCCGAGAATCCCAGGCAAAACACCGCCCCGTAAACCCTCGGAAACCGTTTTCCCGTAGAGTTGATATTGGAGACCTGAAAGATGAGTTTTCTCTAATAGTGCGAGCCGAGTTGATGACGATTTTACGGTTTCCAAGCTTTTGCAGAAGCTCAAGAGTCTAATCATCGTCAAGATCTGATCGTCAGCTACATTTTCCGACGCCACATCGATCGGTTCTGATAAGCGGTTCTCGAGATTTCGAGCAATTTAGGCGACGCTCTTAAATCTTAACCTACAGACGTTTCTAATCTGTAGGTTAGAAACGTCTGTAGCCTAAGAGCCTAAATTTTTGTTCAACTAAAAAAGTCGCTTAATGATCGCTTAATGAGTATAACTTTTAACTAAAAACAACAATGATATTCAACAAATAAGCCGCTTATTGCTTCTCTAGATTTTTCTAAGAAAACAAATGTATTTTCAGAAAGTCTTTGCCTCAAACACAAATTGGGAGAAAGCTGAAAAGATTTGCAAGAAAATGAGTGCAAATCTTGTATCGATTCACGATAAAAAAGAAAACGATTTTGTGATCGGTAGGTTATTGTTTGGTTTTGGTTGTACAATTGGTTGTACTTGCAGACAATTGGTTGTACTTTTCAAACAATTGGTTGAACTTGCTTTTCACAGAAAGCAAGTACAACCAATGTTATGCAAAATCTTTCCTCAAATTATCTGGCTTCTAGCTAGGAGATTAACAAGGCTTCTAGCTAGGCTAAAATGATCAATGTCTAATTTTTAACTAAAAGAAAACAATAATGCTCAACTAATAGGCTTATTAGTTCTCTTCTAGCTTCTAGTTTCATTAACAGTTGAACTCTTTGGGATAAATTGACTTCACTTTTAGAAACAACGTTCTCAACATCATGTGAAAGAGATCGAATGTCGTGGATCGGCTTGAGGGTAGGGAAAAGTTACTTTTTGTTGAGCGTACTTGTCAAATGATCGGCTAAAATAACCTTTCAAAAGGATTTTTGTACACGACGCGCGAAAATGACTCATAGCTTAATATAAATATGACGAAAACCGGACGAATGCATTTCCTCTTTCAGATTTCCTCAGCGATGTAGCTCTTAGGCTGTAGCTCTTAGGCTGTAGCTCTTAGGCTGTAGCTCTTAGGCTGTAGCTCTTAGGCCGTAGCTCTTAGGCTGTAGCTCTTAGGCTGTAGCTCTTAGGCTGTAGCTCTCAAGCTCAATATGTTGTGTGTGAACTGTTTGGATCTACGGGATCGGCGAAGTTTGTTGTGTGGTTGACCCAATTGAAGTTTTCGGGATGAGAAGCAAGCCTTAGATAGCCAGCAAGCCATAAAAGATCATCCATCAGAAATGATCCGTGACCATAAAAAGTCTATTTTGCCATTAACATCCCGTCTAGCTAATTTTTTTCCCTGAAATCCCCCGTAGATAATAGTTCCTTCTCCCAGGTAACACAAAAGTACCTTCAAGCACTCGAAAGTGCGCACTGAAATGCCAATATTACATTTTTTTAGCAGAGATAAACTGGGTTCAGGTCAAAACACTGAAAACTTTGCTGTAGGATTTCAGAGCGCAATTCTTAGTGCCAAGCCTAAGCTGAGAGCCTAAGCCGAAGCCGTTTTAGCCAGTCATTTGACAGTTGAGGTTGACAGTTGAGCTTGACAGTTGAGCTTGGCAGCTGAGCTTGACAGCTGAGCTTGACAGCTGAGAGTATAACTTAAATTCATGCTTAAATTTGTTTTTATTATCAATTTAGAGAAAGCTTCACTCAAAGAATCGGGCATGGGAATGGAGTGATGGAAGTGAGGTGGATTACACGAGATGGGCCGTTGGTGAGCCGTGGGAAAGCTCAACTGGATGGAATTGGGCATATGTTAGTTGATGAAGCTAGTAATATGAAAGAAAACCCTTCAATACATTAGCAGCAAACTTTTCTGCAAACTTTTCTTTCAGATTGACACCAATGGAGCGTGGTTCAGCATGGAGAAAAGGGCGCTGAATTTCGCTGTCTTCTGCAAGCGAAAAGTTCCTTAATAGGATCTTCGATAACTCACTCTTTGCATTGTTTGCATCCTTTGCATTGTTTTCAATTGATTAACCACTAAATAAACAAGTTTACTTATTATATTCTGAGCATATAAAAAAAGTCCTCTGTCCTTTGTTCTTCTACAGGGTTGAAATGGAAATTCGGTTTTTTCAATTATCGAAACTCGATTTTTCGACTCTAACTCGGCACCCAATCATTCAATTCCCCTAATGTATTTCTATGAAATTTCAAGTTAATTACTGCATTCACTTTCAATGTTTAGTTTAGAAACACAGTGTTACATCTTTTTATAATATTTCAAAGTTCAGAGATTCCAACCTCTCGACAGAATCATTCTTTGACAGAATTGACAGATGCCGACTGTGCAGAGGGAAAAGAAAACGGTGTTCATTTTGAGATCGTTTTCAATCCGTTGCTTGAGTATTTTTCATAATCTCTTATATACTGACTGTTTAAAGGTCAAAGAATTTGAAACTCTTGAAATTCACGACTTTCAGGCTCTCGTCAGCTGCTCAAACAGTTCGAAACTTTCCATTCCCGTCATCCCCATCACCTCTCAACTTTTTCGGCGCATTTGTGTAAACTTTTCATTGGAATTTCTCAATGAAAAGTTGGCAAAGTTATGCTTTCAGATTAACTCCAAAATTTGATCTTTTGAAAGATTGATTCTGGAGAATGATCATTTTGGAGAAACATAATGTTTTAAATGATTAAGAAAGAACTTGCTAACACGAAAAACAAATCGGCTGATTGTTGTTTTTCTTGTTGAGGCTTCAAATTCATGTCGTTGCTCATAGCAAACGTCAGAACTGAAAATATAACCACGATTCTATCTATTAGGGTGGTGCAAAAGAAACTGCCGATGGGTATCAGCTCTCATTTATCTCTTATGCTGAGAATTGGCCTCGATCCGTACCCTTTAAGATAATTGATTATCGCGAAAAACTTAACAAGAACTTAAGAAGAACTTAAGAAGCATTTAAATGTTATTTCTTTCTCAATCTTATTGATTGATTGCAATCGGGGAATGTGTGGCGAATTGCCACTGCTCTGCAGTTAATAAAAATTCAATACACAAGTTAAAGTTCAAAGTTGATGGATAAACTGCCGTAATCAGCCAATAGACGATATTCAGTTGTCCGTTTGTCGTAGCTTGCGTACTTCAAAACCCATTATTTAAGCTTGTTTTAAAGTAATGAAGCATTACTTTAAAGCATTACTTTACTTTTAAGCATTACTTTAAGAGTCAGTCGTGTGCTCCCTTTTCTATTCATCCCTTTTTCACACGCAAGTGTTGAAGTAATTGTGATAGTGCCAGGTTGCTCCAGTTTGAGCGAAGTTTGCCCTAATAAGAGAAAGTTTTGATAAATTTGTGCGTTTTCAAGACATCTACCATTGAACCACACCGAGACACGGATCTCACAAGGAATTATAAAGATCAGAGTATAAATATATCTCTTACAGAATGTATTCTTTTTTGTTTGTTTTACGGAGGCTTACATCCTGTCTTACAGACAAAGAGTAAAGGAAGCTATGCGTACGGAAACATTTCTCAATAACATTTCTCAATCCAAGTGTATGAGCGAAAACTTTTTCTTGCAGAAACTTGCAGAGAAACTCTTCATTGCTTTAAAACAAGTTCAACAATGTGCGCATTGTTGTTTGAGGTGATCGATAGTGCACATTCTTGCGCAGCAACTTTCGGCGAGGCTCTTCCTTTTGCGGGATGGATAAGTGTCCCTTTTCACGCGAAAGTCGAAGCTGTCATCGAGTTCTGTTTTACTGTTACTGTACTGTTTTGTACACTCATTGCAAACCTGAAAAAAAAACATTTAAAAACTCTTTTTGTCATAGAACACGTGTCTCTGTGGACTTTGATAAATTGATAAATGAAATTTAAATGTTTTATCTTTTCCTTTCGCTCCACATCTTTTGTAGTTCTTGTAAGTTAATGAATAAACGGATTTAAATGACTTAGATTTTTACCTGTTGAAGAGCATCAAGCAGATCTCTTCCACAAAGACGCATATATTTTCCCTTACCCATCTTCGATTGACAACTCATTACGGAGATCAATCCGAAAAGAAAAAGAAGAATAGGAATGATTTTCATTGTTCCTGAAATTACAAATGTTTAGAGCTTTCTCGAGAAACATGAAGCCAAAAAAGAATGCAAATAACACCTAATATAATACAAATATAATACAATACAAATAATACCTTAACATGTTTTAGACTTGTGACTGAAAAAGACTTTTTCAATACAATAGAGTAAAACTAAATGGTCTTATTGGTAGTGGGGGGAATTTTAACTAACAAACGATCAGTTCTGGCTGTATATATTCATTCTGTGACCTCAATTGTTTAAAACAACGACGATGTGATGTTTATAAGTTTTTTTTCGTGAAACGCAGAAAGATGTCTACTGCCATCAGATTGCAATCGTCAGATTGCAAAAATACTTTCACTCAGATTGCATCAGTCATGATGCAATCTGACTGATGCAATCTGCAAATAAGGATAGAAATAGAGACAACACTACTGTAGTTTTCAGAAAGAGGATTTCTTTTAGGAAACGGGTTAAAGTCTACAGTATCACGGTACTTCTGCAGCTTGTTTAAGAGTTCATTAGCACTGACATTGAGCTAGAAACTAGACTTTGAGCTTGATTCTAATTGGATAGCGTAATCTTGTACTGTACTTTTTAATGCAAATTTCAAGATAAACCTAGAATTTTTGAGCTTTCCATCAAGATTTTGTTATTTTGAAGCTCTGAAATCTCTAATCTCTGATTCTCTGAACTTTGAAGTACTATTAGGGTGGTGCAAAAGAAACTGCCGATTTGACGGTAAATTCAAAAAAAAGATGGCGTTCGATGGTGACATGATTACAATTGTGCAATGTCGTGCGAGAATACCGATAGGGGCGTTGATTATTAGATATTTATTCTGAATCTAGCAAGAAATACAATAAAATAGGATTAATCGTTGGTTCAGTGTTTCATGGCAATACAAAAGGAATACGAAAGGAATACGGAGAGAATATGAAAAGTGCCAATGTAAAGTGGGCTCCGACCCTTTTATCCGTCCCTTTATCTTAAAAGCAATCTTTCAGAGACGGGACAAGAAAACCAGACATTCAAATCAAAACATTAAATAAGATTTCACAGAAAAGAACCACTTTTCTGCACAACAATGGAATATTTTCGCAAGATCTCGAGCCGATTGGCAGAGATCTGCTCGAGCCGTCGGCCTGAATAACGTCCCTCAACTTGGCTTCGTTCACGACTTCTGGCCTCGAACCGTGCTCGCAATCTTCCAAAGTCTGGTCTCCCTCACGGAATCGTTGAAACCAAGTCAGATTGCATAATTGCATCAGTCAGAAAACCAATTACATCAATCAGATTGCATCAATCAGATTGCATCAGTCATCAGTCAGACAAAAATCTCCAACACATTGCTTGTGTTTTTATATTGACAAAAGCTTGAGAAAGGATTACTTGAGAATTGAGAATTGCTTTTGTTTTGTTTTTAGTTTTGTTTTTAAGGTAAATTCCATTGAGCAATCATTTCAGATATTCAAAAAATATTCCTGTTTTTTTTCTACAAGATTTATTTGTACAGAATGGAGTTTAAAGTACATATTACATAAAGTACACAGTACATAAAGTACATATTGCATCAAGTTTCCCTGTGAAATCAACAATAACTTTGCAATAACTTCTTTATAAATGAGATTTTGCAAGTTTTGCCAATCAAGCAATTTCTCTCTTTATATTTTTCTGTCTATTGAGAAAGCCGGCAGCAGACATCCTTTTGAGTTTCACTAAAAAAAACTTATAAACCATGACACATCGTCGTTGTTTTAAACAATTGAGGTCACAGATGATATATAAAGCCAGAGCTGATCGTTTGTTAGTTAAAATTCCCCACTACCAATAAGACCATTTATTTTTACTCTAGTATATTGAAAAAGTCTTTTTCAGTCACAAGTTTAAAACATGTTAAGGTATTATTTCTATTATCTTAGATGTTATTTACATTCTTTTTTTGGCTTCATGTTTCTCGATAAAGCTCTAAACATTTGTACTTTCAGGAACAATGAAAATCATTCCTATTCTTCTTTTTCTTTTCGGATTGATCTCCGTAATGAGTTGTCAATCGAAGATGGGTAAGGGAAAATATATGCGTCTTTGTGGAAGAGATCTGCTTGATGCTCTTCAACAGGTAAAAATCTAAGTCATTTAAATCCGTTTATTCATTAACTTACAAGAACTACAAAAGATGTGGAACGAAAGGAAAAGATAAAACATTTAAATTGCATTTATCAATTTATCAAAGTCCACAGAGACACGTGTTCTATGACAAAAAGAGTTTTAAAATGTTTTTTTTTCAGGTTTGCAATGAGTGTACAAAACAGTACAGTAACAGTAAAACAGAACTCGATGACAGCTTCGACTTTCGCGTGAAAAGGGACACTTATCCATCCCGCAAAAGGAAGAGCCTCGCCGAAAGTTGCTGCGTAGGAATGTGCACTATCGATCACCTCAAACAACATTGCGCACCGTGTTGAACTTGTTTTAAAGCAATGAAGCGTTTCTCTGCAAGTTTCTGCAAGAAAAAGTTTTCACTCATACACTTGGTTTGAGAAATGTTATTGAGAAATTTTTCCGTACGCATAGCTACCTTTACTCTTTGTCTGTAAGACAAGATGTAAGTCTCTGTAAGACAAACAAAAAAGAATACATTCTGTAAGAAATATATGACTCTGACGAAGACGCGCCACGGTCTCAGGGAGCAATTGCCCTGGGTCTCCGAATTTTAGAGTCTTTGCTTTGACGGAGCGTTGATTGAACTGTGCACCACTGAGCTTTCCGACAATTCCCTTGGCTTTAAAGTACCCGGGTACCTAGGAGTATATTTATACTTTGATCTTTATAATTCCTTGTGAGACCGTGTCTCGGTGTGGTTCAATGGTAGATGTCTTGAAAACGCACAATTTATCAAAACTTGCCCTTATTAGGGCAAACTTCGCTCAAACTGGAGCAACCTGGCACTATCACAATTACTTCAACACTTGCGGGTGAAAAAGGAATGAATAGAAAAGGGAGCACACGACTGATTCAAAACAAAGTTTAAATAATGGGTTTTGAAGTACAGAAGCTACGACAAACGGACAACTGAATATCGTCTAGTGGCTGATTACGGCAGTTTATCCATCAACTTTGAACTTTAACTTGTGTATTGAATTTTGACTAACTGTAGAGCAGTGGCAATTCGCACACACATTCCCGATTGCAATCAAGCAATAAGATTGAGAAAGAAATAACCGTTAAATGCTTCTTAAGTCTTCTTAAGTTCTTTGCGATAGTCAATTTTTTAAAATGGGGGTGTTTCTTTTATGGCCGGTTCTCCGTCAAAACTCGTATAATGCCAATGTAGTAAAGAATTTAATTCAGCAAAAAGCTTCTGCTTTCAACAATTTATGCACAAATCCTTTCAAAGAGCTATGTGAAATGAATTTGGTGAAAGACAAGAAAAACATCAAAATAATGAATTCAGGCGCTGACTTTTTATCCGAAATTCCGCTGGATTCCGCTGGATTCCGCTAGCAATTCCGCTGGATTCCGCTGGATTCCGCTGGCAATTCCGCTGGATTCCGCTGGATTCCGCTGGCATTCAGACTTTCAAAAAAGCCTTTTTCTCGATCCACAAAAATCAATTGTTTTCAAAATTTACACCAGCATCGTTTTTGTCAATTAAAAACTTTTTCGAGCTTTAAAGCTTTTTGAGTTTTGAGCATTGAACTTTTAATTACAAATCGGGAAATCCCATTTGATTACAAACAAGTTTACTTATAACTTTTTACCAATTTTCCTAGTGAACTTGACAACAAAAACAACAACAACACAATGCTCTTGGAAATGGTGGCTGATTTGAGTCAAAGAGTTGACACGGATTCCCCGATTTACTGGTGATTGATCCATCAAAAAAAGCTGCAGTCTTATGTTAGATCTAGACAAAGTGATGAAAAGTTTACTGTTTAGAAACTGTTTACTGTTTTTTTTCAAGTCACTTGCTAGTTATCAGCATTTATTAGCATTTATTAGCATTTAATAGCTTTACATTGAGCTTTTAAAGCTTTTTTTAAAGGTCTTTTAGTAAGTTTTTAATCAAATCACAGAAAAGAGAGGAAAATTGTGGAAACTTTTGGAAATAGTTGACGTTGAAAGGCTTTTGTCAGAAAGGGATCACGTCTTTCGTTTGCGGATTGTTGCTGAAATCTTTTTTTGTTTAATAATTTGTTTGTTACAATTTGTTTGTTACAATTTGTTTATTTAACAATTTGTTTGTTACAATTTGTTTCTTTTAACACTTTAACACTTGTTTAACACTTTTTTTGATCCTATTTTATTATTAAAACTAAAACAGCAAAAGAAATCACCAGTTCAAAAGAATTTCTTCTGAAAACCTTTACACTATTCGCTAGAAATTCTATTCTATCTGTGAAGAAGATGAAAAAAAAGAAAATGAAGATTCAAAGCAACTAAATCCAATTTTCTTTCCTTTAATACTTTTGAAAAACTTTCTAGCGTTTTCTAGTGTTTTCTAGAGTTTTCTAGATACTTTCTAGTGTTTTCTAGTGTTTTCTAGTGTTTTCTAGTGTTTTCTAGATACTTTCTAGTGTTTTCTAACTTTCTGTGTTTCTAGTGTTTTCTAGATAACTCTAGCTAACTCACAGAGTTCCTCCGACTCCCACGGGAACGGGATTCCCCCTCCAACGTACAATACTATTTTGTGTGATCACTTTTCCATTAGCAATTGCACTCTGTCGCTCACTCCACCCAACTGGAGGCATCGCCGGATTCGAAGCCTCTTGAGCGTTCAACCATTCTTTCTCCGGGCTCCCTTGATGCCATTCTGAAATGAAAAGTTTTATATGAAGCCATTTTTATGCATAAAGTGATGCTTGAATGGTGGCTAATTTGTAGTTCTTTCTGTACAGTAACTAACTTATATACAGTAGCGCTCAAAATGCTCAAAATGATGGTCAAAATGCTCAAAATGCTCAAAATGATGGTGGTAGACGGTAGACATGGTTATCGGATCAGAATCGATCCAAACTGATAGGGCGATCGGGCTAACTCGATAGGTCCGGCTGATCGGACTAGCCCAATAGGTCTGACCAATCTGGCCAGCTCGATTCAATCCGATCCGATCGGGCCAATCCGCTAGGGCCAGCCGATCGGGTTAGCTCGATAGGTCCAACCAAGCTCAATAGGTCTGGCCAGCCTGATCCAATCCGATCCGATAGATCCAACCAATCTGGCCAGCCCAATCCAATCCGATCTGATCTGATTTCGCCAAAAAACCATATCTAGTAGTATTTCTTTGTCTCTTAACTAAGCGTTAAGTAAACGAAAATCGAAAACAAACGTATATTGTGTATGATTGGCGGTGCTCCCACGTGAACGGCCGGCCCTCCATGCATTGTCAACCCGGTGGGACCAATCGGGCCTAATTCACTGGAAAACGTTCGTAATCTTATGTGATATCGCTTAAAAGTCACCCATTCAGCAATCCAGGATTGTACAGCTGCGCGTACAGCTCGAGTTCTTTTTGTTGCTGACGGAGTTTCGCGTCGTGCAGTGCAAGCGACGTGGCAAAAGCGGCCGCCTAGTGTTTGGGTTTTGAAAATAACATTAAAATTTTCACCCGTTGTGCCTGAAAAGCCTCACGTGGCTGTTCGACGAGTTGTTGTTGAGCTTTTTGTTCAAATTTTTCCCTCACAACCTGTGCTTGGAGCGCTCTATCTTCAAAATTTTGTTGAGAAATGTTGATAAAAGATAATGCAAAGTGTTTGCAAGTGTTTCTAGTGTTTCTAGTGTTTTCTAGGTAACTGCAAATAGGCTGAGGAAAAGATAATGTGCTTTTTTTGGGTGTAACGATTCTACATTCGACAAGAAAACAATTCTATTGTATTCTAAAAGAAATCACAACTACCAATCAGTAAGGTATTCTCCATTTATATCGATGACTTATCGACTTATCGACTTCTTCCAATCTTTCACCCAAGTCCTTAATTCCATTTGTGAAAAATTGGGGATTTTTGGAGAGAAAATAGTTTTTTTTTTGATTTGAGCATGATCATCAAACTTTTCTCCCATGAAACTGTTTCAAGGATCGAAACAAAAAGCAATCTGACAGGGCTAATTCAAGAGAGTAAGGCGCAGGAAAGAACTCCCAGTCCAGCTCCTCAATTTTTTGTGAGTGGCTTTTGCAGGGTGCGGTTGTCGCGTTGTCTTGCAAAAAACGAATCTTTGATGGATTGAGCCCCAATTCCTTTAAAGCATCGTTAACTCTGGTCAATTGTTTCGAATAGAGATCAGCAACAATCAGCAACAATGTTCAATCATCAATCAGCAACAATGTTCAATCATCAATCAGCATCATGTTTTCTCCTGGATTAGCTAACTCATAGTGCACCAAACTGCATCCCACCAGCAACAGATCATTATTTTCTTTCTATTTTTTGTTCCATTATTCTTTCCATCAGGTTTGGGAGTAGTTTAAGAATTTTTCCGGTAGATAGGTTTTCGGTTTTTCAGTTTTTCCGGCTTCATTGTTTTTTGGCATTCTCGTAATTAATCTCATCTCAAAATCGAGTCAAATGTCAAAATCGAATCCCAAAAACCACCAGCTTTGCATTTATGGAGTAAAAAGAAATGACGTTGACATGAATTGTTTTGTTGTCTTTAGTCAGTTCGTGTGGGATCCAATTGTGGGACGTGTGGGACCCACAGCTAGTTTTTTTCCCCGTCATAACCACAATCACATCAAATTCTTTCCCCCGAGGAGTTAGTGCAAATGGTTGTCGATTGTCTTTCGATGAACATCAAACATTTCTGCTAGCTCCTTGCAACAGCACAGCCATATCGCACAGCACACCTCTTGTCACAGGATTTGTGCCCGAAATTCAAAACCGGCATTATTTTTTCCTCAACCTAATCAAATACAAAAAGTATTGCATTATTTTAATCAATCAATTTTAATCAAAGCGAATCAACTCACCATTCCATCTATACTCATTTCTCACTATCGGCTTTTGCTCTTGCTCCTTGCCTTGCTCCTCAAGGCCATTCACCAATGGATAGTACTGCATTCGGATTGAGCTGAGGTCGTGTTCATTCTAAAGTTTCATTCCACTTTCTTTCCACAAAATTTTGATCGATTTTGATTGATTGAGTTAACCAACCGTTCCTGGCCTTTCTTGAATCGCCTCAACCTCGATGAAACTCGAAGCGATCAGCGGGGCGATGATGGCAGCAATGATGCCGAAAAGTAGAGTGAGTACAAGACAAAGGACACAAAAACCTTGTCGCAAGATCAAGCACCTGAAAATCGATCTATCACATAAGCTGTCACCTAAATCGGTCCGCTTTTAGCTACCCAACAGCTATTCTACCTTTCAGCTATTCTACACGGTGGCTCAAAAAGCCCTATCTCCTTTTAAAATGGGTAATTTTCATATAAACTTTTAAGAATCCAGCTAAACGGTGTTGATTTTCAAATTCTCCATACATTTTCACATTAAGAGTCAAATTTTTAGATCTCTAGCTTTACTAGGACAGCTTTTTAGCTTTTTAGCCTTTTCTCTAGCTTTTTGTGTGTTTCTTTATGGCCAAATTTTTATTATTTCTTTATGATCCCATTTTTCACCATAAAATTGTTCCAATAAAGCTAAAGATCTAAAAATTTGACTCTTAATGTGAAAATGTATGGAGAATTTGAAAATCAACACCGTTTAGCTGGATTCTGAAGAGTTTATATGAAAATTACCCATTTTAAAAGGAGATAGGGCTTTTCAGCAACCTGTATAGGCGATTAGGAAAGGCTTTAACAACAGCTTTTGTCTGAAAAAGTGCTAAAGATTGTAAGGACCTGGTTGTTGAAGACTTTTTGAAAGACTGAAAGTTTATTCATTTACAAACATTTGACTGCGACGTCAGCCAAAATAGCAGGGCATGATGGTGAAGAAGTTTTGATGGCGAAGAAGGTAAACAGTTTACGAATACTCAATTAGAGGCCACATTATCTAATCAAAGTCGATCAAATCATGAATGGAATTTCCACAAAGCTGAAACAAGCTGAAACACGCTGAAACAAGCTGAAACGTTGTTTGCTTTTGGTTGTGGGAAATCAATATTGGGAGAGAAATACACCAATGTATTGACTGGATGTCATTCTTTGTTTGTTTCTGAGAGAAAGGGAGCGAAAAGAAAGAAAACGGGATTCATGCAATGTTTTGTTTGCTTTTGGTGGCCACCCAAATGGTCAAATTGCTAAAAACAATACAAGATTTGTAAAGAAAAGTTTTTAAATCGGAATTTTTTAGAATTTCTGGTAGCTAGAGGTGGTCTGTATGGTTTCTTAGTGAGTCATTTGTGCTCTAATTGCATTTTCATATGTGCTTGTGGTGCTTGTGGTGCTTGTGGTGCTTGTGATGCTTGTGATGCTTGTGATGCTTGTGATGCTTGTGGTGCTTGTGGTGCTTGTGGTGCTTGTGGTGCTTGTGGTGCTTGTGGTGCTTGTGGTGCCTGAATAATCTATAAGTATATGCTAACTAGTAACCGAAATTTGATAACGATTGCTTGGTTCAATCGAGAGAATGAGTCTCTAACGTTGATGTGTGTGTTTCACTCTTTGTGCACTCGCGTCAGCTCAATCTCTTTGTGGACTCGCGTCAGTCGTGCAAAAGAAAAAGCCGATTTGACGGTAGATTCAAAAAAGATGGCGTTCGATGATGACATAATCACAATGGAATATTTTCGCAAGATCTCAAGCAGATTGGCATGCATCTGCTCGAGCCGTCGGCCTGAATAACGTCCCTCAGCTTGGCTTCGTTCACGACTTCTGGCCTCGAACCGTGCTCGTAATCTTCCAAAGTCTCGTCTCCCTCTCGGAATCGTTGAAACCAAGTCTGACACTGCCTGTGAGACAAACTGCCACCTCCGAAAGCAGCAGACTTTCCAATTTTGAAGTTTTTAAAGAGATAAGGAACCAAAATTAGAGAGATAAGGAACCAAAATTAGAGAGTTAGGGAACCAAATTTAGATAGTAATGCTGCTCGTAGCACAAACTTTTGCTCGGCCATGATCTAAATAAAAAATATAAGCATTTTTAACAACAACAACAGCATTAAAATAAAAAACAACGAAAAAATTCAAATGTCGAAATAAATAGCAAACAAATATGTGAACAAAACATAAAAAAAATAATGCCATTAGCATCGCTCGCTTCTGATAAATGAGAGCTGATACGGCAGTTTCTTTCTGGAAGAGCTACTATGGTCAGCGAGACTCACTTACGGGAACTCTCAGTTCAAGAAGGAGACCTCAAGACGATGGACCTGGTGCCCATCCAACGACCACCAAAGGAGAAGAAGCTCGCCCACGACTTCTCAATACTAAATACGGTTGCACCACCCTAATAGATAGAATCGTGGTTATATTTTCAGTTCTGACATTTGCTATGAGCAATGCCATGAATTCGAAGCCTCAACAAGAAAAACAACAATCAGCCGATTTGTTTTTCGTGTTAGCAAGTTCTTTCTTAATCATTTAAAACATTATATAATTGGTTACAATTGGAAACTTTTCCCAAAATCATTTATTTTAATCATTCTCCAAAATCAATCTTTAAAAAGATCAAATTTTGGCGTTAGTCTGAAAGCATAAATTTGCCAACTTTTCATTGACAAATTCCAATGAAAAGTTTACACAAATGTGCTGAAAAAGTGGATAGGTGATGGGGATGACGAGAATGGAAAGCTTCGAACTGTTTGAGCAGCTGACAAGGGCCTGGAAAGTCGTGAATTTCAAGAGTTTCAAATTCTTTGACCTTTAAACAGTCAGTATATAAGAGATCATGAAAAATACTCAAGCAACAGATTGAAAACGATCTCCAAAATGAACACCGTTTTCTTTTCCCTCTGCACAGTCGGCATCTTTTTCATTTCGCAGGTAAATTGTTTAAATTTATTAACGCTTTATTTATTTTCGGCTTTTTTCTTTTATAGGCTGCGATTTAATTTTTAATTTTAAATTAAATGTAATTTTTAAATGCTTTCAGACATCAGCCACATGTGGAACGTTGGCTCCAAAAGTCGCCAATTCGAATGTCAAATTCGGAGCTGGAGGGCGTGAGTGAAATCAAAAAAAAAACAGTTCATGAATAAGAAAAAAACTATTATTATTTTTGTAAAACTAAAAAACTTAGCTTCTTAACAAGGTATTTACAATTAGGTGACTTAAAATCCAATGAAAATTTTCAAATTTTCAAATTCTTAAACAGATTGGTCAAATTCTAGGGATTCCGGTTTGAGAAATTGCAAAATTTGTAATTGTAATTGTAATTGTAATTGTAATTGTAATTGTAATTGTAAGTTATAATTGTAATTGTAAATGCATACACACACTTTCTAGCACAGTAAAGCTATAGGAAGCCTGCGTTTTTTTGCATTTACCTGAAAGGGACAGGTGTCCCCATAGCTAAAAGTATTCAATTAGTTGCCTCAGTCTAGATTAGGGTATTCAGTCTAGTTTAAGGTATTCAGTTAAGATTAGCTGGATTACGGTATTCAGTCTAGATTAGGATATTCAATCTAGGTTGGGATATTCAGTCTAGATAGCTGGATTACGGTTCCTATTTTGATCTAATACGGTTTCAATACGGTTCCAATACGGTTCCAATACGGTTCCAATACGCTTCCAATACGCTTCCAATACGGTTCCAATACGGTTCCAATACGCTTCCAATACGGTTCCAATACGCTTCCAATACGGTTCCAATACGGTTCCAATACGGTTCCAATACGCTTCCAATACGGTTCCAAACGCTTCCAATACGCTTCCAATACGCTTCCAATACGGTTCCAATACGCTTCCAATACGGTTCCAATACGGTTCCAATACGCTTCCAATACGCTTCCAATACGGTTCCAATACGGTTCCAATATGCTTCCTATTTTGATCTAATACGGTGCCAATACGGTTCCAATACGGTTCCAATACGCTTCCAATACGCTTCCAATACGGTTCCAATACGGTTCCAATACGGTTCCAATATGCTTCCTATTTTGATCTAATACGGTGCCAATACGGTTCCAATACGGTTCCAATATTAGGATATTCAATCCAAATTAGGATATTCAATCTAAATTGGGATATTCAGTTAAGATTAGCTGAATTACGGTATTCAGTCTAGATTACCTAATCAAACTGCATCAGATAGGCTATTTCTCGATTCAAAAAGCCACGAAATTATAATTGTAATTGTAATTGTAATTGTATGTGTAATTGCAAATTATATTTGTAATTGTAAATTCTAATTATAATTGTATGTGTAAGGCTTAGGCTTAATTGTCAAATTGATAAGGGAATTATACAAGATTTTGCGAAAATTGCTAGAAATTTCACAAAATCTTTAGCATTTTTACAAAATTTCCAAGCAATTCAATAAAATTCAATAAAACTAATCATAAGGAACATTTGCTATGCGGAATTTTTTTCTTTTTTAACTGGTAACCGTTTCACTAATTAGTTTAGCTTATTTAGTTGAGTTGAATAGTTGAGTTAGATAAAGCCTTATCCTCGAAAGCCAAGACATATTCAATTAAATTCAATCTTTCAAATGTTAACGAGAAACGGCTAGTTGACAGCAAGAGTTGGCAGCGTTTCACTAATTAGTTTAGCTTATTTAGTTGAGTTAGGTAAAGCCTTTGTCACTGGGATTCAAATTGGAATTTGAAAGATCTAAAATTGTTGAAATCGGGCTCTGCTTCATTTGGAATGTTCTTTTTCTTTCTGTTTCTAGTTTCTCAGTTGAAAAATTTCAAAATAAAGAACAATATAAGAAAAAGCGTTACACAAGAAAATCGTTATTACCATTTTTCCATTTTTAGCATTTTTCGCAAGTTGTGGAGCGGGGCAAATTTGCTACAATTTCATGGGAACCGATCAATGTTTCAATGTGCGTTTGATAATCGTTTACCGTTTACCAATCGCTTTTTGTACCAATCACTTATAAAACAAAAGAATTTCAGTGTGCTGACGCTTCAGGAAGGTTGGAAATGAGTGTTTTTTGAGAGTTACCATTAAAACCATTAAGTAAAACCATTGACACGAAATTTTCAACACTTTTAGTTGCTCTAACTGGAACACGAACGGTTTGTGTGCCTCCTCTTTCTACACATCGCAATACAAGCGATCCTATTGCCCGAGAACTTGTGGCTTGTGTTCGACGTTGTCGTAGACAGAAATATGCACAGCTTTTAATAAAAGAACATCAATTTTAACACTTATACAAGTTAAAAGTTTCAAAAAAAGATTGCGAAAAGGATAAAAATTGCGAAAAAACGGAAAGCAAACAGAATTCGTTGTCTAGAAACAAAAACAAAAACAGAAAAACCACAAAAACAAAGAAAAAAGTCGATTTTCATGTTTGGAGCTACAATATTTAAAGGTTCAGAAAAAGCTAAGGCTAACCAATGTGAGATGTTTCCTTTTTTTTCTCGAGATGTGCTTACAAGTCATTTTATCTAACAACTAAGTCAGCATTGGTTTTGTATTAGGTTGGAAAGAAAGTTTGGAAAGAAAGAAAGAAAGAAAGAAAGAAAGAAAGAAAGCGGAAAAGAAAGCATTTCGCAAGAGGTTCCAACGTGGCGCTGCCATTGTTGGAAGAATTTTCTGTGAGTAGAAATGTGTTGGAACCGAACACGTCTTATGAGAATGACTTGTGCAATCTTTGATAAGCTTTTTGTCTTCAAAACATGACTCAAGCTTGAGTTGTTGGAGTTGCAATGTTGAAATGTTAACATAAACCCCAAAAAACCATTTTCTCAAATAAAGGAAGGAAAAAAGGGAGGAAGAAAGAAAGAAAGTTTGGAAAGAAAGAAAGTTTGGAAAGAAAAAAAGAAGGAAAGAAAGAAAGAAAGAAAAAAAAAAAAAAAGGAAAGTTCTCGGAAAAAGTTTTCACGGTGATTTTTCTAGAACCAAACCATGAATTCTTCCGAAATTTCTGAGAGAACTTGAGAAACTTGGCTATATTTCAAAAAGTTTTTGACGAAAATGACAAAGACAAATCAGAGTGAGCTTCAGGGTAAAAAAAAATAAGAGATTTCTTCAGCTGAAATGACTTTCTTCACTTTTTAAGTGATCAGCCTTTAGAGTGATCAGCCTACAAGTTTTTAATGGGTTAATGCATAGGCAATTGGTCACATTCAAAACCCTAAAATGAAGTACTTAGAAGAGGGAATCACTTTGTGACTAAGGCAAATTTCTAATGCCTAATGATCTAATGCCTTTTAACTTTTCAGAATCCCCTATTTTAGCGAACACTCAGTGCCGAGAAGATAACACGAAAAAGAAAAAATGATTTTTTCAAATGCAGCTTCTCTGTAAAGAATTTTTGACCAAAAATCGAGATTATCGAGTATTGTTCATTTATGCCTAGCTTTACCTTCATGAGGAATCGTTTTTCTCGTGCAAAAAGTGAGCTGAATTGAACATTTAATGGTTTCCGTCATCTTAAAAGCTTTTCCAGACAAATTACTGTTTTTCCTCCCTTCGACCAATTTTAGACACTCCTTTCTCAGTCCCATTTTGAGATATTTTAATGTTTAAGACACCAAAAAATAGAAGACATTAAGGGCTATCTTTTGGTATATTAAACATAAACATATCTCAAAATCAAGCTGAGAATGAGACGTCTAAAGCTGGTCGAGTCCTCTAATAAACGCCCCACTCGACCAATTTTAGACACCTCTTTCTCAGTCCCATTTTGTGATATTTTGATGTTTAATATACCAAAAAATAGAAGACATTAAGGGCTATCTTTTGGTATGTTAAACATAAAAACATCTCAAAATCAAGCTGAGAATGAGACATCTAAAGCTGGTCGGTCGAAGGTCGAGGAAATACGGTATAATTGTTTTTAAAAGTCGACACTGACATTTTCAAAATTATCTATTGATTGAGAAATTATCGATTTATTAGGTTGGAAAGAAATTTCTCGGAAAAAGTTTGACTAGAATTTCTTGAAAACGAATCCACCAATTCAAGAACACTTTATTCTCTTATTTACAAGTAGACTCAAAGAAATTACTCATAAAAAAGTCAGCAATCTGACTCATTTCTTGCTCATTTTCTTCTACTGCTCTTCAACCCTTTTCATAAATTACCACACCAGAGAAGGCATTTTTGGCTGCCGAAGAATAAATTATATTCATACTTTATTCTGTTAACATATATGACAAATGACATGCGAAGTCATCGGCTTTCACAGTCATCGGCTTTCACAGTCATCGGCTTTCACAGTCATCGGCTTTCACAGTCATCGGCTTTCACAGTCATCGGCTTTCACAGTCGTCGGCTTTCACAGTCGTCGGCTTTCACAGTCGTCGGCTTTCACAGTCGTCGGCTTTCACAGTCGTCGGCTTTCACAGTCATCGGCTTTCAAAGTCATCGGCTTTCAAAGTCATCGGCTTTCACATCTTTTCACAGTTTCCCAGGCTTCTGGGAAAACTTTGGAAGCCGTAAATAGCCATCAACTCGGCTGTTGATGGCGTTTCAAATTCTTAAACATCTTAACATTTTTGAAAGATAGATGATGTTCGTGTGGATTCTTTTCTCTTGAGAGAACGTCAGAAAAGAAAAAGATACAGTGGGGAAAAGGTTCAGAAGGTTTTTCTCTCTCTTTCACAGCGGGGGTATAGCTCAGTGGTAGAGCATTCGACTGCAGATCGAGAGGTCCCTAGTTCAAACCTGGGTGCCCCCTGATTTCTTTTTGTTTTTTTTTTTGATCCTCTCTTTTGATCTTCTTTAACTTTTCTATACGTGAGGAACTTTTTAGAGTCGATTGGTCGATAGCTTCGATTGGTCGATCTCAAAGTCTTAGATTCATAGTTAGAACGTTCGGGATCATTTCAAGTTGACTAGGTGAGACTTTTTAAAGGCTTAAAATGCCAAAAAACAACAAAAAGACAAAAAAAGCAAAAAGCTTTGCAGCAAAAGGATTTGAACCAGCGGCAAAACAATCAAATGTCGCGCCTGACACAAGACGTTTATCCACTAGACCACAGCACTTTCTCCCAATGCGTGAGGGGCTTTATAAGGTAAATACTAAAACTTCCGTGCCAAATAACTTACGTTTGGGCGAACGAGGGCAAAAGTTATGCATATTCGTGATCAGCATCGTCGATTCTATAAGATCCATTTGGTCTCACTAGAGAATGCTGAGATTTTGCAAGCTCGAATCCAAACGAAAGCGATATGACTTACGTAAGTCGGATACGGGCAACACGATGGCGCTTTATATAGTTATATAGGTAGACATGATCAGCATCGTTGATTCTATAAGATCCATTTGGTCTCAGCTCAGTCCCAGATGCTGACCTGAAGGACTTTCCTTGTAAGTACATTCAAGCACCGGATGTGATCTGGAATGCTCCTTTTAAAACGAGAATTCAAGTCCAAGATGAAGATTGGATGCTGAAAGGGCGAAGACCGTTGACTCATAATGGAAATCCGACCCCAACACCAACGAAAACCTATCTTGAATGGGGTTGAAATGCGTGAAACGAACTCCCAAAGCACTTCATCAGGTTCTCGTTCAATGATGAGATTACCAGGGCTATTGATGGCTCGAAAGATGATCTCATTGATTGCTTCAAGAAAGAATGACCGATTCCTGAAGGCGCAAGACTTCTCGCCGATGCTCCACTTAAATAATCTATCAATGGAATAAGGGTTTAATTTGAAAACATTGAATTGGATGGAGATAATGATTCGGATAATGATTATGTTGTTGATTTCTTGGCTAGTTAACTTTTTATCATTTTTTTTCTTTTATTTTTGAATGTTTTGCTATTAAATTTCAGGAAAGTCGTTGATTTTGGAAGAATTTTTGGAGAAAATGCTAAATCTTTTGCTAAATCTGCTATATCTTATTTGAAATCTATTTTCTTAAGATGCTAAAACTCTCTAATAGTATTGCGGGCTTGAAGGGTGTTGAAAAATTAGTATAGCACAATAGTATGGGGCAAGGAGAATGCGGTAGTGCATGGGCGATTGTAAACTTTCAGAAGTACTTGCCTCTAAAAGATACATCTCTATTTTAAGTAGTTAATGTTATTCCGGATGTGCTCGGCCTTATTCTATGGGTAAGCCTAGGTATGGTATACCTAGGTCTGGGTAAGCCTAGGTTGGGTAAGCCTAGGTCTGGGTATACCTAGGTCTGGGTATACTTAGGTCTGGGTATGCTTAGGCATGGGTATACCTAGGTCTGGGTATACCTAGGTCTGGGTATATCTCTGCGGTGGCTTTATTTCATTTGTCCACAAGTTTTTCATCGTTCTGATCAACTTCACACGGGTTTTTCCCTTACAACTTTTTTATTTTCACGCTGTGAACTATTGACTTGAGTAATTTAAAAGTTAAACAGTTAAAAAATGATTGCAGTCTCATCGAAAACCACATAAAATATCGAGCCAAATATCCAGATCGAGTTTATGATTGTTTCTATTTAATATTTGAAAGCACAAGTGACAATGATTGTTGCGGGATCGTTGCGATGGGTTTCGGCTTGCATAGAAGCACGATTGAAGAAAAAGACATTGAGATCTTTCCGCATTCGAGCCGCATCCAGCCAACAAGAACTTCTCGATAGGTCTTTGATGTAAAAATGACGATCAAATTTGTGGAAATCGAGTGAAAACACGCGGACAACAATGCCATATCTGCCACTAAAAAGAAGTTACTCAAAGTTTGCACATATCTCTCTAATAGCTCAAAATTTGTGTGCAAATTTATCCTCCGAATATTCCGGAAACCCTGGCGTTGATGTATTAGAGAGTTTAGAACTAAAACCTACTTCGGTTTACAATCTCATTGTCAACCATTTTCGTAGCAACCATTCCCAAAAATAAAAACGGAAAAAGGATAAATATTGTTGAAGCCGCACACTGAATGATAGTCTTTTTTGCTAAAGCAATACTTTGGAGTTTTTTCGTGTTTGTCTGCATGTCTGCAGATCAAATTTTGAATCTGCATTTGCCTTTGGCTTTTCTCAATCAAACTTTTGGTTCTTTGACCTTTCTCAATCAAACTTTTGGTTCTTTGACTGCTCCCCAACAAATTCAGGCTCTTTAACTTCTCTCCATCAAATTTCTGGCCCTTTAACTTCTCTCCATCAAATTTCTGGCCCTTTAACTTCTCCCCATCATTTTTCTGGTCCTTTAACTTCTCTCCATCAAATTTCTGGCCCTTTAACTTCTCTCCATCAAATTTCTGGCCCTTTAACTTCTCTCCATCAAATTTCTGGCCCTTTAACTTCTCCCCCATCATTTTTCTGGTCCTTTAACTTCTCTCCATCAAATTTCTGGCCCTTTAACTTCTCTCCATCAAATTTCTGGCCCTTTAACTTCTCTCCATCAAATTTCTGGCCCTTTAACTTCTCTCCATCAAATTTTTAGCTCTTTGACTTCTCCCTTCAAATCTTTACGTTAAAATTAACCTTAAAAGGGGTCCTCCATTTGAGTTTTCTTTTACGGCAATTAGTTTTAGCTGCAAACAACTGCACTTTCAACTAGAGCCATAGAAGTACGTTGAAAGGACGAAAATGCATGAACTAAAATATCCCCAAAGATAGCAGCCACTAGAAATGGATGATGTTAAGTTTCAAAGTTTCAATGCCGGGGTTTGCAGATAATTGGATATTCAGTATCCGGAAATTCTCCGGATATCTGTATGCTTTTCAAGTCGAAGTAAAAAGGTGAATTGAAAAAAGGATGCCATAGTAAAAATACCTGACTTGTGTTGGTGGTAATCAGATTCTGAGAATAGCCTAGAATGCCTGCAGTTTGTATCAGGACGTCCATTGCGACACTTGTGAATATGAAAAACGAATAGGTCAACATAAGAAGCACCTTTTGATCGCGGTACACAAGGGACAACTTGTAGATGCCGGAAGAAAAGTAAAACACTTGAAAGAGATGCATCATCAGGAAGTAAAGGCTCTGAAATGTGCCGGAATCTTTAGATTTGATGCTACTTTTGATCTTAATCGATTTAACTCGTAAAACCCTAGAAAAGCAAAGAAATAAACAATGCAAACAGTTTTCTCTGACTAGAGAAAGGCACGAACTCAAGGTGAGCAAGGGATGCTTTAAAAGGCTTTTTCCTAGCGGAGAGGAGGTACGTTGGGTACTGTGGGCGGAAGTCGAACGCGTTATCGGTTAGGATACCAACGTACCTCTTTCTAGGAAGGAGGAAGGAGGAAGAAGCTTTTTAAAGCAGGAAAGAGCCTTTTAAAGCATCCGTTTTGACGCTAATTTACGATTTAAATTTTGGTGATTCGGGAGATTTTGATTTCACATTCGGATTCCTCATACCAGACTCTATAAAGTGCACTAGTCATGACAAAAGCTCACCTTGAGTTTGTGCCTTTCCCTAATGAGCAACTTACCGCTCCGATCATCACACCTATAAACGGATACTCATAAGAGGCAGCCGAAAAGTGGAGCAATGAATATTGGTTGACCGACAGCTAACAGAACATCACATCCAAAGGACATCATCTGTAATCACTCATCACTTATAATCACTTATTACCGCTAATATTACCGCTAATATTACCGCTAATATTACCGCTAATATTACCGCTAATAAAAGCAGCGCGAAAAAGTGATCTCTATAGGTTTTTTTTAACGGGAAAGGTACCAATTGACTTAAAAAAGCATCCCGATTTCAAAGATAAATTTTTTTTTTGAAATCCGTTTGACTAAATCTTTTTAAAATTAATTTTTTCCTTTTTCTCATGTAAAGAGCTATAAATGGTTCGTTCTTGGAATCAAAATGATAAATTAAATTGATTTTGGTGTCATTCGAAAGCCTAAAGTTGACCTAATTTTTTGGTGAAAAAGGTTTTCAAAAATCTCCATTCTATGCGTTTCTACAAGGGTTTAGAGTTTTAGCTTGTATTGGGTTGGTCAATTGAAAACTGCCGGACTTTGAACTAAAATTTATTCAACATAAAACCATAAATTCATTCCAAATAATTTCCATTATTCTTGACGACTTCTGCCCATTTTACAGGCAATTTGCGGGGTTACAGGCATTCTCTTTCGTAGTAGGGTTTTGGTTTGTGTGTGAGACAAGTGTGAGACTCAAAAATCGAGGACTGGAGAGCAATGGAGATTTCAGTTTGAGCACTTTCTTCAAAAGAAACCCATTTTGGTGTCAATAGATAAGTTGTAGAGAATCAAAAATAAAGCTTACCGTATTTCTTCGAATAGAAGACCGGGTAAAGAGTATCATCGCGTACTCCTGCGTAGCAGCCCTTTTTAAAATTTCTTTTCTGCATAAAAGCTTTCAATCAAGTGCTATAGAGCTGGAAAATGACTCAAAAATCTGTTAGCTCATGTGGTATTTTTGAGTCATTTTCCAGCTCTATAGCACTTGATTGAAAGCTTTTATGCAGAAAAGAAATTTTAAAAAGGGCTGCTACGCAGGAGTACGCGATGATACTCTTTACCCGGTCTTCTATTCGAAGAAATACGGTATATCCAAATTTCCAAAAGATACACTTAGTGGTTTCGCTTAAAATGCAAGTTTTGTTGAAAGTTTTGTGAAAATTCGTAAATTTCGCATTTCTTGAAAACCACTTTTTGAATCGTTCTGAAAATTTGGATATAAGCTTGATTTTTGATTCTCTACAACTTTTCCATTGACACCAAAATGGGTTTCTTTTGAAGAAAGTGCTCAAACTGTCACAGATCACAATAGCCGGCAGTTTTCAATTCACCAAGCCAATAAATTAAAAATAATAATCAAAAAAGTAATTAAACAAATTGCGTTTAATTTCATTTCACTTTAAATCAATTTAAAGGAATTCTCTCTTGAAATAATAAAATTCTGACGACAGATGCCTTTCGGACCGTCCACCGTACACTTCGCCTTTCAGACGTTTCCGCGCCAAACGTCGGAAACTACCGTAACCCGACGCAATAAAAGGACCCCGCCAAAAAGAATTTTTCAGTCTTTCGTCGTGTTTTATTTTTTCAGTTTTTTTCCATTGACACCAAAATGGGTTTCTTTTGAAGAAAGTGCTCAAAAGCTGTCAGAGATCACAATAGCCGGCAGTTTCCGGTTCACCAACCCAATATTTATCTTTTGGGTGTGTTTTGAGTGGTGTCCCAGGTAATTATTGTGATTTTGTTTCGTCGCTATGCAACTGAATAAAGCATATATATATATAAAATCACAATTGAATAACAAAGAAAATAGTTCCAAACTTTGGCAAAATGCTTTAATTAGAAAACACGACGTTTTTGATAGTGGATCCCGCAAAGTAAACACACACACAAAATTTCAAAAAACCTAGGTGAGAATGATGAGAGTTGAGAGAATAGCCCGCAGTTTTCAATTGACCAACTCAATAGTTCGGGGTACGACCCGCTTTAACCTTATCATCGGCGATGATTTTGCTTCAGAATAACCGAGTAGCACAAAAAAGGTTAAACGGGTTTCCCCAAAACGCTCACAACATAACAAGAACACGCAACATTCAGCATAACGGTTAACGCTCGTGATACGAGTACACAACGGATTAATACTTCGTCGATGGCGACACAAATGTTAGTAAATTCTTTCTATAATGCTAGACGAGCAGATAACTACCGTAAATACTGTAATTGGACCCCATGGGGTAAACATCCGAATCAATGAATTCATCATTTTCTTGATCATCAATTCCTCGATGTCCTTGAAATCCCGTCGATGCGAGCGGCCCCAAGAGGTCCTCGATTTCCGTCTCTGTCCGATTTCCGTCTCTGATCTCTAACACCAACTTCTTTGGCTCCAACCGCTTCGATGCACTTGCTCGTCGAAGCATCCAGCCAAACCGCCGTCTCATCGCAAGCAACAATGTGCTTGTAATCGCCTTCTTTGATTGTCTTGTTCAGCCTCAGAATGTGCTCGACGATGGCCTTCTCAAATTTGCTCGGCAGCTTTTGACAAGTTGTTGTTGGTGCCCTCAAAGAAAGTTGGTGACGCCTCAATAACGACTCCATCCAGCCATGGGTTCTTTTGAAAGAAATTTCAGCTTTTTTGAATCGATTAGCCGCTTCATTCCAGATAATCCGGCCTGTCACTCGTTTCTTCTCGCCTCGACGATCCCGTATCCATTCAGCCAAACCGATATCAATCCCCTCCGAGTTCAAGTGGCTTCTAAGAGGTTCAAGTCTTCTAAGTGGGCTAATCTTTATGATTTTGGTGTTACTTTGTTGCACTTGTTGAGATCTACAATCATAAAGATTGGCCCACTTAGAAGAAAGTTATGGCGAGCTGCGCAAAAAATTTGGCGCAAAGTAGCCACTCCAAATTTAAAAACAACAAATTTATGGGATAAAATTAAAAATACAAACGATTTCTGAAAATACATGAAAATTTTCCGCTTTAAAAGAGTTGTTTGTAATTACGCGTTAGGTGGGGGTGGGGTACTATTAGAGGGATGGGGTGCTATTAGAGGGGTGGGGTCCAATTACAGTAGTTACGGTAATAAGTACCATTGGCTGTGGGGGGGAGCAGATAACCAATAAGTACCATTGACTGTGGGGGAGCAGATAACCAATAAGTACCATTGACTTCTTGAGTTGAATTTGACTTCAAAAACTACATTAAATTTAAATCAAATCAAATTTCAAAATCAATTTACATCTTCCAAAACGATAATCTCTACCAAAAATGCTATCAATTTACGCAAAATGCAAATTTTTGCAACCTCTTCTCAGTTGAACACTTTTGGCTCCAATTTTTTTTGTCTATTTCTCAATGCAAATGCCTGCACGATTTACTAGCACTTTCAAAAGCGCATAGCTAAACTTGTGAATTCTTTTCACGAAATTCCCAATCACTTTCAAGTCGTATTCATTATTTTTGCCAAATTCTAAATTTCTGACAAATTCCAACCGTGCACTTTAAAGATTAAAGTTGAGTTTAAATTCTTCAAAAAAAACCCGCTTAAATCACATTAACTCTCAAATTTGAACAAACCATTTGACGGACGAGAAATGTTTTGTACGTTTTCGTGATCAATGTTTTGCGAAAAAACAGAAAGTATAAAGCTAAAATAAACAGGAAAACGTTAACGCTGAAAGTCACATCATAGAAAAGAGCAATTTGCTTTCGAGCAGTCTCATCCGGAAAATACATTTCTCCAAAATGACGAATAGAAAGCTTGTGCTGAGTTGCATTCAAAAATAGGACCTCAATGTTGGGTCAAATATCTACAGTCAATTAGTAGAACAGGTGAAATTCATTTGGAAATTGATTGAGAAAATGAAAGGATTGAAAGAGAAAAGAAATTTGTGGGAAGAGTTGTGGGAATTTACAGGTACAAGTTAGAGTACAAGCTACAAGTACAAGTTAGAGTACAAGTTACAGTACAAGTTACAGTACAAGTTACAGTACAAGTTACAGTACACGTTACCGTTTAAAACGGCTGAAATTTTTGAATTCGGTGTTTAGAAATCGATTGGCGCAAAGCGTTTTTCTTGAAAATCAGTTCAATAAGCAGGCTATGGCCTTGGGCACAACGAGTACAGAAGGGCTAGTTCGTGGGCTAGTTCGGGGGCTAGTTCGTGGTTAATTGTGTTTAAAAGGCGAAATTTTTGACAAATTTTCATTCTGGACAATTTTCAATAGTGTAATTTAGTTTATAGCAAAGTTGTGTTATGTTCTTAATTTTGTTTTCCTCGATGCATTTCTCTGCCAAGATTTTTCAATTTTAGGTAATGGCAGACGATGCGAATGTGCAAGAAAGCCCGAGTCGACTGGGGCAACATCTGGAGCAGAAACTGACGGCGAAGATCCTGGCGAAGTCGACACTCGGTCCGAAGCTAAGATCCAAATCGTTTGCTACACAAGTCGAACTCAACTTGATGATCATCAATCTACTAGAGGGCGGCGAAGAAGAGAATATCAGAGAAGCAATTCGGTGCCTGCAAGAACGAAACGCGCTGTTGGTAGCCGCTGACAATGATCCAAAGGCGTTTGAATTGGCAGAAGTAGCGGAAAAGATTAAAGCTATTACGGGAGCTGATGGTGACAAAGGGCGTAGATTCCAAAGTTGAAATCTAGAAATTTTCAAAGTCAAATTTGCCGTCACTTTTCATCGCGATACCGTCGTCAAATCGTGCTGAAAGTGTGTTTTTTGGAATCTACGCAAAAAATTGGCCCAGGAAAGTGGAATTTGAATAATTGCAACTGGGATATCTTAGGAGAATTGATTAGGTCAAAAGACAAAATTTCTCGACCTATCGAAATCGATTCTTTTTGCATTTTGCCTCTTAGTTGGGCATCATTTAAGAATTGTTAGTGCTTAGATTTTTGGTTTGAAGACAAAAAATTCTGTACTCGTTGTGCCCAAGGCGATAGCCTGCTTATTGAACTGATTTTCAAGAAAAATGCTTTGCGCCAATCGATTTCTAGACACCGAAAAGCTCTCGAATCAAAAATTTCAGCCGTTTTGCACACAATTCTTCCCACAAATTTCTTTTCTCTTTCAATCCTTTCATTTCCACAATCAATTTCCAAATGAATTTCACCTGTTCTACTAATTGATTGTAGACATTTGACCCGACATTGAGGTCCTATTTTTGAATGCAACTCAGCACAAGCTTTCTATTAGTCATTTTCGAGGAATGTATTTTCCCGATGAGTCTGCTCGAAAGCAAATTGCGGTTTTCTATGATGTGACTTTCAGCGTTAACGTTTTCCTGTTTATTTTAGCTTTATACTTTCTGTTTTTTCGCAAAACATTGATGACGAAAACGTACAAAACATTTCTCGTCCTTCAAATGGTTTGTTCAAATTTGAGAGTTAATGTGATTTAAGCTTTAAGCTTTAAACTCAGCTTTAATGTTAAAGTGTTTAAATGCTTTTGAAAGTGCTAGCAAATCGTGCAGGCATTTGCATTGAGTGTTCAACTGAGAAGAGGTTGCAAAAATTTGCATTTTGCGTAAATTGATAGCATTTTTGGTAGAGATTATCGTTTTGGAAGATGTAAATTGATTTTGAGATTTGATTTGATTTAAATTTAATGTAGTTTTTGAAGTCAAATTCAACTCAAGAAGTCAATGGTACTTATTGGTTATCTGCTCCCCCCACAGTCAATGGTCAATGGTCCCCGTTAAAAAACCTATAGAGATCACTTTTTCGCGCGGCTTTTATTAGCGGTAATAAGTGATTATAAATGATGAGTGATTACAGATGATGTCCTTTGGATGTGATGTTCTGTTAGCTGTCGGTCAACCAATAGTCATTGCTCCACTTTCGACCATAGTTTCGGCTGTTTCTTATGGGCATTCGATTATATTTGCGTTGATCGGAGTGGTGAGTTGGCTCATTAGGGAAATGCACAAACTCAAGGTGAGCTTTTTGTCATGACTAGTGCATTTTATAGAATCTGGTATGAGGAATTCGATTGTGAAATCAAAATCTGACAAATGACTTTCCAGGCGTGTAAAACTTGAATTGTAAATTTAGCGTAAAAACTGATGCTTTAAAAGGCTCCTTCCTAGCGGGAAGGAGGTACGTTGGTAGCCTAGTGGAGAACGCATTCGAACAGCCTAATGGAGAACGCATTCGAACAGCCTAATGGAGAACGCATTCGAACAGCCTAATGGATAACGCTTCCGCCCAGAGGATCCGGGTTCGATCCCTAAGGCAGCTTTCTGTTTTTGTTTTTCTTTTGAAGCAGGATCATTCGGATTAGTCTAAATGGAATATCTGCAAATTGCAAGGAATATCTGCAATTTATGTAGAGAATATCCAATCGAAGAAATCAAAAGAAAAAGCAATTAGCTGTAAAGTAGTAGTTGCTTCAAAAGTTGCTTTAAAAGAAAAATAGAAACAAAAAGCTGTATGAGGGATTGAACTGTGATCCCGTGGGCGGAAGTCGAATGCGTTATCCATTAGGCATTATCCATTAGGCTACCAACGTACCTCTTTGAACTAAGAATGATCCTGCTTCAAAAGAAAAACAAAAACAGAAAGCTGCCTTAGGGATCGAACTCCGATCCTGTGGGCGGAAGCGTTATCCATTAGGCTGTTCGAATGCGTTATCCATTAGACTGCCAACGTACCTCTTCCCCGCTAGCAAGGAGCCCTTTAAAGCATCAGTTTTTACGCTAAATTTACGATTGAAGTTTTACACGCCTGGAAAGTCATTTGTCAGATTTTGATTTCAGATTTGGATTCCTCATGTCCGATTCTATAAAGTGCACTAAGTGCCCAGACAAACCTCACCTTGACTTCGTGCCTTTCCTAGTTAGAGAAAACTATTTTTTTTCGTCGATTTGAAAACTGTTTGCATTGTTTATTTCTTTGCTTTTCTAGGGTTTTACGAGTTAAATCGATTAACATCAAAAGTATTAGGGTGAACCAAAAGTTTTCTATTTTTTTTAATCAAAACTTTCAACATAAATAAAACAACAATGAGCGAACTCTAAGCTTCGAAATAAAGACCATTCGAATCTATGATTTGAAGCCATCTATCGGCAAGTTGGTCGATCCCGCGGCGGTACCACTCCTTGTTCTTAGAGGCGAAAAACTCGCGGCACTCTTTTTCGACTTCGCCCAGATTGTTGAAGGCTCGTCCGCGAAGCAAGTGTGCCATGGAGCGGAAAAGATGATAATCGGATGGTGCAAGATCCGGACTGTACGCTGGATGTGGAAGAAGTTCAATAGAGTCGAGATTCTTGATCATTTCCTTGGTTTGTCTAGCGGTGTGTGGTTTTGCATTGTCCTGCTGAAGGACTATGCGCTTTCGATTGACCAAAGCGGGATATTTTTCACTAAGCGGCGCATACATCCGGTCAAGTTGGGCGCAGTAGAGATTTGCGTCGATGTTCCGACTAGCTCAAAGTGAATAATGCCTTCGAAATTCCACCAAACACACAGTAATGCCTTCCTTGAGAATCGATCAAGTTTTGCTACCGGTTCTGCTACTTGCCCGGGATTCAACCACTCACTTTGCTTCTCCGGATTACTAAAATAGACCCACTCTTCATCACAAGTCACAATTCGGAGAATAAAGCGGTCATCGTGCGGATTTTCCAGCAGTTTTCGGCAAGTGTCTACACGATTTTTAGCTTAATTTTCCGTTAAATCATGTCAGCAACTTCTCGGCAGCTTTTGTTGATCTTTCCAAGGGCATGAAGGTACGGGATAACTGATGTTTGAGGAATATCCAGTTCAGCGGAGAGCCTGATGGATTGGCTTCAACAGCGTTGCGTAGAGCTTCAGAGTCCACAGTAGCTGATCAAACACTGATCAAACAAACGTGGCTGATCTTCGAGACCAAGTTCGGCGTTCTTACCAATATTGCGCAATATTGTTAGAGATCATTCCTTCACCTTCCACTTGGCATATTTTTTTGGCCGCTTCAGTTGCATTTAATCCTTGTTTCCAATAATGGCGCAAAAGTACCCGAATTTCGAATTTTTCCATCTCTTTCCTACAAAGTAAAAAATGAAAAATAAATAGTTAAACACACGATCACTTAGTAAAATATGAAAAAGCAGATCAAATGCTACAAAATAAATATGGCACGTTTATGTCGTAGCCGATTATGAATGAAATTTTTTGGCAAATCTTTCTAGTAGAGCAATCCTTTAATGTATGAGGACAATATTATATCATCTTGTAGCGAATCAAATTCTGCGTCGATTGGTACCAAATTTGTGAGTTTAGGTTAAAAATTGCCGGCGCTACAACGTTTCATTCATAATCGGCGGGACCCCCGTAGCCGATTATGAATGAGTGGGTCTAGGAGCGTCCAACCATCAAGTATTTGGTATCATTCAACGCAGAATCATTGATAATTATGTTAAATTTTTTTAATTAGAAAGATTGGATAAAAAGAAAAAAAATTAGAGCAAAAAAACTGTTTGCTCAAGAGAAAACTTTGAAGCCCGATAATTTTTTTTCTTTTTATCCAATCTTTCTAATTAAAAAAATTTAACATAATTATCAATGATTCTGCGTTGAATGATACCAAATACTTGATGGTTGGACGCTCCTAGACCCACTCATTCATAATCGGCTACGACATATATAAAACGAATTTATTAGTTTTAAAAAATTGTTCAAACTTAAAGAGAAAAAAAAATAGAAAACTTTTGGTTCACCCTAATAGCATCAAATCTAAAGATTCCGGCACATTTCAGAGCCTTTACACCCTAATGTTGCACCTCTTTCAAGTGTTTTACTTTTCTTCCGGCATCTACAAGTTGTCCCTTGTGTACCGCGATCAAAGGGTGCTTCTTATGTTGACCTATTCGTTTTTCATACTCACAAGTGTCTCAATGGACGTGATGATCCAAACTGCAGGCATTCTAGCCTATTCTCAGAATATGATTATCACCAACACAAGTCAGGTATTTTTACTTTGGCATCCTTTTTTCGATTCACCTTTTTACTTCGACTTGAAAAGAACACTTGAAAAGCATACAATGAGGGGTGTGTGGAAAGTAAAATTCGGAATTTCCGGATTTCCGGATTTCCGAATCGTTTCAGAGACCGGATAATATTCAGAAATTTCTGAATAATTTGTTTCAGACAGTTACCCAAAATTATTCATTATTCAGACAATTTCCGGATACAATTGAACGATTGAATTGAACGATTGGACAATTAAGATTAAGAACAAACTCGACATTTTCTAGAAATGGAAATCTCAATTTCTAGAAATCTCAAGAAGCAAATCATTTACAGCACTGGACAATGAAATATTATATTAGAAAAACGATCGTCACTTTCGCGCGTCTGTAACTCCGTTGTCTTTGAGTTTAAACTATTAGTGTTATACATTTCCTGAAAGCTCTTTTCAAGCACTACACAATGGTAATATTAATATTTAGAAATACTGTAAAGATAAGGGAGTTACAGACGTGCGGAAAGCGACGATCTTTTTTCAAATATTATATTTCGGGGGCTAGTCAAAACAGCCCCGTCAAATTTCTCAAAAGCTAAAGGGTTTTGCCACTTCTAAGAGCGCAGAATCGAGGTTAACACCACTTCTGGCAACCATAAGCCTACTTCTAGCAACCACAAAGCAACGCAGATCTACCCTTACTTCTTCTTAGCTAGGCTTAGCGACTTACGAGCCAATCTCCGAGTGACCGTAGATGAATCGATGAAGAGAAGAGAAAACGACGAGCAAGACGGTAATCGACGGCGGAAGATAGCGACCAGACATAAATGAACGTGTGATGGCCCTAAAAAAGGACATTGTATGCGTTGATAATATTGGGTTGGGGAGAATGAGTCGGCGCCCAACTTTAAAGGGACTTTTTGCACACATAAAGCCTTCTTTAAACATACGTTTAGTTTCATCAAAAAAATCCACTATTTCTCTACAAAATGACTTTTGAGAGATTCCACAAAGCTTTTCTTTCGTGGAGTTTATGGACTTCCAAACGCAGCTGGTTAAAATGACAAAGAGTCCGACTCATCATTTGAACAGTTTCTTTCACATAAACCCTCTTTGGTGTTTAGATAAAAAAGATAGAGCACATTCAATTAGTTAAGTTGCCAAATTTTCAGGAAGATCCCACCAATGGTTTTTTCTAGATGACAGTTTGTAGTTTTTGTGAAAAAATGGCTTTTTCTTGAGCGGAGGCGCTGTTTGAATTTTCTTTTAAATGTCATTTTGTAGAGAATTAGTTAACCATTCTACTGATATCAAACGCATATTATTTGACGAAGTCGAATAGAAGTTTTAGACATTTTTTTCATTTTCGGCGCCGACTCATTCTCCCCAACCCAATAGAAAGAATGCAAAAATTGAGAAGCAAAATCAGCAAGTTAACCAAAACATCCACCAAGAGCAGCTCCGAAAATACAGACGCGCGAAAGCGACGATCTTTTTCCAAATATGATATTTCATTGTCCAGTAGTGTATATCGGTGATTGCTCAATGTCGTTAGGCTCTACCTCTACCTCAACATCCCATTGAAACCTGGAACCCATTTGCCGTAGTGTACGTGTGTGTTCCGAAGTGTTGGCAAACGAAAATTTCAATAGTGTTACGAAAAGTCGATTTGAAAGAAATTAGCTCTCAATCAACATCGAAAAATCAAAAGCTTCTAACCAAACAAAGCACTTCGAACCAAACAAATCACTCGAAGTAAATAGTTAAACAGTTTTTCGTATCGGAGTAACGGATTATCCGCAAACCCCGGCATAAAATACGATCGACAAATGCCGAATGATTTTATTTTTACAGCTTTTCACAATTTTTCTCAGATCTACGCTCTCGCTGGTGTTCCTGTTGAGAAGAATCCGCCGCAAACGTTCCGAATTGAATTTGGAGGAGTCGCTTTGTCGTTGATCAAATATTCTGTGATCGACGTCGCCTTGTTGGGGGCCGGCTTTTTCATTTTAATCATTGTGATCATTCTCAGCGCCCTCACCCCGAAACTACATTTATCCCAGAGAACTCGAGAAATGCAACGATATTTTACAACCATGTTTCTACTACAAGTGGGCGCTAGATTGATTGCAGATTGAAGATTTGATTGAATCTTCAATCCACAATCGCTAGATTGAAGCTTTGAACCAGATTGACGCGCCCTGCCTCTTTGCCATTGGCCATCCAACTTTGAACTGAAGTATCTTGGTGTTGTGCTGTCTAATTTAACTATTCTCTATCGATTGGTGCAAAAACTATTTAAATTGGACAGCTCAACACCAAGAAATTTGAGTTCAAAGTTGCATTGCCATTGGCTAATTTTGAACTCAAATTTCTTGGTGTTGAGCTGTCCAATTTAAATATTTTTGGCACCAATCGATAGAGAAAGACTTGGCGCATCTAATGATATCAAGAATAGTTAAATTGGACAGCACAACACCAAGATATTTGAGTTCAAAGTTGGATGGCCAAGAGGCAGGGCGCGTATCAAATGTTCTAAAACCCTTAAAAATTGTCTTTTTCCGTCTTTTTCTGCATTAATACCTTTTTAGAGTTAATTACGATTAAATTAGAGTTAATTAAAAGAAAACTCAAATAGAGGACCCCTTTTAAGGTTAATTTTTACCGTTTAACGTAAAGATTTGATGGGAAAAAGTTAAAGAGCTAAAAATTTGATGGAGAGAAGTTAAGGAGCCAGAAAAATGATGGGGAGAAGTTAAAGAGCCAGAATTTGTTGGGGAGCAGTCAAAGAACCAAAAGTTTGATTGAGAAAAGCCAAAGGCAATTGCAGATTGCAGATTCAAATGCAGATTCAAAATTTGATCTGCAGACATGCAGACAAACACGAAAAAAACTCCAAAGTATTGCTTTAGCAAAAAAAACTATCATTCAGTGTGCGGCTTCAACAATATTTATCCTTTTTCCGTTTTTATTTTTGGGAATGGTTGCTACGAAAATGATTGACAATGAGATTGTAAACGGAAGTAGGTTTTAGTTCTAAACTCTCTAATACATCAACGCCAGGGTTTCCGTAATATTCGGAGGATAAATTTGCACACAGATTTTGAGCTATTAGAGAGATATGTGCAAACTTTGAGTAACTTCTTTTTAGTGGCAGATATGGCATTGTTGTCCGCGTGTTTTCACTCGATTTCCACAAATTTGATCGTCATTTTTACATCAAAGACCTATCGAGAAGTTCTTGTTGGCTGGATGCGGCTCGAATGCGGAAAGATCTCAATGTCTTTTTCTTCAATCGTGCTTCTATGCAAGCCGAAACCCATCGCAACGATCCCGCAACAATCATTGTCACTTGTGCTTTCAAATATTAAATAGAAACAATCATAAACTCGATCTGGATATTTGGCTCGATATTTTATGTGGTTTTCGATGAGACTGCAATCATTTTTCAACTGTTTAACTTTTTAACTACTCAAGTCAATAGTTCACAGCGTGAAAATAAAAAAGTTGTACCGGAAAAACCCGTGTGAAGTTTGATCAGAGCGATTAAAAACCTGTGGACAAATGAAATAAAGCCACCTCAGAGGTGGGGAGAGTTGTGGGAAGGATTGTGGAAAGTATTGTGGGGAGTTTCTTAAAGTAAAGCTACATTGAACCTTTGTTTTTCAAAGCTAGGAGAAAGAGGGCGAGGAACGACTTCAGTTGAAGTCGGTCACTGTTTTCACATTTGAGAATTGCCCTGAATTTGTTCCTCGCCCTCTTTCTCCTACTTTCAACGAAAAATTGTTTTAGATGGCTTTACATTAAGAATCTACATCAAATTGGCTATAAAATGAGCTATTAGGCAAGTTTTTTGGCTGAGTAGAAACCTTTTTATATCCATTTTAGGGCATTTTTGAACCTAAACTTTGGGGGCTCAAAAAATTTTTTCTACTGAACCAAATGAGCTAATTTCAAAAATTCATTATAAAATATATGTATTATGAACATTTTTTATGTGAGTGACTTTTTGATTGGATGCCCGGAAATACCCTCATTCGTTAGCGGCTGAATTTCGTAAACGGTTACGACATATATATTCTGAAAGCTCAGGTTGAGCTCTACACGATGGTATCAGTTTTTCGATATGTTTTCTATTTTATTCAGGGTTTTTGCTACGAGATATATAACATGGGTTCTGTCGAGTACTTTTGTAGATATGGCGTATCAAAGTTGGTGAATTTTGAATTTTGAGTAAAATTTCTCGAAAACCAGCGCCATTTACAGCATCGGAATCACCGTGAAAAACGGCATAAGATAGGCTAGGTTTGCTTTAGAAAATTCGAATTCGAAATCAGTGCTAAGTTGAAAGATTTCTCCTAGTAAGTCTTCAAAATCCAAATACAGGGAAACTTTCCATTCGTATCATTCAGATAATGCCCTTCTATGCAATGTTTATTATCTGTGAAGCGTGATTTGTGTTTGTTTTTGTGTGCAAATGCTTGCTTATCCTTTTGAAAAGCTTCCGTAACACTTTCAGAAGCTTGTCGTGAAAAATTGTTTGAAACTTGTCAGAAACTTGTCGATGAGAAGCACGTCGATTCCACCAAGATTTATTCAAGTTTTCTGGTTTTCAGCGGCAATTTTTCTGATGTTAAATGCAACCAAGTAACACCAAATTTTATCTGTAAAGGTTTAGAGGTGAAATTTTTTGGGAGAAAGACCTCCTTGAAGAAGTTTAAAGCAATCAGTTGACTTCAGGGCCTCGCAAAATTTTGTTTTCACTACAGAAAGGAAAGTTCTTTTTTAATAAAAGACTCTTTGTCTCTTTGACTCTTTGACTGACTCTTTGACTCGACTCTTTGACTGACTCTTTGACTGACTCTTTGACTGACTCTTTGACTGACTCTTTGACTGACTCTTTGACTGACTCTTTGACTGACTCTTTGACTGACTCTTTGACTGACTCTTTGACTGACTCTTTGACTGACTCTTTGACTGACTCTTTGACTGACTCTTTGAGCACTGACAAATTTACCAAAGCATTTGATATTTGGCCAAGCCGAACGGATCGAAAATGAAAAGAAAAACCGGAATCACTATGCAGATAAGCTAGCCACAGTGAAACCTGCAAAAGAACGCTGATCAAAGTTTGGAGGAGCACTTGAAATTTACAGAATTACATCATTCGTCGATTCCAAATTCTGTCAGGACTTATTGGAAGAGTGTTACCGTATTTTCTCTAATAGTAGTGCACCCTGAGCGTCGCCTGAATTGCTCGAAATCTCGAGAACCGCTTATGAGAACCTATCGATGTGGGGTCGGAAAATGTAGCTCACGATGAGATCTAGTGGGGGATTAGAGTCTTGAGCTTCTGTGAAAGCTTGGAAACCATAAAATCGTCGCCAACTCGGCTCAGTGGGGGATTTGAGTGGGGGATTTGAGGGTTGAGCTTCTACAGCTTCTGCAGCTTCTGCAGCTTCTACAGCTTCTACAGCTTCTGCAGCTTCTACAGCTTCTACAGCTTCTGCAGCTTCTACAGCTTCTGCAGCTTCTACAGCTTCTGCAGCTTCTGCAGCTTCTGCAGCTTCTGCAGCTTCTGCAGCTTCTACAGCTTCTGCAGCTTCTACAGCTTCTGCAGCTTCTACAGCTTCTATAGCTTCTACAGCGTCTACAGCTTCTGCAGCTTCTACGACTTCTGCAGCTTCTGCAAAAGCTTGGAAACCGTAAAATAGTCATCAACTCGGCTCACCCGGGTGCACTACTATTAGAGAAAATACGGTATTTATCTTGGTGGATGTGAGCGCTCTCGTGTTCTATGTATTGTTTTGGTGTCTCTGTGCTGATTTCTTTGATAGAGTTTTTATTTTTGAGACAAAATCTAACAATGAGATTTCAGTAAAAGAAAAAGCAAAAATAAAGTAAAAGTAGACAGCACCTTTCTCGAGAAATCTTTCCCTTTTCACCAAAACTTTGAATAAACTTGGTGTACAAGTTTTTTGTTGTTTCCGGCCTTTAAAGCAGTGTGAATCTTCTAAAAAAGAAAAGAGTTTCCGCTCGATTTCACAAAAAAAACTCACATTTCGACGTTTTTTCCGTATTTTTGCCATAATATGCAATAAAATCAAAGAACCAGCGATAATATATGACGGATAGATCTGAAAAGAAATCCTATTTTCGACTTATTTGTAATTTTCTTCAACAGAACTTTTTTATTTATTTTGTTTTCTTAAAAAAAAAACAAATGTATTTGGTATTCAGGTATCTTTAAATTTTTTTAAAACTCTTTCTTTATCGTTTTGCTTAGACTTGTAACGAAAATATCTGTCGATTCTTTTTGCCGTTTGCAATTTAATGTTTTTCGAGTTTTCTCAGCACCCAACTCTTGGATTTTGTCTATTTTAACTATCATTCGATGCAGAATGAAGATTTCGCGTTGAATAATACCAATATTAACTTAAGGGTGACCAAGAATTACCCGCAACAACGTCGGATTATGAGCGTCGCAATGTTATGAGCCTCATTTCACTTTTTGCTTACCTTTTTTTTATGGTTTTTGTGTATTTTTTCTTATTTTAAAGCCTAAGCCTAAGCCTAAGCCTAAGCCTAAGCCTAAGCCTAAGCCTAAGCCTAAGCCCGACGAAAAATTGATTGATAGCTTTGTTCTCTGACATTAAGGAAAGAGTCCATTGTAAGGAAAGAGTCCATTTTTCATTGACAAGCTGGAAGTAAGGGAAAAGCCTACATGTATTCTTAAAATATCCCTGCCTCTATCAATCTCAGTCAAATATCAATCTGGCCAGTATAGTTCAAGGTCCGGTTAGAAATCTGGACACGAGTACCCTAGTTTGGCAGGTTAGAAACGGGTTTACCTCTTTGAGTAGAGCGTGCTTCTCTAAAAGACACTTATTTTATCACTACCGTAATTAAACGTAAAGTTTAAGACTAGATTAGCCCTCGTCAGTATCAATCGTTTTAAGAATAAGACTTCAGCAACAAAAATTGTGAGACCAAAACACTCCTTTCTGTCCCAATTCCCCTAATTTATTGAGAAGATTTTAGAATCTTTCAAGAAAAGAACGTTAAAATTTCTGTTTTTTTAATGTCCTTTTTTCATCTCCATAGACACCGAATAAATTCATCCGCAAATTCAAAGAATAATTTTTCTGTTCCCGTAAAAACAAAGAGTAAGTCCATATTTTCGTTGTCCCGTTTCTAGGACTTTTAAAGAATTTTGTTGGGAAGATGGATTCAAAGGTGGGTTTTTTGAAAATTTATGAATTTTCATCGATTTTTTGATCTCAAATTTTTCCTTAGAAAGTGGCTCAATCACTTTACGAGGCATGGATGGATGGAAAAGATCAAGTAAGTACAAGATGGTGCATAATTACGGTAACTCATTCAAATTAGTGTCACTCCGAACAGTTAACCTTTTCTAGTTTGGTCGTTTTTAATAGAAAATTGAGGTAATTTTCTACGCTTTTGTGATTTAAGCAGAAACTTCCTCGTCACTTTTATATGGAAGTTCAAAGTTAAAACTCGCTGACCCTCGGGATCACTGCTGTTTTTTGGTAATTTTAAAGGTTTATCAGCTGAGTGAGATGAGGGGAGATAAGTTACTGTAATTATGCATCACCCTGTAGTCTTTTGTGCACGAAATTCACAAACGGACTTTTTCTGGTGCACTGAATTCTTCATTTTTCGAGCGGCGATGCGCCTAGTATCAGAAGAGATCGAGAATTCAATGCTCCAGGAAGGTTGTGTTTGCATGTGAGCTTAGTACGCATCTTTGCGAGCATTTTTCCGAACGCAGCTTTGAGTAGCACCAAAATACGACCTTACTACCGTAACCAGTAAATCATTTAGTTGCAGTAACACAAATATAAAGAATAGTCATAAAAATTGCCCGGCGTAAAACAACAAAAAAAACTTATAAAAGAAACTAGGATATTACGCATCAAGACGGGTTATGGTAACTTTCCAAACTTTCAGAAAAGCAACGAGGACGAAGAGCGAGCCGATTCCGGCTTCAAGCACGTGACATTGAGTCGTAAAAGCAAATTTGCATACGATAATGCGTATCGACAAAGTATCTCGAAATCACCGGTATGATAAAACTTTATGGCATATTGGCAGAGCTTCCTGGCACTTTCAACAAGAATGTCCCGACATGACCCTAGAAACAATGAGCAGGATAGAGTAAAGCCAGAAGTTAAGTCGAGATGGACTTTGTCAGCTTGACAGATCTTATCAGATTGACGAGATTGGTTTTGATTCTCGAATATTTCTTTTGCAGAGCCCTTTCGAGTTAAAACCGAACCACCAAGCCTTGGAACAACCTGTGAGAAGTCAGAGTGTTTTGGTGAGACGATGTGCCAAAATTTGCAAACACACCGTTTCTGGTACACAAAATTCTTCATTTTTCTTGTGTCATCACCTCATTTTTAAAAGAGACGGGAAGAATTCAGTGCACCAGAAAGAATGCGTTTACAAGTCTCAGTAGCACAGCATGAGAAATAAACCGAATTTCAGTGTGCTGCTCAATCGGTTCCTTTGAGAGTGCCACCTTCAAGAAAGAATAAAAACAAAAGTTTGAAAGTACGTTTTTTATGAAAATGCAAATTCAGCTCCACCGCCGACTGTTGAATTTCCGTTGAAATCGGTTGGTTCGGAAAAATTTTCGTGTAAATAGACTCACTGCTTTAGTATGCGAAGATCTAGTGTTACAATTTGGCATATAGATAAAAATAATCGCACAAATTTCAGAGAAATAGCATCGCTGTTGGGCCATCGAGAAGACAAAATTTTCGCGCAAAGAGTGCACAAACGAATGAGGAGGATTGGGTGAGTGAAAAGAACGAGCAAAACTTGGGATGAACTATCTCGTTTTATTGGGTCTATCTAGTTCTTCCTTTAAATTTTAATTCAATCACCCAGCACCAGGTTCCAGACTTACCAAATCCCTAAACTTGACCTTTTCTAAACTTTTTCCAATTCGGGTCAGGCTAAGCCAAACAGAGTTTGGCCTTTGACTAATCCTGGTCATTACGAGTTCTTGGATGTGTACTCTGTGCTCAAACAGAAACTGACTCTTCCTGGCGCAGTCAATTCTTTATTTTTCTTATAGCAACATTAGGTATCTCAGGAAAGAATGAAGAGTCCGTGCACCAGAAAGAATGCGTTTACAGATTTTGCGCACAAGAGCAAGTTTAGTATGTTATAGTACAAATTTGCTGGTTTCAATGTGTTCTTTTTTCAGGATGAAGTCGAATTCACCCTTTTCTATCGCTGGGTCACAAATGGAAAAGAATCGGATATAAATGAAGAGACAATTATTGCTCTTTTATTCAAAAAAAATCAAGGCAAAAAGAATATGATGTGAAGATTTGTTGAATAAACTTTTTGGAAGGATTTTCAGCTAAGAAGTGTTACGCAGAGTTTAAAATAGGTGTCGACAGCCGAAAGGAGGTCGGATTTCTGAAAAGTTTTATCAAATTTACAACCTGGATACTCATCTTAATACTTGGAATTTCATTTAAGGTTTGAAATCTCTAGGTAATCTTTTTTTTGGTCAAACTGACCACTATGAACTCATCATCCGAATGTGCGTTTGTGATCGAGCCAGCGCCAAAGAGATACACAGCTAAAATTGTTTTTTAAGGGAGGCGTTCGAATTAGGACCGATTCTCACTAGAACCACAGTCTACAAAGTACACTTCAAAGAACAAGTTTAATCCAAACACACCTTTCAACAAATGTCTCCGATCAAAATACGGTAAATCCGTGTTGAAACAGGCGGTGATTCGTGGAGCCTAAGTTGTTTGATCTTTTAAGGATTCAAATTGCAAGGTTAGTCCAGTACCACTGATAATATAGTTACGGTACCTCAAATGGTGGTTCTGACAGTACAACAGGGTCATTTCCACCAAGAGTATAGTCCAATTCTGCGCGGTTACCCACGATTTTCTCGAGTCGCTCTCGGACATCGACTACTGAAATATGTCCAAATATTAGAATTCTTAAAATTGAAACATTTATCAAGCTATTCAGTTACCTGAAGTAGTGACACGGATAAAAATCATAGCTTCAGCCGCCTCCGCCCAGGCATTCAACGCGTGACCACCGCTGATCTTTCCAATGTTCAGAGTTGTGTCACCTGGGAAAATAAGTTAATCTGATAAATGTTGTTATTAGATAATGTATAGTCTAATCTATTAAGTAACTTCGTAACCAGTCTTTAAACCCTGTCTCCTTCCCCTTTCTACCGTAATCTTGTCTCTCTTTTTTCCAATCCAATCTATCTATTTTTTGTCTGATTTTGCGAGAGTTCACAAAGGATATCGAAAGATAGTAAAAAGTGAATAGATTGGATCAAAAATAGAGAGAAGATTAAGGTAGAAAGAGGAAGGGACACGGTTTAGGAAACACTTCAGCCCGCAAATCAAACTCACCGTGTAGCTCACTTTTCGGCCAATCGTGATTCATGATGTCGGTGAGAATCGGTAAAAGCTTGTGAATAGCGCTTACACCTAATCATTATATGAAAACAATTCAAATTTAGGTAAAGTTACCGGTATGAGGATAGCCAGAATGCCCCGCTTTGCCGGTGGTTTTGATGACGAACTGAAAGGAGGAAGTAAAGGAGCTTAGTACAACAGAAAGTGCAGAACATGTTTACAGGGTCCAGCACAAAGAACGCTTAATTTTTTTAACCTTGAAGGCTCCTTTTTGAATTGAGGCAAAACGATTCTCGGTCGGCTCTCCCACTACCAGAAAATGGGGTTGGAGTTGGAGTTTATTGGCTTCCTGAAGTGTTTCTGAATAAATTACTGCCAGGATTGTCACAAGGCCCGGCCAGGATTAGGGCTTGACCCACAAAATCCCTGGGCCAGGTTTGCGGCCCGGCTCTGTCTTGGCCCACATCCCTGATTACTGTAAAGTTCAGGCTCTGTTTCATTAAAGAATACCGGAGTGAAAAGTTCGTATTTAATTGGCTAAGTGGAATTCGCCAAAAAGTATTCAAGCTTCTTAACTGAATACCTTTACTTGGTATACTGCAAGGAGCTTGGGGTATACTGTATTTAAATTTTCTTACAATCATTCCAATGTGATCCAACTCTTCACCAACGACAAAAAGAAGGCCGATCTGTAAAAAGATAGTTTTTTGATTTACATTTGGAAGTCTATCGTTGGCCAACTGTATGCCTTTGTGGTAATCAACATGTTTTCTAAATGGTGGTGGAAGTGATTTTAACCCGTGTTCAATTTTAAAGGTTTAAAGATAAATCTGATACACATATGGATTCTAAAAGGTTAGAATTAGACGCTCTAGTTGTTCCCACCAATAAACAGTAGGGTTACGATAGCTTTTTATAGAGTGAGCGCAACTTTTAGAAACGGCAAGTCCCTCACTTGCTCGGCGATCTCCGGTCGCTCCTCAACAACCCGATTTGCTGCATAGATCATTGCCGCTAATTGTCCTAAAATTTTAAATTCAGAATATTTTCATTCTATCAACCTTTCGCATCATTACACCCTCTTCCATAGATCTTTTCCTCGTCTTCTTTTGGCGGAATGTACGGGGGTACTGTATCAAGATGGGTGTTGAATAGAAGGCGGACATCTGGAAAAATACTGTAGTTACCTGATTCAGCAACATTATTTGAAAGCAGCTTTTCAAAGTGCGGTACTCAAAGCAAAAGCTTTGCATATATTAATTTGCGTACGACTTTTTTCTTTTTCTTTCATAAGCTCTTATGCAAATTTGCTCGTATAAAAGCCCCTTCGTTTCCCATCAAAATCATTTCCAAAAATTCTTTTTGTCTCCAATCTCGTCGCGCGGTGGTCGTTCTTCTATTCTACTTTCGTTCGCGATCAAAATGAATATTTACGATTCCTTCACAATTTCCTCTTCGCACCAAATTGTGAGTGTGTTTATTGCTTTTGCTTTTTTTGACAATTTTAAAAAACTTTTACAAAGTTGTTTTGTGTTTTGTGGTTAAAACGGTGTCATTTTAAGATTTAAAGACTCCTAGGCCTTGTAAACATTAGTAAAGATGCTTCTTGAACATCGCGTTTTGAAAAATCCATCAGAAACGTTTCATTAAGTTTGATTTCGACCCTCATTTCTCAGTTGATAGTGTTTTTAAAGCCTAAATTTGCTTTAACTTTTGATATTACTTGATATTATCGACCCATTTCCTTCAGTTGCGCATAATGTTGTTTTTTCAGAATTCGGTGCTCGGACGTTTGACGGAGAATTGCAGTGTCGGTCTCGGACAACACGTTTTCGCTGTGAATGCCCTCGTCGTCGCTCACCACAGTCAACTTCTTCGGGATGTTATTCGTGGTAAGGCTTTGAAATTGGCGCTATATCAAATCAAATCTAACAATTATGTTTATGAAGCTGAAACCTTATCAAGAAAAGGATATTATTTGCTGTGCGAAATGTTTTGAAGTTAAATTTGGTGCTTATGTCGTGTTGCTTTGTCAACTCATTAACAGTTTTTCGCTTGTTTGATTTTGGATCCTGATAGCTGTTCCATGTAACGTCATGATTTGAATTACAGTGAATAATCTGGTCGAAATGAGCAGATTTTGGTGCAGTAAAGGTCAAGCTATTTCGAATCATGCTTTAATTGAACAGTTTGGTTAAAGCTTTGACATTTTTATATTATGTTGGTTGCTAACGATCAATATTGAATTTGATCTAGTATACTTTTAATATGTTTATTTTTAGAGAATGGCCACACTCCGCTCGACATCCTCACCTGTTCACAGCCTCATTTCACTCCCATAGGACTCCAATTGGCGATCGATTTCATGCATTCACGCGCCATTCGAGTGGAATTTCATAAGGTTTTTTAAAAATTAAAAAATGTTTATGTGCGTTATTTGAAGTTAATCTAATAGGTGCTATTTATTTTTGCATCATTAAATTCCCTTTTTAGTTAACGGATGCAATGGCGGCTGCGCACGCTCTGGGAATATCGGATATGGTGCACGCGCTTGAGCTCAAGGTACAAAAGCCTTTTCACCTCCCCTTTTCTAGGAAAGTTCATCAAGATTTTTGGATAAAAGCTATGCTTTTCTTTAGGTCTCTTAAAGTTTAGTTACACCAATATGTGTACAACTTATTTACCTAAAACTGCCCATACAGCTCTTCCTTCGAAAAACGACGGAGCAAAAGCCCCGAAAACAAAGGCCTTCTTTTTTATTTTCCCCATTTCCCCCCCCATTTTTTTTTGTTTGATTTCATCTTTGTAACTCTAATCTAATAGAAAAACTCAGAACAGCGTTTCAGATTATGTAAATTCCTGGAGATCCAGCGATTCTTGTCGTTTTTTCGGAATGAACAGAAGTGGGATAGCGGCCACTTTTATGTAAATAAGTTGTACACATATTGGTGTAACTGAAACTATAAATGACCTAAAGAATGGTATAGCTTTTATCCACAGGTTTGTGTTTTTGCACCTGGCTGTATTACTTTTGACTTTGGTGATTTTAAGAGCAAGTTGATATTGACAAGAAATGAATTATGATATTTATCAAGCTGAAAATATTAGCTGATCATTGTATTTGTGGTGCATCTAAGTTTACATCATTCAATCCACTGATTATTTCATTTAGATTCTTCAACTCTCCGAGCACCCGCAAACGGCATTAATTGCTTTGGAAATGGCTGCAACTGGAAATCTTCACGATGACAACAAGAAAGCTGTGCTTTTGGTTTTTTTTAACTAATAAGTTAAAAGTTTCTTCATCTTTAGAATTGCTTGACCTTAATGCAAGAGCTGATTCACAATCCGTCATTCTGTGCGACGAGCGAGCTTGGACTAAAGGTGATGCGTGTTTAAGCAATTTGTTTAAGTCAAAAGCCTTGTACAATCTTTGTTTTAGTCACTGCTCAACTTTGCCTTCATCTTGGAGTCGAGCGAGCCTCGCCCACCAATTTGGACGCTCCGATGGCCGTCGATTGTTGACGCTGTAGTCGCGTGGTCTCAAGTCAACTCGGAGCCCGGAAATCAGGTTTGACCTTACAAATTCACATAATGTTTTTGCAGATCCAAATTTTGTTTTAAACTTTAAGTGGATATAGCTTTAGTTTAATTTATAATTCGTCTCTATCTTTTAAATTTAGCTTCTCGGCGAGGTGCTCGATCATTTGCCAATCGATCGTCTGCCTTTGATGGATCTTCGTGAAATCATCGCCACGTCTACTTTGCTCGACTCGCCTTCACACCAATTCAACGCTTTCAAGGAACGTCTTGCTGTGAAGCTCGCCGATGTGACAAAGTAAGATGGTTTCTTTGATAAAATTTAAATAAAGTTTTTGAATTGCTGAGCTTGTGCATATTGCTTTAAGTTCGTGTTACAAATAAGAAACATGTATTATTGGAGCAAACATTTTAAACCTTTTGCCATTTGAATTTTAATTTTAGACTCGTTTTCGCTACAGAAAACCAACAACTCTATCGGGGAAGTGCAGCAATCATCCGTCCAACTCTTCCTTGTGTGAGCGATTCATCGGACGCAAATGAAACACTAGCATCGTCTCCTTCTCAATCAGGTACTTGCTTTGATAAGATAAGATTGTTGAAATTCTATCTGGTTCTATTAATATTGCGTTGGTTTAGGCTTTTCCGACTATTGCGAGACGGGTTCCTCAGGAGCACTTAATGGTGAGTTTTATCTCAAAGTTTCAGTTTTAACTTGTGAGCTTTAGATGCACCCGATTACATAGGAAATCGCATTCGAGCCGGAGTCTCAAATCAGCAACAATCGTCGGTTGGCACCGAGAAGCCCAAATCTGTGGATGATGGTAGGGTTTGTCCTTGTACAATTTATATTCTGTTAGCTTTTTGATCTTGTTTTTTTTAGTTACTTCGTACAATCTGTCAAGTGCCACCTCGGATCACGATATTGTCATGGATTATCGGACTCGTGAGTTTACTATTTAGCTTTTGTATTGATGAAATGTAATTAACTAAAACAATTGCTTTTGTTTAGCTCCCACACCAGTCAGCAAGATGGATTCGGCGTGCTCCCTTGTGCCGTTTGACTTCGATTTTGGCGAGCTTCCTCCAAACGACACAGGAATTTGGGATGTTGAGGTAATGGTTGTTTTAAATGAATTCATCTGTTGGGAATAATAAGCTTTGGAGATAAAAGGATCATTATCATTGTTTTTAGTTACTGCTCCAGTCGAAGAAGCCACTGGACTTGGCGAAGCAACCATTCGACATTGCTATCGACTTCGAATTCAAACCGCTTAATTAGAAGGCAAACAAAAAGATAAAATGAAAAAAGATTTTAAAATCCTGTTTTTGTTTGTTTGCGTACACTTGTGATCCATGTGATGAGGAATAAACGTTTTTGAGAGTCGCTTGGCGGCAAGGATGTAGGAAAGGGGAAATTTAGCTGACAGCTAGATCAGTCGTGAGCAATATTGGTAATTCAAGGTGATATTGGTTGAAAGAAGCACACCTACCCGAGTTTTGAGTCCGTTTCGCCAAAATATTCATTCGATACTCTTGCCCAGAAATTTTCTGCTCTTCCACAAACCATCCATCTTCTCGTAATTTGGAGGCGATGAAAGTTGCGAAATTTCCTGAACTGGGGTATTTGATTTGAAACGTTTCTCGTAGACAAGGTGTTTTTCCAAAAGATGCATTCGAAAAAATTACTGTAGCCCGGCTTATTGTTTGTGCTACTACGGTAGCTTTTCCAAAGACAGCGGGTTACAGTGAGTGGCTTTCAAGAAAGTGGGATTATGGTAGTGATTTATCGGTTCATATCATTTACTCGTTTGCCTACTCACCTTCATTTCCCGTCGTTGACTCGATTTTCATAGAGTCGATGAGAAAATCGGTGACATCTTGTGGCATTTTGCTAAGAAGTTGTGAAAATGAAAGATTAGAAAAGAAAAGGAAAATATTTCAATTTCCTGGACAGGTTGAAGTTCTAAAAAGATTTTAAAAATCTTTTAAAATGTTTTGAATCGTTAAGGCGGGTCGATTTTTATGAGCAAACGAAAAAAAGAGATGGGTTTTTGGTGATACCAGAAAAGGAGGGTCATAAAATGAATGAAGGACATTTTTTTTGGGGAAATCGGGGAGAAATTTGGTGTGTTTTTTCAGAGATTGCGGGAGATCAAAGAAAAGTGATATAAAACGAAAGATACACACAAAATTGATAAGTCTTGAGCCATTGAATATGCAAATTTGAAACCAATTCCTTGGCCCTTTCAACAATGACTGCAGTACCTCGCAAAGTGGATTCGGCTGCGCAATTGCGCAGAGCTCCATTGGAAAAACTAAAAGCGGCTTCGGAATCTCAAGCAAATTTCAGCTAAAGCCCTAAAGGTGTTATATACCATTTAAAAGCTCGAAGTCTTCTCTAAAACAATGTATCCTTGGACTTTTGGTGAGAGCCGTTCGTTTCTAATCAGTTTGAAATTCATGCTTGGTTATTTCCTCCTTCGGGCTCTTAATTAACCGTGTCCTCTTTCTTCTGTAATTTTGCCTATTTTTATCCAATTTTCAATTTCTAAATATTTTCTAAAGATGGTACTTTATGACCAGTCTTAAACCTTTTTTGTTTTCACTATATATTCTCGCATTTTCCTTGCAAAGACCTTGGTGTGTTTTGTTGAGTGGAAATGAGGGGAAAGCTGAAAAAAGAGATGAGAAAAATACGAGGAAAAGAGAAGAAAATGCAGGAAAAAAATATCTAGAAAAGAGCTGGCAAGGAAAAGAAAATAGGAAAAAGCATTGATCGGGGCCTCTTATGGGCAAAGGGGGGACCCTGCCCAGGGTCCTGGGTATCCCCGGAAAAACCTGAGAAAACGAGCAAAGACCTCTTTCCCCTTTCCCTCCCCAGCTCCAACCCTTTTACTATTCTTTTTCTCTTTTTATTTTTTTGCTTTTTTTTCTTCTTTCCTCCTTTCCCAGCTCTTCGCTTTATATATTTTGCAGCGGAATTTTTTTTTGTCTTTTTTCTACTTTCATATCTTTTTTCCTCCTGAACTCCTGCATTTGATACATTTTTGAGGGTAAAGTTTTCGAGTTTTTGGGATTTGTTTATGTGTTTATTTGGATTTTCAATAAACTCTAACTCTTTAAAATGAAACTTTAATTCCACTTTGCGATCTCTATGCTTTCTAAAAGAGGCTAATGAATTCTGAGCTACGCTTGTTAATATTTGAAAAAAGAGAATCGAAAACATGGCACCTCAATCTATTATACTCTTCCAAATGCGTGTTTTCTGGCATGCTCACTTTCTTTTTTTTCGAAGTGACAGCTACCGTAAATACTGTAATCGTAAATACGTAAATACTTAATATTTTTTTTTCAAAGCGCTTGTTCCTTCAAAAAACGGTATTTACGTAAACCTTGTACTCTTCCCTAGTAAGATATAATATTAACTCCTTTCGCCAATCTCGAATCTATTTCTGGATCGAGTAGTCAAGCCGGGGAGGTGCTGGAGAAGGGGGTCCCCGGCGGCACAAATTTCTCCTCCACGTGATATCTCCTCCTTTTTTCCTTTTCCAGGGTCCCCTTTTCAGCTTTCGATTAGGTTTTCCTTCCCCGTATTCAGTTTTTTTTCTTTTTCATATCCATCCTCAATTAGTTTGACTATTTTTAGCTCGACGCTAGATTTTGCAGCTTTTCTTTGATCCTGTTAAAATTTGCATATATTTTATCGTTATCTTTTTTCATTTCTTCGTTTTTTTTGATTTTTTGGCCAGGTGTCTTTTTTGAGAAATTTTCTCAATCCTCCCCCGGGTCAGGTGAATTTCAATAAAACCAGACATATCAAAAACTCAATCGGAACTTATTTAAGCAAATTTCCCGAATACTCTATTCATTTCATTTCTTACTGTAGTGCTGTAGAACGAACACTGAGAAAAGCTGTATTTGCACGTAGTTTGTGCCTTTCTGGTGCACTCAATCGGAAACTATTCAATGGTTTTCACGTAACTCTCGTCGACTCTCATTACAACAATTTTGAAATTCTAAAGCACGCTCTTCCTTTCTGCGTAGCTGCCCAGCTTAATTTTCAGCTTAGTTTCAGCTGTAGTGTGGGCTCAACTGTAAACGCATTCTTTCTGGCGCACTGAATCCTTTATTTCCTCGGGACAGCAAGGCATTTCTGTAAGAAGCTGACGAATCGAGTGCACCAGAAAAGATCCGTTTCTACGTTTTGGCACAAAGTACACCTTTAAATACATTCCAGTTTCCACAAAACGTCAATCGAATCATTCTAATCCCGAATCGTCATTTGTCAAAAATAGTATTTTATTGCCGATCAAGAAGCGATAATTTCTCGGGTTTTTGCAATCGGCTTTTTTTCTCGAAAAACCCGGAAAACTCTTATCAAATTCTGTTGTTCACTCCAAAATGATTACTATTCATTTTCAAAATTGCAAAGGATGAGTATGAAGGAAAGCTTTTGGTTTCGTTGACAAGTCAAAGTCGGTGTGAAACACCAAACTAAAATACAGGGTTGGGCAAAATTATCCGGGCAACTTTTTGAAAAAGTAGTTGTCGCACGCTTAATTTATTTCAAAATGTCAAGTGTTATGTAGAGAATTGTAGGCCTTAATCTTGGCTATATTTATCTACTAAAACCTCCCCAGTCGGAGTTATGCAACTCATTTAACAAGTCCTTGAATGAGCACAAGTCGATGCCAACCCAGCGCGCTGCCATTTTTGAGGATTTTCTACATAAAAAGTTGTTCAAAAATTTTTCGAAGTTCAAACATTCGGAAAATTTTTCAACAACGGGTTTCTTAGCCGAAGCCTTGTTGAAGTCTCTCGTTTTGAGCCATTTGAGGGATTCCAATCAAACAAGAAAGAAAGTAAAACCCATGTACTGCTTCTCTTTTTCAGAGAAGGGATTAGTTCTTTTCTCGGATTTTCATTCATCTCGATAAGATCCAGGTGAGGATGATGAAGCTATTTTTTACCCATTCAGCCCCAGCGACACTGTTGATGAGCCGTCTTTAAGGGCTTTATTTCTGAAATCGTGAAAATGGCCAATAATTTAAAGTGTGTTTGCAAAAAACTATTGCTCATTCGGATTTCACCATCATGTTCAGCGTAGTCGATAGGCGTTTCGTCTTGATTTTCAGGTCGAGATTTCACCGCCAGGTCTGGTCATTCTCTTGTCAGACAAGGATTAGGGTCCAGGTGGGACCGATTATTAGACTTGACTTCTAGATGATCTGGGTAGCTTTTGGGTCAGACCCAGGCCATACTAGCAGTAGAACTAAATCTAGCCCCGGGGAATCGCGTTTGAAGTATCCTTGGTGCTAACAAGCTTTCCGGAAGTAGCCCAAGTTGGTTAAGCGTCTAGTATCAGTCTTGAATAGATCTAAATTACAAATATTAGAGTTCCATTGGGCTAATTGAATAATAAAACCTGTTTATTTGGTATTTGCCATATTCTCTCAAAGTTTTTGTTTCCTATGAACCCCGGATTTGTGTAGTTCTAAACCGGTTTATGTAGCACAAAAATTTCTCGGAAGACTCCGGATTCTTTAATAAAACCCTTGGAAGCTTCATCTGGAGCTTATTGAGATGAATGAAAATCCGAGAAAATAACTAATCCCTTCTCTGAAAAAAGAAATAAATCCAGCACATGGGATTTATTTTCTTTTTTGTTTTATTGAAATCCCTCAAATGGCTCAAAACGAGGGGATTTGACCAGGTTTCGGCTAAGAAACCCGTTTTTAGAATCCGAATTTTCCGGACATACGGGTTTTGTTTAGGTGAAATTGTTGCTTTGATAGAAAACTTAAAATTTAATACTTGTAAACTTCATTTTGGTTTCCTGAAAGAGATTGAGATAGATGAAAAACTCGCGTTAGATAACACAAGCATTCACCGGCAAGTTAGGTATGGTTCAAGTTCATCAAATTGGGAATGGCCAGCCGGTTGAATAGAGTCTGGGCTTAATTTTGCATTTAAATTCATCTGAAGTAAGAACTTCTCCAGATCCTGACTTCCGTCGGACCCAGAAACCGTTTGGGGACCAGATTTGCAGTAAAGTTAAGCCCAGCAAAGTCATGACAAAAGCCAGAAACTAGTCCCAAACCTGGTTTCACTTATCTACTGGTGAAGCAGGTCTACTACATCTTTCACATCACTCGTTTCCCGTCCCTGTTTCCTTTCCCCACCATCAATATCTCAATCACTCAAATTTCTTCGCTGACGTAAACAGCAAAATTTACAGCCACTAGAAAATTTCCGGCTTGTAAATATCCCGAATTATTCAGTTATCCGGGGGTTGCCCATTTGTAAAGATAGGAGAAATGTGGACGGAAAACAGTCCACGTTTGGAATATGTTTGGAAAGAAAGAATTCAAAGACCCCGTCAGTACCCCCTCACAAAATGATAAGCATTGCTCTGTCCCCTTCTCCCATTTTTCCAATAATCAATTGCCTTCGAGTTCCGGAATCAAACCGAACCGTCTCCCAGTCTGATCTTGGTTCATCGATGTGGCTCGTGGTTCAAACTGTTGCACTATCTAACTTGCTATATTTTTCCGGTAGATTTTACCCCATCCTAATGAGTCATATTCCTTTTAGAATAGTTTAGATATGACATAGATATGACATAAAAACCGCATGATATTACCTAAATTCTTTCTTTGCCATAAATTCCATGAACCTTTCTGACCAAATCAGGCATTCATTTTCTCGAGTACGTGATTTCCGCCAAATTTGGTGTTGTGATGAGAACTATTCAAGTGACGTAGTCGTTCGCTTTACCCTCTCACCGATCAAAGGTCCGGTCCCCCTTTCCCCTCTTTTCATTTCCATACTTGAATGGCCGGTCTTTCTCTTTCTTTTCTCAAGTGATTGTCCAGCTCTCAATCTCACAAAAAGTGAATGCCAAAGAATTCCCCTTTTGCAATAATCTCCACTCTTTTCCCCTTTTTTTCACCTCACAACTGACTCATTTTCTTCGTCATTCCATTTTTCCCATACTCTGGTCCATTTGGTTTTGAAATTTTTCTGAAAGCAGCTGAAACTTTGTTTTTCTGATTTTTTTTATTGTGTAGCTTTTGCAAGATATGTGGTTATCTGAGGTTTACAATTAGTCATTTGGGCAGTTTTGGCAGTTTTCAGCAACACCTATCTATCGTGTGCCAGATGGTGAGGGATCGCGCACAAAGGACACTTCGCCAATCATTCACATAGGGGATTTCTCTTTTGTAGATGGTACAAAAAAGACGATATTCAGCTGTAAATTTGTACTCGGGGGTTTTCGGGGTCGGTGAATCGTTTGGATCCATTCATTTTATTGGGTCTTGCATGGATTTATCAAGATTGTTTAGCCTGCCAAAACAACTTGCCATCCACTCTCTTGATTCCAGAATCGCTCACTATCTAATTCCCCAAATGAATTCAAAGCTGCTGTCGGTAGGAATGCCTGTCTCGATTTGTGTTCTTCGGAAAGAGACAGGCAATGAAGAGAGGAAGAAGAGAGGCGAAGAGAAACACGCGCACACGGACACAAACATTGCCGCGTCGACGATGAACAGATGAAAGAGAAGAAAAAACGAGAAAAGCTTCTTTCGTCTACCTTGGCATGATTTTTGTTCACTATTCTGCTTGCAAAAAACCACCAGTGATTTTTGCAATACCAACACTTCTCACAGTTTAACTCTTACAAGTTCATCTGATGCAAGGATTTCTATACCAAATCTTGGTTTCTTGCGTAGCTCTATAATTTCCATTTCCCGATAATTGACTTTGCGTTAACTTCTTCGAAAATGTTTTTAGATTAGAGTCAGTACCAGTATCTATTAGCAGGCATGTTCCAACTGGGCCCTAGTGTCTATAAGGCAAGCCAGTCAAAGATTTCCCCAATAACCAATGTTCAAATTTCAAGCGGTAGCGGTACTCAATTTGAATCTGTTTGTTTGATTTCGATTCGTCTCTCAATCACTCTTTTTGCCGATGTTGTCGTTCGTCCATCTCCGCTCATCGTTCTCTTTCCTTTCTTTTCCGCGACTTCCGCGTGCGTGTCCGCTCCTCTCATTCTCACTCTATCTGCTTTTCCTCCTTTTCCTCTTCTCTGTACTATTTGTTCACCAATGTCTGTCCATTCCCCTTTTCCCTTTTCCCCAAATGCCATTCCCCTCCTTACTACCTCTTCAGCCCATGTCACCCCCGTCTTTTCTTGCAGAAAGCCTGGCAGTGGTTCTTTGATTTGCTAGTTGTTAGCTCATATTTTGCAAAATTTGTATAAATTTTTGGACAAATACCCGGTAAACCCCGGCAACTAAACCTAATGAATCTTGGTTTATAACACTGGGTAATTGAAGTCCCTTACTAGAACCTACGTCTGCTGACGCTGCAGAGTAGAATTTCACGTCTGACTCTGCAGAGTAAGACACCAGTTCTGTACCCATTCCAGAGAGCTATTGGACAGGCTGTGCTCAGTAATGTTTCACTGGACTCTGGGGCACAGGAGCCAGGTTCAGACTGGAGGGACTTTTTTGAACGTGGCCAGACCAGGGCTTAGCGTTTGGGGCTTGCAGTAAAGCCAAACTAGCCCAAAGCCTGACAGATCCAGCCATATCGCGCAAAACCTTATTTCCGTCAGACTAGGCTAGAACTGTTTCAGGTATTTTGATAGACCAGGCTAAGCCTAGCCTAGCAAAAGTACCTTTAGAGCAATTCTAGTCAGTTTTATCCCTCGAATTTCCAAAACGATCCAAAAACTTCTCTAGTCTCTAATCCCTGAAAACAATATGTAGTCCATTTTGTTATCTAAAATCTAGTTTTCTTTCATTTTTGCTTTTTGGATCCACTTTATCTGTTACCTCAGATCTCCATGTGTTGATTTGGATTTATCTCCTTTCCAAATGTCATCTCTAATCCCGTTCATTCCCCAAAAATAACTTTGAGATTTTCTCATTCACCGTTTTTTCCTAAACGCAACCACAAAATGAGTCACAAGTAAAATTTCACGGAATTCTTAGAAATAGAATACTGCAAAAGATGAAATCGGCCTTTCAGGTCAGTTCCAACCTTGAGTGTCTTGGCTGGTTTTGATTTAACAGGGTTTAGAATTTGTGGTAAAAACACAGCCGAATTCAGGATCAAAATTGATCCCAAGAATTTGGGCATAGTGACGCCCAAAGAGGGGAAATCGGCTCAGTCGCTCACCGCTCCTACGGATTCCAAAAGAGAAATTAATTGTTATGGCTCCGTTACCAAGGGATACTGTACTGGCATTGGCCTAGTTTGACCCGAAAATAGGATAGAAAGGCTTGCTACGGTAGCCAAGACAGAAAGGGAAGGTTACGGTAGTTCTCGCAATTAGGCACATCTTAGAAAACGATAAAAACGACGATAAAAAGACGATAAAAACCTTATTCTGGATATTTTGTCTTTCTCCTTCACAAAGGCTCCTCAGCGTGTCAATTGAATATCTTTCCGCTAAATTGATTGAAATCGTTATCTTGTAATTCTTTGGAAGAAATTCAAATTTAAATATTCACTTAACTGAATATCTTCACTTTTCCCATTCACTCGAGCATTGAACCATCTCTTCAACAAGCACAAATCGCCAAATTCAGTCTAATCCAAACCTTTTTGCAATCCGCTGTACTAAATCTATTTCCAGACAAGAGAAATGTCAAAAAGCGTATGGATAGAAAAATTTTTGAGAATGTTACTTATTGGATTAGTTTGGATAGATTAAATGATGTATTTGAGTGGAAAAAAAGGAAAAAAGAAAAAGGTGGGTGTTGAAAAATCAGAATAGAAGAAGAAGAAATCCTTTTTATGACGCATGAAGGCGAAATCCCGGGGCAGCTGATTTGAACGAAGAAAATGGGAAATTATTTGGAAAACACTTTCATTTGAAATTTTTGATTAGATCTGCTTCTATAATAAACCTACATACCTACATCAATATCTAAACTAGATCTAACCTACATACTTACATTGACCCTCTACCGTAGTTGTTACTACCTACCTTGTACTCTAGACCCTACCTTGTACTCTAGACCCTACCTTGCACTCTAGACCCTAGACCTTCCTGATTACGGTAGCCAAGATCCAATCTCGAATTTGGATTGCTGTAGCCTGCTGTAAGATTAACAAATAATGAATTATTCTAGTCAAATTGCCAAATGGATTTCCAAATCTTATCGTAGCCTAGAAGCGTTACTGTACTGGCAACGTAGCCGGGTGTTGTTTTGGATTACTGTAGCCAAGTTGGCTAATAGATTTCCAAGTCTTACAGTAGTAGCAGGTTGCTGATACTGTACTGGTCATGGTAACGGCTTTTTATGGCTTGAAGCTGAGAATTTGTAGATCAGCCAGGCCATGTCGATGACTTTGCCTAGCCTGGCCTGGCCCTTGGCTAGCCTAGGCTGGCCTGGTCCTTGGCTAGCCTAACCTGGCCTGGCCTTTGGCTAGCCTAGCCTGGCCTGACCCTTGGCTAGCCTAGCCTGGCCTGGTCCTTGGCTAGCCTAGCCTGGTCCTGTCATTTCCTGGAGAACCAGCCCTGTCTACAACTGCAGTGATTCACTCTATAGGGTACTTTGTGGGTTGGCGGGCAGTTTTTTAAAAATTTTTACTTTTCCTGGGGTAATCTGTGGCGCTGAACACGAATTTCGCATCTTTAGACGGTTTATCATTAAAAAACCGGCTTTTTATAATTAGATTACTGTTACGTTTTGGTCATTAGCTAGTTATTAGTCATTAGCTTAGTTTAACAAATTTAACCTGTTTTCTCTTGTTAAACCCCACCCCATTAACCTCAAGGTGCCCAAAAATGAGCCTAAAAGGAGCCAAAAAAACTTAAGGAGCCCAAAAATGAGTCAAACTATCGTTAATTCAGTTCAAAATGGCAAGAATTGAAATCAACACTTGATCACACATTTCTTTTTCAAATTACCATGAGCTCAGCTTATGGAATATAATATTTTCAGTTCGTAGCGTTTGTCTATTGTTGTGAGTCACCGACAGCCCCCAGTTAACCAGCTCAAGTTTAGGTCGGGGTTCCAGCTTGTGTCCTCTACCCCACAAACCGGCCATCCCCTTTCATCTGCCATCACAACCCTTTCTTTCCCATTCTTTCCCATCCAAACATTCCATTCTTTTCATTCTTTTGTCCCTTCCTTTCTCCCCCTGCTTCTTGTTTTTGTTTATCGAGTTTTCCCCATTTTTTTTGACGTCACACCTCTAATGTTTTTCTTTCACTCATTGATAAGCTTTTGTCATTTTTCGATGACAAACCATTTGACTAGTTAGATTTTTTAAGCCCCGCAGTATCCTTACAGTACTCTGTACTTAACTAAAAGTTTTCAACTATCCAAAAATCCAAAAATTTGCCCCAAAAAGAAAGAAGGGACCATTATGCTTTGCTTTTGCTGTTCTGCGTTTTGCTCAAAAACACTCAAAAACCCACTAAAATAAGGCGTAAACCTTTGAACCACTAAAAAATGCTTCAAAAAAGAATTTCTAATCAAAAGTGTCTCCAATTCACCCAAATTCTCAGTCAATCTCCGGCTCAAAGTCCTCCTTTCTTTTTCCCTCTTTGGCTTATCTTTTATCTCTCTTTTTACTGAAGAGAATTCCGGTAAGAAAAAGCTGATCAGTGTTTTCAAAAATGCCAGATTTATTCTAATTCTTTACTTATTGTCAATTCGCAACTAATTGTAACTTGTTACTTGTGTATTTTGTGTTCAAACGCATCCTTTCTAGTGCACTGAATTCGGCACTTTTCTCAGAAACGATGATTTTGCGAGGAAAATGAGGAATTCAGTGTGCCAAGGGTACGTTCACGAGTTTCAGCAAAGTGCACAATCTTCTTACACTGTAAACACCTCTTCTTGACTTTTAAAACGTCTTGTTCTGCTTGCTGTTCTCTTTCAAAGGGTGATCAGTTAAAGTTTGTACTTCCTTTGATTCTTTGATCAGATGCTTGATCAGACCACATGTATCTCCAACATTTTCTTATAGCTTTGTACCAGGATATTGCATTTCCCTTCCCCCCTTCCCCCCTGACCCGAACATAACACCTCTCCTTCTTGACTGATTCACTTTTTACCACCCCTTCCCCTTTTTTCCTTCAATTTTATGGCCATCACCACTTAGGCACTCTGATCGAGCTTTTGCAAAAAAATTGAATGACTTTTGATTCACTTTAAGACTTGTTTGTTCCGTGTTTTTAACTCCTTTAGAAAGCTTTTACTTACTCTTACTATTAGTACTTTCTTCAAGCTTGAAACTAGTACTAGAACTATACTATACTAGGTTATTATACACTATTTTACTATATACTATTATACTACTCGCGACTATCTATACTAGACTTCGACTTAATAAATAAAAATATTAATATTAATTCTCCCAATTTTAATATTATTGGGAGAATTTCCATTACTCTTCAAAGAATTCTTAGTCACGAGGACTTGTGTGACTTCTTGATCCTGTGACTAGAGCACCAGTAAGTGCAACTGTTCGGATCTCTAGGTTATTATTCCAGTTATCGTGAGCCAGTAAGCCAGTATTTAAGTACAGTGGCTAGATCAAAATTAGACTAAACTAGAAGCCAGTTTCAAGCCAGTTCCGGCCTTGGAAATAGAAATTAGACTTGAGCTAGGTCCAGATACTTTTGCAGATCAGTTCTTGCCTTGTCCTGGTAGGATCCGGGAAATTGATTTGGAAGACCTTTGGGCCAGGTCAGAACAGATGACAGGACTGGTTTCTTCTGACCGGCCCTAGTCTGACCTGGAAGAATCGGTTTTGGAGCTATGGAGTATGTCAATACAACCAACACAATCGTTACAGTAGGCAATTGTACAGTATACAAAGATCCATGAATACCTGTCTAACTAACCATATCGCACGCAACTCCTAGTGTTCTCTGTACTTCGTTTGAACGTTTCATCGTGTGACACTCACTTGATCTCGTTTCATCATTTCATCACATCCAATTAACTCGTTTCATTTCATAAATTCCAGAGGGCGTTTCATTCATTCATTTTTTTATATTTAAAAGATATCCATTCAATGTATTGTGGGATTTAATCGGTGGATAAAGAAAACCGGAAGGAGTACAGAGAATTCACAAATCCCCCAGCCTCATTCCTTGAGATTTTCCGTTTCTTTGAGCTCAAGGTCCAGTTTTTTATGTTATATACTAACAATAAATCCGGCCAACCTAATATTATTATTTAAATTGTTGATTATTGTGACAGTAACACTGGCAACTGGGGCAAACATTTATCGAATTAATGGAAACATCTATTGGACTACTTGATCTTGAGCTGTGCTTTGTGCTCCCGTAAATGCGCGCTCTTTGGCGCACTTGATGCCTCGTATCTTTAATGAGTTTTTTGAGTATGCCAGAAAGCAAACCAAAGAAAATTTATGCTAGTATAAAGTACAATCGTTTTTTAAAGTTGATTACTTTATCGTTGCTAGCACTAGGGCAAGGTTGATTTCGGGCGGAATTACAGGTTTTTTTTGGTATTTTCTAGCTGAATCTACAATAATCTACAATCTCTACAAGCTATAATGTTGATAATATTTTCTTGTCCAAATTTTCTTCGCATGAAATCGGGCGGAGGGGGGTCATGAACGAGCGGCTAATCCCCAGCCCCCAGGCCGAACCCTAGGCCCTGCCCAGCTCCGCAATCTATATTCTATATCTACTGTAAAAAGCCTTATCCCTGATTTTCTATATCTCCAATATTCTCCATATATCTAACACATTTGCCCGTTCCCTCTTTTCCGGCCTAAACAAGTAATCTTTCCGGTTTCTTTTGCTCGATTTTCTCATCGATTGGCTTTAAGGATTACTCATTACAGATATGTTTTTATATCTAGATAAGTCTATGTAAATATGGTAGTGCTTTTTACAGTTTATATTTTGAGATTTATTGGACCATGACCAGAAAAAGGGTCTCAAAAGCAGTTTTTCACCTCAAAATTCTAAATTTTGCTTGAGTTTGAAGATCCTAAAGGCTGATATAATCCTTAGAATCTAGGTATTTTTGAGAAATATTTTATTTTTATCTTAGCTTTTCAAAAACAATATTTTCCCAACAGAAACCAGCAGGATTAGGGGCTTTGTCACCATGTTTTTCTTCGTCAAAATGAAAACGGTGAAAAAAGCACAAACTTTTGATCTCGCCTACGAAAACGCCTACGGGGAAAAATTGTAATCATATCGAGTAAGTAAAGGATTCGACATTGAACTTGATACTTGAAGATTACTGTACAAACATTACTTTTTTTCGTTTTCGTCCATCCTGATTAGCCCAAAGAAATGCATTTGCATTGTTGAATACCGTTTATGCTTTGTTCTAGAGATGACCGCATGTTTTTCTTTGAGCAAGACCATTCATTTCTTTATTTTACTAGATAGTCTGATACAATCGGAATATTCCCTCAAATTTGTACCCCACCCACTCCCTACAAATTTTGTCCACTCAAAATAACAAAGAAGCCAGCCACATGGCCGTCCCCTCCATTGAATATTTTCCCGGATCCCCCAGTTTTCCTCCATTTTCTTCCCCACAAATCCCATGAATGAATTCCATTTTTCCCGTCTCCGGTCCGATCTCAGGAAATTAATCCCTCTCCAATCCACATGTGATTGTAGCCCACGGATTTTTTTGCCAGAAAAATTTCTCTTCAGAATTTTTTCCCGGAGAAAATCCCCCAAAAATCCGGTAAACAGCTCAGTTTTGATGTTTTCTGGGGAAATATTTTTGCGCCTTTTTCATTCACTGGAAATTGCTTGTGGGAAATGAGCTGACTTTTGCAAGGATTTTTGAAATTTTGACTCATAAATCTGATACAAAACAATTTCCGGATTTTTCTAAAGCTCGGATTTCCAATTTCTAACCCAGTTTTCTGATTTTTAGTTGAATTCTTGGCCTATTCTTGACCAATTCTAGACCCAAGCCATCAGAAGCCAGCTCCAGCCTGGTCTTTGACTGGTTCAGGCAGAATTTATGTTTCTTTCGTGGGTTTTCCAGAATTTCCCTTGTCTTTCCCTTAATCTTACCCAATCCATTCATTCATTCATTTTTCAGAAATCATGGAACGTTCACACGCGCCATTGAGGCGTGTGATGAAAGGACCGCCGGCAAAAGTCGACCCAACACTACAAAAAACACAAGAAAAACAAGAAAAACGACAGCAACAACAACTATTCCAACTACAACACCAACAAAATGGGCATGATGAGGAGAAAAACGAAAAGAGATTGAGGTGGGGGAAATGGAAGAAAAAGAGCTTTGAAGAAAGTGCAAGGATGGCCAAAAAAGCTCCTGACTCGTTCCCTGACCATTCTATTGAATGCAAATTTCAGCACTCGATCGATTGTCTCCGAGCAAGACTCTTGTTATTCATCGTGTTCCGAAGAGTCTCACGCGTCGTTGTCAAGAGAAAGCAGTGATGCCCTGTCAACACATTTGGGAACACTCTCACTTTCAGGTAGCTTATAGTTAGAATTCAAAAATTCAATTCTTCAAACCAAAATGGGAGCTTGATAAAGTCTTTGCATATCAAATCAAACCAATTCAGATGGCGAAAGTGGTCGAGGCTCAGTGACACCTTGTGCTCTCCCATCGGAGCTTCTCGAATTCGCCGTTTCTCTCGGATACACCGAACAACAATTGCACAAAGCTTTGGCTGCCGTTGGACCGAATGCGGGACAGGTTTGGGAATAGCTTTGGTCAAAAAGTGTGGAAACGCATCTTTTCTAGTGCAAGCAATCTTTCATTTCTAAGGAAATGATCTAAGAATTGTTCTAGGAAGCGATCTAAGAATTGCGTACACCAGAAAGGATGTGGTTGCAGATTTAGGGCACAAAAATGACCAGTGCAACAAGAATTTAGGACAATATCCTCGCGGAACTTGTGCGCGGCGGGCAACCGACGTCTTCTTTGTGTTCATCACGTGTCCCATCACAAATCTCAATTCCCGCCGTTGTCTCATCTCCATCGACTTCAGCAAATTCTCCGCAACTTCGCTCGATTGTGATCGACGGAAGCAATATCGCAATGACGTTAGTTTTAGAGATTAATAAAATTAAGGCTCAAAACTAGGTTACACCCTTTTCTCACCCAAACCTTCTGACTTGCTTTGGTCTAAATTCTCTTGAACTCAATTCCCAATTTTTTGAAAATACCCAAGAAAATCGATTTCCTTTTTAGTAATCCTTTTTTATCTATAAGCCGCTTTTAGCCACCAGCTTTTTTTTCTTCGATTTTGGTCAAAAACGAAAATTTAGGGTCGTTGAAAAACTGTTATTTGACGAAAACCGTTTCTTTGGCGGCCAGGTGCTCCCGTTCCCAGATCTCTTTTTTAGAAAATTGAATGAATGACAGATATTAGTGGAATTTTTGATCAGCAATCAAGAAAATGACGTTTTGAGTACAGTGAAAGTACTGAAATGTGGGGAAAATGTTTTTGATGCTTAAATTTTTGAGAATACAATGAAAGTTGGGTGTTTGGTAGAGTTCGACAGATTGGGTTACTATAACAAGTTAGTTTACTGTAGCATGTCGGCTTACTTTAGCAATGACACGTTTTAGGAAACGAGACAAAATTTACTTGTTTCTTGACTAGTTTAACAAAAAATCCGGGAATATTAGGAAAAATTTCCAGTCATGGCCGAAAAGAGGTTTTCTCGTGCAGTGGCATCCGCGATTGTGTCCACTTTTTCCTCCAACGAGGCCACAACGATGTGCTGGTCTTCATTCCGCAATTTCGAAAAGAAGCGGCTAGGTTTGTTTTTTAAGAGAATCCAGTCTGCCATTTTCTCTAAAAAATTGACTTTTCTGCTCCAAAAACGAAAAAAAGTAGCAGGCACAGGGAATTGAACTGGGGATCTTCGGATCTGCAGTCGAACGCTCTGCCACCGAGCTAGACACTGATGTTCCTCGAGCAAAAAGCAGTTTTATAGGGCCGACTGTCCGATCACTGATCAGCACGTGTTGACAGAATTGGACGCGCGAAAGCACATCGTTTGGACACCGTCGAGGTGAGTGCGATAGATAAAATGATCTGTTATCTAAAAATATCCATAATCTATAGTTTTTATCTAAAGCTTAAATTTCCAGGAGAATCAACGGACGGCGAATCGTTTGCCACGATGATCGTTACATTCTCAAAACGGCTGAGGTAAGAATATACGCAAATTTCTGACTAGTCATAGAAATTTGCCATTGCCTGAAATGCCATTGCCTATTTGCCTGAAACAGACACTCTAGTCAACTTATACCAGAAAGGATACTGTACTGGAAGGAATGTTTAGGAAAAAGACGCAGTGATTGTCTCAAATGATGAGTATCGAGATTTGGTTCGAGAGAATCCACAGTATCGAAAACTCGTCGAGAACCGCCTCCTCATGTACTCATTCGTTGACGGAAAGTGAGTTTGAAAGCAAAGTTTGCTTAGAGTCTGTGCCTACACTACAGCACTATTCTATGTGCACTAATTTGTACTATCTGCTTTTCCTAATACTAGGTTGGTGCAAATGAAATTTCGTTTTTTTACAAACATTAAAGTCATCCAAAATTTTTTTTGATAACAATTTATTTAAAACAATAAGCACCATTATTATCTATGACATCCCTCCAACGTTGCTACAGATTGCGGATCCCCTTCTCAAAGAACGCTTGATTCTGTGATGCAAAGTAGTTGGTCACCCAATTTTCGACTTCTTTTGCATTCTTAAACTGGCAATTCTCAAGGGAATGTTGCATCGATCTGAAAAGGTGAAAATCGGAGGGTGCTAAGTCTGGACTATACGGCGCATGTGGTAAGACCTTCCATCCTAGCTTCTCTAGTTCCTTACAAGAGGTTTTTGCCGTGTGAGCTGGAGCATTATCACGGAGAAAGTTGATAGTTGAGGGATTTAGGCCTTTTTCACGCAAAATTTCGTCAACCTTCTTGAGTTGTTGAATAAAATAAGATGAATCGACTGTTTTTCCGGGCTCTAATAATTCAAAATGAACAAGTCCATTGATATTCCACCAGCAAGACAACATCACTTTGCGCCCATGATAATCCGGCTTTGGAGTTGGAATTGGCGCTTGACCTTTGCTCAGCCATTGCCTTTTTCGAGAAGTATTATCAAAGTGAATCCACTTCTCATCCATCGTCAAGATATTCTCAAAAAAAATGGCTTCTTTTCGACTTATGGAGCAAGATATGGCTGATCGAAACGCGTGCTCCCAGATTCTCAACACTCAATTGATGTGGAACCCATTGTCCATTACGATTTGTCTTTCCAATTATTTCCAAATGGCGTACAATTTTTGAATGATCACATTGAGATGTTTGGCAAGTTCTCGTGTTGTTTGCATTGGATCAGCTTCAATTAATTGTTCCAATTCATTGTTGTCGATGGCTGTGGCACGATGTCCATGCGATTCGTCTTCAAGGGATTCATTACCATCTCGGAATTGGGCAAACCAGAGCTGGCATGATCTTTCGGTGATAACCTGTTCTCGAAAGGCGGAACAGAGATCACGATGTGAATCAGCAGCGTTTTTGCCCATTTTGAAGTCATAGAGAAGACACGTGCGCAGAACATACTTTTGATCCACCATGATCTAAAGCAAAAATCAATTAAAAAGTGAAAGCTCTGACTTTGAAAAAATGCGAAAATAAAGTAAATATCCAAGAGTACAAATGCACAAAAGAACATCAAATAAGCTCTTCAGATTAAAAAAATAAGAACATTTTATATCGACCGAAATTTCTTTTGCACCAACCTAATATATTAGATTGACCTATAGGTCTTTAGACACTTTTTTCTACTAGCGTTTATAAAAGAAAAATTGATCAATTGACCTACAATTTGCTTCATTAGAAAGGCCTACTATTTCTCTACAAAATAACGTTTGAATCTTATGAAAATGTTTTGTTTAGGTCTTTTTATGGGGGCGCCAAGTAGGGCAGTCAAAAAAGGCGACAACTCGAAGACGCAATTTAGCACTTACTACTGAATAGTTCTATGTACATATTCACTATAGTTAGCGCATCAGGAAGGATGCGTTTATCCATTCAAAGCACAAAGCACACGTTAAAGATCCATTTTTATAACTGAACTCAAAATTTTCCTCTTCACTTCATGCGTCCGCGTGGATTTTGATCGGAGAGAATTGCCCGTTTTATCGGAAGAACAGATTCGCGGGAAAGGCACATCGATGAGAAAAATGGCCGTCCCGTCGTATATTTGTTTGGTCTCTTTTCAGGCCATTCCCCTTTCCTGAATACGGAGGATCCGGTTTTGACGAGGGGAATTCCCGCCACCATTTCTCGGATCTCTTCATGAGATTTCCCCCTGAAGAAATCATTTTTGTTTCAGTTTTAGTCTATTTTTTTCAATGTATCATAGACTAGAACTTTTCAAATGATCTTTTTATTACTCTAGCTTGTTTATTACAAATTTTACTAACCTCAACTTCAAATCGCATTGTTCTCCCAGTTTAGCTAATTTTTAATAGGTTTTTGTACTTCATAAGAAATGATTGTAAACGCTGTAAAAGATGTTTATGATAAGAAAGATAAAAGTCAGGTTGAAATTCGTGGAGAATGTTGTACCAGCAAGTGTAGTGTTGAAAAGGCAAAAATTGTCTGAGGAAAAGACCCATTTCCCCTAAGAGTTCGTTTTGGCATTTTTCGGCAATTTTCGGCATTTGCAGTCGCAGTTTTTGGGAACACCTATCTATCGGCGACGTGTGCCAGATGCCGATCGATTGTTGCACAAAGAACACTTCGCCAGTCATTTACTAAGCATTCCTCTTTTGTAGATGGTACAAAAAAAAGATATTCAGCTGTAAATTTGTACCCGGGGGTTTTCGGGGTCGCCGAATCGTTTGGATCCATTCATGTTATTGAGTCTACCAATTGGAACTCGAGTTTAATTGGTCGAAACTTTTAGATAGATTCGAAATTTCCATGTTGCGGTCTATAATACTAGAATACAAGAAACTTACCTTTACAATATCTCTAACGATTAAAGTAAACAATTTGTATATCTAAAACTTGCATAACTTTAAGGTTTATGCCCCCGGATGATCCACTTGGAAGACACGGTCCATCACTTTCCCAATTCCTCTCGAAAGGCGTCCCGCACACCGCTCAGATTTGCCCCTACGGACGAAAATGTACTTATGGGAATAAGTGCCGGTTAGTTTTTAAAACTATCGATTAAATATCCAAAACCTAAAACTTAGATATTATCAAAACTCATTTTTTAGATATTTTCACCCGGAACGCCCGAATGGCATTCACACGTCGGTGACCGAGCGTCTGATGAGAGAGAATTGTCGGGGTGGACAGAAACCGTCGCTTTCGACTAGTGAGTTTTGCATCCTTGGCGTCAAACTACAGTACATCATAATAATAAAAAAGTAAAGGAATTGGCAAGAAAAAGAAAACTTTACTTTGCAAAAAACTTGAACTTTCTTGGCTTTGTGGGCCCCGTCTTGTTGGAATGTCCAAATTTGATTTTTGAAATGCTTTTGTACCCAGTGCAAAGTTTCAGCTTTGTGGAGATCGAGATAATTAACAATAATAGATGATAAACCAACACCCGGGAATCGAACCCGGGCCGTGTGGGCCATAGACAGTCGCGCTCCTGACTGCGCCACGGTGACAAAAAAAACCAACCAGGAAAACCCGCGGTTAGGCGTGTTAAGCGCGAAAAACCCACCTGATTTTACTATCAACCCGAATTCCAGGACCTTCGATGATCTACGAGGGATCTCCCCTGTCAGCCCTCACTGGATCGAATCATCAAACCGTTGCGCGAACACAATCCTTAAATGTGAATGTGGAGGGTCGAATGGGTGATTCGCCGAGAAGAGGAATCCTTCAATCGATCAACCATCACATTCCCCCACAAGGCCCTTTCATGAACGCTCCTCCACTTCCCGCTTGGCATCATCACATTCAACATCAAGCTTTGTCGAGGAACGCGTCGGCTCCGTTGGGTGATCAATTGAGGGCACAGGGTGGGTTAAAATTCGACTACCGTAATCCCATAACCCAGTTAGTCGATTCTACGGTAGTTACTACCCAGATCGTACAGATCACGATTGACGGTGGTCTTGTTGCTTGTTGGCTTATTAAACAAATCAGAGCCGAAAAGTATAACTTAAGAAGTTCCCAGACCCCAAGTGATCCCAAGCACTCATCATTACTACAGTAGAAAACTGAAATTGAAATTTCTTTTGGGGCTTTAATATACTTAACGAAAAGAGTAGAACTTTGTGCCTTTTCAGACTCCTCAAGCCCAACGTCTCGTTGCAATTCCCTTCTCGATATGTCATTGGGCCGAATGTTCCCATTCGTTCCCCCACCCCAACCACAGTCACATCTCTTCTCTCCATCACAACCAGGAATCTGGGGACATTCCGAGTTCTCCCTCACACCAATTAACACAACGACGTGAGTCAATGATTGGATCTACTAGAAATTTTATAGTCTACACTGTCTTCTATATAAACTTGTCACTTTAGTTTGCAACAATCTTCTTTTCAGGGAATTGGTCGACCCGACGTACGACGAGTCGAGAGCCCGTCTACAGTATCATCTCTCACAGCTCTTCCCATCAACAGCGGTTGGTTTTCTTGAAACAAATTGCCGCTTGTATTGGGGCAGAGGAATCAGGTCTAAGTCTAACATCTGATCATGTCTGGCCTGGCTTTACTGTCCTAAGCCAGAAGCCAGAAGTAGATCTGAATCCAGGCTTGCTAGCCCTAACCCTGACCCTGCCTGACTTGACTCAGCTCACTAACAGGCTTGCATAGAATGTTCCAATCATCGACCATTGCCATTGGCAATCTAACTTTGAGCTCAAATATCTCAGTGTTCAGCTGTTCAATTTAAATAGTTTTTGTACCAATCGACAGAGAAAGACTTGGCGCATTGAATGATACCAAGAATATTTAAATTGAAAAGCCTAACACCGAGATATTTGCGCTCAAAATTGGATTGCCAATGGCGAAGGGGCGGCGCGCCTATCTCCGATAACCTATCTATCATAGATCAACCCTATCGTACACCATGAATGAATGTCAATTTTAGGTAGCAGCCGTGATGGCCGCTCATCCAGACGAGAAAGATCCGCAAAGATTGTGTGAGATCATCATCGCTTTCCACAAGGGATTCAATCAAGCTCTATAAAAATTTAATAAATGAATAGATTAGGCTTTTAAACTTTCTAGTTAGGTTTAGTGATTTTCTCGTTTCGAATTTTGCCATTTTTACCCGTAACCCGGTTTTTATACACCTTTTTCGAGATTGTGATTCTCTTTTCTGATTCGATTTTCCCGAATTTCGAATATCTCAAAAATTTTGAGCTTTTCTAGAGCTCAAAATTTCATTTCCCGAGAAAAACGACGTTCTAGTCATTTTGGAGTTTTGGAGAGTGCTAGGGCTTTCATTCGATGTCAACCCAGTCCTTCATGGTGCAGTGGATAAAGCGTTTGCTTGTCCCCTTTTTTGCTCGAGGATTCGACCCCGATTATCACCAAAATTTTCCTTTTTATCTAAAACCTTTAACACTCTCCAAACTCAAGCCGATTTCTTTCAAATTTATGTTTTCTTTTCGAAATTTTACTTCCAAACGAAGTAGAACTGTGTGCGTAGGTCTGTTTTGTGACCTTTTTTTCTTCTTTTCTGTCATTTTTGTGAGAAAACAAAAGTATCTTTTATGAAGACACCGTCAACTAATAATTTTCAAATGTAAATTTCTGTTTTGTGATTGAAAATACCTTTTTCTCTTTCTTTCTTTAGAATAAACTTTAAGGGAGAAATCAAAGAAACACAAGAGCTTCAATCAAAAGCCTCCGAGCTGAATAAGTTTAGCTTTAAAGCTACTCTATCGGACTATCAGGCTAAATCCAGATGGAGCTATCGAATAAATCGAAACTGATCGAAACTCCACCCATTATGGACGGGACTTAACGTTTTGGCGTTGGCAATTTAAGGTTTTTTATGCTTGTCTCAGCACAAACTCTTCGATTTAAACTATTTTGAGCATCATTCGATTCAGAATAAAATTGCGCGTCAAATGATATCAAAATTGACTCAAAATGTAATATCCATGCAAAGTTATGAGGTTAATTCCCGCCCATAATGGACGCGGTTTAGGTTTTTAACCAACATCTTTACATGGATATTACATTTTGACTTAATTTTGGTATCATTTGACGCACAATTTTATTCTGCATCGAATGATAGTCAAAATATTGGGTTGGTCAATTGAAAACTGCCGGCTATTTCGCGGGACTCGCAGATAAAAAACGACAGCATTGAGCCAGCTGAAAGGGTGTTTGGTTACTTCAATATTTCCTCAAATTATTGCGAAAAAATTATGCTTCCAGCTTTTTATTTTTTGGTATTTTTCTTCACTTCTTCTATTGCACTCGACAATCTGCCCGGGACATATTCGTCATTTCATGCTTCATGAGTTCCTACAAGAGCACAGTGCAGGCTTGGCAGCTGCTAATATTAAAAAGATATATGGGGAGGACTCACCTTCTGAAAGAACATGTCGAGTATGGTTTGCCAAATTTCGATCTGGGGACAAATCTTTGAAAGATGCAGAGGGCCGTGGAGCGGCACCCCAACTGGATGATTCCAAATTACTCGAACTCATTACCAACGACCATCGGGTAAAATCGCGTGAATTGGGAGAAGATTTAGGGGTTGATCATGCTACAGTGCTAAGGCATCTTCATACCCTTGGGTTTAAATCGAAACTTGGGGCTTGGGTGCCCCATGACCTCAATAATCCCCAGAAGTGGTAGCGCGCCTCGATCAGTGCCGCCCATCTCTCACAATACAAAAGGAAATCTTTTCTTTCTCGAATTGTGATAGGATATGAGAAATGGGTCTTATCTGTGAACTTTCAGCGGAAGTGGCAATGGGTGGGGCCAGACGAGAAACCCGAAAGTGACCCTAAGCCCGATTTGCACCAAAAGAGTTTATGCTCTGTGTTTTCTGGGATATGGAGGGAGTGGTGTACGGGGAGTTGCTGGATACCAAGACGACCGTTAATGCAATCAAATACAGTGAATAGTTGGGAAAGGTGAATGAATCCCTGAAGAAGAATAGGCCCTCCAAGTCAAAGATCGTTCTCATCCACGACAACGCGTGCCCTCACGTTGCAAAACTGACTGGCTCTAAAATAAATATCCTTGTTTGGGAACTTTTGGCGCATTCCCCATTCAGTCCGGACCTCGCCCCTTTTGATTACTATCTATTCCGGATCATGAGTAATGAGCTTGCGGGAGAACACTTCGATTCGGAAGAAGCAATCAAAAATTGGCTTTGAAAGTTTTTTGATTCAAAACCAAAATCCTACCACGAAAGAGGAATCCGCAAATTGCCTGTAAAATGGACAGAAGTCGTCAATCATAATGGAAATTATTTGGAATGAATTTATGGTTTTGTGTTGAATAAATTTTAGTTCAAAGTCCGGCAGTTTTCAATTCATTTTGCAAGCACACCCCCAAAACCACATCCCAAACATAGGCTATAGGCGCCTAGTTGGGTACGCCGGTTCCTTTATTGGTCGCGGAATTCTGAGAATACAAAACAAGGTCGGCGCTGGGATTCGAACCCTCTACCAATGAGCTACACCGACGCGTATCCCCTATGCCAGGGGATACGCGTCGGTGTAGCTAAGTGATTGTTTATGTGGTCCTTATGCCTTACTGCATGACGTTATCACTTTTTCTACACGGGTGTCAAATATGTGATTGTTTATGTGGGCCGAGGATGAAAATGGTGGTGTTGGATGTGGGCGAGAGGGATAATTAGCGGAAACTCGGTCTCCCTTTCTACCCACAAAGGCTGAAGAATGAGGCATGCAACCGTGAACAACATCCTCTCTTCAAATCTATGGCTAGCACCAGAGAACTTTTGGAATGAAACCAAACAATTGAAGCTTTTTGAATCTCTTTAAAAGTCTAAGTTTTATATAAAATATTTCTGTATTCTTTTCGGTTAAACCTTTGACGCAAATTGAAAATGCATTGAAAGTTGAGTAAAACCTTCATCTAAAAGGTACCCTAGCTCAAAAGATACAGTACACTAAACTACAGTACACTACGGTAAACTACGGTACAAAAGCTACAGTACTAAATAGTCAGTAGCTATGTGCAGGGTGTCTCACAGCTACGTGACGCGCATCTTACTACGTTTAATTGCTTTCTGTCTTTTTTTCTTTTTGTACTTCACGTATGAAGCCTAAGAAAAAGCTGCGCTCAGCCATTATTACTCTTCATCAGCAAGGAAAAACACTCACAGTGATATCTCGAATCTTGCAGGAAAAGAGACAGAATGTTTTTCGCGCTCTGAAGCATTACAAAGAAGCGGGCTCCAATGAAGATCATAAAGGACGAGGCCCACCAAAGAATGCCAACAATTCAACAAATCGTCGAAAGATTTTTGATCGACTTAAAAGGAACCCCAACTCCTCAAAGAATTCTGTTAAAAAAATGACCAAGTCCAAGTATTGGAAAAAGTTCGGTTCATCGAATCCTCAAAACAGCCGAAATGAAACCCCGAAAGGGGATAAAAGGACATTTTTTGACAGATTCAATGAAAAGAAAACGTTTGGAACCTTTCTAGCGACTTTTAAGGCGATTTGGTACTGGTCGACATCGGAAGATCCTCTTCATGGATGAAAAGTCGTTTGATATTGAACAGGCCCACAACCACCAAGAACGATCGAACTTGGTCTAAAGAATCTCTTCCGTTAGACGGCAGAATTGTTTCAAGACAACAAGGCCCCAACAAATCATGGTTTGGGCCGGTGTCACTCAAAAAAGACGCTCTTGATCTTCATTCCCGTCAAAATTGACAAGAAAGTTTACGTCGATATGCTTGAAAAAGAAGTTTTGCCTTGATCTCAAGCGCACTTTGGTGCCAATAATAATTGGGTTTTTCAACAAGATGGTGCTCCTTCTCACAAGGCTATTGATATACAAGATTGGATATCCATATTTTGTCACCATATATGTGAGACAACCTATGCACCAAGCCAGTTTTAACCCTGTTTTCTAGTGGACTCTGGGCCAGGGCCCGGCCAATAGCCCGAAAATTCGTCTTTTCTCACAGATAATCATAAGTATTCTACATAGTATTTATCGTGTTTTCCTGCCGTAATCCATTTCCTATTCTGCATCAACTTTGACCGATAAGTAATCCTTAAAATAGTACAAACTTTCACCTCTTATATGTGCACTGTGCTCAATCTTGTAAACACTCCCTTTCTGGTGCACTGAAGTCTTCATTTTTCTTTCAAAAACAACTTTCTATTGTATAAAGGGTCGAGTGCACCAGAAAGGGTACGTTTACAGATTTCAAGAACGCCACAGCTCTGTTCGAAAACGAATGTGTTCACCAAATGGTTCTCTTTTTCTGTTAGAAATGTATCTGTCATCTTTTTTTCTTTTCCTTTCATTCCTTTCGGGATTTGTGTGTCCACCTGGAACCCAGATGGCCCCATACCCCTATTTTTTCTCCACAAAAAACCCTCCTCACCCCCACCAATCAAACATCGATCATTTTTTTACCTTTTTATTTTCATTTTTCAATTATCTCATCGAAAATCTCGTGTCTCTGCAAAAATCAAAAAATTTTCTTGGAAAAATTTGCTATCAAATTTCTCTCGTTTGACAATTTAAGCAATTTTGACAATGTTTGAAAAACATGTCTGCTTTCATTTTTTGAAGAACTTCAGTTTATAAATGTTTTCAGTCGTCTTGTAAACAAACATTGTAGAACATAGAGTTGTTATTGTTTTGAAATGAGTCTCTATTTGCACTTTTGGTGTGCTTAGTGCTTTTGTAAGAGCACCCTTTTAAGCGCATTTAAACCTTTATTTTTCTCTGCAATACAAAGTCGTTTTAACAAGAAAATGGAGAATTCAGTGTTTCAATGCTCAATTTCGCACTAACCTTTGCAATTCGACTCACTCAATGAATGACTAATCCAATCCAGATGCCCATTGGGGAGCTTTGATTGTTTGCAATGGAGAAATGGCAATGGAATTTGGGAACTTGACTTTTTCTTTTTGTTAAAGGGACTAGACTGGTCGATAGCTCTTCAGGTACCCCAGGGGACTCCGGATTTCGGATATCGATTGATGGGGTATAGGTTCTGAACTGAAAATCCTGCTATTTGTTTTTTTATATAACAAAGAGTTACTCACACAACTTGTAATAATTGTTAAATGAATGCAGGTCTGTGCTGTGATAGAATAATGGATACTTATCGACTATGCCCGATAATCAATACTAGTTTTACGCCCCGCACTTTGTATAAACAAAAAATTTGCATTGATAAGATTGTCTTGCTAATGCTGCCCCCCCCCGCAGAACTAAATTTTACTATCTTTTTATGCAAATTTGAGAATGTTTGGTTATAAATAGGGGTGGGAACGGTGGGAGGATATACCCGAAATGAGATGTGGGGAAACTACTCAAGAGGACCCAAATTTCTTTACATATAACCATTGTTGATGCATTGCGAACGAGGATTAATGATATCAGCTTTGATATTCTGGACAAGGCGAGTGACTGTCCTGAGTCTGTAAGCTAGGCTACGTCATTTCCTGGGCGTCTGACGGGTTCAGGTACTTTTATATGCCGCTAGGGACTTGAACTTGCTAAGGACTTGGACTTGCTAAGGACTTGGACCCTAGGAATTAGGAACTTGGATTCCACATGACTTAACAGACACCCAGAAATGTGAACGCGCCGCTCATTTTGCTCGAATCGTCTCGAATCAGCTCATCTTTCTCAATGCGAGCGCAAATCGTTCTTACTCCTTATTGTGACAAGAGATGAAAATGGATTCTAACTGTCAACTTTCGGTAAAAACAGCAATGGGTTGCTGAGCGGGGAAAGCCCGAACACGACCTCATACCTAATGTGCATGAGAAGAAATTTACACACTCGGTGTTCTGAAATTTGGAAGATCCTATATACTGGGAACTCTTGGATAGTAAGACAACGCTTCATTAAATCAAATACTGCAAAAGGCAAATACTCCAAAGTCAACCAAATCTTTGCCAGAGAAAAGACCCCAAAGAGAAAATCATGCTTTAACATGATAATGCTAGACCGCATGTCTCGAAGATGGATAGTTCTACACTAAACTAACTTGGATGGGAGGTGATGGTCCATGCGGTATCTCTGATCTTGCACCTCCTGATTACTACTTATTCCGGGTGATGAGCAATGATTTGGCCAACAAACGTTTGATTCCAAAGATGGCTGACAGATTGATTAGGGGCAAAACCGAAGTTTTTCAACGAAAGAGGCAGTCTTTGCTGGTAAAATGGGCTCAATTCATCCAAAATAATGGAGAATGTTTAGAATGATCGTTTAGAATGATCGCATGTAAAATCTTAAATAAATTAGTTGTTTAGTTTTAGCGACATTTCATACCCATCATTGAACATTGAACAACCCTGCCGATCACCCCTCTTTTGCCTCTTATACCCCGGATCCCAGATATCGATTGATGGGGTGGTGGCTGGGGTCTCTCACCCTTCACTGGCCACCCCTCCCCCTTCCCTATTCCCTTGCCATTCCTTTCTCCAATCTTTTCTTCTTTCACTCACATTCTACCATAAATCAACCCCTGGATTTGCATTTTTATAGACGCCCCGTTCTTTTTACGAAGAATGCACTTTTTTACGTTAGCGCTCAAGTTTTCTTTGGCCGATTTTTTTTCAGGTTAAGTTCCTAAGATTATGAACAGCTTATATTTCATTTGACCTTTCATGTATATTCCTAATGAAAAGGTATCCATTTTCTGTCAGATTTTCGCACAACGTTCCAAATTACTTTCTTAGGTTCACTCAGATTCCATAAAACCATAGCATGCTCAGATCCATGTACTCACGCTTTGAAGGTTCATAAATTAGGCTAGAGGTTTAAAAAGAGCACTTTAGGTTTTCAAATGATACAAAATATTTGGAGCACACAATTCTAAGAAAATCAGGAGACAAGACGCTCAAGTTTGGTGGCACTGTTCTCCTAGTTTAGCCGCTTGTACAGCTAAATATCTTTTTGTGCGATCTACAAAGCAAAAGAGAAATCCCTTGAGGTGTTCTTTCTGCGCGTGCACAATCGCTCGTCATTTGACATACGCCTCCGATAGATCGGTGTTCCCTTTTGCAAATGGGAAGAAGCAATCTGACTTGAGAGCGAGAATTTCTCAAATGCCTTTAAGTTTGTTTTGTTTTATTTTAACCTTAAGCCTTAGGTTTTGTTTTAACTTTAAGTATTGGCTAGCCAAAAGTACAAATTATTATGTATTCATAGCCTTTCAAATCAACTTTTTTCCCTAATTCGTACCCAACTCAAAAAATGAGTCCTCAAGATAAAGCACTGACGATTCCTTCCCTCTTCGCCCCTTCAATCCAACCCTCTCAATACCCATTCTCCATATTTAGAGTAAAAGAAAGGCATCAAATTCCACTCCTTTTCTCTTTTTCTTTTCCTCTTTCACTCCTACTACCCACTCAAGATGCTTCTTCACCCCATATGCTTCTTCTACTCAAAGCCACTCTCAAAAACGGGTACCCCAATACCCTTTACTTTTTTTATTCCTTTTTGAGTTTTCAGAAAAAGAGCTATCTTTTTTGATCGGTTTTGGTGTATATTTTTAACCAAATATTCTTTTTTTCTACCTTTACTATCTTTAAGACCTGTTCTTTAGCCAAGTAACCCATAAACGGTAAAGCTTTCTTTCGGCTTGCTCGGAAGTGTTCCAAACGCAAAACAAATTGAAACTTAAAATTAAGATCTGGCTTGACCCGAGTAAACTCACACTTAGACTACAATAGATCCTAGGCTCGGTTGGAATCTAACACTATCCAGACTATAGTACCAGGTTACAGTAGCCTAACGCTATCAGGTTACTATAACCGGTTACTGTACTGTAGCTAAGTACCAGGCTACTGTAGCCGGCTTGAGCTGAGCTGGCTAACAGACCCTACAGGCACAAGTACCCCAGCCCTACTTGTGGATCTTTCTCAAATACAAATTTCGTTATGCTCGTTTCAAATTAATGGCGAGGAAAAGAAGTACCCGTCCATTTTCTTTCTTCCAAGCAACCATCAGTATCAACAACAAATCACACCTTTTTCTATTTGATAAAGATGTGAGATTGATGCAAAAAGCAAAAAAATTGAGTGCTGGGATAATTAATTTCCCAGAGCTTTCATTTTTTCGCGTTTTTTTTGATCACAGAGACCCCAATTTTATCCAGAAACCTAATCAAAATGTGTTCATTTTCAAAATCTTCAAAATTAATCTATCAAAGTCTCTAGTTTTTTCTGGCTTACGGTAATTTGATTGGTTTTTAGTTTTTCTTGATGACAAGCTTGTCAAAGACTTTTTGCAAAATCGTCATTTTCTCTGAGCACTTGAGAACGTCAATTTCTGTTGGTGATTGTTTGGAGATGATTATCTCAAAGAGAAATTTTTGCACAAACACATTGAAAATAATCATTAAACTGAAAACCCAGCTTTAAACCGTTCAGTTTCGATATAAGAAGTCTTTCTTAGCCAATTCTGGATTTACTAGGGAAAGGCAAGCACTTGTCGTGAATTTTTGGAACGAGACCAAACTCATCTTATAGAATCGGCCACGCTGAGTTCGAATCTGCTTTTAGTTTTTGCTCTCGAAGTCTGTAACACAAGATATCTGGCTTGCAAGCTTTGGTTGCATTTTTGATCTATATTTGAAACCTCCACAAGCCGCTACAGTAGCCTCCTCCTCAAAATCTGGCTGCGAGGATAGTGCCCTCAGTACGAGATTTTTTGGCCCTGCTTCGACTCGCCTCTCGTCAAATTTTGTGCTTTTCCTTTTTACAGGCTGGCGCACAATTATGGAAACTCGGTTTTTTGACTGTAACTCGAGGCCCAATTATTCATTTCCCTTAATTTTATATTTATATGAAATTTCAAGTTAATTTCTGCAGTCAATTTCAATTTTGAGTTCAAAAAAACACAGTGTTACGCTTTTTATAGTACTTCGAAGTTCACCGCCGAGCCATCTAAACAGGTCTAGTTTAGATGTTTAGATGGCTTTGGTGTAGTTTAGATGGCTTTGGTTTAGTTTAGATGGCTCGGCGGTCTAATAGTTAGTGCAATGGTTTTTCAAACAATGGGGAGGCGGTAGTTTCTTTTGGAGTTTTTTATTCGATCGGATTGGAGTAGATTGGAGTATTTGGAGTATAACCAATTTCTTGTTAGCCAATTTAGATATTTTCTTAGCCAATTCAGACCAGCCAAGGAAAAAGTTGTCAAACTTGATGGCCTGATGGCTGAACACCCAGCTGAATTGCTCAGACTGGGTCTAGGGCCTAAACTAGTTCCCAACAAAAGCGATTCACTCATTGACCCGGATCTCTGTCTTGTTTACTGTGTTTGGTTGGGAGTGAGAGGACAGGGTAGGGTCGGGGGTCGTCTGTTGTGTGTCTATTGGGGTGTCGGGGTTTGGATGTTGCCCCGTTCTCGCCCCTCCCCCATCCCAACATCTTGTGCCCAAACATCTCTCGATTCTCCTTCATTCAACACCAATGCTTGCTTGCTACTCTGAAAGCACTAACAAGTGTGTGTGTGTGTGTGTGTGTTCTTCTATTTCTTTCACTTCTTCCACTTGGTGTTCGAGACTGGTTGTAATCTTTTGTTCCTTCTTTACCCTCCCCTCTTGGTCTCTTTTCATAAGGTAAATGGGGGTATTCTTCTGTGATTTGAAACTAGAAACCAAATTTTCTAATCGATTTTCCAACTATCAGTCAGTAATTCGTCAGACCAAAGGTGATTTAAATCAAATTTTCTTTTCATTTAAATCAGTTTTCGACAAATTTCCTTCAAATGAAGTACATATTAAACTCTTAAAAGAATGATTCATTCTATTTCCATTAATTAAATTCCCAAATAATTTCTTTGAGAATAATGACGGATTCAGTGCACCAAAAAGGATGCGTTTCCTCTTTTCAAGCTCAAAGCACACCCGAAACAAGTTTAAGAAAACAGACAAGAAACCATCGCCCTAATGTAATCTCTTTCCGTTTTTTCTTATCTTAAGACCCTGTCCACTTTTTTGTCTGTTGATTGGGGTGTTGAATCCAGTTTTTCGTCGATGATTTCCCCGTTCTCTCGAAAGGATTTCTTTGGTGCTAAACGGCTTAGACTTTTTTCGTTTTCTTCACATCTTTATCTACACTTCACTCAATTTTAACACATTCACGATGTGTTTTTTTTTTGCGTAAGTTACTTCCCTTGTCTAAAAACGTCCACAGGCAACCGTTTTACTTACTTAAGTCAAGAGTCAAATAGGAAGAGAAATGTTGAGTTTTGAGTTTGAAGAAAGTTTAGAATGTTTTAGCATGAGAAATTTCCCGAATCACCGGTGATCCGGGAATTAATTTACTTTCAAAGCTTCATAACTCTCTTTAAACTCAATATTTCTTTCTTCTGTTTTTAAATAAATGATCCTCAAATATTTCTTTTCAATTTGACTCTTAATTTAAGTAAATCGGTTACCTGTAAACGTTTTTAGATAAGCTGGAAGGAAAATAACTAATAAAAATCAAAAATTTCGTCTTGAATGTGTTAAATAGATGATTCTTGACTTTATCAATAAGCAGTTGAAAACTTTTTCCTAAACCGGGTATTTTAAAAGAATCCGGGTATTTTGAAAAAATCCGCGTTTCTTGAACGGCTCGTCACGCTTTGAAGGCCTATAACTTTGTCGAGAGATAATATTTATGCTAGCTTTTTATGTCATTGTACAGAGGACATTTTAGGCTTTCAAAAGATTCCAAATAAAGCTTGACTGAATTTTTTATTCCCATGCAAATCAGACGACACAACTCTCGAGTTGGATAGGTCTCATTTGCTCAGAGTTGGCTCCGATTTCCTTGGATTGGAATATCCAACCAAGCTCTATTTGGTATCCTTTGAAAGTCTGAAATGTCCTCTGTACAATAACATAAAAAGTTAGCATAAATATTATCTCTGGACAAAGTTATAGGCTTTCAAAGCGTGACGACCCGTTCAAAGTACCCGGGAACTACGCAAGAGTTTTCCCTTTTCCTCTTTCTACCGTGATCTTTCTATTTTTATCCAATATCACCTTTTTAGATCTTTCGATATCCTTTATGAATCCATATTTCATTTTTAAAATCAATGATTTGGTGTCACGAGAAAATGAAAAAATTGCAGTGCACCAGAAGGGATTTTACAGAATTAAAGAAAAATTTCGCATAAGAAAGCTGCAGATTTGTACGAAAATCATAACTAGAAAACCTGATTTGTTCTGGGACTAGGTGGGAGCGGTCAAAAAGTATTCCTAATCCCTTAGCGTACCCATCTCTTACCCTCTTTCCCCTTTTGTCGTACTCAATCGGACACACTCCACGTAACCGCATGAATAGGCGATTATTTGATGCGATTCACTTTTGAGTGAACAAAAAGGGAAAAGGATTGATCCTCTTTCGTTTTTTACTTTAAAAGATATCTCGCGTTGAGCTCAATTGTGCTCATTTCTCTTTGCAAAAACGTCAAAGGGGGGATTTGTTTCAAAGTCGGTTTGGAAAGTCTTTCAAAGTATTTTTCAATTCTCTAACTTGTTGAAAAACTTTCTGTTGTGCTAAATTCTTTATTTTCGAAGTCAATTCAAGAAAAATAAAGAATTCAACGCGCAAAAAGGGTAATTTTCGGAATTTTCGTTTGCAAGAAAACACTAGAAAGAAACGGTAACCAAAAACGATATTTAAAAAGATAAGATTAAAATCCAGCTTGCTCAAAAGTTGTAAAAATTTATAAAGTACAAATTTAGCTGTAAAAATTTCACTCTAGATTTGAAAGCTTGACTTTTTTTGGTTCATTTATCCACTTATTTTAGCTTCAACTTGCAGAAAAATGAATTTCAGCGAATTCTCAGAAAAGTTTGACTCACCAAAGCTCATCAAATTTGCAAATTACATATTTCTTTTCAAATTTCAAATGTCAAATTGATTTTTTTGCCCGTTCGATATCGAAAAGGCTAACAAAATGAGGAGTTGCAGAGAGAAAAAGAAGAAGAAAAAGTTGAATTCCCAAGAGATTTCCTTCTTTTTTTTTCCTCTTTCCCTATTCCTTATCAAAGTAAATCTCATTTTTTCTCTTTCTTTTCTCAAAAAGTCCCTTTCTCCTCTTTTTTTTTCATTTAATCCATAAACACATCTCAATTTATTTTTCATTTTACCTCGCTTTTTGTTTTTCACCCTTTTTTCATATCAGCCATTCCAAAAAAGCAAAAAACATCGATCACTTTTCTGAAAACATTTGTCATTTGTCTTTTTGATATAAAAACGTTTCTTTCTAGATTTCTTTTTAGATTTCTTTCCAGATTGCTTTCTAGATTTTTGATTTTTCTAAATAAAAACATTTCTTTCTAGATTTTTGTAGACTTTGGATTTTAAAATCAAGATATTGGGTTGATGGAAAAGTTCTTTCCGATTTTTTGGGAGAGTACCTTTGTCCAGTTGTCCATTTGTCCAATTTAGACGTTTTATAGCTCATCCTAAAGCTGAATTCAAGACGGATCGATTGGTAAAAAGCGTTTTGAGATATCTCTTTTCTAAAAGTTTTTACAGCTATTTTAGTAAAGGGCGGCAGAGCCAAAAAATGGCTGTTTTCACGTTTCGTTAGTTTTCCGTGCAGAAATCTAGGCTAAAAACATGTGTTTCGTGATCAGCGTCAAAAATAACCCCTAGACACGCATTTTCAGAATCATAGCAAAATAATTTTGAGAAATATTGTCACCGGTGGAAGTCGAACCAGCGACCCTCAGATCAATAGCCTTTCCGCCGCTTTTCGCGATTTTCCTTCGTTTTTCTCGTTTTTTTTTGTTTGAACGAACTATCCGGAATTGGTTTTTCCGGTTTCTTCTTTAGGTTCTTTAGATACTTGGATAAATTTTAGATATTTGAAAATCAAGATAATTTAACTTTCGAGTTTCCTATATTTTCAACTTAGTTATTCGATTGAACTCTGCCAGTTCAATAATTCAAATAGGATTAGTTACCAGTTCAAATAGGACTAGTTACCCAGTTTAGTTAGTGCTTTAGGTACTTGGATAAGTTTTAGATATTTTAAAATAAATTTAAAGCTTTTCAGCTTTAGATCTCTTTAGATTTCAGAGTCGGCTAAAAGCTTCTAATGATTTTCTAATGATCGTGAGCAGTACTACCGTAAATACTGTAATAGTACCCCCCCTCGTACAGTCGCGTAGTCGCAAAAGTTTTTTAGTATTTCATTTTTCTCAAAGCGCCCGTACTTTCAAAAAATGCGTCTTTGGTATCAAAAAAATAGCTGAAATTCAGGGCTATTTTTTGATACCTAAGCGCGCATTGTAGCATAAACCAGTGTCGAGAAAAACTCGTTCAAAGCTAGACTACGCAACACTCCGCACCGTCATTATGGGGGTGGGGTACTATTACAGTATTTACGGTATCTATATTCCTAATCCAGAAACTGATTGAAAATCAGTATCTTTTTTTATACTAGCAATGAATTATTGAACTGGCAGTGTTCAATCGAAATCGATTTAAAAACAACTCAAAAGTCAAGATTAAGTCAAGATTTAAAGTGGATAAGTCAAGATTTAAGCAAAGTCTCTCAAGCGTTAGTTGAACTCCCATGCTCGTCAGTTTATCACAACTTTGCATCAAGATGCGCCATGTGTAGGCGAGAACGGCTGTTGTTTGGGCCACTTCTGAATGTGTTTTCTCTTTGGATACGTGTGTTTTTCCTCTCTTTTCTAAAACCGTATTCCCTTTTCTCTTTCCTACCTTTGTCTCTAATTTTATCTATCTATTATTTTATCTATCCACCTTTTGTATCTTTCAATATCCTTTGTAGATTGGATAAAAATAGAGACAAGATTATGATAGAAAGAGTAAAGGGACACTTTTTACAAAACGCTAACCAAGGAAGCTACATTTCAGGAGCGATCTGATTCCGAGGTGCAAACACCACCTGGTTAACCAGGCGTCTCGAAACTGCTTTCAAATCCTACTTATCCAGCCATTTTTCAGATATGAGCCTTCAAAGTTTTGCCTAATTTCGCCAAACTATCTAGAAAATGACTTATGATAAGTAAGATTTGAAAGCAGTTTTGAGATGCTCTTAACCAGGGGATGTTTGCACCTCGGAATCAGATCGCTCCTCAAATGTAGCTTCAAAGAGCCTCAAATGTAGCTTCTTGGTAAGTCTGAGATCGAAATTCAAACAAAGGTTTCCCAAAGAACAAGTTAGTCAATGGGAAAGGGAAGCCTTTGATGGCTTAAAGGGTGGGTGAGTGGAATGGAAATGGATCATTCGATTCGTCAACGAGTTTTATGGGGCGACCTTTCAAAAAGGGGTACTCCTATTGAAAAAGAATCATCCAAAAACACTCCTTGCACAAATCTTTTCTCTTTTTTTCTATCTTTATCACTTTTTTATTCATTTGAATGGAAAAAGTTTTGCAGTTTTTCATGGCTTCATTGAGTTTTCTCAAGTAATTACGAGTTTTCTTTGCGCTTTTGTTTTCTTCTTACGAGTTTTCTTTGCGCTTTTAGACGCCGAACGCATTCGCTTTAATAAAAAGTTTTCTTTATGTTTAAATGTTTTCAATGCACTTTGTGTTAAAATCTTTTAAACGAATCCCTTCTGGCACACTCACTTTGTATCAAATCCGATTGAGTTTCCGACAAAAAATCCGACAAAAAGAGACCGTTTAGAGCTTTTAAGCGCAAGTGTCTGGGTTGACTTTCTGTACTTTTAGTATTTTGTTCTTTGTGCTGTACTTTGTGTTCTATACTTTGTGTTCTGTACTTTGTGTTCTGTATTTTGTGCTCAAATCTGTAAACAAACCATTTCTGGTGCACTTTCTGGTCGATCCCTAATTTCTGGTCGATTCTGGAACAACGATTTGATGTTCCAAGAAAAGCACTTCAGTTTTTGAATCTAATGAAGCTCTACTCAAGTTGAATGCCCAGTTCTGGCTAGAATCAAACCCAAATTCTTTATAAATTTTCGTTCTAATCATTATGAATTCTTTATAAATCAAAATCCTTAATCCAATAACGATCCTTTATATATCTAAAAGTGACCCTGAGGGATGACTTTCCATTCCATTTCACCCATTTCATTCAATGAGAAGGTCATCGCCCATTATTCATCAATGTGTGCGAACGAAAACCGTCCAGCCACTGTAAGCGAAATCTTTTTAGCTAAATAGCTTTGCCATTTACCCTTTCAATTCAATTGTTACAATTCATCATTTTCAATACAAATCTCTTATCGGGTTTTTCTAGAAGCATTTCCTAGAGTCTATTGTTAAGGGAAATCCCGGATCAAATTTTTTTCGGTTAAACTAGGTCAATGCCAGTACAGTCACATTGGCAACACAGCCATAAGACTAGATTTAACATCAGATAGAATTTCGATAAAGAAAATTTCTTCAAAATTCACAAAATTCTATAAAGAATCGGCTTATGGAAAGACAGTGGTTGCCCAAAGCCAATTCGATTCTCTTGGGACTTTCTTGGGAAAAAAAAGGCTGAAATAACTCCGCCAATAGATTCTACGACCCTAAAAACCCCGGGGCATAAATTTTTAACATTAAATCTCGTTTGGAAATCATTTACAGAACAAAAGAAACTGTTTAAAGTGACTGGCGAGGTGGCGACTGCGGAAAAGCGTTAAGTTGCGTAGTTTTTGCCTTTTAGTCCAAATTTGACGCGTCAGCGAGGTCTAATTTGTCGAAATTCGGAATCCACGCATACGATCCCTTAGAAAACATTTTGGAAGCTCTACAGCCTTTCCCAAGGCCTTTTCCAGTAAAGAAAAGGTACGCCGTTTTGCCGGGTGCGCAAAAAAAGTCGCATTTGTCCCACCCCCAATCTTTGCCTTGAATTTGGCTTTATTTTTGCTTAAACTTCACATCCCCCAAAACATTGTGTCACTTAAACAAGCAGCTAAACTGATTGTGAGAGGACATTTCGATCTATCTCTAATTAATCTATCGGTAACTAAGCTATCTCTTGCTTTTCTTACAAGGAAATGACACCAGCTCGAAGTTCAGATCGTTTCGTTTTCATAAAACTTACAATTCTCAAAATAGTTCATCGTTTTCATAAAACTTACAATTCTCAAAATAGTTCATCGATTTCAACGTAGCCTTATGAACTTCAAAATGCAAAGATATTGATCATCAACTTCAAAGTGCAAAGAAAAGGTTCTTTATTGATTCTGGTATCGTAACAAAGCAAAAATTTGCGTTTTTTACACAAATAAAATGTTTTGTTGTACAAAGAACACTGCTTTTGTTGCCAGAGTTAAGAAAGTCATGAGCTAATGTTGGCAGAGTTCGAAAAATGTATATGAACTCCATGATGATTCTATAAACAAATTTCATGTTTTCAAAAGTTGTAAAGGGTGCATAAAGCATAAATATTAGATTAGCAACTTGAAAGTTGGTACATTTATTCATTGCACTTTTTAGAAATAACTAGCGCACCAATCGATCTACAGTTTTTACCAATAAAAAGGTCCATTAAAAACTTCGAAAGCAGGTATTTAACAGATTTAGAAAAGCTTCGGTTTTGTAGGTTTCTAAGGGGGGCAAGAAGTTGAGGAACCAAAAATGTTGAACAGCGTTAGGCGAACGGTGAACGTTAGGCGAACGTTAGTGATCGTTTTCCCCTGGTGGAATGAATATTTTCATATTTACTGTACGATCTCTTGTTGTACGTATTAAAAATTTCATTACAATGCAATCTTTTTTCAAGAATCTTCCGAACCACATCAAAATCTCTATCCAAATCTCCTCATTTCCATTGTTTTTCCATTTTCGATCACTTTTATTGGATCGTCTTTCATTTTTTTTGTATCTCTCTTTTCCTTGCGACTAAAAACAGTTTGTTTATCGCTTTTTAATCACATTTTCTTTTTTTTCGTTTCACTTTCCATTAGACGATTCGAAATGGATTTTTTTTTGATGTCAGATGACTCAAAAAGCTTTGATCACTCAAATTTTAAACTCTTTGAACTCTAGAAGCTAAGCCATTGCTTGTACTTTGTACCTGTAAAGATACGCATTCCGGCTCACTCAATTCTTCACTTTCCTTATGACACCAAAGCATTTCTTTAGAAAAATGGGGAATTCAGTGCACCAGAAAGGTGTGTTTACAGTTTTACAATGTACACCACTAGTAGGATTCGCACTTAGGACATTAGGACAAAACAAATGCAAACTTTCAATTCTGTTTTCTTTCCCCGTTTAGTTACGCACTTGTTTGCCCAGGTGATCTTTTCGTTACAAGTTTTCTGCCACGAATTCATTTTAAATCTCCAAAATCCGGTTCCAGTTTTTGAAAACTTTCCCCACTTTCGGGTCGAATCCCACGACAGATTTTTTGCGTTGGCTAGGGTAAACAAGCCTTCAAAAGCTTTTAATCAAAAAAAAAAATTCTCGTTCTGCAATACACTTTGCTTTTTATTGTACTTGAGTAGTTTGAAAGAATACTTTTAATGTAGATTTACTTTCTTTCTTCCTTTCTTCTTTCCCTTGTCTTCATTTTTGGCGATTTTTGACCGTTTTTTGGTTACTTTTGACCTTTTTTTGAAGTTTTTTAAGAAACCAAGCTAAAATCTTTTCTAAAATACGTTTTTAGACTAAAAAAGTACATGAAGAATCCGAATTTGACTTCAGATTTGTTTAAAAATGCCGAGTTAAAAAGTTGGAAAATTTGGCCTTGCACCGAACTCAGGAGAATCAAAATTCTTATCGTAAGAACTCGAACTAGATAAGAGCTTTTAGGCTCATAACCTTAGAAAATGATCAAGGTAAAACTTTGTTTTTGAGTGTAAGACGATATCTCACAAAGAGACAAGAAAAATATCACCTTCTACCACCGCCAAAATGGTTTTGAGCGCTACTGTAAGTTAGTCCAGAAACAGGCCAAGTCTTAGCTGCTGGCTTCTGGCTGACTCAAGTTCAAGTACTTTTGTAAACTAGGAAAAGCTAGGCTTAATCTTACCCCAGACATACTGGCTGGCTTTCCTAGTTACATATGCTCTAATTGACCAGCTCTAATTGCTCTAATCGAGTCAAGCCAGAACTACAGAACTCAAGTACTTTTTGTAGGCGAAGTCAGACAAAACCATGGATCTCCTATGTAGAAATCTGTAAGCTAGTTTCTGGTTGGCTAATGTACTTTTGGTGGACCAGATCCGCAATAAAATCAAGCCAGGAAAGGACCAAGCCCTGGCCTTGGCCAACCCGAAGAATTTCCCCTCAGAACAAGCCTTTAGAGAAATTGGAACAACGGGGATTACTCGAACATCGATCCTAACCTATAACTTTATAATTTTCAATGTGTGTTCCGTTTGAAGCCGTTTGAAATGCCAATCTGATTCAACTCACTCTTTCCTATACAATGTGTCACCATTTCGAAATTTCAAAACCCCATCCCAATGCCATTCTGTACACCCACAGGCACCCACACAAACGGACGTAAATTTTTTTGTGTCCCTGCCCATCCCCTGTATTTGTTTTGCCGATTGCGTGTCTCTTCTGGGGGTCTTCTTTCGCATTTTGCTTCTTCTCATAGTCAGCTAGATACATAACATCGACTCTCCCCCCCACTCTCTCCTCCCGTTTTGTCTCATCTTTTTCTCTTTGTTTGAACTTCATATAATCGGGGTATCAGCATTACCTAGAGAGGTTTTTTTTCGGGTCTTTTCTACGTTTTCAGTGATTTTTCTCATTTTCAGTCATTTCTCATGTACACTTTCATAAATTCTAAACACACCTTTTCTGGTGCACTGAATTCTTACAGAAGGAGCCCGAATTTGGACTGATTCTCACAAAAATCAGCGGCGTAATATAAAAGATAGATCAAATCAGTTAAACAGCTGAATAACATTACATTTGAAGGGAATTTGCCAGCAAATCAGTTAAAAGGCTGAATATCTTTAAAAAGAGCGTATATAAGGCAGTGCTCATGATTTTTGCAATAATTTTCTCCAAAAGTACGGTAACTTTCTTAATGTGCGTTTTTTAAAACGCATTACTCGCGAGCAACACACTCTATTCACCATTCACCACCATTTTGATACTATTAAAACATAGTTATGTACTGTAATAATTTTTGCGCTATCATTCCACACTGTAGCAGTTCAATGTACTGTAATTGGAACTTGCAGTTGCGGTTATACTCCGGGTTATACCCATACATCTGGGTTATGGCTATAACCCAGGGTTATCCCCATACATCCGATACCCAACGCAATTGTACTAATACCAGTACTATTTTGGGTTATCCCTATACATCAGGGTTATGGCTATGCATCTGGGTTATACCCATAAAACAAGGTTATTCGTTACTGTAATAGTAACAGTAGATAAGACTTCCGAAAATAGTTCTAGCTCTATTCTGTCTACATTGACAATATCCTCCCAATTTCATTGTGTTCCCGATTTCCATTTCATGTCTTCTCATCGCTAAACACTGGCACGGCCGATCTTTTCGTCGTTTATGAGTATCGCGTGTGCTTTTCGTTCGTCGAAAAGCCCTCGAAATGGCCATGAAATGAATTGGGGTGAAAAGAGAGGGGACAGTCGTATGCAAATCGGGCACCCCATCCCTTTCTCCTTTTCCTCAAAGATTTCAGGCTATTCACGCCGGCCACACCCTCTTTTCACTCTTTTGCTCTTTTATGGAACGCGTGTGAATTCAGGAAATGCTTCTTCACATAACTTGATGCTGAGAATATAAAGTGTGCTTCTTCACCAAAGTTTTCAATCATTTCTCTAATTGTTGAAAGTTTTGGGGGAAAAGTTTGATACTGTTATTGGGCAATTCAAAGTGAATCAAAGCACTTTGTCAATATGTGTACTTTGTTTGAAACTGTAAAGCTTGTTTGTTTGTTTGTTTGAAACTTTAAAGCTGTAAAGCCTGGTGAAGTGATCCGGGTACAGATCTACGCTCAATAATCCCAACAATGATTGTCGTTTTTAGCAATCATGAGAGTACTTGATTGTTTCAATTTTGGCACGAATTTACGATAATGTAGAATGCATATCGTATCTGGGAGTTAGTTATGCAATTGGAAATTTAAAAATTGTACAATTAGAGCCAAATTACCCTTTTCTCTACCTTTAACGCCTCAATTACTAGGGCATTGTTTTCCGATAATTGTCGCCTTTTCTGCGCGTTTCCCCTTCATTTTGATAACTTTATCTCTTCATCTATCTTTAAATGTTTCCACTCGATAATTTCTGCAATCCATTAGCGCTATTTTTGGTTTTTTTTGATCAATTTTAGGGCTTACGATTTACGAATTTACGAACACCCATCGTAAGAGGTTCGTAAAAGGCTCGAGGCTCTCAAAAATGTAACACCTTTTTGTCCGAGAAAGGCGGTGTCCCTCATGTCCTTTATCTCAATGAAGAGAGCTCCTTTCCCCGTTTTTTCACCTCTGCACTCCTTTCCTCGAAATATCTTGTCCTTTTTGCTCTTTTTTCTCCACTTTTTGAATCAGCTTCTTCTTTCTCTTTTTCTCCAAGACCCATTCGAGCGGGAAATTTTGTTTTCTACACCTCTTCACAAGTTATTTCGCTTCTCTTACTCAGAAAAGGATACTTTTGGTTTTCGTTAGATGTTGGCTGAAACCGGTTACACACTGATTTTGTTGATGGCATTTTAAAAGTTTAACTATAACTCAACTTCTCATCTTTGCTAAATTGGTTGCTTCCGACTCTTTAAACTGCCAAAACTTTTCATCTCATTGCCTTAATGAAAAGTTTTTCATAAATGTGTTTTCTGATACGAAGTGCATTTGATTGACTCCAAAAATTCAGTTCTCTACACATTCGTCTATGACAATTGCCAGAGATGACTGTTGACACCGACTATCAACAACTGCTCACACTTTATGGAGGAATTGTCGGCGATATGAAAGTGAGTTTTGAAAAGATCCCTGCTACAAATCAAAACACAGCTAAAAATTGAATTGCGCTGCTTTTGCATTCGGAATTCTTGTAGAACCTTGAATAAATGGGATGCCTTTTTTCTAGAAAAAGTCTACCAATATTTGTTCCAAAGACATACTAGCGTTCTCTATTATGTACCTTTAACATTCAAAAAGTGGTTGAAAGCTAATCCGACAGCTCGATTTTTCGCCCACTAAACAACTCTCTTGTTGCCCGCAAAATTGGTGGCGGTTGGTTCTTTTTAAGCGATCTGTCCATCATATCCATCAATGTCATCTCGTTTCAATGCCCCTCCATCAACTCTCATGTGGGTGACCATTGGGCTAATGGTTTAAAAATTTGGCCCATTTCGTAAAATAATACGTCAATTTTGAAATGAACATTTGGAAGAGAAAATTTAGCTTCTTAGTAATAACGCATCCCTAAGCATTGGCAACTTTAGATTTAAACTACGTGCTCTGGAAAAAACAACTTGAAATTTATTTATGCGTCACAAACAACAAAAATTTATCAACAAAAGGAAAATTATTTACTCTTCATCGTCTCCTCCGGCATCACCTTTCTTCATCGAACGTCTCTTCACTCTTCCTGGGCGGCCGCCTCCCAATGGTGATGTAAGGGCGAATTCGATGTGCTTCTGGGAATCGAGTCGAACCATATATGAAGGAACGTTGACGACTTGGCGACGAACACTAAATAATACGCCTTGTACTCCATAAAATATATTTGCCTAATCTCAAAATACTAATAAGATCAACAAAAACACTTTATCATTCACAAGTTACTATTTACGGACTTCATAGCTCAAAGGCCGTTACTTTCAACATCGTAGCTTTAGAATATTCGAGTAAAACCCTCTATATCAAACTGTTGGCGCGCTTTGTCCTTGCTTCAACTCCTTTAGTCAACAACTAGGTTTTAGTTAAAAGATAAACTAACCGGATGTGTCTTTGGCGGATTAGGACACGAGCATGGTGGATCGATTTGGCGAGACCGAGTTTGAACACTTGTGTTTGGAGACGTCGCTCAAGGAAATCCTCCACGCGTAGACCGAGGACATAATCGAGCTTCATCTTGTCTTCGGGGAGCACACCGATGCGGACGAGACGACGGAGAAGAGCATTTCCCTCGAATAATCGTTTCGGATCCTTTTCTTCCAACGTCAGCAAATCTCGGGCAGCTTTGCGCACCTTGGCCAAAGTGTATTTGACGCGCCACACTTCACGCTTGTTCGCCAAACCGAACTCGCCGATGAGCTTGAGTTCCTAAAAAAAAGTACATTGAAAGCTAACAAATATAAGGTTTAACTTATGATTTTACTTTAAAGCTATTCACCACGCAATCCAAACCTAGAAAATTCATTGTTTTACACATTCTTTGTCACCATTAGAGTAACGACACTTTGCTCATTTCAAATGATCAAGCTTTGTGTCCTTATCTTTTTATCTAACAGACCTTTTTGACAACTAGTAGCTTATTATTAGAGCTCCATTTGAAATCAATTTATTTTCAGAAATCCATTAACGTTTTTCTTGTTGACTCGCACATTGTACGGCGTTTTTACAATTCTAAATGCAACAAAATGGGACACGAAGTCAACCCAAAGTGTCTTCCCCTACCAGATTGTCAAAAAAAGCCAACGGCTTTCACCACGTTAGCGAAATAAAGGCAAAAGTATACCTGGTCAAGACGCTCCTTCTCGAATGGACGGCGTGGCGTCTTCGTGACTTTTGAATGAACACATTTCACCCGCGGCATGTTACCTGTAATCGAAAAAATTAGTCTTTAGCCAAACGAGAACAAGGCACGGCAATTTCGAAACAAAGAAAAAAGAAAAAGCAAATAAACAAAACAAATAATTTAAACAAATCGTAATCATGATCGGTCTATACGCAACAAATTTTACTTACAATTTCTTGTTTCATTCGATTTTAAACGATTCGTTGCGAAAATTTCGTTTAATAAGTAAAAATCGACCCACAAGGTCGAAACTTCGAAAATTTTGGCAAAAAATGAAATGTTTGCGGAAAAAGTTCCTTCGTCGAAACAAGGGGTTACGGTAGCGCCAATGTCGTGTTTACGGTACTTCCTACACTTTAGAAAGCATCAGCTTAAGCACAACGAATTTCAAAAACGCTTACAAGCATGATTTTCAATATTTTCTTTTAGTTTTAGCGTTGATAAACTTGAAATAATTGCATTTTCTATAAATTTCCCACATTTTAGCAATCTTATGGGGCATGGGACACGGTCGGTCAACGGGCAAATAAGCTGGCAACTACACTTCGAGCTACATCAGCTGCTCTTTTGGTAACGATTTTAGAAAATAAAGTTAGACTTAAAACTGAGCCTTTTATCAATGCAAATTACCAATATCTATGACTTTAAGTAATCCAAGAGCACATTTTAACTTTTAAATTTCAGAGCTTTTTGGACGCGATTCAGTCGGTGAGCGACATCGCCAACAATTTGAAAGGTACGGTTTGAAAACAGTTAAATTTAGATTTTAAAATGAAACTACTGATATTAATAGATACAATAAAGTTGAAAATTAGGTGCTTCGCGAGATGTCGGAGCTTGTGTGACACGTGTTTGTATGCGGGAAAGAGCCGTCGAAGCTCGATTGCGATCCACGGCCGACACACTATCTGAACATGTAAGTCAAAAACTGAAAGCACAAATGATCTTGTGAACCTTATAAGTTGTTTGGACCTGAACAATCCAAGATTACTACTGTATTTTAGCCTTTTTGCTTTAGCTGTTACCTTATGTACTCCTCTCGAATTGTCCCCTTTCTTTTTCAACCGTAATCATATCTATATTTTTATCCGATCTACTTTTAATCTGATTTTGTGAAGGTTCACAATGATACCGAGAAACATTGCACAATTGCAGGTTGCCCCAACGATTCTCCAACGCATCAGCTACTGGAAAAATCGTACCTATGACTTGGAGAAGAACAACGCAAAGCAGATGAAAAAGGTGAGATCAAGGCTTTATTTTCTATAATTTGAGGATTTAGAGCCGCACAAAGAACCCGGATCCGTCAACAATTGCAAATCAACGAAATGCGTGTGCTCGAGCTCTGTCAGAGCAACGACAACAGTTCGAATTCTTCGTGAAAGCGATTATGCCCTTTTTGGTAAGATCCATGAAAATAAACGAACAATTGTCAAAGCTGAGCTGTTCAAAAAAATGAATAGTAAGACTAGGTCAGGCTTGACTCTGAGTTAACTGATCCGGTTCGCTCCTGGCTCTTGGGAGAGAGATTTGGCTCTTGATCCTCTTGATCAGCTCCTGGCTTGGCTTGAGCCTAACCTATTTTCTTGGCCAAGGACAGAGTTAGGACTGGATCCAGCCCTGCCACTGGCCTAACTTGCGTTTGGTCTTGTTTTACTGACTCTGGCTTCAAAGAAGAGCAAGCTAATTGTAAGCCAACGTCAGCCCACGGTTGGTTTGACCAATCTTGGCTTAGTCTGGCTTAGTTCTCTAGCTCAATACCTAATTTTCAAAAATCCTAACAAATGACTGTGATGTGAAGCAACTTTCAGACATCCCAAGTGTCATGCATCGAAGAAGCGACTCATATCATTTCGGCAGTTGACGGCCTCTCTTCCCAAATGGTTCACACCGATCCATCGCAACTTGTTCAAACAGTTTTGTCGGATTTAGTAGATGGTAAGCTAAATAAAGAATAATCTTAAACAGATAATCTTAGGTGGTGATTCAAAAGTTTCTCGAGTATTAGAGGAATGTCATCAACAAAACAGTCTCCGCGGCGGAAGCGAGGATCCATCGCCGACTTGGAGTGCGGCCAGTGGTGAGTGAACTGGATAGCTCAAAGATTCTAGTTTCAACTACGTTACTTCTGGAGTATGGTAGCGGGCCGTAGTGCAATAATAGACCGCAAGAGTACTTCCGGAGTACAGTAGCTGAGGCTGACGAGAATTCTTCAGATCCTATTAGGTTGAGTACTATGTCTTGCGCCCTTCATTTCTATAGGTGTCCAACGGAAAAATGCCATATCTTGGCCATTTTCACTCCAATCTTTTTGTCTTTGATTTCAATCAATAGAAAATTCAATTCTGCGCCAATTGATATCAAAAACAAAAAGATTGGAGTGAAATTGGCCGAGATATGACATTTTTCCGTTGCACGCCTATTGGCGTTCACAACGAGAATTCCCAGGTCTAGTTTCTTTCATTAGAAATGTTTATCATTTACTTTTTGTCATATTTAAACAATTTTTTAGTGTTTTAAAATAATCTGCGATAATGAAAACTGGTTTTTTAAAAATATTGGAAAATGAGCACATAAAGAAAACCGCTAAAGGGTTTATTCTGAAATTTTAATTGTAGATCTAAACTTTTTGTGCGCTATCTTTTTTATTTTTTCATTAAAATAGTTTTCATTGAAAGAAACGGTCGAAATAGCATCATTGGACTTTGTCTTTTTTGAATACTCGGCTTATTACTAATGAAAAACTTTCAAAAGTCATTTACAAGAGAAATTGGGCTAGAGAAATTCACGATTGGGCTATCTAATGAAAAAGCCATATTTCATTTGTTAGCTTGAGACTTATTCAATTAGAAAATGAATTCGCGTAAAACACAGTACAGTAATATTGTAACTTCAGATTTTATTATAAAAATCTTTAGACATTGCCTCGGGATCAGCTGACAGCATTGATGGTGGATTGGGTGTATCGGTAGGTGTCCCATCAACCACAACAACTCCCTACTACTATGTGCCATCAATTTCTTCCATCGATCACGTCTCGCATCGTTCACTCAGCCGGAAATCGAGTCAACACAGTATCGTTTCAAAGGTGGGAAGCTTCTTGCCAGACTTTCAATTCCATTAAAAGTCTGGAAAGATCAGGTCTGGACGGGGAAATCAAAAGCCAGCCAAAGCGAATAGTTTGACTTACAATGCCTAGGATGCCTTGAGCGAATGACCTAAAAAATTAAGTATTGGTCAGCCTTGGGTAAAGAACTTTAAGTTTCCAGGAAATTCACACACAAAATAACAGTGGTTTTTTAGAATAACAGTCTCTTCGATGCGCCAGTGACATTTCGGCAAGTGAACGACTCGCTCAAACAACGACCACAATCATTTGCCGGTGATCTTCAGCAAGCGAATGGAATTAATCAGGTAATTGAATACTTTTTGCATTAGCTTATAAGTCAATAAACACAATCAGATCGATGACTAATCAAAAGTTATCAAAAGTTAGACTTTTACTCTACAAAGTTGGAACTTGCACCTATTTTACACGCGCGGTAGTAGCCTTGTAATAAAAATATCTGTCGGTTCCTTTTTTGGCGTTGGCAGTTTAAGGGTTTTTCGTGTTTTTCTCAGCACAAACCCTTTTATTTTAACTATTTTGACTATCATTCGATGCAGAATGAAATTGTGCATCGAATGATACCAAAACCAACTCAAAATATAATATCCATGAAAAGTTATGAGACAAAAGGTTGAGAGGGGCGGGGTTTAGGTTTTTGGCCAACAACTTTGCGTGGAAATTATATTTTGAGTTGTTTTTGGTAGCATTCGACGCGCAATTTTATTCTGCACCAAATGATAGTCAAAATAGTTCAAATCGAAGAGTTTGTGCTGAGAAAAGCACAAAAAACCTTAAATTGCCAACGGTAAAAAGGACCGACAGATGCTTTTATTACAAGTCTACTCTGTAGTACCTCAAGTACCCGCTCTAAAGCGTGCCCGACTACCGTAACCCATGCTCAATCTATAATATATCTTTACACCGTACATCTAATCTCCATTGCCTGACTTAGTTGCTGGATACCGATGCTGTCTTTATAGCTGGGTTATGGTAACATTTATTACGGACAGGATCACGGTAATCGAGGCATACTTTAGAGCGGCTACCCGAGTCAATACTCAGAAAAAGAAAAAGTCAACGAAGACAAATCTAAAGCTCCGACTATTTAGTGGCAAAATGGTACCTCCGGACCGGACACCCCGTATGCAGCCAGTAACTACGCGCCGATTTGCCACCAAAATGCTCATCAATCATTTGTAAATGCGGGTGTTTATATGAAAAGTAAGTTCTTGATGAAACTACAGCTATCGTATTCAAAAAGATTCATCGAAAGCTTTTCTCAGATGGCTCTTGTTCCTCATCAGAGGCAGCTTCGACGGCTTTTATCACGGAAACACTCCAACAAATCGATCAACTTGGACACGAGTTGGACAATTTGTGCAATCAACATGATGCACGGTTAAATGGTAAATTTTCACTTTACTCTGTATTCTTTGTATACTCTGTAAGTTTATCGAGATTGGGTCAGAGTATCTCTAGAGTATAGAGTATCATAGCTTCTCTAAAAAGTGCTGGGAACAAGTTACCGTACTCCCTAGTGCAGTTAACTATTATGGCTGAAGTAATTCACCGTAACCACAACAAAGCTCCTTTAATGAGTTTACAAAATGAGTAATGAGTTTAACGAGTTTACAAAATGGTGCACAAAGTTACCGTACTCTGACGGCTTTTTAAGCCCTGTATCATGGGAGATTTCATCCATTAAGAGTTTAAACTCATTCAAAAACCATTCGGATTCATTGAGAGTTTAAAAACATTTAAAAAGACATCCGGAAATCCGAAAAAAGACATCCGGTAGCATTTCTGGGGAATATCTTTTAAAAAACGACTAAATAAAGAGGAATCAGATTTGTTATAGGCGTCTAAAGTTTTCTCTGAAAATGTGGTCATTTGGGTCTTAGCGGCCTCCTAGTGGCCTCCTTGCGGACGCGACTCGGTCCTCACTTGAGCTCAAATATCTTGGCTTTGGGTTGTTCAATTCAAACATTCTTGATATCATTAGATGCGCCAAGTCTTTCTCGATCATTTGCTATAAAAAGTATTTAAATTGAATAACCCAACGCCGAGATATTTGAGCTTAAAGTTAGATTGCCAATGGCAAATGGAGCGGAGCTTTGGCCTTGTGGTACAGCTACAGCAAACTGCAGCTTTGACCGAGTGGTATAGTGTTCGTTTCTAGAGTGAGACCTCGCAAGCTCGATCCCCACCTTGGAATTCTATTTTACCTTTTTCAAGAATTACTGCCTAGTGTTCTTTCTGTTTGCACCGCATTTAGTTCATTCTAAGCCGAACAATTTACTTTAAAAATGCAGAAAAGGGTTTAGAAATTTACTATCGAACAAATTACTACCGAAATTTACTAAATTTACCAAAGAATTTACTTTAGAAATGGAAAAAAGGGTTTAGAAACTTTATAAAGCTGTGAGAATAAGAAATCTTGACCTTTCCTTGTAAATTCTAGGAGCGCCTCGACCACAATCAACCCAGATTCCCCGGCCAACCCATTTACCACCACCACACGCGTACAACAACTCGATTCGGATGCGACAAAGCTGTAAGTTTTGATGATATAAACTTATTTTTAGCTATTGATATTGATAACTTAAAATATCTTAAAATAACCCTTTCAGGTAACCGCTCCAGGCCACCACCACCCGAGCGTCGCGGCTCACAGTTAAGCGCAGGCACACCGGCGACTCCCTCAGTGACTCGATCAAGTGAGTTTTACCAATAATTGAGACTTTGATCTAGTGAAAGCTAGTTAATTATAGGTATAACTACAAGCATAACTGTATAATTTTCAAACTTGCACAGAAGTTAAATAAAATTAGTGCATTAAAGTCACTGAAGTGCCGAATGAAAAGTTAAATGTTGAATTTATGGCTAAAGGAAAGGTTCTAAAGTGTGGAAAGCAAGTTTGGCTTGCCTACAATAAGCTTTTGGGTTACTGTATCGAAATTTTATCTTGCTTTTGCCTTCTTACTGTAAGACTAATTGCATAAGAACCTCTTTTCTAATGCATTTTCTAAAACGTCTCCCCTTTATAATCGTTTTAGACGATTTAGAAACGAGACACTCAAAAAGTGCCTCTTTTGCCTTCTTACTGGAGTACTGTAAGATTGTATAGGATCATTAGTAACGATTGATTAGTATACTAATAATCCTATACAATCTTAAAGTAAAGGGTGTCTCAAAAGTTCTGGCACAACTTTTTGTAAAAGCAGCAAATGTCTAACTTATTTGGAAAGTGGTAAGTGTTATATAGAGATTTAAAGCCCGGAATCTTGGCTACATTTAAATACGAAAAGTTTTCGAATTGAAGTCACACAACTCATGTAACAGTCACACAACTTTCGAGTGAGCACTACTCATTCCCTTTCCACCACGTTACCATTTTTGACGATTTTCTTTATAAAAATTTTTTTAAAAAAGCTTTTTTTGTTATTTATTTCATTAAAATGTAACATTTATTATTATTTAATAATAATAAGAATAAGATTAACCGTTTTGTCATTCAAAAAATTTGGTTCATTCAAAAATTTCGCTCGAAAAATTCAAAATTTTTGTTTAAAAATAATTTTTGCATTATTCTTGTTCAAAAAATGAGTTTTAATGAATTTATAGAGCTAGAGCAGCGCATAAATCAAAATCTGAATGGAAATTGGACATTCTCGCTTGAAAAGCGCTCAATTTTCGCTTTTTTTCCTTGAACTTTAAAATCACTTAAAAACAAATTGAATTTTGGTTGGGAAAGTTTGAGAAAATATTGGGTTGTCCAGTTATGAGTGCGCGTTTTTCACTATTTTGTAAATTTCTCAAGATATCGAACAGATGTATATGAGTGTTATATATCATTCGAAAGCTGAACATCTCCTCTACACTTTGGAATAAAAAGTTTTTGAATTTATTCAACTTTTTGGGAAATTGACTGCACAAAGGGAGAAGTCGTTTTCGAAAAAACCCATTTCAGCTTAGCTATTCCTCAAGTTTTATGGTGTAAAAGAACCGAAAAGAAAAGTAAAGATGCTCTGAAATTGTTATATTTTTTAAAAAGTTGTATTGATATATCTATTGGCCAAACAGCAAACGGTTAACTCAATTTGATTGGAGCCAAAACTTGATCCAAAGGCACCCTTCCATTTTTTGGCCACCTCTTCTTCTGTGCAGTCAATTTGCCCAAAAGCTGAATAAATTCAAAAACTTTTGATATCAAAATGTAGAGGAGATCTTCAGCTTTCGAATAATACTCATATATATCTTTTTCTTGATTTGGGTATCTTGAGAAATTTACGCGATTTCGGTATCTTGAGAAATAAAAAACGCGCATTCATAACTGGACAACCCAATAGTTGTTTTTTTTTCTTATAGTTATTAAATGATGATAAATGTTACATTTTATTAAAATAAATAATAAAAAAGCTTTTTAAAAAATTTTTTATAAAGAAAATCGTCAAAAATGGTAGCGTGCTGGAAAGAGAATGAGTAGTGCTCACTCAAAAGTTGTGTGACTGTCACATGAGTTATGTGACTTCAATTCGAAAGCTTTTCGTATGTAAAGGTAGCCAAGATTCCAGGCTATAAATCTCTATATAACACTTACCACTTTCCAAATAAGTTAGACATTTGCTAGCTGCTTTAAAAAAAAGTCCAGAACTTTTGAACTGTACTGTAAGATTGTATAGGATGCTTAGTACCAATTGATTAGTATACTGTAAGATTGTATAGGATTCTTAGTAACAATTGATTAGTACGTTAGTAGTTGATCAAGATTTAAGAATTAAATTTTTTTACAACAAAATTTTCAGGTATATTGGGGAGCCAAAATTCGTTGAACTCTTCCGCGATGAGCACTTTTGATCGATCGGATTTCCCGGTGGTCACCGAAACAACCAGCTCTTTCCACTCAAAGTACACATTCTAAAAATCATTTGTATCTATTGACTGAATATCTTCTATCCATTTTCATTCTTTTATCCATTTTTCACTCGTCAATAAAGTGCCTGTCGTGAATTTTCTCAGACTGTAAAGACTTTCTCAGACTCGAACTTGTAAAGTTTCTTTTTGTGGCCATTTTTGTATATATATTTTGTGCGTACAATGAATAAAATTAACATTTCATTAAAATTGTTTGACTTTACAGATTTTGTTTACAGCTTAAGTTTACAGATTAGATTACAGCTTTACAGCTTAACTCCAAAGCGGTAAGCCGGCATTGAGCATTGAGCTTTATTCGCACTATGCATTGAGCTTTCGCATTTTCCTATCGCCAAGTTAGTTGCTATCCTTTTTAACGTTTAAAGTGATCTTTAACAGTAGAAACTACTTGGGTTACTATAACATTTACTAGGCCCCGAAATTTGATCTGATTTAGTTCGATCATCAATCGATACCAAAATTTTTGCTTGGAATTCCGTGCTTGATAATCCGCTAAACGACAATCCATTTAACAGCCAAATTGAAGAAACTACCAGCTTTCAATGACAATCATTTTGATCTGAGTCTTTGCCAAAACATTGTAGCAAACGTGAAAGCCTTCCAAGCCTTCAAGCTCACATTCAAAAACGATCATCATTCATTCAGTCGCATCTCGATGAAGTTTTCAAGCAGATCCTTTGATTCATTGAATGATGAACCCAACTCTGCTCTTTGACCGATGCTGTTGGTCAAGAATTTCTGGAGATCTTGTGCCCAGATTAAGATCGAGTTGATTCACCGTTTTCAGCTGCTCCAGAAGCGTTTTGTTCCTTAATATCAAGCCCCTCCGATCATTTCCCTCTCGTAATTGTTTTGTGATGTCATCTAAAAGAAAAGGCGAATTGTTATTGACACAATTCTTGTTGAGATGAGCACTCTGATATTTCTTTTCAATGATAAGCTCTTTTCCTTCTTTTTATTTGTCCGGGGTGCACGGGGAGATTTCCTGGAAAAAGACACCATTTCCTGGCATGGAATGGCATGGTCTTTGAGTGCTAATTTGGGAAATTGAACATTTTCAAAGGGTTACGGTAAAAATGTCAATGAAAAATCGGTTTTCTTTTCAACAACCAAAGACAAAGCATACTTACAATTGGCATCTAAAATTTCAAAACGGCAATCGAGTATCTATTGCGTTGGTGAATTGAAAACTGCCGGCTATTGTCATATGTGACAGTTTGAGCACTTTCTTCAAAAGAAACCCATTTTGGTGTCAATGGAAAAAAAAGAAAAAAAGACTGAAAAAATAAAACACGACAAAAGACTGAAAAATTCTTTGTCTCGGGGTCCTTTTATTGCATCGGCTTACGGTAGTTTCCGACGTTTGGCGCGGAAACGTCTGAAAGGCAAAGTGTACGGTGGACGGTCCGAAAGGCATCTGTCGTCAGAATTTTATTATTTCAGGAGATAATTCCTTTAAATCGATTTAAAGTAAAAGGAAATTAAACCCAATTTGTTTAATTACTTTTTTAATCATTATTTTTAATTTATTGGGTTGGTGAATTGAAAACTGCCGGCTATTGTCATATGTGACAGTTTCAGGACTTTCTTCAAAAGAAACCCATTTTGGTGTCAATGGAAAAGTTGTAGAGAATCGAAAATGAAGCTTATATCCAAATTTTCAGAACGATTCAAAAACTGGTTTTCAAGAAATGCCAAATTTACGAATTTTCACAAAACTTGCATTTTAAGCGAAACTACTAAGTGTATCTTTTTGGAAATTTGGCCATAAGCCTAATTTTTGATTCTCTACAACTTTTCCATTGACACCAAAATGGGTTTCTTTTGAAGAAAGTGCTCAAACTGGGACATCTCCAGTCCTCCATTTTTGGGTCTCACACTTGTCTGACAAAAGTGACTAGCTCTAAAATCAACAGCCTTGTTTGGGAACTTTTGGCGCATTCCCCATACAGTCCAGCTCCTTTTGATTACTATTTATTCCGGACCATGAGTAATGAGCTTGCGGGAGAACACTTCGATTCGGAAGAAGCAGTCAAAAATTGGCTTTGAAAGTTTTTCGATTCAAAACCAAAATCCTACTACGAAAGAGGAAACCGCAAATTGCCTGTAAAATGGGCAGAAGTCTTCAATAATAATGAAAATTATTTGGAATGAATTTATGGTTTTATGTTGAATAATTTTTAGTTCAAAGTCCGGCAGTTTTCAACTCACCAACCCAATAGTACAATAAACTGGGAAAACTCAAATTAACTTCTGGAATCTGAGACTTTATAGCACAAAAGTGAGACGATGAAATGAGTCTAACTTTTCTACAAGCTATTGAAAAAGATTACGATAAAAATGCTCATCAATTATTAGATTGTCAACGAAATGACTGGACTTTTTCAGTAAATAGCCTAACTTTTTCACTAACTTTTTCACTAACAAAATTTTTCCACTTTTTTCACTGATTTTACAAATGTTGAATGCACCAAATGAAGTACGGGTTTGCACCATTGGAAAGATCTATATTTCCTCTGTAAAATGGTTGTTCCTCAATCTAGAAAAGCTTTCGTTTTTCGGGTTTTTCACGAATGCAAAGACGAATAGGCAAAATTGGCGAGAATCCACGATTGGCAACTTTTTTGATGGACATAAAACGAACTTTCTATGCGAAAGAAAGATCAATCTTTGTTAGATTTTTAGTAGAATTTCCAGTAAAATCAATTCAGCCGTTTTCTAGAAAATTTCAAGTGATTCATATGATCAAAATCCTTGATTTGAGGACTTTTGTTCAAATCAAAATTTAGAAAAAACAGCTGAACGGATTTTGTTGAAAATTTTACTGAAAATATAGAAAATCTATGTCTTTATTTTGCGTAAAAAAAAGTGAAATAAATTCTTGTTGAAAGATTCGTTAAATGGGTAATTTCAGAATTTAGACATACGTTATTCAATTTCCAAGTCCAGTTATTCAATTTCCAAGTCCAGTTATTCAATTTCCAAGTCCAGTTATTCAATTTCCAAGTCCAGTTATTCAATTTCCAAGCTTTGTCAATAGCTTGACAAGAGGCTTCGAAACATAGTTGAACCTTGCTTACCGTAAACTTTCAATCCATTGGACTTTTCATCCCAACCCAGCAACTGCAAAAATGAAGTCTGGTCAACCCTGCTATATCGCTAACCTTATTAGGTTGCCAAGAAAGTCTTTGCAGAGATTTAAACTGAAATTTCTTAAAAACGAAGCCACCAATTCAAGGACACATTATTCTATCATTTACAAGTCGACTGAAGAAATTACTCGTAAAAAAATGAGTGCAGCTTTCCGTTAAAATTTTAGCTTTTTGTGGAAAGTATTCTTTTCTGCACATTTGCTCCCACATCAATCCTGCTATACGCTAGAAAAATTGTAGAAAAGTCGATTGCAAAGCGAATGAAAAGCGAAGTTGCAAAAGCAAAAGAAAAGCAAATTTAAGCGAATGAAAATGTGACGGACGGATTGCACCGAAATCCTTTCTCAATCCCTAGATCGAGTCAATTTTCTCAATCACACCTACCGTTCAATGATCAAATCGCATTTTTAAACACAGATGGCGTTGAGGTAATCGCTCTCTAGCGGGCCATCTGTTGAATGTCTTTAGGCTGATTACTGTCTTTCTTCTTCTTCTTCTTTTTGTCTTTTGTCTTTTTTCCGCTCAAATCGGGGATAAATGGGGGTTTGTCAACGAAAAGTGCACACTTGTCCCTCCAAATGGAGAAAGAAGAGAGAAGAAAGGGGTTAAAGAAAAGAAATATCAAAGGAATTCGGAGTTATAGATAATATGAAGAGAGGTTTGGGGAAACCCTAGGCATTTCCTTTTTTTGAGAGAGGGGTTGGGCTGGGTGAATGGGTTGGTCTTGTGTGGTTCAGGGTCTACTCCAGACTCCGCCCACCCACTCACCCTAGGAAGTCCAAGTCTATAGCTATTTGCATATAGCACTGTGGTCAGTGTGTGAATGGCTAGGACCCCATTCACACACTGACCCAGCACCAAGCAAATAAAATCCAATTTTTACGTATTACTTGACCTTTGGTTGGCTCTGGACAAGATTTGCTTCCTCCTTTTTTTGAGCTTTTGAATTTTTCGTTATTATATTTTTGTTATGAAGTTTGTTATTGAAATTAGCTATTGTACTAGAGATATCTTTAAGCGTTTATCAGCGAATTTTCACTCATTATCAGCGTTTATCAGCAAAAGCTAAAGATTCAGTTTTTTAAGGTTTCAAGCTGTTTGATTTCAGCTTTGATTCGGGACATTTTCAAATCTTCTTCTTTCTTTTGTTTTGTTTCTAATTGTTAGCTTCCTCCTACATAATTCTCCAGGGTTATAAAAGCTTTGATCTACTTTCTATCATTTTTTGAACACCGAATCTGCTCTACCGTAACCCGTAGCTTATACGGGATAAGAACTAGGTTACTGTACTCAAAAGGAACCGGTTAGAGTTGGCGGTGGAATCTCGATATGTGATATAGCACATCTTGTAGAGCTTGGAAAGAGGAGTCGAATGATGCAAAAATTAGCTTCTTATGAGCATTGTAAAGACGCTAGAACTTGCTTCGAAGTTTTTGCTATGAGCATTGTATGTTTATGTTTATGTTTATATTCAAAAATTTGGTTACAAGAAGCCGCGTCCTAGAGGCTTTCAAGTTTTGGAGATTAGAAGCCCTATAGAATTGCTAATTTTGAGTTTCTGAGTAAAGTGTTGAAAATAAGCAGTAAATTCTATTAACACATTCGCAACGACGGTATTTTGAGCGTACAGTCGCGTAGTCGTCAACTGTTTTACTGATAATTTGGTGAAGATTCAAGGATGAACTAAGCTATTATAGTCATTTGAAAGCCCTGAATCTCCTCTTAAAAGCTAGTACAAAGTTATCGAGAACTTTCTACAAAATAAATAACAAAAGTCTTTAAAAACTTGAGCTGACACCAAAAATATTTGCCAAACAAAAGAAAAAGAGAAAGAGTTAGAAAGGCTAGAGTTAGAAAAAGTGGCCGTAATTCTTGAAAACCCTGTCGTTTTATGCATTTCTTCACTTTTGGTCTTTGTATTCAAATCATCATTCAAATTCAAATCCTCTTTCTTCTTTTTGCCAGCTCTCAAAGGTTTGAATGCAGATCCAATCGTTTCCCCGTTCTTTGCCAAATCTCGGGGTCAATCTCGGGCATCCATCCAACTCATCTAATCAAGATCTTTTGGCTTCCTGTCAAAAAATAAAGAAATTCCATCTTTATCGGAGATCTTTATCATTCAAAACTTACTACCATTGCCCATTTGCAAGCAATTATCGCTGAAAAACTTTAAACGATATCATAACGATCTTTTTCATTTGTTCTAAACGTTCTCCCAAACTTATTCCCGAAACTTTTGCTTTTCACAACATAATTGTTCCCATTTAAGCACAATGGTGACTTTGAATTCATAGAAATTCATAGAAATTCATAATTTCGGTGAATTCCGAAAGAATCCACCTAAATCTAAACAAATTTTTCTCAACGTTTTCATTTTTTTCAATTTCCAAAAACCAATCCCTCTCAATTGTTATCTTTTTGAAAAGTCAGGAAAATATTGTTTTTGAAAAATTCCCCAAAACAATCCCATTTTTTTTCCATTATCATTCCTGAAACTCAGCCAAATATGTAAATATTATTTACATCGAGAAACAGATAATTTTTTGAGCAGTGAAAAGAAATCATTTTGATAAGCGAATGTCAAGGAATTTCTAGGGAAAAGCCGAGAAATTGGGCTCCTTTTTGAGCGTTTGACAAATGAACGAACTTCTTTATTTTTGCAAAAGCTATTAGCTTTTTCCTACTACTTTTTCCCACTGCTAGCTATTGAAAAATGCTTTTCCCCTAGAAATTCTTCTGTATTTATCTAATTTTGATATTTTCATTCATGCTAAACTTGCAAATATTTCTTTCAGCAATGGGCATTGGCTCGTTTGAGTGTCTCCCCGTCGAGATTTTGACAAAAATCTGTGACCACTGCGATTTGGAGGATGTGCTCGCTTTACAGGTTGGTTTATTGAAAAAAAAACTATGATACAATGATACAATGAAACTGAATATTGTATGTTGGACGAAATTTATCGATGACAGCAGTTGTACACGTCCTTTTATGGATTGGGGTTGAGAATACAAAACATGGTCGGCGTCGGGACTCGAACCCGCCACTTCTCCCGCCAAACACTCTACCAATGAGCTAAACGTCGGTGTAGCTCATTGGTAGAGTGTTCGTAAGCCATTGTCGTCAATGGGCCTTATGCCTTGCTCAGCTTAAAGTTAAGCTTTACTTGATAACTAACAAGGGAATGTCGACTGGGTGTGCTGGAATGACATGAGCCATAGAACATCGGTTTTAGTGGCCCAAGCACGAAACCAAGGTGGTCAAATGACATCACCCATAGATCATTCGACGCAGAATTTCACCCTGAATCCGAATCTGCTTTCCGTTCCTGCTAAGGAGTACTCGATTAAAAGTTATAAACGTGCAAAGTTTTGTATGGGATTTCAAAAAACATCCCGAGGAAGCACCCGGAGTTTATAAGCAGATTTCCCAGAGGCTCTGACCGAGTACTCCTTAGCAGAAATGGAAATCAGATTCGGATTCAGCGTGAAATTCTGCGTCGAATGGTCTATGGCTGATGCCATTTGACCACCACACCCAGTTGACATTCCCTTGTCAGCTTACAGTTAAGCTTTACTTGACAACTAAGTCACAAATCTAGTTTTAACTTACAACAATGAGCGCATTGTTTCAGTCAACCCACATCGAGCTGGAAATGCGCATTCGGAAGAATTTCTTCAGCCGTTTTGAGATGGCTAAAGTGACGTGGATGGAAAATGGTGAGAACAAGTTTGAAATTGATAAAGAAAACTAGAAAACTAGTTAAAGTTAAGCGCTATGGTTTGATGATATCAATGGGATCGATAGTATTCTTTAAAATATATCCAAATTTCCATACCACAACTAATTAGTGAAAATGCTTTCAGAAAAAAGGAGAGAGAGAGTTGGAAAAGAGAGTGAGGAGTAAACTCTTACAGCATCGATTATCGCGATGAAAGGAAATGATTTGAATGAACAAGAGATCACAACGAATCGGACACAATGGGAACAAGTGATCAGGCAAACGAAAAGGTTCGTGACCTGAGCTCTTGATGTTCTTTGTGCTTGAATCTTGAAGCGCATCGTTTCTGGTGCACGCTTCCAGTTTTTCGCTTTCCTCATGCTTCCAGCTCATTGCTAGCAAAAAAATGAAGAATTCAGTACACTGGAAAGAGTGTGTTTATAGGTTTAAGCACAAAGTACACTAAACTTTTACTATCTAAGATCAAAAATATAAAATTCCTTTCAGAATTCACTCACTTCACCTTGAGAAAACCGATGCTGCCTACAAAAAAGCGGTCATTGTCGCGATTGCACATAGTAAGTCAAAGAATTTTGACTAAATTTGCATCAAATTTAAGCTCATTAAGCTTTACATCAAATCCTTTTTCAGATTGGAAACTTTCCAATTTGGAGATTGTTCTCAAACCGTCGAGCAAAGAGATTTCACCAGCGTACACGTGCAAGAACTACACGGTGAGAGCTCATATTAGACTTTCCAGAAAGTCTTTTTGTTCCTTTTCGTACTTCCGTTGAAAAAATAACACTTTACCAATTAATCTATGGTTTACTCTAACTAAAAAGTGTTTATCGTTCAATTTCTCATCTTTTTAAGTCAATTTCGGCTCACTCTTCAAGCAAATTCGAGAGTGAAACGCGTCTTGATCGCAAAAATCTATAAAAACCTCTACAAAGAAATTGGCTGAATGAATTTCTCTGAAAATCTACTATATTAGGTTGATGCATAAGTCTTTTCGTTCCTTTTCGTCTGCCGTTTCAAGCCAACAAATGCACCAATTAAACTACGGTTGATTTCATTAGAAAAACCAATTATTTTTCTGCAAAATAACATTAAAACGGGTTTAAAAATATTTTATGCCTGGATTTTCTTGAGAGTATGAAGTCGGGTAGTCAAAAAGGGCTAACTCGATGATGCGGTTTAGACACCTTAGCTAAAGAAAACCTATCTTCGTGTCAATAGATAAAAGATAGAGAAAAAAAAGTTTGATATTTCACCAAAATTTCAGAGAAATTCATTCAGCCAATTTTTCCGTAGAGTTTTTTATAGATTTTTACGAAAAAGGCGTTTTTCACTCTCGAATTTGCTTGAAAGTCAACCGAAATTGATTTAAAAAGATGGAAATTGAACAAAAAAACACTTTTTTTATAGAGCAAACTATAGATTAATTGGTGAATTTGATACTTTTTAACAGAAGTACGAAAAAAATGAAAAAGACTTTTGCATCAACCTAATATATAAAAGAGGAGTGTCCGTCCGTCCGTCGCGCTTTGGATCTCGGCTCCACGTAAACCGATTTCAACAAACTTTTTTTCAGATCGATAGGGAATTAAAAATGAATAGGTACATACTTTATGGTCAAAACTAGTTTTTCATCAAAATCAAAAATCCTTTAAAAAATCAGAAAAACCACTTAGAAATGCTCTTTTTTGCCTTCTGCTGCCCATGGGGAGCGTGGTCGAAGGAGCATGGCTAATTTCCAATACGTTCCAATACGGTTCCAATACGGTTCTAATACGGCTCCTATTTTGATCCAATACGGTCCCAATACGGCTCCTATTTTGATCCAATACGGTTCTAATACGGTTCCTATTTTGATCCAATAGGGTTCCAATACGCCTCCAATATGGTCCCAATAAGGTTCCTATTCTGATCCAATACGGTTCCAATAAGGTCTCTATTCTGATCCAATACGGTTCCAATAAGGTTCCAATAACCATATTGGTTCCAATACGGTTAGCGTCCCGTCTACAAACGTGTCCGCCCCAAGGAGGTGTCGGGTTCGATTCCCGTCCGTTCCAAACTTTTTTGCTTTAAATGTTTTCATGCCGAGCATCCCAGTATATTATTGCGGTGGTGCTTTGGAGGGTATCAGTGTTGCTTTCGATATTGCTTTGATAGATTAAGAGATAGATCACAGTATTGTAGGGGCACAAGAGGGCGGCTGAGTTCGAAGTTCAGTTTGAACCTTTAACTTCTGAGATCAAACTATGCGTTAACCCCAAAACACCCAACTCTTGACTGGTTTGGCTATATACCTAACTTTTTGTGCTCTATCTTTTATCTATTGACATCAAGATAGATTTCCTTAGCTAAAGCGCCTGAATCGCATCATCGAGCCGTCACTCTATTTGACTACCCGACTTTGACTACCGAAAAAATCCAGAAATAAGACATTTTTAGAACCGTTTTAATGTTATTTTGCAGAAAAATAATTGGCCTTTCTAATGAAACAAACCGTAGTGGTGCAATTGGTTCAATTGTACGCTGGTGAAATCTCTTTGCTCGGTTTGAGAACAATCTCCAAATTGGAAAGTTTTCAATCTGAAAAAGGATTTGATGTAAAGCTTAATTTTTGATGCTAATTTAGTCAAAATTCTTTGACTTACAATTGGTGCAATTGGTTCAATTGGTTATATTTACTATTCAGTTACACACATAAATTTTGTCAGTTTGTCCTTGCCTTCCAGTTGAGTTTATCTAAAACAGAAAACCTGTTAGTTTTGTCAATGGTGCAAGTCAAATAGATAAAATTTTCCGCTTTGAGCATGTGCCGCCATAGCTCAGTCGGTTAGAGCGTGGGTCTAATAAGCCCAAGGTCGCAGGTTCGACCCCTGCTGGCGGCAAACCTTTTGTTTTTGCTTGGCAAAAGCAGCATCAACTTTGCTTTTCGGGGTTTTAGTTTTATTCTCTTGCAATTTCAATTGATTTATTCACCAATTGAACCAATTGAACCAATTTGTCGGTTTTTAGACGGAATTAAGAAAAGGAATGAAAAGACTTTCTGGACAGCCTAATACAAAATATTGTATACGAAAATTTGACTTTTAACCTTTTTGCATAGATCCATTCAATATCTTTCAATATTTAGTCTGAAAATAAAAAGATTGAGTTAAGAAGCCTGAACATCATTAAACATGGCCATTTCAGCGTCTCACCCGTTTCGTTGAGTCTCAAAAAGCTTCTTTGAAACGATTGACTCTTCGTTCATCACCCGTTTCTCGAATCGAGTTAAGGCGAACAAATGATGGAGCACATATCGAATATGGACAAGAGAGGAATATCTTCCTCCACCATCAGCTCATCAATCCACTCTTTCGGGCAATGCTGGCTGGTGAGCTTAGCATCTTGATCATGTAGCATGTACAAGATCTTGATCATGTAACAAACTAGTAGCTTCACTAATATAATCGGCTAAAACCTGTAAACACACCATTTCTGGCGCACTAGTAGTCTTTAGTCCAAATAAAATAAACAGACATAATTCCCAGGTGGTTCTCCCGTCTCATCCCTTGATCTCAGTGTTGATGGTTGTGAGCAATTGGAGTATTCTCTTCAAAATGCTTTCCAAGCCGCTCTACCTTATGATCAACGGAGTGCCCTTCGATCGTTGCGGATTCATTTTGGACCCGAGGTTTGTAAACAGGAATAAACCCATTAAAAACAAATTTTAATGGATAAAATCTTACAAAGGAACCACCGTAGTTACGTTACTTGGGACTTTATACTTTATTTCAGTAATAAAGCGTAACAAAAAGATCTACAATACACAAAAATTGAAATTAAATGGATAAGCTCTTACGCAAAATCTTATCCATTTAATTTAAAATGAATCACCGTAGTTACGTTTGATCTTTTCAAATGAGATCTCGGGATATACAGTTTTTAATCCTAATTCCAAATCCGTCAATGTCAATCCACAATCGTATCGTACTATTCACCCCAATTCAAGCCTTCAGGTCTCCTCCCTTTCACACGCGGAAATGGATCGAGTGTTGACAACGTATGCTCCAACTCTTCATGTCACTCCGAATCTCACCCATATCCTTTGTGATCTCACCCATTGCTCGGTGAGTGTTACCTATTCTGTAAAGTATATATAATATAAAAGTTACCTACTCTGTAAAGTATAATATAATTTCTTTTAATACTTTAAAGATGCCTTTAAAGATTTAATGACTTTAAAGACTTTAAAGATAATTTTATTCTTAAAATGTCATGAGTTTTTTCAGGTTGAACCTGAAAGTCTGGAGGGTATCTTCAAGGCGATTTCCCGTGAACTCCGCGGTTCTCATCGAATTTCCCTCGTCACTCCAAATTTCGATCCGACTATTCAAAAGCAAATGTTAGAGAAACGCGAGAATGAGATTGAAGAGAAAAAAGCAAGAGAAAGAAGGCAAAAAGTCTCCTTCGATTGCCCACTTTCCCCGCTCTCTCGGCCATTGTCGATCTCGGTACGGTAGAAGTGAAATATGGCCTGTGCTTTCTGTTCTAGCAAACGCGTCGACTCTAGTGTTTGCGTTTGCTAGAGCTCAAAGTACAATTGTTTCCAATGTAAAGTTTAACCCAATCTTACTGTACTTATCCAGACAAATCCAAGATCAAAAGTCTAAAGATTTTCAAAAACAATTTACGAATTCTTTCTTTTCAAAAGCTTTACTCTAAAATTTTCAAATTATCAAAGTTTCAAATATTCAAATTTTCAATTTTTTAACCTTTTTTCATTAGCGGGTAGCATTTTTCATAATATTTTTCTCTTTCTTATAAAAAAACGATCACTTTTCAATTGAATTCTTTTGAAACTAAAGGTATTCAGCTTATTTTTTGCTCTTTGAATTCATTTTTTTGGAAATAAATCTTTTTTGTGCAAAACAAATCACAAAACCACAAAATTTTAGGGATTTTCGTGATCTTGTGACGTTTTTCGATTGATAACAAAAGAGATTAGAGGAAAAAAAATGAGCTTTTTGTTGAGCTGTGATCAAGGGATTTTCAAAAGGCGATTTCACAAAGAACTACTAAAGTTTGAAAGATGTTAAATGAACATTTCGAAAGAGTTTTTTGAACTTTAATTATAAAACTAATTGTTACATTGGTTCTAGACATGGGCTTTTTGTCAAAAACGAACCAGTTTCAGGTTTTAGCAAACAGTTCTTGTTTTCTAAAGCGTGGATACAATGCGTTGGATACTATTTCGAGCTTTTGAAAACAAGAGCTGTTTGCTAAAACGTGGGACTGACTCATTTTCTACAAAAGGCGCATGAGTTGGAACTGGGGCAGATCAAAAACTTGTGCGCGCCCGGGACCTTTCCTTACCGGGCAACTGTGTTAAGCATTAAACCACAGTGCACTTGATCTTCTTTACTCCAGAGGGAGTTAACTTCCCTCCTCTCTGAACGAGATGGTTTCACACGTCGTCTCGATTTATAGGCCTGGGGTGCGCTCGAAACTAGGTATGAAGCTCTGCAATGCTGGCTAAGGTAGCCAGCATTGCAGAGTTCATCCTTCCGTGGTCGCCAGTTGAAACTAGGGCAGACCAAAAATGTGTGTGCCGCCGGGACTAGTGGCCTTTCACTTACCGGGCAACTGTGCTAACCATTACACCACAACACCCTTGATCTCCCTTACTCCAGAGGGAGTTAACTCAATAGTTCTCTGATTGGTCGAGAATCGACGTTCTCGGATTTCAAAGAAACGAAATTAGATCCCGGATCAGGGCATTTTGCCTTTGAACTAGACTTGCGTGATCACAGATTTTTTTAGATTACAATTTATTACAGAAATTCTTGTCTTGTCAATTTCTCTCCTTTCTCTTCTTTAGAAGGGCCAGCAATCACCGGGACATCCCTGGATTATCGTCTCGAAGCGACCGGTGGCAACCTGGAAAGCATTTAAATAAACTGGATAAGAATTTAAGCCTAATTCTGTTATGAGTTAAATGTACAGGCTGGCCCAGTATTATGGCGACAATTTTTTAGGAGCACTGTTTTCCCAAACAAACTTTCCATCACAAGTACCACGTATTATATATTGAGTTGGGGAGAATGAAATGGTGCCGAAATTCAAAGAAATTTCTAAAAATTTTAGCAGAATTTGTCTTGATATTTGATATCAGTAGAAAGGTTAACTAATTCTCTAAAAAATGGCGTTTAAAAATCAAACTCAAACAGCACCTTAGCTTAACAAAAAGGCCGTTTTTTCACAAAATCTATAAACTATCATCTAGAGAAAACGGTTGGAGGGATCTTTCTGAAAATTTGTCAACTTATGTAATCGAATGTGCTCTATCTTTTTTATGTAGACACCAAAGGTGGTTTATGTGGAAGAAACTGTTCAAACGATGAGTCGAACTCTTTGCCTTTTTGGTTCGCTGTGTTTGAGAGTTCATAAACTTGACGAAAGAAAAGCTTTGTGGAAACTCTCAAAAGTCATTTTTTAGAGAAATTGTGGAGCCTTTTGATGAAACAAAACGTTTATTTAAAGAAGGCTTTATGCCTGCAAAAAGTTTCTTTAAAATTCGGCATTATTTCATTGTCCTCAACCAAATAGTATTCGAACCGGAAAATCTCAGCTATTAGGTACTACGAAAAATAAATGCGTTTTCCGACTGGTTAACTTTGGCATAGTTTTTAAAAGCCTAAATTTGATGAGTCTTGTAAATATTATCTTTAGTTTCATGCTAGGTTATTCTTGTTTCAGTTTCCTTAAAGATCTTGTGTTTCTAATGAACTATGATGTTTAGAGCTCGACTTCTAAAAAATATGGACAAAAAGCTAATTCGGACGATTCTTTTGTATGGATTTAAACTCAGGCTTTCAGCAACAAATGCAACCGAAAACATCAATCGTTGAAGCGTTTTGTTGAAGTTGATCCTCGGGCCACGGAGTTAGAGCTTGCGGAAAACTTCGGTGTTCGAGTTATGACAGTTAGCGGTGTTGGACAAAATCGGGAATTTATCAACAAATGCAGCCAATCGTGCATTTGGTCATCAATCGTGCATTTGGACAAGGCACTGTATCAGCTCACAATGCCTAAGTTTGACTCAAGCGTTTGCGTTTCCACGAAGGAGCTGAGGATTTCGAAGATAAGGAGCGCCAAGGCCGCCACCGACTACTTGACAATGAGGATTAAAGCGTTTTGTCGAAGCTGATCTTTGGATCACGGAGCTGGAGCTTGCGAAACATTTTGGTGTTGAATTTATGACAGTTAGCTATCATTTGAAAGAGATTTGCAAAGTACAGAAGCTCGAGAAATGGATTCCACATCTATTGAATGATCGACAAAAATTTGCTCGACTTCTCGCTTCATCTTCTCTGCAGTTTCGAGACGAGAAAGAGCCTTTTTGGATCGGTTGATAACATGCGATCAAAAATGGATCCTTTACGACAATCGGAAGCGAAATTCGAAATGGTTGGATAAGGGCGAAACTCCGACTTCTTCTCCAAAACCGGATCTCCACCCAAAGAAGGTCATGTTGTCGATTTAGTGGTACAAGGAAGGAGTGATACACTATTCGTAGCCGAAAATGTTTTAAACCTTTTCGGCTACGACGTATATAATACGTTGTATTTGTAATGAAAAGTTTTTTTGAAAAAAACAGTTCTCCTAAAAGTTGTTGCTATAATTCTGGACCATCCCGTAAGTCAGCTGCTAAATCTAATAGAATTCTCAGATATGACATTGTCAACTTAATCTAAACCAATCTGAACTGTTCAATCACAAATCTCAGACTCACATGCATCAACACGGTGTAGGTGGTCAACTTGTTAAGGTTGGTCTTCGAGGAGAGCACGTTGTAGATACCCTGAAAAGTTGGGAATTGAGAGTAAACCTTTAGATATCTATCTAGATATGTAATATTTCTGTAATATTATGCAATATTTCCCACAATTTCTTCACTCACCTCAAATCCGACTGCTTTCTGGGTCAAATTGCGCATGCAGGCGTCTCCCGGGGTTTGACGATCGTCCAAGTAGAGTGGCTGAAGAAATATATTATTAGATAAATGTACTAAGTAAATATAAGTTTAGATATGCCGTGTTCTTAGTAGAACAATAAACGATAACAATAATAATAGTAGAACAATCTTATAACCTAACTTCATTAGCATGCGGAAAACAGGCCAGGCAAGGCCAGAGCCGGGCCGGAAGCCAGAGCCGATTTTCAAACATTTTTCTAAGCGCTGGTTAATGCTAAAAAATATGTGTTATAGCTCAAAAAATCACGCATCCTCTCTACTTTAATTTGATACCTAAGCGCGCAGAAACCAGCGTACCGGTGTCGAGATATGAGCGGTGGTTTGAGAATAAACTTAGACGACTCGACGCTCCTATAGCCGTTTTTTTGCGTTTTCACGGTAAGAGCATTACGGTATCTTGCTAGACAGACTAACATCAGTGTCCGGATCGTAGTTGGTTTGCAAGAGGTACCATCCATTTGCATCGTGCGGGTCCAACTCGTTGAGCTGATCGGTCTTGTCAAGCGACCTGGAGATAAGTATTGTAAATTCGGATTCAAAATCGATTAAGAATTTCTATGTTAAGGATTTCTATGTTAAGGATTAAAGATTCTACCAATAGGAACTTTGATCCAAGCCTAGATCAGGCTGTGCCTTGACTAGCCTTTTCTGATTTACAGATCCTAGGCTCTGGAAAATCCCTGCCTAGTGAAATTTGCCACACAATTACTCAACCTAGTGATGATCGCTCCTTCCCATGGATTCACTCCACCAAGGATGTAATAGACAGGTGAAAGCATTGGGATGTCCATCAAACGATCCTTCGCCTCTTGGTAAGCTGAAACAGCGCTCAGATTGGAAGTACTTACATATGCAAATAAGCAAAACTCCAGGTAGATTCATATCCTATTAATCTTTTTACAGTAGTTCATTCCCCAATCACTCCTCATAACCCACTGTTTGACACAATCATTGTCTCTCTGGCCAACATGGTCATCCATTTGCCGTTCGGGTCCTCATCAAGGAGCCAGCGGAGAATTCCGACCAAACCTGCAACGATATAGATTGTACAGGACGTTCAATAGCGCTAAACGCGCTAAACTGTTCAATAGCGCTTTTGAGAGCGCTAAACGACCAGCGAGCTCAAAAGTCCCCATAAATATTGAACACCCTGTAGATCATATAGAAGCCTCTCACAAACCTCCCTCGGCCATGAAACGCTCGTTGGCGGTGAGCGAGAAAGCGCCCGGCTTCAACGCGTTGTAGATACCGATGTAACCGGCGAAGTGGTTTGACTTGAAGACGACTTTTCCTAAATTTTGGGTATTGCTTACATAAAAGCAACTCAATGTTATAGAGTCTATGCAAAAATGAATCTAGCATGAATTGTTATACTGCTAACACCAAAAATCCCCCACCCTGGCTCATCCAGTTCACGTTGAGGATCATTTTTCGGAGATGCTGAGAGATTTCCCACTCGTGCGCGTTGGGATTCCAGCCGAGGAAAAGTCCGAAGTCGAGGTTTCTGAAAAGAAATGACTCAAACTTGGATTTGGATAAGTTAATCTAATTGATTTGATCGATCGAATTGATTTGGTCGATCGAATCTACATTTGATTAATCATAGACTCAAACCTAGCATGGTACATGCTTCCCGATGGATCTTGTCCGACGATCGATGTGCAAACGGTGAAAATCTCATAGAAGATGTTGTAGAGAACGATTCGACCGATTGGAACGTCAGCCGCTTCGGAGATTGACTAAACGGGGGCAATGTGGAGAGGTAAGTTAGGCACGGTACATCCTAGCAGAGTTGGTTTACCAGGCTAGACCGAGATTAGGTCAAACTAGGATTCGGGTTCACCAAACTATTTACGATTTACCATCTATTCAAAATTCAACAAACATTAGCACACAAACAACAAACATTGTTTTAATGACCCAAACAAACAAAACTTAGTTTTAGAGTAGTACAAACCAAAAAAAAAAAGAGGAAAAGGAATACATTTTCCTTTTTTAGAGCTCTGAAAGCGGTGATCTAAGGGTCGAGGGTTCGACTCCGGCGCGCGGCAGGTTTTTTGAAGAAACTTTGCTAAAAGAACTAGTTTTGCGTTTTCTAGGTTAATTTTCAACGCTGCTTCCGAAAAACATGGTTTTAGCCTAGGTTTCCGTACAAAAAAACGAAAAAAATTCATTTTTTTTTGAAATTTCGAGTCTGACGCCTCTCAGGAAACCGACTGCAAAAGCTTTGAAAATTGATGTATTAAAAACGGTTTTTTCTATGCAATCCGCTAGAAAATTAGCTTTTAAATGAGCTATTACACGTCCAGTTTGGACAAGTTTAAGACCCTCTCCCGAAAAATCGGCAAAGATTTTCCCCCAACCTAATAGCAACTTTGCTAGGGGCCCAAAAATTTTATATACTCATTTTGCTTTTTGTATGCTAATTTTTGTTTCCGATTATTTTCCAAATCACAAAATTGCTTGTTTTCTTTTAGAGAACAACATTTATGAATTAAAATTAACATTATCAACAACAATACAACAAGACAACTTAAGTTAGAGGATAACGATCAGCAACGATTTCTCAGAACTCATAAGTCAAGCTTTGAGTATTATGTCTTGTTGTATTGTTGTTGAGAATGTTAATTTTAATTCATAAATGTTGTTATCTAAAAGAAAACAACTATTTTGTGATGTGAAACATAACTGGGAACAAAAATTAACATATAAAAATAAACAAAATTTGGTGGGTCGAAAAATTTTGTTAAATTGTTAAGCAGTTGATGAACTTGGGCCTAGATCTTGTCCCAGAATCCTTCTGCCTTTGTCTGATCTGATCTTCTTTGACTGGACAAGGTAGCCAATGATTGACTTTAAAAAACCCACAATCAACTCGGCTCTGTATGGATTGGGGAACTTCTCGATCGTTTCAGCGAAAGTTCCATCGACGAATTCGAGCGCGTTCGGGAAGAGTGGGGTGATGAAGTCTGAAAGTATTTTTGAAATAGAAAACTTTAGATCAAGTTTTACGTTACAAGTACTAAACTAATCTATGAGAAGGTTATAAGCGAAAACCCTGTAAGTAAAGAAGTTTATTAACACTCAGACTTCTCAAAAAAAAAACTACGGTTCAAGGTTTACGGTAGCCGAGTCACGCCACTTTAAAGTGCCTACCTGAATAGTTCAGGTAAAAGTTTGCACTTCATATATCGGATACAGCACTTGTTCTAGTTATTGTACTCAAGTTTCACCCACCAACGAGTGTGGTAATCAACTCGTTGATCTCCTCTTTGTATCTCGTTGCCACTTCAACCCATCTTGTCGATGGATCGGCGTCCATGTCAATGGTGAACCTAAAAATTTTGGTGAACAATGGTGAACCTAAAAATTAAAGCTTAACCTTTAGGAATTTGTATCATTCTTTAAAAATTTTAGATGGTTTTTGATTAGAGTAAAGTTTTCTCTAGCTTGTAACTGATCAACTGATTGTAATTTTGAATACTGTGATGCAAAGAAGGTCAATGTGTTGCTCAAGTGTTGTTGCTTCAACCTGCTGATGTTTCTTGGAATGCGCTGCTCAATTGAAATCATTGCTTTGTTGGAAAGAAAAGAGAAACAAATGCTTCAAGCTGTTGATGTTTCTTGGAATGCACCATTTGGATACTGTGATCCAAAGAAGGTCAATGTGTTGTTGTTGTTGTTGTCACCAGCAGAAAAACCCGCCTAATGGCTGACGGGCATACTTTTTCTTGCCGTGGCGCAGCCATGAGCGCGCTTGTCTACGGCCCACACGATCCGGGTTCGACCCCCCGTAGTGCCACTCAATTTTGCCTTTTTTATTTTAAATGGCACAACTCTATTATATTATAAGACTTTTAAAAATTTCAATTTTTTTGGCCCAAAGACGGAAAAAAGCCCGTACAAACGGACAGACAGACACTGCTCTTTTATATAGATGGTTGTCGCTGGTCTAATCGGTGTTTTTATTTCAAGCTACTCACCAAGGCACATTGAATTGATCTCCCGGATCGTAGCGATTCGTGTGATTGTTGAGGATGCAGAAATCGTTGTACGGAGCGGGCAAATCCACGTGTTTCGCCCAGACACCGATCGCCACCAGCGAGGCGCACAACAAGAGGAGCCTCATCCTGCACAAACATTGTCAATGAATGGATCTTCTCATGATCAAAACATATCAATGAATCAACGGAGAAGTTGTAAAAGATGGAATCAATCGAATAACGGTTATAAGGGTAAAAAGGTTTATACGGTTTCCGGAAGTAAAATCTTTATCCTTTCAAATAGGTGTCTTCTAAATCGTGTCCCCTTTCTATCGTAATCTCGTCTCTTTTTTTTATCCAATCTATCCACGTTTTATATCTTTCGATATCCTATTCTGAATTCTCACAGAATTAGAAAAAAAAGTGGCTAAACCGTATTCTTACTTTGTCAATCTTACTGTAACTTTGTTTAGCTTCAAAAAAACAATATAAAGCATAAAATGGGTAAGCAAGAAGTCACAATCAAGAAAAGAATTGAGAAAAAAGACAAAATCGCAAAATCCGGGAGAAAAGTGACGGAACACCAGGTGGGGATCGGGCATTGTGAAGAATGGGTGATAAGGGGAGGACCTCACTGATCCCCTTCCCCCAATTCTTCCCAATTTTCCAATTCCTCCTACCAGATGCGCATTTCACACGACCTCCCCCTTCCGAAACAATGTGTCTTCTTCAAAAAATTTTCAACTTTTCATATCTATTTTTTCTTGAATAGATCATAGTCTCTACTCTAAACTATAAAAAGCTTCGGTACGTTTTGGGGATACAAAAAAAAAGTTTTGCAAAATTTGAGCCGGATCGGGAAATGGAGTCAATTTTCAGAGTCGGTCAAAAAAACAAGAAAAAAAAATGGCTTTGGTATTTGCAAACCAGACTTGCAAACCATTTCCGAACTCTGACTCGGGCGCTTTAAAGTGCGACTCTGCTACCGTAACCCGTTTCCTTGATTTTACGGTAAATAGTTGGTGCCTAATAAATGCTACATTTTAGAATATCAGTACATTCATTACGTATACTTATATTGAAAGCTTGTTTTAGAAGTGACAAAGGATCGTACCAGGGTATGAAACGGACTGAAAGCACCTCTTGGGATTGTAAATTTGCACAGTCCAGCTAAACTAGGATCTTCACGGCAAAAATAATCTCTATAGAATATGTTTGATCGTCATAGATCTACAATACCGAGCAAAAGTCTTGTAATATCACTTTTTCAAAAAAATCGATGAAATTTTTTATAGAAAATGCCACTCGTAGGGCTTTTTTGTTTTAATTAGAATAATACATGTACACTTTATTTACAAAAACAAATTTGAAGTTCAGCGTAAAACAAAAGAGTAAATGACAAAACTACTAAAAAATGTCCTAAAAACTGGGCGCAAAAGTCTTGCAACATTTTATGTTTCTCATTTTTATTGTTTTCAAATTTATTAATTTACACTAATTTTTGTTTTTTTCAGATGCCAGGTACCTACGTGACGACTCCCGAAAAGAAAAAACCATGAAAGAAAGAAAAAAAGGAATTTCTCGAGCCGTTGTCTCCGATCTCTTCAAATGCGATCCTTCGACCGTTTCTCGCATTATTTCAAAAGCAAAAATAACTAAACTTATGCACCGAAAAAAGAAGAAAGGACGGCCAAGAAGAACAACAGCAAAAGAGGATCGAATACTCGTGATGGCTTCCAAGAAGGATCCGAACATGAAATCAACTGAGGGAGCTCGGCTGATCAAGGATGTTGCAAACAAGGATATCCCTCGATGGACCGTTTCTCGACGATTGACTCAAGCAGGACTGTATAGCTGGAGGGTTGTAAGAAAGCCTTTGATGACCACCGGCCACAGGAAACAACGGCTTCTATTCGCCAGGACGTATCAAAGTTGGCCAAAGCAGGATTGGGCCAACGTGATTTTTGTCGATGAAACAAAGGTGGATATCTTTTCTCCAAAAGGCAACCATTTGATCAGACGACCCATTGAAAAGCAAATACTCCTTAAATATGTGCGACCTACAATGCGAGCTGGCGGAAGATCAATCATGTGTTTTGGTTAGCCTCATTTCTAATACATGCATTAATTTGTCTTTTTCTAGGGGCGATGGCAAAAAATGTGGCAGGTCCGCTCGTCCTCGTCCAGTCAACCATGAATGCTCGCCAGTATATGGAAATACTAGAAGGATTTCTACTTCCATTTCCTCAGGATCACATCCTGGATGGTTTCTCTACCAGGACAATTCGCCGGTTCACATGAGCAAGCTCATGATGGGTCGCATGGTGAATCTCTCAAATGGAGGAAAAGCTCATCTCCCTGGATGGTTTGCCCTTCATAATGTTTTGTTGGTCTATGTTGCCTGATTTAAACGTTATTGAGAATTTATGGACTTACGTAAAGACGAAGTTACGAGGAAAAGTCTTTCACAAAAAGTTGACTTACGGTTCTACATACGAAAAGTTTGGAGCTCAATTCGACCAACAATTCTTCATGAATTAGTCGACTCAATGCCTAAACGACTTAATGAAATGATTTTGGCAAAAGGTGGACTGATTGAATATTAATTTTTAATGTTTCTGTATAATTTTGCTAGACTTTTGCAGTTTTTAGTCCAGTTTTTAGGGTATTTTTTAGTAGTTTTGTCATTTACTTTTTTTTTTCGCTGGACTTCAAATTTGTTTTTGTAAATAAAGTGTACATGTATTATTCTAATTAAAAACAAAAAAAGCCCTACGAACAGGTGGCATTTTCTATAAAAAAATTTCATACATTTTTTTGAAAAAGTAATGTTGCAAGACTTTGCTCGATACTGTAGATCTGTGACGATCAAACATATTCTATAGAGATTACCGGGTTACGGTATTATTTTTGCCGTGAAGATTCTAGTTTAGCTGGACTGTGCAAATTTACAATCCCAAGAGGTGCTTTCAGTCCGTTTCATACCCTGGTACGATCCTTTGTCACTTCTAAAACAAGCTTTCAATATAAGTATACGTAATGAATGTACTGATATTCTAAAATGTAGCATTTATTATCCCAAAATCAATGTGCAAAATGTACAAAAAGTTAACACAAATTTTCAAGAAAAATTAGCTCATGAAAGTGCTATTTCAGAGACTAGGAAAATAAAGTAATTTTTAAAAACACCCGCACAATGGAAAATGATTGTAAAACAGAGGAAAAAAAATGGGTACATACAAATTTACGATCGCAGCTGGGCGAGAATTTTGTCGAGATCCTGATCAGAGAGGGTTTCTTTTTGTTGCTTCGGAGCGGCAGGCATGGCAGCCAACTAAAAAACTTGTTATTAAAGTACAAAGGTAACAATATTTTTGCGTTATTGGTCTAGTAATTTGTAATATTGTTATGTGAAGTAATGAAAAGTTAGCCTGTGCTCGTACTTATATTACGCACGTTTTCTGACTATAAATACCAAAACAAAAAATCATTTGCACTTTTTACGATTATTAGATAGTTTAGTTACGAAATACGATCTTTTCATTCTAGGTCGTTAACTTTAAAACCCTCCAAAACTTTACCTTTGAGTTCATCTCGATACCGATCTCATCCAGCACTTGAGCTACAATGGCATCTTGTTCAGCCTCGTCACCTGGCTCATCGAGAATCGCGTCTAATGAATCGGACATCATCTAAAACAGTAAATGTAATATTAGTTTATACAAAAGATTTTTTTGAAAATTGCAACTTGAAATTACAAAGTTTTCTTAAAGATGTGAATGACATTAATGCTTGAGTAATGCAATTAGAGAGTTTATAAAAAATTTTCTTGAAACTTTCTATTGCACGCAATTCAGTTACAAAGCTACCATAAAACCAAAAAACCACAATTTACCCACTTAATGGGTCATTGATTACTTTCGAAAATGACAGCTTGTCTAGGCGAAAGCTCATAAATCTTCGCTGCAACGACAGCTACCCCCAATTTCATAAAAATATTCGATATTTTTTCCCAAATTTACCTCTTCCGTTAGTCCCATTCGTTCGCTTTGTTCCTGGAAGTCCTTCATTTGTTTCATCAATTTATCGGCTGGCATTTGTCTAAAACAATAATATTCCTTTTTTTTATTTGAATGATTAATAATTTATCAAAATATTTACATGAAACTTAAAAAATTTTTATCAAAGCCCTTACTTATTCATCGTCTTCATTGTATTCGCCGTTGAATCCATCACTTTTGCCATCGTGTGCATGCTGTGCATGTGGCTAAAACCAGAAAATAGAATATACTGTATTTTTAAAACAAACCTATTTTGTGCCTGAACACCACTCAATTTTGCCGACATCCCCACGCTTTTCCCCTTTTGATTTCGCAGTTGCACGAGTTGTTTGGCCAAAGTCGCGCACGCCTCCTTTTGTCCAGCTTTGGCGAGCTTCTTGATTTCCGCTTCCTAAAAAGAGATGTAAATTAATGATCAAAAGTTTAATGTTATCAGTATTCTTCTTCAGGCAGAGAAATTGTTATTTCAATTTTAATTTCAAAGCCAAAACATAAGTGAATGCTTCCGATTCTTTATAATAGCTCCGCAAAAAAATGAAAGTAAAAATGAACATTCCTATTCAACAAATTTACGAACAACAATAGCATTTTTTAGCCGTCCATTAATTAAACGGCTAACAAGCTAAACTTTCTTGTGCTTTACAAAAGACGAAAACTTACAAGTTCTTTCTCGCGTCGTTCCAATGCGCGTCGATCGGTCTCGAGATCTCGATTCGCCTTTCGAATTTCTCGCTGATTAGAGCGCATTTCTTCTAAAGATGAAAAATATAGGGTAATAGATCAAGATAAATCCACTCATATAAAAACTTTCTAAGGAAATGCTCGTATATTAATTCTGTTATTCAAAAGTTACCTTTCGGATCGGGCTTCTTGAAGAAATTCATTTCTCGTCACTACTGGGCTGGAGAAGCCTAAAAATAACAATACTTGAAACCATGCCGAAAAGGAAATATGAAATAAGCGAAAATGGACAAATCTACACATTTTCCTCAACTCAGAACTAAACTTTAAAGACGCGTGAAAGATTTCGCAATCGAATCGACGTTATCATTGGGGAGAAAAGCGCTATTATAACTCAGAATGCTATAGTAAATTTAGTAATAGTTAAATTCTACAGTACATTTAGGGATTTGGGAGGAAAAAGTAGAATTTCTATGTGCTTTGTTAGTGAAATTTCTAGGTTCTAAATTTTTCCAGGTCCCAGGGCCAAAAAAGGCAAGCAAAATGAAAACAGAAGACCGTGAAACAGGTGCATACTAGTTATTTTGCATAAAAATCCAAGTCAAATTTGGAAATTTCACCAGAAATTGAATGCAAATTGAAGCAAAAGCGACAAAACTGCACCACAAAAGTTCATTAAAAGTAAAATGGAGGAGTCTAGAGATTTCACAACCATCCCAGTGATATAGATGAGAGAAATGCGCTCTCATTCATGACTCACCCCCTTTCCCCACAAAAACACCCCATAACAGAAAACGTTGCCTCGGCAAGTGCCGAGAAAGCCCCCTCCCCTGGACAGGCTACAAATTTTCAAATTCCTGTGATAATAAGGGGAAATTTGGCCGGAAATACGAAATTTTTCTCGCTTTTACCCGCGATTAGCCTAAAAAATTGCGTATTAATATCGACAAGTGCTATTTCTAGCTCTTTGATCATTAAAAATGTAATTTGTTTCTTTGAGCTTTTGGTAAGCGCTAATCCGCTTATCGCTTTTGACATTTCTAGATTGGAAAACTTGAGCTTGATTTTATTTCTTTTTAAAATTTTTCTTGTTTGTTACTAATTTCTCTTTATAGATAAACAACCTGAAAACTGGGGTTGTGCCAAACGAGGGTGAGCAGCAGCTACGGAAAAGTCGAGCGTCAGGCAGGAATGAGTAAGTTTTTATTTAGCCAGCTTTATTAACTTAAAACGGTTATAACTTTTGATTGCTTAATAAAGTTAGTTAAGTTAAGGAAAAAAGGTAATTAGGTAATGAGCTTAAAAAGTTAAGCTCATTACCTAATTACTTTGGCTTTTAGCTCAATTGGCCCGCGATTTCTTGATAAACAAGTTCGAGCAGTACGAGAAGAATGGTTCATGGGATAACATTTATCAGGTAAATAACTGTCTTTTCATTAAAACAGTACCAGGGGCCGCTTAAAATTTTTGAATGTTTATATTTATCTGACATTTTTAGCGTCTGCTAGCTGAATCAAATCGGCAAGAGCGTTCTTTGAAGTTGACGTGTAAAGCAGCCCACTCAATTCAAAATGCACGAAAGAATCGCTACCGAGATGTAGCACCATGTGAGCTTTTGTGAATATAAGATTTATTCATATCCTAAACGTTCTTATATTTTTTTTATTTAGGGGATCATTCTCGAATCCACCTTCACGATGTGCCTGATGATGAATCCGACTACATCAACGCTTCATATGTTACGGTGCCCGGAACGGAGCGTCGTTATATTTTGTCACAGGTTAGTAAAGAGTAAAGACTTAAACGGCATATTATTGTTTAGGGACCACTTGAGGACACATGTCACGCCTTCTGGTTGATGTGCTGGCAGGTTGGGGGTTTTAATTTTCAAGTTTTTTTTAATGTATTTTTGTATGTATGTATGTGGCTTTTGTTGATTTTGTTTCCCGTTTGGTTTTTTGTATTGTTTCTAATAAATCCTCGCTTTGCTCAAGCCGGGTTTGCCTCAAGCTTGACATTCTCCCATCCGATGATGATGAGACGGCGAAACACATCTCGAAACTGTACTCGGCCAGGCGAGGCTAGCTCTCTTCAAAAAGCAGTATCCACTCAAAGAAAAAAATCATCGAGACGATCGAGGAATACTACGAGACTCTCTTCGACATTTGATTGTTTTTGTATTGTTACTTTAATGTTTGTTTTGTCTAGCACTTGTGGTCATTGTGCTTGTTTTTGTCGTATTACTTTTGTTTTACTGTGTTTTAGAAATCCTTTTGGGTCTGAAAAACTGAAAAAAGCATTGTGTTTGTTAATATATAAATTTTTAGGTTGAATCTCCTGGAATCATCATGCTCAACAAAATCATCGAGAAAGGACATTTGAAGTAAATTTTGTGAATAATCATTTGGTGACCAAAAACAATTCAGGGATGGCTATCACTTGCCTCCAGCAGGGTTAGTAAATTAGCTTCTTGTTGGTTTTTGGGCATGTTTTGGTGATTTTAAATATTCGACCTCTTGTCTGTTTATGAATAACCAAAAGTTAAATAGTCAACAAAATTTCTATCCCTGAGTTGCTTCTTTTAAAACTTTATAGATGCGCTTTAACCCAGTTTTTATAGAATTTAAGCTAGCAAATAATTACCATCGTTAAGTCTTACTAGAAAAGTATGTTGAACATTTAGATGTGCTGAATACTACCCATCGTTTGGAGGCGAACGAGAACTCGAATTCGACCCTTTTCGCGTGTCAGTGGTTGATGAACAGGAACGTGACAACTACATAATTCGTCGCATCCAATTGAGAAAAATTGCAACTGGTGGGTTAACGACATGTAGTTTTTAGTGAGAGTTAGTGTGTAACTTTGAGTTAACTGTGGATATTCAATAGGTTTTTAGGTGAAGAACGAGAAGTCTATCATATGCAATACACCGAATGGCCCGACTTTGGATGCCCACAAAGCACCGAACATTTCCTGGAGTTTTTGGATGATTGTAGAAGGTAATTGCGACATTTTAATTTTCCATTATCATTTTAGACGTGGTATTCTGTCTCGGACCAAGGATGATTCTCCTCCAATTGTACACTGTTCTGCTGGAATTGGCAGAACTGGGACTTTCATTGTTTGTGACTCAATTCTGCACATGGTATGTTTCTTTTGTCAACTAGTAACTTTCGATGATGATAGGTTGAATCCGGACGAGATTTGAATGTCGATCCAGAAGCGCTAATTGTTGAACTGCGCAAAAGTCGTATGGGTTTGATTCAAACTGCACAACAGCTTAGGTGAGCAACGGAACTCATTTTTACACATGAATAAATTTAGATTTTGTTGGAAGGCAATCGTCGATCGTCTCAAGACTTTGAAAGAAGTAAAAATTTCCACAATTTACGTTAAGTTAACTCTAATTTTTGAAGGCTCCAAAACAAAACACGGACGAAAGCGACGACGTGAAGGAAGCGACCGAACAGAGCGATACTCCAGCAACCGTTGATTCTGTTCGAACCGCTGTGAGTTTTAACAAATCAAACAACTAATAATTTTCATCAGACAAAGTCCTAGCAATTCATTTATCCAACTTATACAAGGAATGCCACATAAAACAGTTTATTTCCTAACTAGTAGAATAGTACATATAATGGCTCATAGAGGGTTGAAAGTGGCGTTGAGTGTCTTTTATTGAAGGATGAGGAATTTCTCGTGCGGGCATCTTTTGAAGTGTTATCCAGCAGCACACAGGTTGCAGCTCTGCTCCTCGCCCTTCCCCGAAGACTTCTTTTTCGACTCGGCGGTGGCTGATGGGAAAAGGGCATCGATGAGCGGCCCGAACAACCAGCACCTAAAAATAGCAATACAGAATTGGTTCCAAAGACTTGAATATGATTCCCAAAGATCAAATTAGCAAACAAATTAGTTACAGCAAACAAGTTAAAGAAAAACTATTCACTTCTCCTCGCCAAGCTTCTGGTTGGAATATTTGGCGAAGTCATCTGCGGCCATGTTGGGAGCGGTGGCACAATCCCCATCAATCGGTTGGCAAGTCAACGTGTCGCTCACATTGATACCAGCTGTGGCCAAGGTGACTGCCTCGAACATAGTGGCACTTCCGGGAACGTCGAGGATCGTCTAAACAAGAAAACAGTGACTGAAACAAACGACTCAACACTCACATCATTGGCGGCAAATCCATTCTCAACTTTGATCGAAAGCTTGGTCACCAACTGATGGGGAGTCTGGGTGGAACCCTATAACAAAGGATATGATTGTAAGGAAATCAAAAAAACCTTGCAGAATTCGAGGATTGAAGCGTGATTGTGGCGTTCGACGGGACGAGCGTAGATCGAGAGCTCGGCTTTTTTGCCAACTTTCTGGTCCAAATCAATATGAACGGGCGCGTATTTATGATCCTGAAGCAGAAGCACTTCACCTTCCAACTTGAGCATCTTCTCGCACGAGGGCACCAACTAAAGGAATAATATTAACACAGAACAACTAAATGGGGACAACGCTGGAAACAGCACCTTGACGACGAAATCTTTGTTGGTGGGGTTGCGGATGATGAGCGTTCGCCTGGTCGGGCCATTAGAGCCTGGTGGAAAAACCATCACAGTTGGAGTAGCCATCTAAAACTTACAAGCTTGAAAAAAACAAATAATACTATAGCAAAAACTTAAAGTAAAAATAAAGCTTAACTAAAGCCAAATGGTAAAATGTTACCTCTGTAGAGCTGCCGAAGGTAGGTCCCCGTAGTAGATCAATGATGATTCACTCGGGCGCTTGCTACTTTTATTTGACGCTTAAATGGAAAATTTCGGAACTTGGATGCTAATTTAAGGGTATAGTCAAACCTGATTTTATGCAAATTGGAATTACCAATCTTTTTTTTTTTTAGTCTACGTCGTCGATGAAGCGCACACATGAGACCGATCAAGAACTCGAGGAGCGACTTGCTAAACGGTAAATATTTTTGATTGCTTAGGGTTTCAGAAGTTAGTCGATCAGGCTAAATTGGGATCTTTTGGGGATTTTTGGACATTTTCAAAGGGCAGCTAACTTCTGAAACCCGATTCACTAGGATTTTTTCTAAAATAGCAAACCTTTTTGCCTAGATTTTGTTAAATTTCAGGCGTGAACTAGTTTCGCGGATGGTTGCTCGTCAAAAACAATCAGAAGCTGAGCGCACAAAGAATGGCGGAATCGGCAATTGGTTTGTGTATTTATTTTATTTTAAATCTAATACAGATGTCGTAGCCGCCGATGTTTGAAATCATTTTTTGCAAAAACCACTCGATTTTAAATGCAAATGTTTACATGCAAAATTTTTTAGTGAAACCTTATGAACTTTATGCAATTTTAGTCCTCAAATGATTGATACAACAGCAGCGAGGACGCATTTAATGAAAACAATAAGCTGACAATTTTAACAACAAAAATGTCTAAGGTGAAGCCGGTGTCACAATAGTAATGCTGTAACTATTACTGTAGAGTTAACGAACCGATGTCCTTAGTATCTACATTTTAATTTTTCCTTCACAGGTTTTATGATCTTCCTCCTCTTCAATTCATCGCCGCCGGTGCCGTTGCTGTATCTGCTGCACTCATTTACTATTATTATCAGAATCGTTAAGTTTGTGCCATTTTTATATCATTTGCGCCCTTTCTTTTCCCGTTTTTTTATTAATTCATGCATGAGTAGTTTTGTCTTTGAGTCGACGATGCTAAAATCTAGACATGACAGTCGACTCGATTTTTCAAAGGCCAAAATTTTCAGAATTTGTCAAAAAAAAGTCGAGTCGGTTTGAGTCGAGTTTGCCGGTTTCTACTCGACTCTACTCGAGGCGCATGTCTACTAAAATCGTTAAAAGCTCTAGTCTACGCTTAAGAGTTACTTGAAATTTCCTTTAAAATGTGATAAAATAGAGAAGTTCAAGTGAAAAGTATCAGTATTGAAGATAACAATTACTTGAATTTGGACGACGATAAAGCAGCTTTCCCCTATTTGATCTTGCAATCTACCATTTGTCCAAGCGGCCTTTTTTGTCTGTGCCTGAATTCTCTTTGTTTTATCTTTGTTTCATCATTGGATATCATTCATTTTCTCATTCCTTTCTCTAAAGTTTTTTTTCCAGGAGCTAGTTTTTTAAGTGCAACTTTGATTGTTCGAGTGACCCACCCAATGTTGTGATGATCTGATTGATTGATTATTCGTTCCTTTTTGATTTCAGAATAAACTTTTTCAAAAATTGCGATTAATATAATGTTTGGTAGCTTGTTGATCCTAAATCATATCGAAGAAAAAAATTTATTAATTTGATTCTGTTGGATAAATTGCGCTTGTAGAACACGTTAATTCTTATTTTAGATGTTCGGCAATTCGTCGCCTTTTGGAGCAAAACCGCTCTTTACATCAACGACTGCCGCTTCACAACAGCCAAGTGAAGACTTTGTGGTTTGTTATTTTACTTTATGTGTAGATATAGAGTATTCTTGTAAGGTAAAAAAAGCTGGTAGTCAAGAACATAATTCCAATCACTTAATGTTAACTTTTGTTATTTTGATTTGAATTTCCACTTTAGTTTAGATTTTCGTATGAGTTTGCAACTATAACTCACCAATTTAGGTAAATGGAGCTCCAGAAGATACGATATCAAAAATCAAATTTGCGCCTGCACAAGACCAAGCTCTGCTCGCTTGCGGCTCTTGGGATGGGACAGCACGGTTTGGAAGCTTTTTTTGATTTGAATGCAATTTTATTTTTTTGAGAATTTGGCAAGTAAGCGACAGTTGTCAAAGTGAAGGGAAGGCTGAACAAAAGATGCCAGCTCCAATCCTCGATATTGAATGGTTTGACGTAAGTCTGGCTGCAAAGTTCTATGTGCTTATTCCCGTTTTAGGATAGTTCAAAGCTCTTCTTGGCTTGTGCCGATAAAGAAGTCCGATGTTGGGATCTTGCTTCAAACCAGGTGGCTACGGTGGGAACACATGATGGTGCTATCAAAACCTGTCACTGGATAACTAGTAAGTCATGTATTTTCACAAGTAACGAAGTTGTCAACTGTGAAACTTGTATTTTTAGGATCACAGTATTCTTGCTTGATGACGGGTAGCTGGGACAAAACACTTCGATTTTGGGATATGCGACAATTGCCAACGCAGTCTTCATTGAGAACCATTCAGGTAAATAAATGATAAATACAACAGATACTGATAACAAAAAGAAGTTTTACATTGAATTGTGACCAGTATTATAAAATACACCGTAACATTTGATATTTTAGTTACCTGAACGTGTCTTTTCGGCTGATGTTTTGGGTCCGATGGGCGCTGTTGCACTAGCTAATCGTCAAATCAAGGTATGGATGAACTTCTTGATAAACAGTCCGTGATTACAGGTTTACAATCTTGAAAATGCACCAGAGGAGGTTAAACAGTTTGAGAGTCAGCTGAAGATGCAGGTAATTAACTCTAATGTGATTTTAGAATTGTTTTACTTTAGAGTCGATGTCTTTCAATTTTCAAGGATCGCCAAAGTGATCAACCAACGGGTTTTGCATTAGGCTCAATTGAAGGTAAATTTCTTGTTTGAAACTAGACAGTACTTAATTCAACGACCTTTTAGGGAATATTTTTTATTTTAGGCCGAGTTGCTGTTCAATATGTAAGTCCAAGGGATCCCAAGGATAACTTCACTTTCAAATGTCATCGTTCTGCAGAGATCATCAATGGTTATCAAGAGATTTACCCGGTAGAGTTGTACAAGATTGTTTTGGCTAACCAAGCTAATGTTGGTCTTTGATGGTTTTTAAAATTAACATACAAATTTATTTAGGTAAACGATGTTTGTTTGCATCCAACTTATGGAACTTTGCTCACGATTGGCTCAGATGGCCGTTATTCGATGTGGGACAAAGATGCTAGGACTAAATTAAAGGTAGATCCGTAATATCATTTCTTATTTATTGCTGATTTAGACTTCTGAAACATATCAAATGCCATTAACTTCTTGCCATTTCCATCCTTCCGGTAACATTATGGCTCTCGCAGCTGGTTACGATTGGAGTCGAGTACGTTTTTGAACACTTTTTACAATAAAATGCACGTGAAATTTGTTTCGAAAAGCATAGCAATGAAGAGTGTTTTCGAGCGTAGATTAAACGATTGCTGAAATCAATGCTTTTAAATTGATTAATCTCATTTCATAATTTTTAGGGACACGAATTCAACACACAACCCGGCTCGAAGATTGTTCTCCACAAATGCTCAGAAGACATGAAACCACGACCAAAGAAGTAATAAGTTATCCCTTTTGCTAATTGATTATGTTTTCTTACATCCCGGTCGTGTTTCGTTTTATTATCTTTCACATTGCTATGCTTTTCGGCATAGATAATTTTTGATCTCTTTTTAGGCGGTTATGAATAAAGTGTTTAAATCTACAATACACGCCAGCAACAATGTAGAATAGCCGTCAATCTGACTAAAGTAATTAACGGTGAAATCATGAAAAGTGTCGAAGTCAGCTAAATTGAGTGCCCCATTTGGCGCCTTCTTCACAGTCTCTTATCTCACCTTTTTTGGGAAGAACTGTGACCAGACGAGTCGAGAAAAATTCACGCCCTAGCACCAGCTCTTTCTCGAGCCTTTTTAAGATTTGCACTAAAATATTAGTATGTTCAGGACAATTCTTGTGCTGTTCGGCGTCATTACTCTTAGTGTTTTGGTGGGTTTTATGGTTGTGCCAAGTATCTTCAGATTTCAGTCCCATTCATCCCTCCACTCACGCCGACCACGATCCAGTCAAGACACGAGGTGCGTAAAAAGATTTTTTCAAATACGATTCATTACACAAATTTCAATACTACAAAGTGTCAACATTTTACAAATTATCACAAAATGGCAAAAGGAAAGGGACATTTACACATATAGGAGGATCATAAAAATTGAACTAAAAGTGTGTGAAAATATCACAAAACATGAACAAAAAAGCTTGAAAACTCACACAAAATCACGGAGAGAAAAATCGAGTCGATTCGGGGCCAAACTTTCGCTGTTGCGCTCATTTCGGTGTGAAGTGACGATCGGTGAAATGTGGAGATTTGAGAGCAATCTAAAACTAAAGTCAAGAGTTGGCAGTCGTGAAAATTTTCAAAGTTGGCACTAATTAGGCCACAAAAGGCTTACTTGCTGATGAGCGCGACAAAGCTCGACGAATTGGCGACGTCGCAGCTCTTCTTGTTTCTCTTGTTGCTTCTAAAGTTGAAATATAGCAAAGATTATGTTATTTTAGTTTGATTACATACAAAACTATTATAATTATTCGTGAAACTATTCAAGAATCCCGGATGACTTTTAGCGACCCACTAATAAAACCCACCATATGCTTTTTGATCCGTTGAAGAGTCGCTTGGACCAAGAGGAGTCGCTTTTGTTTGGCGACTTGCGCATCGGGGAACTTGTAGTTGGGCACCATCTCCTAAAAACAAAGATAAAGTTAATGCAATAAAAAATAATTACCGTAAATATTCTATTAGAAGAGCCCTCTATAGGACGTCGCGTAGTCTAAACGCTCTCAAACAAACGCTCATATCTCAGCACCAGTACGTTTGTTTCTGCGTGCTTAGGTATCAAATTAAAGTCGAGAGGATGGATAATTTTTTTGAGCTACAACACATATTTTTAGCATTAACCAGCACTTAGAACAATGATTGAAAAATAATGAAGAATCGGCTTCATTTTTTCATTTTTTCTAAGTGCTGGTTAATGCTAAAAATATGTGTTATATATCAAAAAATCACCCATCCTCTCTACTTTAATTTGATACCTTAGCGCGCAGAAACAACTGTCTGGGCGCCGATATGAGCGGTTCTTTGAGTGCAAATTCAAAGACTTAGACTACGCCACACTGTTATAGGGGGGCTTCTATTAGAGTATTTACGGTAACTAGTTCGTTAAGTTTCGTTGTTACTTAGAAGTGATGCGTAAACTCTACAAGTGCCTTCGCAAGCAATGTTTTCTACAAAGCGCTACGCGTAAATGAACAGTCTCAAAAGATAGATCATCATAGAATCAAGATGCCTAGACAAAGCTTATTGATCAGGTACTCTGTTCAAAGATTTTCCTTCTTTATCCACTTCAGCAATTTCAAAACTAGGTGCTATAGTTGTTGGGGGGCAGTGTACATTCATCTCTATTGAGCCAGAGCGCACTAATTTTTGCTTCTAGGCGTATATTCATAATTTTGTATTTGTTTAAGCTTTAGTGACTGTTTTCTAGCTCTTTCAGGCAGTTACTTAGGTTTTAAGCCTCTTAATTCGGTCCGGCACCTCTACGCCCAGTGGAAATCGAGCCACTCTTGAAGGCTCGGAATTGTTGCTCAAACTGGCATACAAGTTGTTCAGAATGGTTTGTAAATGCTTCCAATGGATTCAGTGCAATTAATTACCCCAGAAAGTTTTTAAAACCTGTGGCAAGTTCGAAAAACCGATGTTGACAAACTGCCCCACCCCAACTACTATAGCACCCAAAAGTATACCTGAATGATGAAATGAATGGGGTCCTTCGGACGGGTCGGCTCGGGCATCTTATAGAGTTTTCCGATCGCCGCCGCAAACTTCTTCAGCACCTCGGTCTTCTCCAGGTAGTCGTTGTATGCCTAAATGAGAAATATTTTTGGAGAAACCAATATAAAGCTTTTATAATACAATCTTGTGATCTGTTATCAAATCCAAAGCTTTACCTGATACTCAGCATCTGCCACTTTTCGCGAGATGAACGGCCCGCTCGACATCACTAAAAAGACACAATTAATGCCATAAAACTTATCCGGAACAAAAATATCGAAGCAAAACTTTAGAAAGGTCGCACATCTCTCCGACGGTTCACCAGCTGAACGCGTTATCATTATCGATGGGAGAATTTACAAAGAAATCAAGGTTTGTGGCATAAAATTTCGTTAAAAAGCAGAGCCTAGGAGTTGAAATTGCTAGAAAATGGAGAATTCGAGTTGGTCACTCGTTTAGAACTGCAGAAAATGAAGCTGGTAAACAGCAGGTTGAAAGATTTTTCTAATTTTTAAAAACTAATTGACCTAGGCAAAAGTTTGAAGAACCTGAAGAACCGGAAGAACCAGAAGCGCCAGAAATTCCGGAGAAACCGAGGGAGAAATTGGCAAGTTGGAAAATGCAGTGAAAATTTCGAGTTTTATACTTTCAAGCCGTCGTCGTTTTCCGCAAAATAGAAAACGGGGTTCGGTAGAATGAGTTGAGAGTGATTTCAGATTTACGGATACTTTTGAAAGTGCTATAACTTTTCTTTTTTGAAGATATTCAGTGCTTTTAAAATACTATTTTATATTTTAACTTTCAGGATATTCGCACGCATTGGTTCGCCCCAGGTGGTCAACCGGAGTTCCCTAAATTGGTAAGTAAAAAGTAGATTTGTTGATAGCATTAAAATATAAGAAGTATTAAGGGATCCCGGACCCTTGCTCCAGTACTCCCAGCGGGTATTTAGACAATTGGGGGCACATTAAATTTTCTGGGGCAGGCTAATTTCCGCAATTTTTTTTGCGCAACAGGGTCGTTTGCGCAACTCGCCATAACTTTCTTCCAAGTGGACCAATCTTTATGGTTTTGGTTTCATTTTGTTGCATTTATTGAGATCTACAAAATGAAACCAAAATCCTAAAGATTGGCTTAAGAAAGTTATGAGTTATGGCGAGTTGCGCAAAAGACCCTGTTGCGCAACTTCACGCCAACTTTCAGAAAGTATTTGTTTTATCAGAATTTACTAACAAAAACCTATCAAAAATTGGGTTGCAAAATGGTCAAAAACTTGGCCCTCCCCTCCCCGATAATCGCTCGACCGTAGAGCAACCGTAAAGCACTCAAGTAACAAAACAAGTAAAAATCAAACAAGCTAAAGGGAAATGCAGAGTTTTTTCAAAACAAAAAAGTTACTCAAATACATGTTTTTAAAATTAAAAACATACCGTAAATACTGTAATAGTACCCCACCACCATAATGACGGTGCGGAGTGTTGAGTAGTCTAGCTTTGAACGAGTTTTTCTCGACACTGGTTTATGCTACAATGCGCGCTTAGGTATCAAAAAATAGCTGAAATTCAGGGCTATTTTTTGATACCAAAGACACATTTTTGAAAGTACGGGCGCTTTGAAAAAAAATGAAATGCTAAAAAACTTTTGCGACTACACGACTGTACGAGGGGGGTGGGGTACTATTACAGTATTTACGGTAACTTAAACCCCCCAACTGCCTTAGTATCAAAGCTAATGCTAAAGAAGAAGCACAGTATTTTAAAAACGTTATCCGAAGTCTAAAATCCGTTTTCAAACCAGATTTTCCAAGGTCTATTCACTAAATTACGGCTGGAAAGAGGTTTACGATGAGGAAGAGTTCCGCGAGCTGAAAATCACCTACACGGCTCCATGGGGATTGCCCGGATTACGGTGGATTGAGGTGAGATACAAGAAAACAGTTGATTGATGAAGTACGGTAGCTTCATCTAATCATTTAGAAAATTACAAGCTTAGAATCTTAGCTTAGCTGAGACTTCTATCAATTCAAAATCAAATCTCAAAATCAGGTTCCCTACACTTCAACAAAGCCGGAAAGTCGAACAAAAGTGGCAATTCCGAGCGCTTTCGTGCCATTGAATGATGAGAAAAAAGACGAGAAAATGGTGGCCGTCAAAAAAGTTCACGTAAGGGATACAATAATCGAATACTATAATGAATTTGTAGATTAGAAGAATAATAATCAAGTTGCCAAGATGAAAAACTCGTTTAAATATGCTTTTTAAAGTTATGAGAAATTAAACCAGTTTCAGCTTCGAGTTTTCGCTGCAGAAAATGATGGAGAATTTGTGAATGTTTGTTTTTAACTCTTTTTAACTCTATTCAAGTTTTAGATTCCGAAAAATACACCTGAAGCTGAAAATGAGAAAGCCGAAGTGGTTGAAGAGCCGAAAAATGAAGATGTTCAAGATGGAGAAAAGGGAAATGCGGAAGGGAAAGGTTTTTGTTTCAAAAGTTGCGAGCAATCTCTTTCTCTTTAGAGCAACCTCTTTCTCTTTAGCGCAATCTCTTTCTACCTTTATTATCTCTTTATCTATCTTTATCATCTAGCAATCTCTTTATCTCTTTCTACCGTAAACTTGTCTATTTTTATCCAATCTAACCACTTTTTCTATCTTTCGATATCCTTTATAAATCCTCACAGAATCAGAAAAAATGTCGATAGATAAGAAAAAGAAAATTGGATAAGAAAAAGAGACAAGATTACGGTAGAAAGCGACACGGTTTAAAATAAAATCGAAGCTTAATCTTAATATTTTTCGGGGGTGGGACAAATGCGACCTTTTTTTGGCGCACCTGGACATTTGCGCACCTTTTTTTTTGTTGGAAAAGGCCTTAGGCAAGGCCGTAGAGCTTCGAAAATACTTCCATATAAGGGAATCGTATGCGTAGATTCCGAATTTCGACAAATCAGACCTCGCTGACAAGTCAAATTTGGGCTAAAAGGCAAAAACTGCGGAAAAGCGTTAAGTTGCGTAGTTTTTGTCTTTTAGCCCAAATTTGACGTGTCAGCGAGGTCTGATTTGTCGAAATTCGGAATCTACGCATACAATTCCCTTCTATGAATACATTTTTGAAGCTCTACGACCTTTCCTAAGGCCTTTTCCAGCAAAGAAAAGGTGCGCAAATGTCCAGGTGCGCAAAAAAAAGGTCGCATTTGTCCCACCCCCATAGTTTTCAGAAAAACAAGAGTTCATCTTCAAAAACGCGACCACGACGTTGAAAATGGAGGAAGTGACTCCGAAAACGCTTGAAGATGATAAAGAACAAAATCCACAAAAAGATGAAAAAGGTTCTAAAAATGATAAAGATTTGGAAATTTATGAAACAGCACTAATTACTTTTCTATTTTTTTAAAAATCTTTATTCTTTTTTTCTATTCTATTTCTAAACTTTTCAGAATCCACCTCAAAAGCCACGACATTTCTCGGAGAATTGATGGGCTCAAGGACAGACACTTGTCCTCCGATTACGGTAGGTTAAAAATCAAAACAAGTTGAATAATAGGACTATTATGCTAATTGGTAGACTTTCAAAGTGCTCTAGTTGAATAGCTGAATTGAATAATTTTCGGTGAAAATTCAAACAAATGGGGTAGCGCTGCCCCTTTTTCTGCGTAGATCTTTCGTAGTTGCTCCTTTTGTTTGAAATTCCCCACGAAATTAGAAGATATTCAGCTGACTTTGAAATTAAACTAATAAGCTGTATTTGTTGTAGAATATTTTTGCTATTTACTAATCAAATTCAAATTTTCAGGTTCGAGGGGAAGAAAGCGAGCCATTGTACTGGATCGTTCGCGCTCATCCGTGCAATGAGAATCCGCTTGAATTAGCAAAAGTAAGCTTATAGACAAAGAACATATAAAAAAGCGCAATCATCAAACCATCAACACCTGATCTTAAAGAATTTCGACTTCAAACATCCAAATGAGACTTGTGCATTTTGTGGTGATTATCAGATTATCAGATATTTTTTACAATAGCCTTTAAAAGACAAAAAGATCAACTATTGATCTCATCAAAAATACGACCTGGATCTCCTATACCTGAATTTGGATCTCCTATATCTGGATCTGGATCTCCTATACCTGAATCTGGATCTCCTATCAGATTACAATCGTTTGATACGCGCTCCTAAAGGAGGCCTTTGCCATTGGCAATCCAACAACTCAAATATCTTGGTTTTGAGCTGTTCAATTTATAAATGATTGATATCATTAGATGCGTCAAATCTTTCTCTGTCGATTGGTACAAAAACTATTTAGATTGGACAGCTGAACACCAAGAAATTTGAGCTCAAAGTTAGATTGCCAATGGCAAAGGGGGCCGGGTGCGCATCAAATGCCCCACAATGTTTTGTGGTCAAATCTGTAAACACATTCTTTCTGGTATACTGTTACATTTTCTAACGCGCGTCACGTAAAGCGAAGAAAATCGAGTGTACCAGAAAGGATGAGTTTACAGCTTGATAGCACAAAGAACATAGCTGGCCAATTTCCACTGGCTTTTAGTACTGATACAGGACTGATCCATCTGATCCAAGAGCCAGGCTGGGCAGACCAGGGTCAATCAGGGCCAGTCAACTAGGTCATCAGGGCCAGTTAGGCCAGGGAAAGTCCAGGGTTAGGCTAGGGCCAGGCTATGTTCAGGGCCAGGCTATGTTCAGGGCCAGGCTATGTTCAGGGCCAGGCTATGTTCAGGGCGAACCAGGCCAGATCAAGGGCAGAGCTATGATCTAATATTAGCTTGGTAAATATGAAAGGTTATTTTTTTGATCATTTGTAACATAACAGGAAAACTTATTTAAACACTTTCAAAATCAAATGTATCCACCACAAGCATTAATAACTTCTTTCCAACATCGCCCCAAATCACGAATACCGTCCTCGTAAAATTGAAGATTTTTAGAGGCAAAATAGTTGGCAACCCAATTTTCGATGTCCTGCTTTTGTTTGAACTGCTGTCCAGAAACTGCTTGTTTCATAGACCGAAAGAGATGGTAATCCGATGGGGCTAGATCAGGGCTGTATGGTGGGTGTGGAAGAAGTTTTCAGCTCAACTTATCGATTTGTTCGTGGACGATCTTTGAAATGTGAGGCCTAGCATTGTCGTGAAGAAATCTGACCTTCGATGGATCGATCCTCTTTTTCCTCAATGCTGGATCGACTCAACCCATTTGTTCTGCATAAAGTCTTTCGTCAACAGTGTCTCCTCTATCTAATATTTCCAAATGAGCCAATCCCTTAGCATTCCACCACACACAAAGCATAACTTTTTCGGAGGCTTCGGGATAGGATGAGAGGTCTGCTTCGAACTCAGCCACTGTCCATAGAGTTGAATATTTTCATACGAAAGCCAAGTCTCATCAGATGTCAAAAAATACTTCCAAAAGTCACGATGGCTAGCTTTACGTAGAAGAACAGAGCTCAAGGTGACTCGTGTGACTTTGTGGGCATCAGTGAGGTCGTGGGGGAGCCATTTCCCGCTTCGATATGATTTCCCAAGAACGTGTAAATGGTAACATGAGTGCATCCGAACTTTTCTGCTAATTTTCTACACTTTTGCAATGGATCCAAGTCGACCTCGTTCAGTAATAGCTGATCGTCCAAAGTAATCGGCGGCTTTCCATGTGATGCATCTTCCAATGACTCGTTTCCCGTTTTGAAGTGATCGTACCAAACACAACATTGTTTGTAAGTAAGAGCAGCTTCCCCAAAAACAGTACAAATGTTCTGATGGCATTCCGTAGCTTTCTTGTTTAAATTGAATTCAAAGAAAATGGCGGCCCTGATTTTAAATTTTTGGTCATCCATCTTTGCTGAGCTGAAACAATACAAATATTATTCAAAACAAAAAAGGTTTTTGCAAAAAAAGCATTAGCACATTTTGACATATTATTGAGAAAAATCCTACACAGCGAATGTTCTTCGTAACGGACAGGGCAATATTTTTTGTAAAAAATAACCTTTCATATTTACCAAGCTAATATTATAGCAAGTCCAATCCAGACCAGGGCCAGATCAGGGCCAGACCAGGGAACTGAATATCTTTCAAGTTATAGTAGAACAAAAGGTATTCAATCATGTTAGTTGAATAGTTTTTTCGGGTTTTCGGGATACTTTAGTGTGTGAGGGTTACAGTATTCTAAACTTTCCCATTTAGATTTTCACCACCGATGACGGGAAATCTTTCGCCTACTATGGCCGTCCCGAGCTCGTCTCGTTGAAGAAAAAGAAACCTCTATAAACATTTTCAATGCAAATTTAATTAAACTAATGTTAGCTAATCTCTTTCTAAAAATTGCTAAAAACTTATCTCTTTCTAAAAATTCAAATCTCAAAGCAGAATTTTCACCTATTTCTCGCCTGCTACAATTCTACCTCACTACCGTAAACCCCAGTTGGCTTACGGTGGTTTATTTCTCCAAAAATCGTTATAAATCTTTAAGAGATCAGTCTAAATTTAGCAATTGTACAGTTGTTTCGTTAAAATTTTCACAAACCACATGATCAGTGTTTATTTTTTCTGAAAAAAAACCCAACAATTGGCTCGAATTTCCCCACAAAGAACAGAAAAAAAGTGAATTGGCCCATTTTCTTTAGAAAAAATTCCTGTACGTTACAGTTTTTTTAGGAAAATTCTCTTTTTTTTATAAAGTGGCTTACAAAAATATTACATTTTGGGGAATTTAGATGATCGCAAGCAATTTTTGCACTGAATTCTTAGGGAATTTAGTTCCCAGTTCAAATTTTCCAATTTTCTAACGATCTAATTCTGTACTTATTGTTAATATTGTACTTACTGTTAATATTAAAAGTAGAAAAAGCATGCGTTATAGTACTTTAGACTGCATTTACTTACAGTACCCTTACGCGTCATACCCTTACCTGCAGTACCTAATAGGAACGTGTTCTCTCAAGAATTCATTTCCTAAACTGTGCCCCTTTCTACCGTAAGCTTGTCTTAACTTCTACCGTAATCTTGTCTCGTAATCTTGTCTTGGAATCTTGTCTTGTAATTTTGTCTCCAAAAGTGCCGACGCCGAGTCGAACCCAAGTCGTGTGGGCTAGAGAAAAGTGCGCTTGCACTGCACTGCTTGCACTAATACATACGAACGACATAGCTTTTCGGAATCAATGAAAATTTCGCCACAAAAACGTATTCCATTTAAACATTTAATGTTTCATTGTCAGAAAATGAGAATGAAATTTGAAAGTCATAAAATTATTTGCTTGTCAAATTCAAAATTATCTGCTTGAAAATCTTGTAATCATGTGCGAAATGAGGCGTGAAAATGAGCAATAAAAATTTGATGGCTCAAAAATTTCGCAGCCTCCATTTCTGATTCTTATTGAGTATTCGGAAATTACTTTTTTTTCTTTTAAATTAGCGCTTCCTCATTTTAAACTCAAACTGTATAATGTAAGATTGAAAAATCTCAATTGGACCAATAAACGAAAGGCTCAAAAACTTGTTTTCAAGGGTTTTCTAAAATGGGGAGTCTAAATTCGTCGTTAGTTTTGAAATCTGCCACCAGACACATCAAAAACTTGGGTAATTAAACCGAAATGAAGAGAAAAGAAAGGAAAAAATCTTCATTCGGTCCCCTTTTATCTAGAAGTGTGCTAGAAGCCGCGCGATTAAACATGAAAATCTTCATTGTTTTATATCCTTCTATCTTTCCCCTTCTCCCTTGTCTTTCCGTTTTTCTCTCGGGGATTTAAGGTACCGGATGGCTCAGTGGTTAAAGGGAGGGCCTGGGAAGCGGTAGGTCGAGGGGGGCCGAGGGTTCAATCCCCTCTTCTACTTTTTTTTGCCAATTCCTTCACTTCTTTCTTAGATTACCTTTATTTTTATCTTTATTATATTCTTTATTATATTCACTTCTTTGTTTATATAGCTTCTTTATTATTCCCTCACTTCTTTATTACCTTTTCTTGCCTTCTTGCGCGAAATTCCAAAATAACCGTGATTTTTTCACAAGAAAATCAATAACTTTGGTAGTTTTCAACGTTTTTCCAATTTTTTTTGATTTTTTAATAGAGGAGATATCAGGGCATCTTTTGATACAAAAATCATCAAAATTGGTCAACTAGAAAAAGTTTCTTTGGTGACGAAGTGGAGGAGGCCTCAAAATGGCTGAAACGCTCTATTTCGAGTATTTAGAGTTACTGTAGATCAACAATAACGCTGGATTCGGATTCCCCGCCCTTGAAAACCCTAGAAAACAAATTTTCAGTCGAATTGGTTCATAAAAACGGCAAATCTAGCGCTTGGTCACCGGTGACTCAGATGGTCGCGAATCGAGCGTACTTCTTCCCAAAAAATCTCTAAACACATCCTTTCTGGCGCACTGAATTCTTCACTTTCTCGCAATAATGCTTTGGTTCTACGAGAAAAAGAGGAATTCCAGTGCACCAGAAGGGTTCTGTTTACGAATTTGAGCACAAAGTACAACTCTTTTGAGTGTACTTTGTGCTTAAAATGACCGAAACACAAAAAGTTCTTGACTTTTTCATCAAAATAATCACATTTTCTTGTGGTAAACAGCTAAAAGCGAAGAATTCAGTGTACTAGAAAGCGTGCGTTTTCAAGTTTCCGCTAAAATTCCCATTTTTTCTGTCATATTCTCATCATTTTGCTCAAATTTTTGCAAATTTCTCAGAAATCAGCAACACTGTTCTTTTTTATTTCATTTTAAGCGCTTTCAATGATCAAAGGATCAAAGGAAAAGCCGACACAGATGTGAAAAAAAAGAGCAAAGTATAAAAAAATCAAAAATACATCTAAAAACATAAAAAATTTCCTTTCTTTGACCATTTTATCAAGTTTTAATCATTAAAAATTTCATGTTTTTTCGATTTTTTTGATTTTTTTTGAGTTTTTATGAATCAAGGAAGTAAATTTTTTCAAATTTTCAATTGTGGATTCAATTGTGACTAAAACTTTGACGGAGTGTCTTTGTTTTGAAAAAAATGCCATCTAACTAAAAAAAATTCCTCCATCTGGCTCTATGCCGATGATGTTAAGCTTACGTTCAAAATTCCCATCGGAACTCAAGTAGCTTCGCTTGCGGCTGTAAAAGATGCAAACCATGACTTAGAACTTATTAATTTGTGGGCCAAAACGTGGAAGCTTTCCCTATCCCCTTCAAAATCTCAACATTTTTCCACTGGTAAATTTAGTTTCTCTTTGGTAATTAACAATATTCCTATCAATTACATTAGTAAATTAGGTTTCGTTAGAGATTTAGGTGCCCACATCTCTCCCCCTTTTAATTTCACTAAACATATTGAAATCATTTGTCGAAAAGCTTCTTTTGTTTCTAGCCGTATTCTCAAATCAATTGTTCATCCTAACCTAAACTCTTACCGCAAATGCTTGACGACTTATATCCGGCCCATCTTAGAATATGCTTCTATTGTTTGGTCTCCCCGCGCACAAGTCTTTATTGAACGCTTGGAGAAAATTCAGAGGAGGTTCACAAAAGTCGCTTTATGGAAAATTGACTATTCTAAATATTCTAGCTTTACTTATGAGGAGAGACTTGCTTTTTTTGAACTAAAAACTTTACAGCATCGTCGCTTTGTCATTGATTTAGTCGAAACTTTCAAAATCCTCCGTTGTAAACAGATTAGCCCTTTGTTTATAGACTTTTTCAAATTTAAACCGCGGTCAGGGCCCAGAAGTGGCTCATTCCTTTTGCAAATTCCCTTTGTTTCCAATGCCTCTTTATCAAATTCATTTCCCGTTAGAGCCGCTAGATTATGGAACTTGCTCCCAAACGACATACGAGAAATTCAGTCGCTTTTCATATTCAAGAAACGTATCGATGCTTTAGATCTAGTGGCTCTTTGCCGTAAGTAATTGGCTTATTGATTTCAGTATGTATTGTATGATTAAGTATCACTGTGCATTTCTCTATGATTTCTTTCACTTTATCGTTTGAATAAAGTATTATTATTATTATTATAACGTCATCTGACGCATCTGCTGGTTAAACCGGTTATCCCAAAATCAACTCTTTGATTAACCAAAAATCGACCCAATTTTTACTTCATTTTCTTCAATTTCTTAAAATAAGATAATTTCAATGCTGTGCTCTTTTCTTTCTTTTCTTTCAATGCTCTTTTCTTTCTTCTTCAAGTGCGAATGATGAGCTAGAATGACATTTGTGCTTTCTCGTGCCATGCTTTGGCTTTCCGTGCTCGTGCTTTCCGGGCTCACCAAAAATCTTTTCCTTTCAAAGTTCACAAGATTTCCACTTTCATCAATGATTCATTTTGGCTTTAGGAAAGAGAAATCATTTCATTTTTAGATTTTCTTGTGCTAATTGTAAGAAACAGGATTGCTGAATAGTCAAGTTAGCCAATTGAAATTACCGTAAATATTCTAATGGAAAGCCATCCCCATAATGACGGGTGTACACGTTTACAAAAGTTAAATGGACCCTAGGGCCTATAAGCCAGGTCAGGGTATAGAGTAGTGTTTTTTTCAGTATCAACCCTTTGATTTTAACTATTTTGACTAGCATTCGATGCAGAATGAAATTGTGCGTCGAATGATACCAAAATCAACACAAAATATAATTTTCACGCAAAGTTGTTGGCTAAAAACCTTTCTTGTGCTAATTGTAAGAAACGGGATTGCTGAATAGTCAAGTTAGCCAATTGAAATTACCATAAATATTCTAATGGAAAGCCATCCCCATAATGACGGGTGTACAGTCGCGTAGTCTAACCTCAATCCAATAGAGAATTTAAAACGATCAATGAAGTGAAAGCGGAAATGAAAATTGACGCTTTAAAGTCAACAATTTGACGAGTCGTCAAGGAAAACCCACATCTCGATCGGCGTACAGTCGTGTAGTCAACTTTAGACGTCCTGTTCTCCGCGCTGCTTTATGCTACAGTGTGCGCTTGAGTTTCCAATGATAGCTCTTGAAATCTAGTATTTTTTCATATCAAAAGTGTACTTTGAAAAGATCTAGGGACTGAGAAAAAATGATTTTCGAAAAAGAAGTTAGACTACGCGACTGTACGAGGAAATGGCATTCTATTATAGTATTTACCGTATTTTCAACTCTATTGTATTGTACAATTGATTATTTATGCAATTCTCTATTTAAACTATTACTGCAGAGTTTACAAAAGTTAAATGGACCCTAGGGCCTATAAGCCAGGCCAGGGTACAGAGTAGAGTGTTTTTTTCAGTAGCAACCCTTCGATTTTGCCTATTCTGACTATCATTTGATGCAGAATGAAATTACGCGTCGAATGATACCAAAAACAACTCGAAATATAATTTCCACGCAAAGTTGTTGGCCAAAAACCTAAATCCCGCCCGGGCCAACCTTTTGTCTCATAACTTTGCGTGAATGTTATATTTTGGGTTGATTCTGGTATTATTCGACCGGCAATTTTATTCTGCATCAAATGATAGTCAAAATAGTTAAAATCAAAGGGCTGATGCTGAGAAAAACCTTAGATTGCCAACGGCAAAAGTTAGGCCCCGCCCATAATGTGCGGGGTTTAGGTTTTTAGCGAACAACTTTGTGTGGATATTATATTTCGAGTTGTTTTTGGTATCATTCGATGCGCAATTTTATTCTGCATCGAATGATAGTCAAAATAGTTAAAATCGAGGGGTTTGTGCTGAGAAAAGCCTTAAATTGCCAGCGGCCAAAAGGGCCGACAGATGTTTTCGTTACAAGTCTAGTATAGAATGTGCTCGAGTAATGCCTTTTCCAAAAGGCTTCTATTTTGGGAAACTATCGTAGTCAAACCGCTAGTTTACATTCGATTAGCCCGATTTTAGTATCATTTGATGAGGAATTAAAAGGCTCAGTCAAACCAGCGAGTCGAACCTTTGGAAAACTATCGTAGTCTCGCTTACCGGGCGAACGCTTTACCAATGAGCTACACCAACAAATATCGGATTGCCACCAGGGTAGGGCCATATGCCTTGGTTGGTTTGGCTTGGTTTCAGGCAGAGCCAGACCATGATTTGTGACTTGTGAGCTAGACTTGTGAGCTAGACTTGTGAGCTAGACTTGTGAGCTAGACTTGTGAGCTAGACTTGTGAGCTAGACTTGTGAGCTAGACTTGTGAGCTAGACCTATAGTAAATCCACGCCATGATCTAGCTTCTGGCCATGCCTGGTTTGCCTTAAGAAAAAACGACTTGGAAAAACGTCATTACACGTTATTCCTTTATTTGGCAAGATCATTGCAACCTAGTTTTTCTATAATGTGCTAGAGAGCGCGTTTGTGAGAGCACAAAGTACAGGCTTTAACCTACAAGTCTTAGAGTATCTAGCTTACAAATAGGTCCCCAATAAGACTTCTTCACAAAGTAACCTTGATCCAAAGCACTGATAGACTTTTAAAAGCATGCATTCTTCTCCAAAATACAGCAAGAATCTCTAAATAAGCAGAAAGAATCTCTAAATAAGCAATAAAACTACTAAATAAGCAGAAAAACTTGAATTCATTGCAATGTGATTTCACTTTTTCATTGCTTTTTCGTGACTCATCGAATCTCATAAAATCCCCAATGTGATTGATTGGTGAATGGTTGTTTAAAAGAGACGCCAAGACTCACAAAAACATTCACCCAATAATTGTTAGCACATGCCTCTGATGAACAAGAAACAGTATAATAAAATGAGTAAAACGAACATTAAATTCTTTCTTTACTTTATTTTATTAAACTTAAAGAGTTTAACTTTTAACGAGTCATTAGCTAAATGGCTAAAGGCAAATCTTCAGCTAAATTTCTGAAGGTTCATTCTTTCTTTAACCTTTTATAAACTAATCGTTTTTTCGTTATCAAGATTTTAACTTAAGTTTCAATTGAATTAATCCGCAAAATGTTAGGTTGTTCGGAGATAAACAAGCGTTGCTAAACTTATTGTTGTGAGAAAAGCTTTTAAAACATGTCTTTAAAACATGACACATCAAAGATAAAGTTCACCCATGACAACGCTAGATCCATGACATCCATGACATCCAGACATCCATGACATCCATGACATCCAGACATCCATGACATCCAGACATCCATGACATCCATGACATCCAGACATCCATGACAACCTCCCAAATCATCCAGCAAAAACTGGAAAGTTTAGAATGGGAAATTCTATCACATTCGCCGTATTCTCCCCATTTGGCTCCCTCAGATTACCGTTTATTCTGGTCGTTCTGGTCGTTCTGGTCGTTCTGGTCGTTCTGGTCGTTCTGGTCGATGCAAAACCTTTTGGCTAATGAAAAATTCTAAACCTGCCTGCCTATTTATGCCTATAAGATGTCCAAAATTGGGTCGCCAATTTTTTCGAGTCATAGCCGGCTGAGTTTTTCGAGAGCGGCATCAATTCTTTGCGCAAAAGTAGGCAAGAGATAATCAATAATAATGGTGAATATGTTTTGGATTAAACTGTGTTTTGTTTCTGTTTTTAAGGTCGATTTTGTCAACGACTAAAACGCTTGTTTATATCTGAACAACCTACCGTAAATACTGTAATAGTACCCCACCACCATAATGACGGTGCGGAGTGTTGTGTAGTCTAGCTTTGAGCGAGTTTTTCTCGACACTGGTTTATGCTACAATGCGCGCTTAGGTATCAAAAAACAGCCCTGAATTTCAGCTATTTTTTGATACCAAAGACGCATTTTTTGAAAGTATGGGCGCTTTGAAAAAAATGAAATACTAAAACTATTTTTTCGACTATCCGACTGTACGAGGGGGGTGGGGTACTATTACAGTATTTACATTAATATTTTCTAAAATGAACGAACGGACAGACAATGCTCTTTTATATATAGTAGATCTTTTAATTTTGAAGGTTAATGTCTTTCAGAAAACGTTAATCTTTCAGCTATTCACTGAATTCCATAAAATCTCCCGTTTTTCCTTTATGCTGAATGTTTTATGCAAAACAAATAGCGCTTTCACTTTCCCTGGATACTAGATCGTAAATCTTCACATCAAAATATGGGCTTTGTTTGAAATTTCAAAGCATTTCCAAATCTTCCAATCATTTCCAAATCTAATTCTAGCATTCAATAAATTTCTCGGCTTTTTCATGTGATCTCGGGGGGAATTTATCTAAAAAAGTGCTAAAGAGTGAGATTACAATGGATTGGGGGAAAGATAAGGACAAAAGACACAGATTGACATGGAAATTAATGACTTTTGAGGGGACAAGGGCGGGGGGAAAGACAAAAGCTCTATGAGAATGTGTCTGACAATGAGATTGAGAGCATTTTTGAAGTTCAATAAAAGGTTTTATGAGCTTATAAGCTGAAAATTCTAATGAAATGAATATTTCCAATCGATTTGCTGACTCCGGAAACTTTCGGTTAGAAATTTAAACCTAAATCTACCATTTACAAAGCAAATCCGTCAAATCTGTCAAGAGAAATTCGTCAAATTTTTGAGATCAATTTTTGCGATCAATTTTTGCCTTAAATTTGCATTTATCTGAAATGTATTTATCTGAAAATTCTATCGCCTTTTAAATCACTTCTTTACTTCAAAAAAAGCAGCCAAATTGAGAGAGTTTTCGATTTTTTTTAAAACTATAGTTTGCGATGACTTGAAATCCGTTACTGTACGCGTAAATAGCGTAAATATTAGGGTGGTGCAAAAGAAACTGCCGATGGGTATCAGCTCTCATTTATCAGAAACGAGCGATGCTAACGGCATTATTTTTTTATGTTTTGTTCGCATATTTGTTTGCTAGTTATTTCGACATTTGAATTTTTTGGTTATTGTTTATTTTATTTAAAAATGCTTATATTTTTTATTTAGATCATGGTCGAGCAAAAGTTTGTGCTGCGTAGCTTTGTTTGGGCTGCGTAGCTTTGTTTGGGCTGCGTAGCTTTGTTTGGGCTGCCTAGCTTTGTTCGGGCTGCGTAGCTTTGTTTAGGCTGCGTAGCTTTGTTTGTGCTACGAGCAGACGGAAAGTCTGCTGCCGAATCGCATCGTTCTCTCTGTGCTGCTTTCGGAGATGGCAGTTTGTCTCTCAGGCAGTATCAGACTTGGCTTCAACGATTCCGAGAGGGAGACAAGACTTTGGAAGATTACGAGCACGGTTCGAGGCCAGAAGTCGTGAACGAAGCCATGCTGAGGGACGTTATTCAGGCCGATCCATGCCAATCTGCCCGAGATCTTGCGAAAATATTCCATTGTGATCATGTCACCATCGAACGCCATCTTTTTTTGAATTTACCGTCAAATCGGCAGTTTCTTTTGCACCACCCTAATATATATGTTGCGTCTTATCTAGAAAACCGTCCGATCTAGACTGATTCTATTCTATTCCAATAAGTTACGCATCGGAAATTTTTCTTTTCAAGAACTATTCTTTCCTATTCCAATCTCCTATTGGATTTCCTCTGTTTCTTCGAATTCTTCAAACAAAAGATCTCCATTGAACTTTGGTTTCTCAAATAAATGCAAATTCTTTCAAAAACCACAAAGAAAGCGTTTTCCTCTTGACAAATCGGCTCAATGCGACTAAAAAAGAGACAGCTGTTCGGCGAAAATCGGAAATTTCTTTAAAAATCCAAAGTCTTAGAAGAAATTTGCATTTAATGGAAAGCTATTCGCAAACAAAAATTTTGGCGTTTTTGGCGATTTTGGCGCCAATTTTTCCAAAGCCAAAACGGTCTTTTGTTTGGCATTTTTAGCAAAATGATGTTAAAAGAAGTTTCCCTTATTCCCTTATTCTTTTTTTTTGTCTTTTGACCGAAAAAATATCACCCCCACGTTATTTCGTCGATTTTTTTGTCGCCTTTTCTCTTTTCTTTTTCATTTGACCCATGAGAAACACATTCAAATGTGTGCTTCTAATCACTGAATATCTTTTTCTTCATTTATAGATTTAGATTGATTACTGTAGCTTAGAGATTTGATATTTGATAGCTGAATATCTTTTGTTTTCTTTTGTTTTCTTTTGTTAATTGAAGTTTTCATGGGAACATGGGAAAATCGGAATTTTACGAGAATTTTGTTAAATCTAGCAGTATCGATGAATCTAAAAGCTAACATTTGTTTTTACAAAAGCACGGGAATGACACTAGCTAGGGAAATTGAAAGCTATTGGCTTTGACTTCATATGGCTATTATTAGCTTTTAGCTTTTAGGAAAAACCCTGATCTGGAAGCTAACAGATCTGAAAGCTAGTTTTCACAAAAGCACTGGAATGACACTAGCTCGAAGTTCCGAATCGCTTCGTGACCGAGAGCATCACATAGAAACGGCTATGCTGATTCGGAATCTGTAAAAATTAACTGCAAACACCCACGCAATCACACGGAACCGCAGGATTTCTCTTAAATCTCTCTTCTTCTCTTAAATTCTTAATTTTTCCTCATGAAACCAATCGATACTTTCCGACTCTTCAAACGATCGATACTTTCCGACTTTCCAACGGCATTGGTGGTCTATCAGATAGTGTGCGAGCCTACTGAATCTATCAAGTTTTTGGCTTGGGTTCGAATCCTCCCCTGGCCAACTCTTTTTGCTGTTTGGGAAATTCTTTTTCCTGCGGTTTCTTGCGATTGCGTGGGTGTTTGCAGCTAATTTTTACAGATTCAGAATCAGCATAGTCTATGAGATGCTCTATGTTCTATGAGATGCTCTATGTTCTATGAAATGCTCTATTTTCTATGAGATGCTTTCATGAAACCGCCACAAAGGAGCTTTCCAAACGGCTTTGGTGGTCTATCGATTCTCGGTCACGAAGCGATTCGGAACTTTGAACTAGTGTCATTAAGGGAATCTTTTCCCTTAATAACACTAGTTTCCCTTCAAAGTATCTTTTTAAAGTCCTTTTCCCTTCAAAGTATCTTTTTTAAGTCAATTTAATAAGCCAAGTGGCGCGTTTTCAAAAGAAAAACTGAAAACTCGCGAAAGGTTATTCGACAAAAATTTGATGAATCTCTAGTCAAATACAAAAATATATTTTGATCTTCATTTTTTCTTATCAAAGACAAGAGATCTTTCCTTGTCCATCCACCCCCATTCTCACGTCACATCCGCCCACCAAACAGGCCATAAAAACGGGGAAAATCTTACGTAAATACAAATTCTTTGAATATTCCTGCTTTCATTCTTTCATTCTTTCTTTCCTTCTCTCTTTCTTTCCTTCTTTCGTTCTTCCTTCTTCCTTCCTTCGTCCTCCGTTCCTTCTTTCTTTCTTTCCTTCTTTCTTCCTTCTTCCTTCCTTCGTCCTCCGTTCCTTCTTTCTTTCCTTCTTTCTTTCTTTTACAAATGACTCATATTCTAAAAAGTTAAGCATTGAACTCATTCTTCAAATTTTTTTGCGGGAATAGATAAGAGTTGGGTAATTTATTGTTAAAACCGGCAAAAAGCCGTCTGCTGTTGTCGAAACTCGATAAATTTGAGCGGTTTTAATGTCGGTTCAAGCTAACTTTCGGTGTACATTGAGCTCTACTTTATAAACACCCTTCTAGTGCACGATGTTCTTCATTTTCTCATACCAAACTTGTTGCTGAGAGAAAAATGAGGTTTCCAATGTGCCAGCAAAGATGTTTACAGATTTGTGCACACTCTTGCTTGCTCTTGCTTGCTCCTGCTGCTTAGCAGGCTTAGCAGGCTTTCCGGATAAACGGATCCGGTTGTCTGTACTTGTTGTCTGTACTTGTTTGTTATTTTGTTTTATTCAATTTCTTTCTTTATTTGATTGATTCATTTCTTTGATTCATTCTATAAATTGTCCCAGATTTCATCAGCTTTTTGTTCTTTTTCTTGTTCTTTTTTTAATTTCCAAAGATTTACAACAATAAAAAGTAAAACTTGAAACTTTTCAAGGTTCAAGGATCAGTAATTTTTCTTTCTTTTCATTTCTAAAACTCTCCAGGTCATCCCGAGTGAGCCCAGCTCGTTTTTGTCTTTTTTTTTCTGTGGTGGAAAAGGGTTACTGATTGTGAGAAGATTAATTGACATCAATTAATGTTCAAACTCAGAACTGCCCCTCCGGCTTTCCGAGGATCAGACCACAAAAATGACCACTCTTTCACCGATTTACACAGCTCTGCAAATTTCTAACAATTGAAATTGAAATTTGGAATCTTTTCCTTACTTATCTTTTCCTTCTATCCAAATTCTCAATAATAATTGCCAATTACAATTAAAATTATCAATTACGATATCGAGAAGCGAGTGAAACCAATGTTAGAATGTCAGGGAATGTCAAGGGAATGTCAACTGTGGTTGGTGGCCAAATGACATGTGCCATGGAATCATTCATAATGACATTCAGATGACTTTTTAGAGACCCTAAACTCGAATTTGACTTTTCTCAGCATCTTATTGCATAGGATTTTTTGTACTGCTCGGCTAGGGTTGTTAAAGTCATTAAAAGTCAGAGAGGTTTAGCTTTGTATTCCTACGCACTGCCACTCGGCCACCACTGCTTCCCAACCCCCCTAGGAAATGTCAACTGTGGTTGGTGACAATTACGATATCGAGAAGCGAGTGAAACCAATGTTACTTACAAGGGAATGTCAACTGTGGTTGGCGGCCAAATGACATGTGCCATAGAATCAATTCAATCAAATCAATCAATCAATCATTCATAATTTTAATCTCCACAGAATTATTCATAATTCATAAAATCAGATTTTTGACTTAGCTATCAAGTAAAGCTTATCTGTAAGCTGACAAGCGAATGTCAACCGGGCGTGGTGGTCAAATGACATCAGCCATAGACCATTCGACGCAGAATTTCACGCTAAATCCGAATCTACTTTCGATTTCTACTAAGGAGTACTGGACAAAAGTTATAAGCGTTCAAAGGTTTTGCATGGGATTTTAAAAGAGTTTATAAGCTGATTTCCTAGGGGGGTTGGGAAGCACACGATGGCAGTGCGTCGGAATACAAAACTAAACCTCTCTGGCTCGAGTCCGCTCTTCTACTTTTTCCTCTTACTTTTCTGAATTTGCAAACTGCAAAACTCGAAGCTCTTTTTCTTGGAAACTCATCTGGAATACAAAGATCAACATTGGTACAACACTATAAGCGCGACCAGCAAAAAAAATGCATAAAAATGAATTTTTCGCAGCTAAATCAGAACTGTTTCCTCAAGCTAATAAAAGCGGATTCGGAAAGCGCATGAAAAATTGAACAAGATAGGGTAGATCTCGTTTTGAAATTCGACCTTAAGTTTGACGACCTTTCCTAGTTTGACGACCTAGTTAGGAACTGTTCCCACAGCCAACTTTCCAATCACCAGCTTCCAATCACCAGCTTCCAGTCAAACCAGTCTTCCAGTGGCTTTGGCTTGGCTCTGTGGTTTGATTTTTACTTCAATTTGAGCACAATTTGAGCACAATTTGTTTCATTTTACCAATTGCTTTCCTTTTTAGCGATCAAAATCAAAAAAAAGCGATCAAGTTTTGTGTTGAACTGACTGAACAAAGTTTGAACTTGAATAGACTTTGTGCTCAAATGTGCTTGAATTGCTTTTACAATGTGCTTTGTAAAAGCACCTTTCCGGCGCACTGAATTCCTCTCTTTCTCGTGAAAAAGGCAACGAAGAACGAAGAACTCAGTGCGCCAGGAAAGGATGCGTTTACGAAAGGATGTAACAGAAAGGATACGTTTACGAATTTTCAGCATAAATCAAAACTCAGCAGATGTTTTTTTTTTGCTAAATTTACCTAAAATTTCTGCATTTTCTCATAAACGCGCCCTCTTTTTCTTATCAATTTTCCTTTGTTCAAAAAATGAAAGCTGAAAGCTGAAAGCTGATCGGCTTAATCAAAATGTTCAATTAGGTCCAATTAGGTTCAATTATTTAGAATTGATTTTAGATTTAGAATAGATTTTAATGTCGTAACCGTTTAGCGAAATTCTATATTTCGTTTTCTATATGCCGTAGCCGTTTAGCGAAGTTCAGACGCTAACAAATCGCTCGTTCACGGATGAATTTCGTTAACGGCTACGACTACGTTAACGGAATTTCGTTAACGGCTACAAAATGACTCATTTTGTCATATCAGAATCCCTGAATTTTCTTTCGAATCAAAATTTAGAAAAGGTTTTTTGAAAAAGTTGAAATGATAGACTTTGAGAAATTTCATTTCAATCTCTTATTCTCAGAAACTGAAAGAGATTTTTGTTTCGAAAGGAAATTCAATTCTTGAATAAATACTCCTAAAAGTCCGTTCAATTCTTCATTTGAACAACAATATTTTGTAATGTTTAAACAGTTTCCTAACGAAAAAATCTGTCAATCCTTTTTGCCGTTCGCAATTTTAGGTTTTTCGTGTTTTTCTCAGCACTAACCCTTTGATTTTGCCTATTCTGACTATCATTTGATTCAGAATGAAATTACGCATCGAATGATACCAAAAACAACTCGAAATATAATATCCACGCAAAGTTGTTGGCCAAAAACCTCAACCCCGCCCCGCTCAACCTTTTCTCTCATAACTTTTCTTGGATATTATATTTTGAGTTGGTTTTGGTGTCATTCGATGTGCAATTTTATTCTGAATCGAATGATAGTCAAAATAGTTAAAATCAAAGGGTTAGTGCTGAGAAAAATACGAAAAACCTTAGATTGCCAACGGCAAAAAAAGCACTGACAGATTTTTTCTTTACAAGTTGACTACAAACCCTTGTAGAAACGCATAGAATAGATATTTTTGAAAACTTTTTTTACCAAAAAATTGAGCAAACTTTAGGCTTTCGAATGGCATCAAAGTCAAGTAAATCCATCATTTTAACTCCGAGAACAAGCTGTTTGTAGTCTCGCTTTATGGGACAAGACTAGAAACTTGGAAAAACGTTATATCTCAACGCCGAAAAGATGATTTGGCTTGTTTTTGGTGTCATTCGAAAGCCTAAAGTTAGCTTGTTTCTTGATAAAAAAAGTTTATAAAAATAACGATTCTATTCGTTTCTACAAGGGTTTGTAGTCTGGTCTTGTAGTTTGTAGCATTTGTAGCGCTTTAGCAGCTTTACTAGAGTTTCGCAAAGCTAACTAATTACATTTTAATCAATTTCTTCATCTATACAAACTAAAAAACGTATTGAGCCTCCCAGAAAAGGTGTGTTTACAAAAATTCGCACAAAGTAAACGAAAAAAGAATTTTGCTGGAATTTTGCTGAGAATTTTCTGCTCATTTCAACTTTTCATCTCAAAAACCCGGATTTCCTTTTTTCCAAATCAGTTGCAATTCTTTTTCTTTAAGAATTCCCTGGCCAAATCCCAAGTCAATCATTTTTCTCTTTCTTCTTTCAAAATCTTCTTTATCAATCAGATTTTCCAATCATTTTCCCCCAAAAAAAAACACTTCTCAAGCTCCATTGTTCACCTTCAGAAAAAAGGGGTTCCGAAACTCTTTTTTTTATTCAAACAAAAGACAAAAGAAAGAGCAAATTTGATGACTCTTATCTACTTTTTTCAGAAATTTTTTCTCTTGACTCGAAAAAATTTCTGGCGTCGAGGGTTGGGTTGGACTCGAGGGGAATCTTTACGATCAACTCGAACCCAGAAAAACAGTGAAGCTCGTTATCAGTTCACTGGCTTGGTACTTACTTGAATCGTAAAGCTGTAGTTGATCAGATTTTTAGCTTTGGGCACCTGATAGACCTTGCGGTGATCAGGGTTGACTGAAAGGTAGGATCAAGCTAGAGACATGGCCAGAACCAGACCTAGAACAAGCTTTTGTACCTAGCTTCCGCCTGGAGATCAAGCCTGAGCTTAGTCTCATTTGCGTACCCTCACTAGGGAACGTCGCCAGGTGCCTGTGACCTTTTAAAACAAGATCAACTTCATCTTATAGAATCGACGACGCTGATTGCGAATCCGTTTTCAGTTTTTACCCTCGTGGCCTGTAACGCGAGATATCTGAGTTACAAGCAGCTTTAGACCTCCTTGCTTGAGTCCATTTTTCATAATGGAGCCAACTAGCGGCGTGGTGCATCGCTAAAGCTGCCGACTACAGGTTGAAAGCGACCTGGCTGGATTCCAAGGCCAATTTCCTTTGGTTTTTTAATCTGACCGAAATTGGGCTCAAACCAGGGCGAACCTTATATACGTGCCGTCTTATATACGCGTTGCTTTTCTATATGCGCCGCCTTATATACGTTCTCCCTTTATATATGCGCCGCCTTATATACGCTCTGCCTTTATATATGCGCCGCCTCAATGAGGGAAGAAATTTCGAGTGTAAAATCACTTCCGAATTAAACCTAACAAAGTCCAATGTTGAATCATGAAGATGAAGCTCTCAAACCTGCTCAATCCTTTGCTAAGCCGATTCCCCAAGTTCATTCCCTCTTCTATGATGAATCAAAGTCTTTGCTAAGCTTCTCAAAAAAAGAAATTGAAATCAAAAACTCTTTTCTCACTTTGATCTCATTTTGATGACTCTTTGAGCTTATCTTTTTCGAAATTCCCCACCTAAAACTTCCCAAATTTCTATATTCCTAGATTTCTAGATTTCTAGATTTCTAGATTTCTAGGTTTCTATATTTCTAGATTTCTAGACTTCTAAATTTTTAGATTTCTAGATTCCTAGATTCCTAGATTTCCAGATTTCTAGCTTTCTAGATTTCTAGGCTTCTAGACTTCTAGATTTCTAGATTTCTAGATTTCTAGATTCCTAGATTCCTAGATTTCTGGATTTGTAGATTTCTAGATTTCTAGGTTTCTATATTTCTAGATTTCTAGACTTCTAAATTTTTAGATTTCTAGATTTCTAGATTTTCTCGATTTCTAGATTTCTAGATTTCTTGATTTCTAGATTTCTAGATTTCTAGATTTCTAGATTTCTAAATTTCTAGATTTCTAGATTTCTAGATTTCTAGACTTTATTGAAGTGGCAAATTTTCTGCACAATTCGGCAAATTTTCAAATACGTTGCGTCCCATTTTTTCTGAACGCTGAACATTTCTCCTTTTTCTCCATTCTCCTGATAACCTCTAATCTGTCTTTGTCTTTGAGAATGAACGGGAGTTTTTTTTTATCAAAAAATCTCTTTTATTCTTTTTTTTCTGTTTGCCTCGGTTTTATTCTCGTCTTTATGGTGGTTGTAGAAATTTTGGGCACCTTTTTTGCATTCTTGAACAGGATTTGCTTCCACTTACGTACAAGGAACCAGCTGAAGCTCGAGATCGACTTTATGCTTGATTTTATGACTTATTTTATAGGAAAATCTAGTACAAACTTTTCAAATTCTTCCTTTCTATTAGACTGACTAATAGGTAATGGCGGATTTGCCGGGAGAACTTCATTAAACTTAACGGAGAACTTCTCAAACTTCATCAATCTTAACGAGTTTGGTCTTGTTTGAAAGCTTTATTCAATAGGAACACAGTAGCGAAGATGATTTGTTGATTCGTTTTGTTTGAAAATTTCTATAAGCATTTAAGTGAGCTGAGTTAGACCGAAAAAAGTGTCAAAATCACATTTCGTCAATTTTTTGGTTAAAAACCTAAGCTAAAAACATGTTTTTTGTGATTAGCTGGTAAAATTACTCTAAATAACTTCAAATAAGGTCTTGTTGCTGAAGAAAAGTTCAAATTTGGTCTCAGTCGGGAGTCGAACCCTTCACCCTCGGATCAACGAGTCGCCAAGCCCGCCAAGCCAAGACTCCAATCGGCCAAGAATCGGCTAAGAAAACAAAGGTGGAATTAGGATTGGCTTGGAATTATCTAGTAGCTATCATCTAGTAGTCTAGTAGCTATCGTCTAGTAGTCTAGTAGCTATCGTCTAGTAGTCTAGTAGCTATCGTCTAGTAATCTAGTAGCTATCGTCTAGTAGTCTAGTAGCTATCGTCTAGTAATCTAGTAGCTATCGTCTAGTAGTCTAGTAGCTATCGAAGATGTTTGAATCTATCGAAAGCTACAGTAATTTGGCTATTCTGATAGGAATATGATTCTTGTTCTTGTTTCTTTTCTTCAATCTTCTTGAATAAGATCCTTTTCAACTTCAGTGAAAAGACTTTTCAAGCTCAGTGTCCACATCTAGCACTCAGTAATTCAATCTACCATACTAACTACAATAAACGAACTTTAAACCATCACATACCCAAGTGCAAACTTTATAATTCAACCAACAGAAGTCCATTGTTGTTTACTCATTCAACTCCATATCTTTTTTACGATTTTTAAGCCGTTTTCTCATTGATAATTGTCAAAAATTTCTAAAATTCTTTGACAAAAACCAATTGTAAAAGCTCCACAAAATGAATTTTCAGGTAATTTTCTGAGTCATCGGGACAAAAAGAGAGGAAAAAGAAGAAAAGAAGCGAAAATGAGGCGTTGTCTCGTGTTGCTGACTCTCGGATTGGCGTTGATCGGAGAAGCACGGGTGAGTCAGCAAAGGAACAAAGGAATTCATTCTATTGTTGGGATAAACGTTTAGTAGTTTACAGTCGTTTACAGTCTAATTACAAGTTTCACAAAGTTTAGTCTTGATGTTAATCTTGATGCTAATCCAATCGAATCCAGAAATCCAATCGAATCCAGAAACCCAGACGGTTTAGAGAAGTGCTTTTCTAGTTTAGTCAAGTCTAGTTCCACTCTGCTAGCTCAATTTTGAAGATCTTTATATGTAGATCAAATTTGGCTCAAAAAATAACAACAGATTCAGATTCTCTATTCCAGAATGCTCTAGATTACAAATTTTCAAGTCTACAGCTAACACAGGGCAGCTAATATAGGGCAGCCAAGGAAAAATGACTTTGTGAATGTGCTAAAACGATAAGCTATGAATTTTCTTCAAGCTACAAATCTAGAAGAAATATTTTACAAATAGCTCATAATATTTGTAGTATTTCTAAATTTCCTTGCCGTCAATTAAACTCTCTCTCTCTCACAATTCTAACCTTTGCCCTTTTCGCGGCGAAAATTTCTCATCAAATCAAAGCCGTTTAGTGGAAGGGGATTTTATGATCAGGAAAAGTGAGGCTAAAATCTTTGGAATTTCATGAAAACGTCGTTCATTCCTTATCGCATTTCCCTCATGTCTCGTGTTCATTTCGGGTGAACAGAAAAGAAATGATAAAATGGACTGGGATCAAAGCTTGAAGGAAAAATTCGAGGATACATTTGATTTTGAAATTGGTTAGAGTGCACGATTGGAGTATCCGTGAGAAGCTATTTGTGAGATTTGTGAGAAACTAGAAACTAGAAACTACAAAAACTCATTTGTCTATTGGGTTTTTGCCCTGACGAATCCTGTGGACCTGGGAATCGGGAGTATGTTTGAAGTGTTAGAAACAGGAGTTTCAATGCGGAGGATCAATGGGCAAAACTCGCTCAAACTGTTTTCGGCAGATTTCGGCAGATTTCGGCAGATTTCGGCAGCTTTCGCCAGCTTTCACCAGCTTTCGGCAGTTTCTTGACAGTTTCTTGGCAGCTTTTGGCAGTTTCTTGGCAGCTTTCGGTAGTTTCTTGGCAGTTTTTGGCAGATTTCGGCAGTTTTTGGCAGATTTCGGCAGTTTTCGGTGGTTTCTTGGCAGTTTTCGGGAGCTTTCGGCAGTTTCTTCGCAGCTTTTGACAGTTTTCGACAGTTTTCGTATTGTAAAACGGAATACCTATCTATTGGCGACGTGTGCCAGATGAGAAGCGATTGTGCGCGCGCACAAAGAGCACCTCGACCGGCTTTTGCATAGAGATTTCGGGACAATGAAAATTGCACTGCTGTGTAAAAACGAAAATAGCTTCGAATGGAATTGCCATTTACCTTCACCTTCGCTTTGTGCGAGTCCCGTATGAAAATGTAGTCCTTCAATTGGACTACATGATAATATAAAAACTTTTAGAAAAACTGTCGTTTAGTACAAGAAAACGGGTCGCAAAGTGAGAGCACCACACCTATCCAAAAGACGGTACATCGTTGTTAGCATTGCGATGTACAGTTCGCCAATTGTACAGTTCGCCAATTGTACAGTTCGCCAATTGTACAGTTCGCCAATTGTACAGTTCGCCAATTGTACAGTTCGCCAATTGTACAGTTCGCCAATTGTACAGTTCGCCAATTGTACAGTTCACTAACTCTGACTTTGTGTCCATTTTTCTTGTCGTAAACAACAGTGACAGAGTGGAGTAGCTCTTGAAACAGATGAAGCAAAAGAAAGTACTAAAAATAAAAGCTGATAATGTCACTGAATTGTAATGAACTGAATTATAATGAATTGAGTCGATATTGAGATTTTAGATATACAATGGAAAGTCGAGACACGAACGACAAGCGCCTGACGAGTTCGAGAAGTGAGTTCAGATGATTTTGACATCTATTTCTTGGCACACTCGCATTTACACCGCAAGAAAAATATAGGATGCAGCTTTCCTTCATATTTTCTTCGATTTTCTTAAAAAGCACTTATTTTTGAAGAGTATTGCAATCAAACGGGTAACTAATTTACATTTTACATCTAATTTTGATCTTCATTGACTGTTTTTGAACTTCATTAACCTTTAGATTCCTCATGGAATGATAGCAAAAGCTGAGCTAATGAAAATGAAAAAGAGCTGAGCAAAAGCTGAGCTTTTTTGCATGTTGCACCCACTTTTCAGTCAACTCCAACCGGTGGGTGAAAGTGAGAATTTCAATCCGTACGAAGTCGTTTCTGTCGATGGACAATCACCTGTCAGATATCATCACACCGAGTGAGCCGCGGTTTTTTGAGTTTTTTTTTTGTCAAAGCACCAAAGCATGATTTGATCTTTATCATTAAATCATTATAACACTTTTTAACACACACTAGAGCACTTATTATATAACATAAGACTTATTAGATAACATAGCACTTAATATATAACATAGCACTTATTAGATAACATACCGTAAATACTGTAATAGTACCCCACCCCCATAATGACGGTGCGGAGGGTTGCGTAGTCTAGCTTTGAACGAGTTTTTCTCGACACTGGTTTATGCTATAATGCGCGCTTAGGTATCAAAAAATAGCCCTGAATTTCAGCTATTTTTTGATATTCAAACGAACACTGTAGCTTAAACCAGTGTCGAGAAAAGCGCGTCCAAAGCTAGACTACACAACACTCCGCACCATCTCCGCACCTGGTTTATGCTACAATGCGCGCTTAGGTATCAAAAAATAGCCCTGAATTTCAGCTATTTTTTTGATACCAAAGTATCAAACGCATTTTTTGAAAGTACAGACGCTTTGAAAAAAAATGAAATACTAAAAAACTTTTGCGATTACGCGACTGTACGAGGGCGGTGGGGTACTATTACAGTATTTACGGTAGCACTTATTATATAACAAAAAAAGCATGATCACTTGCATTCTTTGAAACACTCTCTTTTCAATTGAGTTCTGTGTTTTTCTTTGTTTTCTAAATTCAAAAAAACTGCTTAAACCTAAAGTAGCTCGTTTTTTTAAAAGATGAGCAACTTGGGAAAGACTGTACTTAGCAAATACTGTACGCCTTTAAAACTACTGTACTCTTGTAAATGTTGACCGATTTACTTAATCGATTGATTGAATCGATTGATTGATTGATTGAATTGATTGAATCGATTTTATTTGATTGATTGAATCGATTGATTGATTGATTGAATCGATTGAATCGATTTCATTTGATTGATTCCTTATCGAATGAGATTCTAATGTAGTGAACCGGGCAAAGTCGGTAGGAGTTTTCTAAACTATTCACCTTATAGCGCATTACTTAGAAAGAACAGGTTCTGCTAGAACACTTGGGCAACTAAACGGATTCAACAAAAATGAAACACTCAAATTCTTAACCCTACAGATGTGGGATTGTTTTGAAAGAGATCGCCGTCCTTCAACCAGTCAACTCCGATCGGGACCAGTTCATTTTGAAGAGGATTCTCATCGAGGTTTGTTTAAAGCTCAATTTGAATTGAATTGAAATGAATTGAATCAATAACAAAATTGATTTCTTCTTTTCTAGAAAGACACTGGCAAACCAGCGAGCGGTCCATGTGCTGAAGCTCTGCAAGCGAGCATTGACAAAGAAGATGCCGGGAAAGCACCGTATGAACCACCGTTTGTTTTTAGACTTTATTTGAAATATTTAATTTGATTGGTTTTTTTATCAAATGAGTTTCTAATCAAGCAATATCGTAGCAATAGCAAAAGTAAATCGAGCAAAGCAAAGAAGCAAAGAGAGCAAAGAAGCAAAGAAGCAAAGAAGCAAAGAGAGCAAAGAGAGCAAAGAGAGCAAAGAAGCAAACCTAATTGCTCATATTATATAAAAGAGAATAAAAAGATATAAAAGATAGTGCTTAAAGGCTTTCAATGTCTTATAATGTTTTATAATGCCTTTAATGTTTTATAATGCTTTCTTGTCATGTCTGAATATAAGCAGAATCTAAATGCCATATCTAAATGCCACTTCTGAATCTTTGAGTGTAAACTTAGAAGATCGGACCTTCTACTAGAGTATTAACAGTACTCTATTAACAGTACTCTATTTACAGTACTAGATCGTATCTTATACTTAATACTTAATACTACTTATACTTAATAACATTAAGTACCTTGGTTACCTTTTAAACTTAAAACAAAACGTTTTACAGAGAGCGAATTGATGGAGGAGTCGAGCCGAGAAAGGAAAACAATGTGATCGCCGAGTTGCCCTACATGTCGGCACCGGTAAGAAAAATCAAACGAATTATGGCAACACTTGGCAAAAAGTTGCTGCCAAACGCCTCACTTATTACTAAAGTGCCAAATGTTATATAGAAAAATAAAGCCCTTCATCTTGGCATCATTTTTCTATAAAGAACTTTCCGATTCGAAATATACAACTCATTTTACAAGCGCTCGAATGAAGTCAAAAATGGTAGATTGCTGGAGAGTGGTCGAGCTGATTGAAGAGCTTGTAGAATGAGTTGTATATTCCGAATCGGAACGTTCTTTATAGAAAAATGATGCCAAGATGAAGGGCTTTATTTCTCTAGATAACACTCGGCACTTTAGTAATAAGTCGGGCGTTTGGCAGCAACTTTCGCCAAGTGTTGCCCATAATTTGCGGTAAATTAGAAAGCAAGCTTTTACCCGATTTTCCATTCGATTTTCACTTAAGAAATCGAAAAGCGAGCATCAGTCGGGTGAATTTAAAGGCATCGATTACGAGACACGGCCAGATATCGAGTTGCCGTTATTGGTATTGTTGTGGAATGCAGCATTCGATAGAGATTCGTCGTATTTTGAGCTCAAAAAGGAAACACATCAATTCTAGCGCACTAGATTCTTCATTTTCTTGTAATAAAGATTAGAAATCGTGAGAAAAATAGCTATTTGCGTGCGCTGGAAAGGATGCGTTTATAAATTTGAGCACAAAGTATATAAAAGGGTTAACTGTAGCTCTCACTTTGAAATAAATATAACTCTGCACTATAAATTGTACTGTACGTCTCTTGTCTTACTACAGTGGCCAATCAAAAGTATTTAGTCTTGTCGGCTAAATGCTTTTGGAGTACTATAGTGTAGTCACTTACAGTACCTACCGTAAATACTGTAATAGTACCCCACCACCATAATGACGGCGCGGAGTGTTGTGTAGTCTAGCTTTGAACGAGTTTTTCTCGACACTGGTTTATGCTACAATGCGCGCTTAGGTATCAAAAAATAGCCCTGAATTTCAGCTATTTTTTGATACCAAAGACGCATTTTTTGAAAGTATGGGCGCTTTGAAAAAAATGAAAAATGAAAATGAAATGAAAAATGACTGCGACTACGTGACTGTACGAGGGGGCTTGAGGTACTATTACAGTATTTACGTACAGTAATAGATTTACGTACAGTATTTACGGTATGCACTTGTCACACTCGATTTTCCCTTGATTTTCCCTTGATTTTTGCCTGATTTCAATTTTTCTGCATGTTTATCAGTTTCTCAGTTTTTACCCGGCAAATAACTTAAGAATTTGCAGATCGAACCGCCACGTGATCACTCGTTTCCATTGGACAACAATGTACAGCGACATCCGCAAAGACCATATGGCGATGCGCAATTCGCCGATGCGCAGACTCATCACGGTTACAGGAAAGGCAAGAAATGTGCGAATGGAAGGAAAGAAACGGTGGGTTTCGATTGTTGTTGTTGTTGATGTTGTTGTTGTTGTTGTTGATGAATTGCTGGCTCGCTGGCTCACAACCAGCTCTTCGTTTCTCAATTTAGCTGCTCGTTTAACAGAATCCAGAATTTCTAGCAAAAATATAGTCAAATTTAACGAGGGAAGGATATAATGCTAAATGAGATGCTAAATGAGATGAGCCATACAAAATACCATAGAATTTTACGCTGATTCCAATGCTGCTATCCAATTTTTGCAAAATGCAAAATGCAAAATGGTTTCCAGCGAGTCCGTTCCTTAACCAGAGAAGAGAACTCTGGCTCGGGCCTAGCTAGGCCTAGCTCGGGCCTAGTTCATTTGCGTTACTGCCCGATGCACTCAGAAGAGTACAAATCTCAGAAGAGTCGCCCGATGCACTCTGAAGAGTATCCGGGTACGGGAATATCAACCCGTTTCCCTTTCGATTGCGTTTCCCTATCATTTCATTCATTCACTTTACTTTGCTGCCACGTTTATTAATTCTTTTCCTTTTTGGTTTATTATCAATTAAAAGATTTCATTTTACACCGGTAGATAGTAGACTACCTGATCCAGCCTGCTAGTAACTAGAGTTAGCAAGCTGTTAGCTGTTAGAGTTAGCAAGCTGCCCACTAGATAGGCTGGTTCTCAAACCTAGGCCAGTACTATCAGTACATCGTACTAGGCCTATGTTTTAAGGCCCAGAATTCAGCCAGCCACTTGACAGTTACCTAGTCAATATAAATTGTTTCACAAACTTATGATTTCCAGGCAGTCGAGGAGAATCGAAGCCCACGAAAATGCCGAAGAAAGGATCTCCCACCTCAACCCGTCGTTATCCCCTGGTGCAACACCGAGAAACCATGGCTGAACACGGCGCCTTGCCAAATGCCACCAACACCGGTTTGTTGTAGAAATTGGTTGGGGTTGTTCCAAAGGCTAGGATTTGAAGCCAGAGTACTGCCTGGCTTTAGCTTGGCTTCGTTTGGCAAGCTTGACAAGCTTGGCTCACAAAAGTGCCGCCTGGCTCTGGCTTTGGCTTGGCTCTGGCTCTGGCTCTGGCTTGGCTCTGGCTTGGCTCTGGCTTGGCTCTGGCTTGGCTCTGGCTTGGCTCTGGCTTGGCTCTGGCTTGGCTCTGGCTTGGCTCTGGCTTGGCTCTGGCTTGGCTCTGGCTTGGCTCTGGCTTGGCTCTGGCTTGGCTCTGGCTTGGCTCTGGCTTGGCTCTCGAGTCCTGGCTCCCACCAGGACTCACTAGACTTAGACTCAATAAAGCTCACTAGATTTTCGATTGAAGATCACTTGGAAAATCATTTAGCAGATTTTGGTTTCAGATTCGGCTTCCTCTTACCCAATTCTAGGTGCACTAGTCTAGACAAAAACCCACCAGGACTTTTGTCTGGACTAGGCACAGTTCGTGCCTTCCTCTAGTCAATTAGAATATCCCTGAACTACTCGAAACTCATGACTATTCTTGAAACTCATGACTATCTAAATCTTTTATATTCTAGGAATACAAAGAGGTCGTGCGTCCCCGAGTGGAACAAGTCGAGATGAAGCCACAACCAAAGAGGCGACAATGTGTTCATCGACCACGTCAATCAGCTCCATTACCCGAGATTGCCATCCAACCACCGAGCAGGCCTGCAAAGTTTGTTTCAAGTGCTAGATTACATGCTAGATTACATGCTAGATTACAATGCTATAAAACAAAGCACAAGTTTCATCAAGCCATCCTTTCCCATTTAGATGCCGGAATAGAAACGTTGGTTTGCCGCCAAATGGACAACCCCATCACCACAATCATCTCCATCACAGCAATCACAACAATGAGCTGAAAACTTTGGTTAGAGATTGGGGATGATACAAACAACAATGAGATTAAGGATCCGGTTTACGAGCGACGAGACAATTCGGTGAATGAACCCGGGATCGAGATGGAAGATGATCGCAAGAAGAGAGAGGTAGAGAGGATGGATACAAAAGTAGAACTTGAAATCTTTTAGAGTTTAGCAGAATTCCCCTAGTCAAAGTCTCCAAAACTCTAGTGTCTTGCAGGTTTATCAAGGCCATTGTAGTGGCCATTCAAAGGAAATCAATGTCTTACAAGGTTTACCAAAGTAACCAGGATTCTAAGGTAGTCAGGGTTCCCTAGAGTCATCCAGGATATCAGTGCTATCAGAGTTATGTACTAGGGTAGAGTACTAGGGCAATGTACTAGGGCAATGTACTAGGGTACTGTACTAGGATACTGTACTAGGATACTGTACAGTGGTTACTGTATATCGTTAGTCCCAAGGGTCATCCAGATCAAAAGCTCAGTACTGTACACTCGAGCTAAAGAAAATCGAGCTAAAGAAATCCGTCAAAAAAGGGAGCGGTCCGAAGGGCGGCTAGAGCTTTGTAGTTCAATCGAATTTTACAATTTGAAAGTTTCGCGGTAGAGAAGTGTAGCCAAGATTCAGGGCTTCAATTCCCTATTTAACACTTGGTACTTTGGAATTAAAGTATGCCTTTGACAACTACATTAACAAAGAGTGCGCCCAGGCAATCACCAGCTACGGGATGACAATTCCTCCTGTAGCTGGTGATTGCCTGGTGGCCAGGTTTGATCCTGTAGCCTGAGAAACTAGGAAAAATGGTGAGCCTGCTGATCAGGCTTGGTTAGGGTTACTGTCAAATGGATTTTGATGAACAGATTTCTTAACGAATAGCTCTTCTCATTGTTCTCTTTTGCAGGATCTTAACGAATAGACTCTTTTCATTGTTGCCTTTCCAGGATCTTAACGAATAGCTCTTTTCATTGTTCTCCTTTGCAGGATCTTAACGAATAGACTCTTCTCATTGTTGCCTTTCCAGGATCTTAACGAATAGACTCTTCTCATTGTTCTCCTTTCCAGGATCTTAACGAATAGACTCTTCTGATTGTTCTCCTTTCCAGGATCTGCAGCCGATCGCCGCACTGCCCGTGTATCGAATTTAAAAAAAGAAACGATAATTTCAAGTTTTTTTGAAAATTTCCTTTCATTTCCACTTCACTTTTTTCCCCGTTTGACTTTCAGTTTTTAGATTCAATTTTTGAGATACTACTTTCAATTTTAAATATAGTTTTTCATTTTTAAATTCAATTTAAATTCAATTTAAATTCAATTCAATTCCAGCTTGTCCACTGAGATTTTGCTTTGAAAAATTTCAATTTTTCTTTTAAAATTTTGGATTTTTTTTAGAATTCTATAAAATTGTAAATAAGGAATTTGCAAAAAATTGTAGAATTTTAATTTTTTTTTTGTTTTTTTGTTTGAATACTGCCCTATGAGATGAATAAAGTTGAGTACACGGTCGAAAATGTTGAAAAGCTTTGAATATATGAAAGATTTGTTGAAGAACTTTGAATATATGAAAGATTTGTTGAAGAACTTTGAATATATAAAAGATTTATCGAAAAACACAGATTTCCTAGTGATTTTGAAGATGTTTTTATAGATTTTATTCCTTTATTCTTCCTTTATTCCTTTTTTAGCTTGGCAAGTCGAGCGAGATTCGCTTTTCGCTCGTCGAGTGCCGCCGTGTGATCAGTGACACGTTTCTGCATACTTGAAGAGATCTGCAATTCACTGTCACTCATTTATTGCCTGTAAATGTAAAGCCAGCTTGACTCGGTGCTTTTCCCTTGCCATATCTACCAGCTGGCTTGCTTCAAAATCCGCACCACCAATCAGACATACTAGACTAAGCTAGGGCTTGCACCAAGTTTCGAGCTATTGTTCAAGATTAGATCAAATCCTCAACAGCAAGGGCAGTAACCTTTCTGCTCTGGCATGACCGGAGGAAGTCGGCTTGCAATATTTATATCGACCAAGGTATTTTCCAGGTTGCACGACCAAGGTTGCACAGCCAATAAGACGCACCAGACTAAGAACTAAGCTCAAGCCTAAGCTTTCACCTTAGCTCCAGAAGCCAGCCGAGATCTGGAAATGAGGCGGTGTGCCCAAATAGACTCTGTCCTAGGTGCCAGGCGCTAACCTTCGCATTAAGTCCAAGCCGGAGCCTAAGCCTAGCCAAAGCCTACGCAAAAGCCTAAGCAAAAGCCTACGCAAAAGCCTAAGCCAAAGCCTAAGCCAAAGCCTAAGCCAAAGCCTGAGCTTAAGCCAAAATCCTGAGCCTAAGTAAAAGCCAAGCCTAACCCTAAGCCTGAGCTTAAGCCTAAATCCTGAGCCTAAGCCTAAGCCTAAACCCCGAGCTGTTCAAAAGAAGAGTCAGGTCATCAGCAAGAGTAGGACAACTTGGCATGATACCCTGAAAGCCAGTCTTGCAAGATCTCGGTTTAGAATCTTTAACCCCTTGATTGGGAACAAATTCTGTATCTAACTCGATCTATTTAGATCCAGATTTTCTCCACTTTCTAAAACTGAAACCAAACCTTTTCAATAACTTCAGGCTCCTCAAATGTCGGATTGGGACCGAAATCGGCGAGCACACGGCGAAGACCGGCCGCGTATCGAGTACAGTAATCCTCGATGCCTGAATAGCTATGGATATTCAGTGAATTGGATAATATTATCTAATAATAGTCAGCTAATGATAGTCAGCTTAATAGAGCAATATTATCAAATAAGATTTCTCAAGAAATGCACTAACCGAGCGCATTGAGGTGCATTGTGTGCAGCGGGCCCTGGAAAGCGTACCGAGGACCCAAACCCTCGCTCATCACCTGCAAATTGGAATAAGCTTTTCAAATCGTGCACCAGAAAGGGTGCGTTTACACTTCTTCAGCAAAAAGTTATACGTCTGCTCAGAAATCTCAAGAATTTGGGCTCAAAAAATCTGTAAACACACTGGTGCACTGAATTCAGCGCTTTTCTCTCACCAAATCCACATCTTCGGCCTCCAAAACTCCGTCTTTGACAAGACGCCATGATTCAGCTAACAGTGCATATTGAAGGCGATTAACGGCAAAGCCCAGGACCTCTTTATGCAAGCGGACTGGAGTCTAGAATACGGATTTTCTGTATTTCTGTATTTCTGTATTTCTGTATTTACGGTGCTTTCTTTTCAGTTGATTAGCTCCCAAGTTCAACGCTAATGTGTTAAGTGTTATATAATTTAAAGCCCTTAATCTTGGCCACATTTTGGCGCACAATCTTGGCCACATTTTGGCCCACAATCTTGGCCACGCTAAAAGTTTCCTCATTCGAGATCTACACTTCATTTTACAAGCTCTTGAATGAGTTGATCCCGCTGTCATTTTGCACTGTCATTTTTGACGATTTTCATTCTAATATACTGTCAGAAGTTTTTCGATAATTAATAGGTTGATGCATAAGTCTTTTTGTTCCTTTTCGTCTGCCGTTTCAAGCCAACAAATGCACCAATTAAACTACGATTGATTTCATTAGAAAAACCAATTATTTTTCTGCAAAATAACATTAAAACGGGTTTAAAAATATTTTATGCCTGGATTTTCTTGAGAGTATGAAGTCGGGTAGTCAAAAAGGGCTAACTCGATGATGCGGTTTAGACACCTTAGCTAAAGAAAACCTATCTTCGTGTCAATAGATAAAAGATAGAGAAAAAAAAGTTTGATATTTCGCCAAAATTTCAGAGAAATTCATTCAGCCAATTTTTCCGTAGAGTTTTTTATAGATTTTTACGAAAAAGGCGTTTTTCACTCTCGAATTTGCTTGAAAGTGAACCGAAATTGATTTAAAAAGATGCAAATTGAACAAAAAAACACTTTTTTTATAGAGCAAACTATAGATTAATTGGTGAATTTGTTACTTTTTAACAGAAGTACGAAAAAAACGAAAAGACTTATGCATCAACCTAATATTTTATGAAAACTTGAAAGCTATTATGCAATCTAGAAAGGATTTTTGTTCATTTTCGTTTTGTTTTCGTTAAGAAATACAAAATAGAACAAATTCACCAATTAATCTATGGTTATAAGAATAAAAAGGCTAAATAAAAAGTCGAATACTAAAGTCTAATACTAAAATCTAATACTAAAATCTAATACTAAAGTCTAATACTAAAGTCTAATACTAAAATTGTTTTATTGGTTCAATTTCATCTTTTTAAATCAATTTCGGCTCACTTTCAAGCAAATTCAAAAGAGAAAACAAGTGGGTTTTCTATCAAAAATCTCGACGAAGAAATTGGCTGAATGAATTTCTCTGAAAATTTCCCTATATACCGAACGTTTTGTGCTCTATCTTTTATCTATTGACACCAAGACCGATTTCCTTAGAGTAAAGTGTCTAAACCGTCTCATTCGATAGCTTTTCTTAGAACAAAGTGTCTAAACCGTTTCATTCGATAGCTTTCCTTAGAGCAAAGTGTCTAAACCGTCTCATTCGATAGCTTTCCTTAGAGTAAAGTGTCTAAACCGTCTCATTCGATAGCTTTTCTTAGGGCAAAGTGTCTAAATCTTATGATCGAGCCCCATTTATGACTAACTGACTTCAGGCTTTCAAAAAAAATTCAAAAATAAGACATTTGAAATGCCGTTTTGCAGTTTGCCGTTTTGCAGCGTTTGCGTTTTGCAATAATGAACCTTTCTAATGAAACAAACTATCGTTCAATTGGTGCATTTGTTCGTTTTAAACAAAAGTACGAAAAGAAAAGAAAAGCCGAAAGAAAAGAGAAGCTTTAAGCCTAATAGCTTTCAAATTTGGCAAAACCTGTCCAATATTCTTCATGATTTGCACGGCTTTCTCAACGGCACTTTCTTCAGTCCACGGAGCTGGGATGATTTCGGTTAGCGTTAGATAAAGTGGCGGGTTGATTGGGTGAACGACAAGGCAACGACCTCTAGAAGCTTTTGAATAATTTTCGGTTTCAAAACTTATAAAGCATCTGTAGTACAAGTACAAGGTACAATTTGACACCTAAATACTCAAAGAAATTAATCTTTATTTATCAAGGATTGAAAGAAAGAAAGAAGAATGAAAGAAGAAAGAAAGATGGAAGAAAGAAGAAAGGATGAAGAAAGAAAGGAAGGAAGAAGAAGCGGAGGACGAAGGAAAGAAGAAGGAAGAAACGGACCAAGGAAAGACGAAGGAAGAAAGGGAGGAAGAAGAAAGGAAGGAAGGAAGGAAGAAGAAGCGGAGGACGAAGAAAGGAATGAAGAAAAAAGAAAGGAAGAAGGAAGAAGGGAAGCAGAAGGAAGGATAGTGGAGTTCTTCAACTTCTAGTTTCCTTCTCAATTTTTTTCTAAAAGGTGGGCATTCTAAAATTTGGAAAAGCTACCGGAAGCTCTTCAGATTTTCAGATTTCAGATTTTGTCTGTTCTACTTAATTTTGATCATCTACATTAAGGAATCAAACTGTAAATCGAGTCAACAAGGGAAGGTCAACTGGCTGAGGCGGCCAAATGCTATACGACCTACCATTTGACGCAGAATTTGATGCTGATTTCGAATCTATATTCCATTTTTGCTAAATGACAATCTGCCAGGAGTTATACCGACAAGGGAAGGGGAAAGGACAAATGGATTGTAGGACAAAGGGATTGTAATCCAGGGATTGTAGATTGAAAGCAAAATAACAAAATCGAGATTCTGGAAATCCGAATCCAAACGTACTCTGGGCTCTTGCAAACGAACGGTTCTTGGCATATTCTTTCTTTCTTTCTTTCTTTCTTTCTCTCCCTTGTCTCTTTCTATTTCTTCTTGGGAAAAGAAGGCAGATAGCTCAGCTCAGAGCCAGCCCAATGCTAGCCGACCTATACCATTTGACGCAGAATTTGATGCTGATTTCGAATATGTATTCCATTTTCGCTAAATGACAATCTGTCAAGAGTTATAAGCGTCTAAAGTAAGTCTAAAACGTCTGAGTTTGAGTTTTTAGGACTTGTGAATTGTGATGTGAAGATGTGATCATTTGGGGCTTAGTGGCCTGATTGCGGCCTCCTAGCGGCCTACTTGCGGCCTGCTTGCGGCCTCCTAGCGGCCTGCTTGCGGCTTCCTAGCGGCCTCCTTTCGGACCAGTTTTGGTGCATCCGTGACCGAGTGTTACAGCGTTCGTTTCCAGATCGAGACCTCACAAGTTCGATTCGGGTTTTCTTTTGCTTTTTTTCAAGAAGTGTTCTTTGTAGAAGTGCTGGTGTTTTTAGAAAACGGAACCAACTCTAACAATAAGTACAGTACACTTGTTTTCTATGCAATTTGATATTTCCCTGCAATTTTGATGCAAATTCTTGAGCACTGACCGATTCTTGAGCTTTTCAGTGAAAAGCGATGCCGGAATTGTCGATGTACTGCTCGCGAGAACCGTCTCCGAATCGGCGAGGAGATCGATTTTCGTGAAAATATCCTTCTTGAATACTTCGCTCTCCATTGTCGATTCCTGAAATTACTAGAAACTTAAATATTAAAGTTACGAAATTCAAAGGCTACATATTTCTCAAAGTACTCCAAAAGCACTTAATAAAGTACAGTATTCAAATAAACCTGGGCATAAATGGCTCCATGTAGCGCCTCTCGCAAATCAATGGTTCCTCTAACATTTCCCATCGCTTCTTCGGTTGTCAGTGGGCCTCTTGTAAGGGAATCTTTCTGAAATTTTAGAATTCGGGTTTCTAATTCGATTTCTAATGTCCCCTTTCTACCGTAATCTTATTTTTATCCAATTTACTTTCTCTGATTCTTTGAAGGTTCAAAAAGGATATCGAAAGTTAGAAAGATCGAAAGATCGATTTGAGGAAAATGAGAGGTTACGGTAAGAAATGAGACAGAAAGAAAAGAGAGGTTACGGTAAGAAGCCCATTTCTCTAAGTCTAAGCCAAAGCCTAGGCAAAAACCTAAGCCAAAGCCTGAGCCTAAGCCTAAGTCTAAGCCAAAGCCTGAGCCTAAGCCTAAGTCTAAGCCTAAGCCCAAGCCTAAGCCTGAGCCTAAGCCTAAGCCCAAGCCTAAGCCTAAGGCTTTTTCCAAGTTGAAAGCTTTTCTTTTTCTTTATTTACCTGCATTGTGTTGAGATTTCCGCGAATTCTTCCAATCCCCGCTTGAACGAGACTCTCGTTTATCTCGAAAATGCAAACCGAGTAACCGGCCGAGGCAAACATCGAACCCCAACATGAACCTATTAGGCCACTGAAAACTACTTTATCTTTAAACTAGCCGAAAAACACTCTGGGATCGAACCCGGGCCGTAGACAAGCGCGCTCCCGACCGACAAACACTGTGGCGCGGTCGGGAGCGCGGATGAAGTTGGATGAAAAGTTGGATGAAGCATCCAGAGATCGAACCCAGGCCTTTTGAGCCGTAGACAGGCGCGCTCCCGACCGCGCCACGGCGACAAACACTGTGGCGCGGCCGGGAGCGCGCTTGTCTACGGCTCAAAAGGCTTGGGTTCGATCCCTGGGTGATCGATCCCCGATCATTCAACTTTGATTTTTGATGTAGATAACTTCAACCTCTCAAGAAGAAACTTGAACCTCTCAAGAAGAAACTTAAACCTTAAACCTCTTAATTCCAATAACTGGTAAACAATGCATTCCAAACACACCCTATCTAGCACACTAAAGCTTCATCTCTCTTCATTTCTCTTCACCAAATCATTGTTGTAGAGAAAATGATGCTTTTCGTGTCCCAGAAAGGTTTTGTTTACAAATTTTTGTGTCCACTGACGTCCACTAACGTCCACTGACGTTCACTGACGTCCACTGACATCCACTGATGTCCACTGACGTCCACTGACGTTCACTAACGTCCACTGACGTCCACTAACGTCCACTGACGTTCACTGACGTCCACTGACATCCACTGATGTCCACTGAAGTCCACTGACGTTCACTAACGTCCACTGACGTCCACTAACGTCCACTGACGTTCACTGACGTCCACTGACATCCACTGATGTCCACTGAAGTCCACTGACGTTCACTAACGTCCACTGACGTCCACTAACGTCCACTGACGTTCACTGACGTCCACTGACATCCACTGATGTCCACTGAAGTCCACTGACGTTCACTAACGTCCACTGACGTCCACTGACGTTCACTGACGTCCACTGAAAGCAAAAAAAGGAATTCTTGAGCACAAACCATCCAATGATCGCCACTTTTCCCTTTGTTTCGCCCATTTTTGTCAGATTGATCGATCTGAAAACAAGAAATTACTCTAAACGATTAAAGAATTAATTTAAACGACTAAAGAATTAATTTTTAAAAAATCATACCAAAAAGGGTGTGTTTAGCACCTTTTTGAGCACAAAAACCCTCATAAAACAAGATCGTAAATGGTCAAAATGAAAGAAAGGGCGAACGTTTCACGGAAAACTTATCAGTCTTTTTGGTATCACTTCCCAGAGAACATAAATTTGTCGGCACAAAAGCCAAATGGTGAGTAGGAATTGAATTCGAAAGAAATAATACTAAAATAGTACTAAAATTTGGAAATTTTCTTTCAATTTTATCAAATCTACAAGATCAGCTGAGAAATTTTTATTAAATCTATCAATAAAAGCCAAAAAACGAAAGACAAAGAAACTTTTTGATGATAAAAAAAACAGAGAAATGGATTGAGAATTTGATATCAATTGCGGAAATGATATGGGAAAAAGGAAGAATTGCCCTTGGCTTGAGTAAAGTGAGAAAAAGAGAAATCACTTCGTTTAAATCTTTGACTTGCAAGGGAAAGGCTGGGATTTGGCCAAATGAGATAAACAATAGACCATTTGATGCAGAATTTCACACTGATTCCGAATCTGCAATCGTTTTTGCCAAGCCAGAAAAAATTCAGATCTTAAAACATCAAAAGGAATCGAACTCGAGCAAAAAAGGGAGCCGCTCGTTTTGTATTCAAACCTCTTATCCACTATACCACCGAGCCAGATTTGGGTGTCGTGAAAGAACCGTTATAAAGACATTTTTGGCAGTTTCGCATTTTCACCGAAAAACTTCAAACTTGGGTGACTCTTTATAGAAAGGAATTTTGCAAAAACCCAAACATGACTCGATGGTGTAGTGGTTAAAACGCTTGCATACAAAACGAGCGCTCCATAATTTACTCGAGTTCGGTTCCTTTTCGGCGAAACTTTTTGACAAAACGATTCCTTTTTTGAGTTTTGATGTTTTAACACCTGAATTTGATCTGGCTTTACAAAAACGGAAAGCAGATTCGAAATCAGCGTAAAATTCTCCGTCAAATGGTCTATAGCTTATCTGATTTGGCAAAATCCTAGCCTTTCCCTTGTAAGTCAAAGATTTAAACGAAGTGATTTCTATTATCGCTTATCTGATTTGGCCAAATCCCACTGTCGCCTTTCCCTTGTTGAATTTTTGCTTAAATCTATAAACGGACACTTTCTGGTGCACTGAATTTATCATTTTTTTACCCAGGAACACTTCGTTGTCAAAAAAATAACAAATTCAGTGCACTAGAAGGTAGGCGTTTAGAAAAGCGAGCACAAAGTACATCGGAGGCTCAAAATGACGTGCGATGCTTGAGAAAAATCATTGAAATCGTTGAAATAAACGTTTCAGAATCAAAGAAAAGCTTTTAAATGTCAACATTTCGATCGTTGCTTTTTCATTGCTGAAAAAACACACCAGAAAGTCAAAACAATAGCATTGAGTCATCGTTTTCTTTCTAGAAATAAACATCAACGTTTTTTGACAAATGTTATTATAATCATTTGAATCATTTGAAAGCTCCAAATCTCCTCTCCAAGATAGACCTCTCCAATCCTCCCCAATCCAAATTCATCTAAAAGTTTAGATCCATTAAGGTCGAGTTTTGATTTCAATAAATAATTACTTAAAATAATTGAAAAAGAAACGAGAAATGGACTTAGGACTCAATGGATTACGATCATTAGCGATCACATTTTTGACAACAGAAAAATAACGTTCAACAACAGCTTCCGATGTGTAGATACACAAAATTTTAACGGGAAAGATTAAAAAGGCTCGGAAAAATTCGACAATCGCTGCATCCAATAATTCCTTTGACAATCGCTGCATCCAATCATTCCATCGACAAGCGCTGCATCCAATAATTCCTTTGACAAGCGCTGCATCCAATAATCCCTTCAACAAGCGCTGCATCCAATAATTCCTTCAACAAGCGCTGCATCCAATCATTCCTTTGACAATCGCTGCATCCAATCATTTCATCGACAAGCGCTACATCCAATAATCCCCTCGACAATCGCTGCATCCAATCATTCCTTCGACAAGCGCTACATCCAATAATCCCTTCGACAATCGCTGCATCCAATAATTCCTTCGACAATCGCTGCATCCAATAATTCCTTTGACAATCGCTGAATCCAATCATTCCTTTGACAAACGCTGCATCCAATCATTCCATCGACAAGCGCTGCATCCAATAATCCCTTCAACAAGCGCTGCATCCTTTGACAAGCTCCAGTGTACGATCCTTTATGTCGACTGTTGAAGAATAATCACACAAAACAAAAATAGAATTACGCATAATGGCCACCATCAGTAAGAAGTGCATTGCACTGTTCAAATTTCATAAACCCGACGTTTTCTACGTTTCTGTCAATTGAGACTCGTTTGGAAACCTTCAATACCAAACGAAAGCTGGAACGAAGCTACCTTTTTTTGATCTTTTCTGCCATTTGGATCCCTTTCCTGCGGTTATTCTTATTTGAAAAGTCAAAGAAGAAAAAAAAATAAAAAAAAAAAAAAAAATTTTTTTTCCCTAATAATTGCAATTAATTTTTGTCCATTAACTAGTCTAATTGATGAATCATGTCAATCAATCAATCATCCAGAGCATTTGAGACAAATTAGAAGCGTTTGTAGTTTACGTTTGTAGTTTGTAGCTTGTATTCATTCATTTCCACAAATCTCATCATAAAGTCTTTCATCATCTGAATCGCCGCGATCAATCTCTTCCACAAATCATCGGCCATTTCTTTTCGCATTAACTGAATATCAAATAGATCCCTAAATCATATCTAAAGCTATTCGTTTTAAACAAAATTTACATATCTAACGGTAAACTTAAAATCCAAATTCGCTTACCTTTTTCAGCTCTTTTCTCTTGTACATTTACTTTGCGTTTAATCCTGCAAATGTACCCTTTCTCCTACACCAATTCTTCATTTCTTAGCAGTTTGGTGTCACAAAAATGTATTAAGTTCTCCCATAAAAACCTAGAGATTTTTTGTTTTGATCAGTGCTCGCTCACAACATAACATTTTGTATTTCTCTTTTTTTCTTTTTTATGCTAAAACTTTCTTCTTTCTTGCACTAACATTCATTTTTTAGGGATCGACACGAGAAGAGAGTTGTAGTCGATCGAATGAAGCCAACTCGAGAAGAAATCCCTACTGCTCCAACGATTTTCAAGAGGGATTTCAGCGGCCAAAGCAGCACGAGAAATCAATCAATTTTATGCCAACAAAATGGTTGAAACGAGTATTGCATAGAAATGGTTTCACAGATTCAAGACGGGCAACACAAGCATCAAACGAAAGAGGAGAAGCGGCCGACCCCTGGAAAGTGGATCGATCGATTCTGAAGCACCGATTCCTGTGAAATCCCGATGAATCAACCGGGAAATTGGCTGGAAGTTACTATGGACGAATGACTGTGTAGCGATGATTGCAGTGGAAAGAAAGAAGTTGTGGAGATTTTAGGAAAGAAAGTGGTGAGAAATTGTAGAAAACAACGGCAAATTCCATACGAAATTGAGAAAAATCCAAGTCAAAAGACAGCGGACCTGCAGCGAATTGTGGAGCGAATACCGGCATGATTGGCTTCCTCTTTCGAACATCACTCACAATCAAACGTGGGTTTTTTCTACGATGACCGAGTGTTACAAGTGGTTGAAGAAAGGGCAAGGCATGTAAAAGCATGTAAAATGGTGCCAAAACCAAAGCCAAATGGTGCCAAACCCATGGAAAGAAGCGAATTTTGTGTAATGTTGTTCGTCAGCGTCTTTTTCTCCGACAGCTTCGAACATCATCACTCACGATCAAACGTTGGTTTATTCTACGATGGCCGAGTGTTACAAGTGGTTGAAGAAAGGGCAAGCATGTAAAATGGTGCCAAAACCAAAGCCAAATGGTGCCAAACCCATGGAAAAAAGCGAATGTTGTGTGTCAGCATCTTTTTCTCCGACAGCGTTCGACAGACGTCTTTCTCTGAAAACTTCTTAAACCGAGGCAAACTTAAACTTCTTTCAACACCGATGTTTATCGATGTCACATGCAAAAAGTGGAACAAAAAGTCGAGAGGTTGCTCTATGGAAACCTCTATGAAAAGAAATGGAATTCAAAATCTCTCGGTTTTTATGGGATCATCGTAATTGATCGTAACAAAATTCATCGTAATTCTCCAATTTTCCCAAATTCAAAACCCAAATTTTGGGAAAACGTTTTGAAAATTTTCTTTTCGCTAATTTCGCTAATTTTTCCTTTTTAAAAACCCAATAAAACCTTAAGCTTTGAATTTTTTTAAATTTCAATTCAAAATCGAAAAACGAATGTAAATTTTAAAGGTTCTCAAATTTCAAAATTTCAAAATTGCAAATTGCAAATTGCAAATTGCAAAAGCTTCACCGAGTTTCGATTACGTGAAAAGTTTGGGTAAACAAAGATTTCTCCTTTTTTCCTTTATCTTTTTCTCCCTTTGTTTCGAGCTCTAAAATATGGACTTTGCAAAGGGTTACGGTGGTTTTTGAGACTAAATATCTTATGGATATTGTTGGGGCTACGGTATCTGACCTGGCATTACTGAATTCATGGTTTTGGAGCTGGATTCTAGACCTAGATTACTGACCACTAGAAGTCAGTCCAAAAGCCAATCTGCCTCCTTGCTCTATACTCTACAATACTATGTTCATAGTGTAAAATGTACAACTTCGAAGTCCTGGCTATTCTTGTCCAGTATTAGACCTATACTGCAGCACTAAGCCAGTTCATAGTACAATACTACTATGGTTACAGTCTGTCTGTACATAGTAAAAACCTCATCAGCCTGTACATAGTAAAAACCGTACTTATCTGGGTTCTAGCTGTGTTCAAAGTATCACTTAGTTATGTAAGCGGACGTTCTGGCTAGGTTTATCCAGTACTAGGTCACCCTGAACTGACCTGACTTTGGCTTTGGTCACCCTGAGCTGACCTGGCAAGCCTGAGCCAGACCCCTGACTTAAGTAGTTAGCTCAACATCCAGGACTTGGCGACCAATACCGGGCCCGGACTTTGGCTTTGTTGTAAAAAAAGGCAACCTGAGCACAGTACCTGGCCTACAGGAATGTTTTAACTGGGTCCTGGACTTAGGCCAGGCTAGAGCTAGGTCAGGCTAAAGCTTGACCAGGTTAAAGCTAGGCCAGGCTAGAGCTAGGTCAGGCTAAAGCTAGGTGAGGCTAAAGCTAGGTGAGGCTAGAGCTAGGCCAGGCTAAAGCTAGGTGAGGCTAGAGCTAGGTGAGGCTAGAGCTAGACCAGGCTAGAGCTAGGCCAGGTTAAAGCTAGGCCAGGCTAAAGCTAGGCCAGGCTAAAGCTAGGTCAGGCTAGAGCTAGGCCAGGCTAAAGCTAGGCCAGGCTAAAGCTAGGCCAGGCTAGAGCTAGGTCAGGCTAGAGCTAGGCCAGGCTAAAGCTAGGCCAGGCTAAAGCTAGGCCAGGCTAGAGCTAGGTCAGGCTAGAGCTAGGCCAGGCTAAAGCTAGGCCAGGCTAAAGCTAGGTCAGGTTAAAGCTAGGCCAGTGACTTTTGTTGGGTCAAAACTGCAGTGAGCCAAGTCCAAGACCAAGCTTTCACAACGTTTCTTTCAAGCTCTGATATTTTTTCGTCTGTATCAATTGCCTTCATTTTTCTTTCAATTCCTTTCCATTTCCACCCCAACAGGTGTCGAATGAATCAAATTTTTCTTTTGGGTAATTCATTTTTTGCCAAAAATGACTAAGTTAAAAAAAAAGAAATTCAATTTGTGTAGAAATTTTTGATGATTTTTCAATGACGAAAAAAATTTGATTCAAAAAATTTTCGAATGAGGATTTTTTTAAAGTGAAAAGTGTTCGTTTAGATTTTTCTATTGAAAATTTCTGATTTTGACAGCTCTGAATTGGAGACGAAAGATCAATAAAGGGAAAGAATTGGGGGAAGGATTTGAGCTTGTAATTAGAATTGGGGGGAAGGATTTGAGCTTGTAATTAGAATTGGGGGAAGGATTTGAGCTTGTAATTAGAATTGGGGGAAGGATTTGAGCTTGTAATTAGAATTGGATCTCAAATTTTCTTATTTCTTTAATTTCCAATTAGCAAAATGTTTTTTGCTTCTTTGCTTTATGCTCAAATTTGTTAAACGCACTTTTTCCGTGGTCAATTCTTTGTTTATTCCAAATGGGGTGCGCCAAATGGGTTGCGTTTAAAGTTTTGAGCTCGGGCTTGTATTGAGTTGGAAGGAAAGTTTTGTCCGTTTGGGAAAGGTTCTTAAACTCAACTAATCTAGACGTTTTATGGCTCATTTGAATGCTGAAATCAAGGCGGAAAAAAGGGGGAAAATCGTTTTTGAATTCATATAGTGTTGAAGCTTTTACAGATGTTTTAGTGAGCTCGGTCAGACCCAAAGAGTCCCAAAATTGCGTTTCGATAGTTTTTTGTTTGGCAACATAGGCTAAAAACACGTTATTCGTACTCAGCGCATTAAATTACCCTTAGAAATTCATTTTTGAGATTTTTGCGGAAAAAAATTCAAAATTTTTGTCGCGAGTCGGAATCGAACCCTTGACCTTTTGAGTAGTAGGCATCGCGCCGTTTTTTTTGCCCGTTTTCTTTGCTTTCTTCTATTGTCTGCACCTTTTGCCTAAAAAATAACAATAAACCAAATTCAATTAACAAAACAAAAGCAAAACGAGACGAAAATATTAAATCAAAGCAAAGAAAACGAGCAAAAACACGGCGCGACGCCTACTACTCAAAAGGTCAAAGGTTCGATTCCGGCTCGCGACAAAAATTTTGACTTTTTCTTGCAAAAATCTCAAAAATGAATTTCTAAGGGTAATTTAATGCGCTGAGTACGAATAACGTGTTTTTAGCCTATGTTGCCAAACAAAAAACTATCGAAACGCAATTTTGGGACTTTTTTGAGTCTGTCTCACTAAAACACCTGTAAAAACTTCGAAACTCTATGAATTCAAAAGCTATTTTCCCCACTTTTTCCGCCTTGATTTCAGCTTTCAAATGAGCCATAATACGTTTAGATTGGTTGAGTTTAAGAACCTTTCCCAAACGGACAAAACTTTCCCTCCAATCCAATACTTTTTGCTCGATGAATGAGTTGAATTTTTGAAAATCTTTAAACCAATTCCATTCCATTCTATTCTCCATTCTGCCAATTCAATCACCTTTTTTTCTTTCAAAAGATTCATTTTGTTTTTTTCTATTTCATCTGCAATAACCATTGTTTTGTAATATTTCTCGGCTCAAATCCGATTTTCCCCTTATTTTTGACGCAATTTCTCTCCTTTATCTAATTATTCGAATTTCCCGAGCCCATTTTTTTTTAATGTTTTCTGATGGAGTAAGAAATCAGCAATTGTTGGCCCAAAAAAAAGCGACAGCTGGTTCGAAAAGTGAAAAAAGAATCGAGTGCCATAATATGAAATGAAATTCATTCCAGAAAAAAAAAGAAATGATGTCAGTTTTTCGAGAGGAATTGGAATTTTGCAATTGTAGAATGGCTTGCGAAAGAATCTTTTGAGGAGCCAGCTTTACTTGAGATAGTGGTAGATCGTTTGAGGAAACTTTTTTCAAGTGTCTACGCCAAGAATGTTTCTAGATCTACGAGTGGTTTATAGTCGGATTTACGATTAGTTTGTCAACTCTGGTTTGTTCTATAGATAGATAGAGAATTTGTCATTACAAATATAGATAGAGATTGAGTCACTTGCAGAAAGAGGTCAGTATTGGGATAGAGTAAGTTGTAGGAAAACTTTTCTATCCTCTATCCTAAGTGCCTAGGTAGCTAGGGAGTGCCTGGGATTTGCAAGTACGCAGATCAAAGACAAGAATCGTCTTTAAATCTGATAAAGTAGAGCTCGAAGTGACCAGGGTAATGTTTATCCCAGTTAAGATCCATGTTTATCCCAGACTGTGTACTATGTACTGCGTACTGCTTACTGCGTACTGTGTACTATGTACTGTGTACTAAACGATATCTTAGCTATATTTATCTTAACTAGATCTTAACTATATGATATAAACTAGCTAGGCGTAGGAAATTTGTTTAAGTACAGGTTCAGACTCAACCAAACTCTGTCCAGCAGAAGTTGGTGGAGTAAAATGCATATATACTGTAAAAATTCTAATAGAAAAGCTCTTCTATCTTTCAATTTCAATTCAAATTCTTTTTTCTGCTCTATTTTCAAAAACCAAGGCAAAACTTCTTTTGAAGCATATCGACGTAAACTTTCTTGTCAACTTTGACAGGAATGAAGATCAAGAGCATCTTTCTTTGAGTGCCATCGGCCTAAACCATGATTTGTTAAGGCTTTTTTTTTGTCTTGAAACAATTCGTCTAACGGAAGAGATTCTTTGGATTAATTCTGTCCAGCAGTTCGATCATTCTGATGGTTCTGATATAATAATAATACTTTATTCAAACGATAAAGTGAAAGAAATCATAGAGAAATGCACAGTGATACTTAATCATACAATACATACTGAAATCAATAAGCCAATTACTTACGGCAAAGAGCCACTAGATCTAAAGCATCGATACGTTTCTTGAATATGAAAAGCGACTGAATTTCTCGTATGTCGTTTGGGAGCAAGTTCCATAATCTAGCGGCTCTAACGGGAAATGAATTTGATAAAGAGGCATTGGAAGCAAAGGGAATTTGCAAAAGGAATGAGCCACTTCTGGGCCCTGACCGCGGTTTAAATTTGAAAAAGTCTATAAACAAAGGGCTAATCTGTTTACAACTGTTATATCACAATTTTTCATCCGTGAAGAGGAACTTCCGGTGTCAATCAAAAACCTTTCAACAATTTGTTGAATTGTTGGCATTCTTTGGTGGCATTCTCATCCTTTACGATCTTCATTAAAACCCGTTTCTTTAAAATGCTTTAGAGCACGAAAAAATTCTCTCTTCTTTTGGCCATTTTTGACCGTTTTTTTTGGTCATTTTTACTCGTGTAACAGAGTTTTTACTCGCAATTTTACTCCGCTGTACATTAGACATTCAATGCCAATGCTAACAGTCTTGCTAAGTTAATAACCAGCCATTTTCTTCAATAAGAATTCAATGAGATTTCTCTTCCAAAGCTTTCTTGTTTTTCTGTTTTTTTTTCATGAAACTTTTCGAATTTCCCCAAATGGTACTTGCCAGAATTTGGTAATGGTACTGGCTAGAATTTGGTAATGGTACTTGCCAGAATTTGGTAATGGTACTTGCCAGAATCCCATTTGTTCGCAAAATTTTGCTACCCTTGACAACCAAAAACTTTAGTACTAGTTGTTTTTTTTTTCTTTTTTCCATTTGGTTTATTGAAAATACACATTTAGATGGAAAACACCTGTCCCCATTTGGTCTCAATTTGATCGATCTCAAATTTTACCATTTTCATTTTCTGATTGACAATATATTACCATTCAAAAGAATGCTTTTAATTCGATATTTGGATAGCTTTTTATCATTTACTCTTAACGGGAAACAGTCGTTTTTCAACTCCGCTTAACTACTCAACAACTCATTTTAATTCTTTGTTTAAATATTAGCTTGGTAGATATGAAAGGTTATTTTCTACAAAAAATATTGCTTCGATATGATTTCCCAAGAACGTGTAAATGGTTTTCAATGATAACATGAGTGCATCCGAACTTTTCTGCTAATTTTCTACACTTTCGCGTTGGATTCAAGTCGACAGTCGAGTCGAGCGTAGAAGAAAAGAGCTCAGGGTGACTCGTATGGCTTTGTGGGCATCAGTGAGGTCGTTGGGGAGCTTCGATATTTTTCCCGCTTCGATATGATTTCCCAAGAGCGTGTAAATGGTTTTCAATGATAACATGAGTGCATCCGAACTTTTCTGCTAATTTTCTACACTTTCGTGGTGGATTCAAGTCGACAGTCGAGTCGAGCGTAGAAGAAAAGAGCTCAGGGTGCTCAGGGTGACTCGTATGGCTTTGTGGGCATCAGTGAGGTCGTGGGGGAGCTTCGATATATTTCCCCCTTCAATATGATTTCCCAAGAACGTGTAAATGGTTTTCAATGGTAACATGAGTGCATCCGAACTTAATTCGAACTTAATCCGAACTCTGCTAATTTTCTACATTTTCGCGATTGATTCAAGTCGACCTCGTTCAGTAACAGCTGATCGTCCAAAGTAATCGGTGGCTTTCCATGTGGTGGATTCGTAACGACAGGGCAAAAAATATTGCCCTGTCGTTACGAAGAGTTACGAAGAAAATTCGCTGTCTCGCTGTCTAGGATTTTTCTCAATAATATGTCAAAATGTGCTTGTTTTTTTTTGCAAAAACTTTTTTGTTTTGAATAATATTTGTATTGTTTCAGCTCGAAAAGATGGATGACCAAAAAATTTAAAATTAGGCCTGCCATATTGACTGGCAGGCCATATTCTTTGAATTCAAGTTAAACAAGAAAGCTACGGAATGCCATCAGAACATTTGTACTGTTTTTGGAGAAGCTGTTCTTATGCTGCTCTTATGCTGCTCTTATGCTGCTCTTATGCTGCTCAACAAACAATGTTGTGTTTGGTACGATCGCTTCAAAACGGGAAACGAGTCATTGGAAGATGCACCACATGGAAAGCCACCTTTGGACAATCAGCTGTTACATTACTTTCGACGATCAGCTGCTACTGAACGAGATCGACTTGAATCCATCGCCAAAGTGTAGAAAATTAGCAGAAAAGTTCGGATGCACTCATGTTACCATTGAAAACCATTTACACGCTCTTGGGAAATCATATCGAAGCGGGAAATATATCGAAGCGGGAAATATATCGAAGCTCCCCAACGACCTCACTGATGCCCACAAAGCCATACGAGTCACCCTGAGCTCTTTTCTTCTACGCTCGACTCGACTGTCGACTTGAATCCATTGCAAAAGTGTAGAAAATTAGCAGAAAAGTTCGGATGCACTCATGTTACCATTGAAAACCATTTACACGTTCTTGGGAAATCATATTGAAGCGGGAAATGGCTCCCCAACGACCCCACTGATGTCCACAAAGCCATACGAGTCACCCTGAGCACCCTGAGCTCTTTTCTTCTATGCAAAGCTTACCATCGTGACTTTTGGAAGTATTTTTTGACATCTGATGAGATCAAAAAAATAACCTTGCATACCAAGCTAATAACACAAAAACACTCCTTTTTCACCTCCTTTAAACCATCGGTTTCTTTGTTTAACAAACCCATCGGTTTCTTTGTTTAAAGACAATAGTATTGTTAACTTTTCTAGAATGATACTTAAGACTTTTAAAATAAGACCAAATAGAGATTGATTGGAGTCAAAGAAAATCAAGAGACAAAGGCTGACAAATTCAATCGCCTTTTCTCTCTCTTTGGCTACTATTCAAGCATTCAATGATGTAGAAATTGTAGCAAGAATGCAGCCAGAATGAAGCCAAAGATAAAGGAAAAATTGATCTCAAAGATTTGGGTATAGTGACAGAGACATTTGTGGGAATGAAATATTCCCATGCAAACAAGGCGACACGACACCCGAGTCGGAGAGGCTTCATTTGCTGACTTGGCTCTGATTTTCTTGGACTAGATTATCCAATCAAGCTCTATTAGGTATCATTTGAAAGCCTGAAATGTCCTCTGTACAATGATATAAATAGTTAGCAAAAATATTATCTCTAGACAAAGTTATAGGCCTTCAAAGTGTGATGATCCGTTCAAAATACCCAGCTTTTTTTCAAAAGATCCGGAAAGAACTCTCTTTTGCTTGTAAATTGCCAAAAAAGGATATTCAGCTGTAAATTTGTAGCCGGAATTGGAAATCGATTGGAGATATTCATTTTATTGAGTCTGATCGATTGACAGAGCTTGAGCATTGTCCTCCAGCATCGACTGACAGCTCTTGAGCTTGAGCATTGTCCTCCAGCCTCGACTGACAGATCTTGAGCTTGAGCATTGTCCTCCAGCATCAAATTAAGTTCAAAGTTCATCCGGGTTTAGTTTCACTTTCCATTTTTGGCTATTTGACCTACTCACCAATCATTCAAACCCAAAACCCAGAGCAAAAAGGCGATGTGGGTGTGCTGATGATGTCAGAGTCAATCTATGAGGGTGAAGAGGACTAATCGAAATGAAAACCCTTTCTCTCGATTCAAAAATTCAATGTCTTCTTTTCTCATTTCATCAAAAAGCACAAATTGAATTCTCCCCCCGCACACTTTGACATTTTTGATAATAAAGAAAATTCTTCGCACACCACCAACAAGATTCCCTTTGTTATTCATGGTTTTTTTTCTCTCTTTTTCATCATTTCTTTGATAGTTTACAGTAGCCAAAAGCTTTTATTTTGATTTTTCAATAATAGCTATAATGGAAGGTTACTCATTGCTGAACAGAGATTTTCCAGTCAGATTCTAGGCAAGGCAAGACCAAAGCTATGTCCAGAATGACCAGACTGATTGACTAGACTGTTCAGATTGACCAGACTGATCAGATTGATTGACTAGACTGTCCAGACTGATTGACTAGACTGTTCAGATTGACCAGACTGTCCAGACTGACCAGACTGACCCCGCAGCAAGTCTGGCACTGGCCTGCCCCGGAAAAACTATTCCGGTACAAATTGCTGAAGTTTTAGCAAGATTTGCTGAAGCTTTGTCACCAAATCTTTTAAAACAAAGCAAAGATAACCAGCCATTTCAATCTGAAGCCAATTAAACGCCAATTTTCTTTTCAGCCATTAACTGAACTTGCTCATTGCTCACTCCACGGATTTCAGGGTCAGACTGGGCCTGACTTATAGCTTTGTCTTGCTAACGAGTGCAATTGAAGGCTTATATCATTTGCTTTATATCTTTTGCCAATCTTTTGCCATTAGTGCCTGTGCAAATGCCAATCTAGCATCCTTATGCTTCTGTTTTAATACTGGTTGCTTCATCAACTTTTCCTGAGTGATCTAAGGCGATTTGGAGAGATCGCCAAATTGTCATTTTGGAAACATTAAGGTTGAGCTCTTTTTTTGAATTGAGATATCGATTTTTCATGAATGCTGTTAGCAATGTGACGGAAATTTCGATCAGATCAGAAAGCTCCATCAGATCAGATCAGACAGAAAGCTTCTTTTGATCTGAGCTGATCTGATCTCGATCAGAAAGTTTGTTCGTTTCTTTTTTCCATATTCAGCCGGGTTTTCAAGGTATCTGGCAATCGTTCGATGAGAAGATTTCATTTTTTTAGCAATTTTTCGATTAAACACTCCTTGACTATGCAGAAGATCAATTTGGCCTTTTTGATAATCGATTAGCGACTCACTAGGTACCATTTCCCTGAAAAACTTAAATATTGGGTTGGTGAATTGAAAACTGCCGGACTTTGAACTAAGCACAAAACCATCAATTCATTCCAAATAATTTCCATTATTATTGACGACTTCTGCGCATTTTACGGGCAATTTGCGGATTCCTCTTTCGTAGTAGGATTTTTGTTTGTGTGTGAGACTCAAAAATGGAGGAATGTCCCAGTTTGAGCACTTTCTTCAAAAGAAACCCATTTTGGTGTCAATAGAAAAGTTGTAGAGAATCAAAAATTAGGCTTATAGCCAAATTTCCAAAAAGATACACTTAGTAGTTTCGCTTAAAATGCAAGTTTTGTAAAAAAATGCAATGCATTCGTAAATTTGGGCATTTCTTGAAAATCAGTTTTTGAATCGTTCTGAAAATTTGGATATAAGCTTCATTTTTGATTCTCTACAACTTTTCCATTGACACCAAAATGGGTTTCTTTTAAAGAAAGTCCTGAAACTGTCACATATGACAATAGCCGGCAGTTTTCAAATTCACCAACCCAATAAATTAAAAATAATAATTAAAAAAGTAATTAAACAAATTGGGTTTAATTTCCTTTTACTTTAAATCGATTTAAAGGAATTATCTCCTGAAATAATAAAATTCTGACGACAGATGCCTTTCGGACCGTCCACCGTACACTTTGCCTTTCAGACGTTTCCGCGCCAAACGTCGGAAACTACCGTAACCCGACGCAATAAAAGGACCCCGCCACAAAGAATTTTTCATTTTTCATTTTTCAGTCTTTCGTCGTGTTTTATTTTTTCAGTCTTTCTTTTCTTTTTTTCCATTGACACCTAAATGGATTTCTTTTGAAGAAAGTGTTCAAACTGTCACATATGACAATAACCCGCAGTTTTCAATTCACCAACCCAATATTTCTCGAGAGTAACGCGTGGATAATTTGAAAAATGCGATCGTAATCTTCCCCTTCAGCTTTGTCTATTCTACTCAATTTTAATCCTATTCGATGCGAAATCAGACTGTAACATCATAAGAAACTGCAACAACAACATAACCGGACCCATAGCGGGTTAAAAACGATCCGACTCTAGATTTAATTTACTTAATTTTGATCCTATTCAATAGAAATCCGAAGCCGGAGTCGAACCCGGGTGGGTTTGCCTTTTTTGAAACGGCGACACTAACCAATACACCAATTCACCAATTCACCAACCCAATATTACAGTGGTAGAAGAAAACTAAGTACTACAAGCAATAAAGACAAAAAAAATCTAATGGTTCAGATGGTGTGATACGATTATTTAGCTTCATCGTGCACAAAGTTGCTGAGGAGATTCATGGGCATAACCTCCGTACTCGTTGCGTCCCTTCCCCACCTCACCTCACCTCAACAGCGCTCTCCTCGACTAATTAAGAGGCGGAGAGTTTAATGAGACAACGGGAAGGGGGAAGAGTCGAGTAAAAAAGAGAAAGAAGGCTTTTGTCCCAAAATTGACTCGACCTCATCTCATTTCTTTCTTCCCTTCTCATTCTCCCGCTTTTTCCCCCATTCCCGAGACACACAAATTTTCGCAAAAATTTCCATCCCCATTTTTGCCCCCGACCTTTGTCTCCTTTTTTTCTCACATCATTCTATTGATCTTTTTGAAGATGTAGACTTTCTGGAGTAGTTATGTGTACCGTAGTCGATTAGTTCGGATTAGTTATGTGTACCGTAGAGTGCGATTAGTTGGGGTGAACTTTGGTCGACTTGGTGGTGCAAAAATAGATAATAATAATGATCAGCTCGAAGTTGAGAATCGATTTGAGCCAAGGCGATAGAATCGATTTGAGCTTATAGAATCGATCTTATAGAATCGAACCTGCTGATTCCGAAGCTGCAAAAATTAGCTGCGGACGCACACGGAAACGCGAGCAATCGTCATCAGCATGTCCGGTTCTATAAAATGCACTCGAATTGACTCTCAACTTCGAGCTGAGAACAATGGTTCCAATATGGTTCCAATATGGTTTCAATGTGGTTCCAATATGGTTCCAATATGGTTTCAATACGGTTCCAATATGTTTTCAATATGGTTTCAATACGGTTCCAATATGTTTTCAATACGGTTCCAATATGGTTCCAATATGATTCGGATACGGTTCCAATAGACCGTTCCCGTGTCAAAAAATGTCACATTGTTTAGTATTCAATAAAATACAGCCAATCAGACATCGGATTTCTTTTAGATAAACCATAAAGTACCATAATATGCTCCAAAATATTGAGCCAAAAGTCAAAAGTCATCGGGAATCTAGTCAAAATCTTGTCTTTTGTTTAGTTTAGCTTTGTTTGACCTATGAAAAGCTAAGCCAAAATCGGAAATCGTTGAAGACTTCAAGCCACACCAAAGCCAACAATTGATTTGATCGGGGAAATCGATCCTAGTACAGTTTTGCTGATACACATAACGAGGAATTGTCTCGTGAAGTCTTAACGAGCTTTTTGAGCTTTTTGCTAAGCTTTTTGATCGACCTTTTTTAAAAGAAAAAGATTAGTGATGAGTATTATTGGATAGCTTAAAGCCTTAGCTTAAAGACTTAGCTTTTAAATCAAAAAGTTTATCGTTGAAGACTGGAGACTAGATCAAGCGCCTGGAGTTGCGCGACTGTTAGCAATCTGAATCTAGATCCAGCGACTGTTAGCAAGTCCACCCTAATAGCTTGGAAAAATGGACGTGTTTTTTGTTGTCTTTTCTTCTCTCTTCTCCTTGAAATGATTCCAACAACTTTCCATCTCGGAATGAAAACAAAATTTGCATGTTATCCAAAATTTCAATGATCACAAATTACCAGAAATGGAGGGACGACCATCGACAAGCTCGGCGTCGGCTGGCTCGACGAGTTGGGGATCGAGTGGCTGTGCTGGCTCATCCAACAATCCACCCCTCCTCACCCATCCATCTCCATCATCACCCCATTTATCACATAAAGAAAAAGATCATCCATCATCCACTGATCGTTTATTCTTATCAAGACTCCTCTTCTCACGACAATCTTTCAACAAGAAGGGTAAGTTGAAAAAAAGACTCAAACTCAAAGCTCAAACTCAAAGCTCAAACTCCAGTCCATCGGCATAAGGCAATATTCTAAGGCAATATTCCAAGCAATATTCCAGTTAGTCACCTTTTAAAACCAATAACTTAACGTCAAATAAACTAATTTTTGAATATACTTTACTTTAGAAGATATTCCTTTTTCGATAGAGTCCTTTTTCGATTCGATCAAAGATTTTTGATCAATAAAACTATTAAAACCAATAACTTTAGCTTTACAGCTTTACAGCAAGCTTTGCTAAGCTTGATGTAAGCTTGATGTAAAGCTGTAAAGCTGGTGCCCCCGCTGAAGATTCAATACTGATGATTTTCCATGTTTAAATTCTTTTGTTCACCTTAAAATTCTGACTTGTTCTGAATTCTGATTCTGAATATTGTAAAGAAAGAGTTTTTAGGATCAAGCGGAGACTCGCCGAAAACGCCGAAGAAAACTCGAGAAGAAAAAGCTGAAGAAGCGGCAAGAGAAAAAGAAGAAAAAGAAAGAGCGAAAGCGGAAAGGAGAGAGAGTCGAACTGCGAGTGCACAAGACAGTCCGAGGAATAGATTTGTCGACTTTGCCACAAGATCCTCGAGGTTAACGAAAGAAAATCATTGAAGCAATCAGTCAAATCAATCAGTCAAATCAAGTCAAATCAATCAGTCAAAAGCTTGAATAGCCTTGAATAGCTGAGCCTGGACTAAGTTGAGATTCTGGCTTTCCTTTCGCATAGCTTGACTTGGATCAGACTTTTTCCCACATCTAGTTTCCCCGAAACGCCGACTTGTTCTTCTGATTGACCACTCTGAATAACGACACGATTCTTATGCTTACACAAATGTTTCTATGCTCCTAAAGTTGACCTAGCCCACTTTTGGTATGAGGACCAGATCACAAAAGATTGGCTTGACTCTTGCTTATGAAGTAGGGCCGATGTATAACGTAGAAATAGATCACACATCATTTCCACATCCGTTTAAACTCATTCTTTCGTCGAGTTTCTCCGTAGATTCTTTGAACATTCTTTGTGGTTACTTTCCGAGCAGCTGACACAAAAATAAAAGTCTTAGAAATGAGTAGTCGTTCTGAATTTGTCAAAAAACTAAATACTATATGTACGGTGTCGGATTACTGTAGTATTTTACAAAATTCGGTGTCTAGTTTACTGTACTACGCGGTTTATTGTATTAGGTGCTTGATATCAGATTACTGTAGTAGGTTACTGTATTAGGGGCTAGATACTAGTTACAAAACTACTGTAATGGAGAACTGGGGGTACTGGTATCTGTTAGCTTTTAGATTCTGGTAGCTTTTAAATTACCATATTGGATTACCGTATTAGTAGATTGTGGATACAAGTTAACCTAGATTGAATTATTGTATTTACAACGAGAATGCTCTTAGCTCAAAGTTTGAAATCGACTGAAAACACAGTGCCGAACATAGAAGCGGCAATGGCGAACAAAATGCGACAAAAATTAGCTGCTAATAGCCACCGGAAACTCGACGAATCTGGCATGTAAGAGCGGGATTCAAAATAACAAAATAAACAATAGATCCCTTGATAAAGCTTCTCTTGCCGCTGCTCCAGAGATGAGCTCATGGCCTAGTGGCCTACTCTGTGAAAACGGTGGTCCTATTTTTGCCCTGGTTCAATTCCGCACTGTGTTTCCAATCGATTCCGAACTTTGAGCTCAGACTTTTCCCTTGTTAGCCAGTCGTCCACGTTTTACTATTTAGATCAATTCGAAAGCATCAATGGCGTCTTTTTCGGCATCGAACCTTTTTCGGAAGCGCGGGCAGCTCAACGAATCGACCGCTGTAAGTTTTAAAGAGAAAGATCGACAAATTTTAAGGGATCTGGATTCAGATCTAGCTTCAGCTTCAGATTCAGATCCAGATCTTTTATTTTAAGTGATCTAGATCCAGATCTAGATTCAGATCCAGATCCAGATTCAGATCCAGATTCAGATTCAGATCCAGATTCAGATCGAGATCTAGATTCAGATCTAGATTCAGATCCAGATTCAGATTCAGATCCAGATTCAGATCGAGATCTAGATCGAGATCTAGATTCAGATCTAGATTCAGATCTAGATTCACATCTAGATTCAGAATTGAAAATTCAATCTATTAAGGTCTAAAATTCATATCAAAAGTAAAGTAAAGTAAAGTAAAATCTTCAGTAAAGTCTTAAGAGCGAAAGAAACTTTTTTGATTTTTAAAAAACTTTTCCGAGGATTCCGATTTCGTGGATTGACCTTAGCAAAAGAAAAATAAAAGAAAAGATCAGTTTTCTTTTCATTTTACCAATTGAAAAGAAAGATTCCCACGATCTCTCCGTTTCTTCAGTCATTCATCGCCTCCTTTCCCTTTTTCCTGAATTCTCATAACCTTCCAAGGCAAATCCTGAGAGTTCAACTTGTAGAAAATTCATGGATATTATTGATTTTAGTTTTTGGATATTAGTTTTTGGTATAAATTTTGTCATGGAGCACTATCCAGCACACTAGAATCGCCGCTAGTAGAATCGCCGCCACTAGAATCACCGCCACTAGAATTGCCGCCACTAGAATCACCGCCACTAGAATTGCCGCCACTAGAATCGCAGCCACTAGAATCACCGCCACTAGAATCGCCGCACTAGAATCGCTGCATTTACACGTTTTTAAGCAAAACGCCAAGTTTAACCAAGCAAAACGCCAAGAAATGTTGCTTAGCTCGTCATCATACAAATTTCATCAAATCTCCTCAAAAACCCGTTCATTTTTCACCTCTCTTTCATCCAACAAACGCCATTTTTTCGAAAAAAAAAATGTGATACAATTGAGTCGAAATGGGGCACGCGAAAATTCCATTATTTCGTGTGTATGGATGAAGCTTTTTTCTCTCTTCTTTTTTTCGATCATCCTTTTTTTCCTTTTTTTTCCTTTTTTCCAATATTACACCTCAATATCTATCAAGAAAACACTTTTTAACTTTCTTTTCTTTTAACTTTATTCTTTCTTTTAAGTTTATTCTTTTTCTTTTAAGTTTATTCTTTTACTTAGAAAAACAATGAGTCTTTCTTTTTAGACGAAATACTGTATCTTATTCCTTTTCCTGTACTTTGTTCTCATTGTAAACGCATCCTTTCTGGCACAGGATTGGTTTAAGAACTATTACTGATGCTGATGATGATGATTCACAAGTACTGGGGAGAATTCTTTGCCTCCAATCTAGTTAAATCGAGATCGGTATTCAACTACCGTAATCACTTAGAATTCTAGCGTCTGTTAGCCAGATCGAATCTGACTTCTCGCGTCACTGAATAAACTCTTGGACATAGAACTTCAAAACGCAATTTTCCATCAAAGAAACACCCATGTTCTGCTCAAATTTCAAATGCTCAAAGCCACTAATCAATAAAGTGTTTGGTAGAGAAGCTTTGCTTGCATCTTAGCTGCATCTTGCTTTGATATCACACCACGATGCCAGTTAATTTTATGACAAAGATTTCATGATGCTCATTCATATGGTGGCAGCCATGGTGGCTCAGAAGGAAGTAAGGAAGAAGTCATGAAATCGGGAAAGAGTGAAAAAATAACATATTTTAGTAGTGCACCCTGGTGAGCCGGGTTGGTGACGATTTTACGATTTCCAAGCTTTTGCAGAAGCTGTAGAGGCTGCAGAAGCTGCAGAAGCTGTGGAAGCTGCTGAAGCTGTAGAGGCTGCAGAAGCTGCAGAAGCTGCAGAAGCTGTGGAAGCTGTAGAAGCTGTGGAAGCTGTAGAAGCCGTCGAAGCTGCTGAAGCTGTAGAAACTGTGGAAGCTGCGGAAGCTGCAGAAGCTGCAGAAGCTGCAGAAGCTGTAGAAGCTGCAGAAGCTGTAGAAGCTACAGAAGCTACAGAAGCTGTAAAAGCTCAACACTCTAATCCCCTACTAGATCTCATTGTCAGCTACCTTTTCCGACCCCACAAGATCCGTTCTGATAAGCGGTTCTCGAGATTTCAAGCAATTTAGACCACGCTCAGGGTGCACTACTATTAGAGAAAATACGATATAAGAATACCTTATTTTCTTTCCATTCACTCTTTCCCGATTGCATGACTTCTTCCTTACTTCCTTCTGAGCCACTATGGCTACCACCACCATATGAAAACCACCAAAATATTCCCTTTTTCACTACAACACTCACCAGAAGCCACTAGAAATTCTGAGAAAAATGACTGACTTTTTTTGGCCCTGTATATGGCTTTTCTTTTCAACGTTTTTTTTCCAACGCTTAGGGCTTAGAAGTTGTGCTTTTTGGATTGTTTCTATCAGAAGATTCGTTTGAATGTGTGTGTGTGTGTGTGTTTAAATGTGTTTTTCATGTATGAGAGACAAAAGCTTGAATGAGGCGTCTATAATTTCACTCACTGTTTACATATTTACCCATTTGTGGCAGTACTTGTGAATCCTCTCCGCCCAAAAGAATCCACCAAAAGAATCCACCAAAAGCACTTCAAAATCATCTAATTATATCCGTAAAATCTTGCTTTCCATCAAAGAAAAAAACAAAACAAAACTCCACTTTATTATCTAAAACAAAACTCCACTCTATCATCTAAAACAAAACCAAAATTTGTTTTTCTTTTTCCTGAACAATTTCCTCTCCACTAACAACTAAATGCCATTAGCGGACAGGTGAAAATTGAATTTCAACAGGAAATCTTTGAGACTTTTACTTTAATAACAACTTTAATAACAACTTTAATAACTTATTTAGCTATAGAGTTTGACTATATCGTTAACTATATAGCTTAACTAGTAAACTATATAGCTAACTATATAACTATATAGTTTACAGTTTAACTATATAGTTTATATATATTTAAATAGATCTAACTAACGATCTATCATATGCTATCTATCATATGCTGATAAGTCACAGACCTCCAAGTGATTCCCTTAAATAACATTTTTTTTTCCAGAAAACCACCCCGTTTAACGGTTCGTCTTCCATCAGCTGACGAGGCCGAGATTGTCGAAGCTGAACAAAGAGCTGAACAAAGAGCAAAACAACAAGTAAAAGCACAAAGAGGAGCAAGGAGTCGAAGAAATACGACCACTGAATCAGTAAGGGGAATTGATTTTGAGCTTTTTGTCTGAATCTTCTCTTGAAGATCTCCTTTGAAGCTTCTCTTGGAGATCTCCTTGGAATCTTCTCTTGAAGATCTCCTTGGAATCTTCTCTTGAAGATCTCCTTTGAAGCTTCTCTTGGAGATCTCCTTTGAAGCTTCCCTTGAAGATCTCCTTTGAAGCTTCTCTTGGAGATCTCCTTGGAATCTTCTCTTGAAGATCTCCTTGGAATCTTCTCTTGAAGATCTCCTTTGAAGCTTCTCTTGGAGATCTCCTTTGAAGCTTCCCTTGAAGATCTCCTTTGAAGCTTCTCTTGAAGATCTCCTTGGAATCTTCTCTTGAAGATCTCCTTTGAAGCTTCTCTTGGAGATCTCCTTTGAAGCTTCCCTTGAAGATCTCCTTGGAATCTTCTCTTGAAGATCTCCTTTGAATCTTCTCTTTAAAATATCCTCTCCAAGATAGGCTAATAATCCGAATACATCTATAATTCATCTATTCATCTAGAAGTTTACCCAATTAAACTGAAAAATTCGAATTGATAGCCTCAATAATCTTTCCGATCTCGGTACTTTACAGCTGAATATCCTTTTTGTACAATTTACAAAGCAAAGAGAAAGAGACAGAAAGTGAAAAAGTGTTCTTTGCGCGGCTGTGTATCGCTATCCATCTAGCAAACAGTCTCGATATAAGGTTTTTCTTGCGCTCTTTCAAAACCATTTGAAAACCATTTGAAAACCAGTTCAAAACCAGTTCAAAACCAGTTCAAAACCATTTCAAAACCAGCTCTCATTGTTGAGCACTTTCATTGTTTTTTCACATTTTTCCTACTCCGATTCGCGTTTTACTTTCGAATTTACTTTCGAAATTTCTAACAAAGAGAATTTTTTAATTAACTTATAGAGATTTAACTTTTAGCTGAATGAAGTGAAGATACTAATTTAAGAATAATCTTTTTGATATGTGAACTTTTTTGTGTCTTTCTTTTTTATTCTTTTGCCAATCATATTCTTATTAGAGATGGAGACAACATTTCTCGAGCAGTTCGATGAGTTAAGCCATTTAAGTTAAGCCAGTTAAGCGACGATTAAGCCGCCCGAAAACACGTACAAATATTATCAATCGAATATAAGGCGATCATCGAGAAACTCAAACAATTGGTTGATGAGAAGAAGAGAATGAGAAGAAGAGAACGAGAAGAAGAGAATGAGGAGAGGAGAATGAGAAGAAAAAGAGGAACAAGAGAAGAAGTCAATTGGATGAAGAGATTCGCTTTAATCTCGCTTTAATCTGATCCAAGAGATCCAAAAGATCATCCAAGTGATCCAAGTGATCCAAGAGATCCAAGAGATCATCCCAGTGATCCAAGAGATCCAAGAGATCCAAGAGATCATCAAGTGATCCAAGTGATCCAAGAGATCCAAGAGATCATCCAAGTGATCCAAGTGATCCAAGAGATCCAAGAGATCCAAGAGATCATCCAAGTGATCCAAGTGATCCAAGAGATCCAAGAGATCCAAGAGATCATCCAAGTGATCCAAGTGATCCAAGAGATCCAAGAGATCCAAGAGATCCAAGAGATCATCCAAGTGATCCAAGTGATGCAAGAGATCCAAGTGATCCAAGTAATCCAAGACATCCAAGAGATCATCCAAGTGATCCAAGAGATCCAAGAGATCATCAAAGAGACCAAAAACAAGCCTTTCATTCGAGATCATCAAGCTTTCATTTCATCGAGATTCCCTATTGTCATCATCGAGATTCTACAATTTTTTCTACAAAACACATTTCATTCTTTTATTTCTTTACATTTTACTTTCTATTTCTTTCAGAATCTCTGCTCAATTCAGAATAAAATGTAGCCGAATCCACTCACAAATCTCTGGCCCATTCCCCCATTCCCCCACCAAAAACATTCACGGATTTTCCCCTTCCCGTTGCCAGGTCACAAAATTTCTCCGATCAGCAAAAAAAAAGCCAAAAATTTTCCCCTAATTTCTCCTGAGAGCCGAGAATTTTATTAACAAAAAGTGTTTCTGTAATTCTTTTAAAACTTTTCAATTTAATTTAAGAAATCTCTAGAGCTGTTGAAAATTGCTCTAATTTGTTCTAAGTTATTATAAGTTCTTCTAATTGCTTCTAATTTCTTCTAAGTTCTTCTAACTCCTTCTAATCGAAAGTTCTTCTAATCGAAAGTTCTTCTAATTTCATTATGATTGAAAAATTCATTTGGGATTTTGGGAGTCCACCGATCAGTTAAGTTTGAAATTTCATTTAAACCCAGAAACTCATTTTCATTTCCACGGCCTTCCTAACGTGCAAAACTATATCTAAGACTTTTTAGCTACGACTGAGACTCCTAGCTGGCTTGGGTACTTTTGTAGGTCAGAGAAGGCAAGGGTAAAAACCTGGGTCATAAATCAGATACATACTTGGATTCTATTATAGCTGACCAAGGTAGTTTATGGATTAGGTCAATTTAGATACAAAATAGAGCCACGCTAGCGCTGGCTTCTGGCCTCCTGGCCGACTAAAATAGAAATTGTCGTTTGAAATACTTGTCAGAAGCATGGACCCGGTTGAATACAAAGTTCTGTTCTCAAAAGGAATGCACCCTCTGATGCTAACGGGGGATCGAACGCGAAACCCGTTTGCTTTCCAGGCGAAAGCTCTACCATATGCTCTACCATTGAACTATAGGCGCATAGGAGAAGGCTTCCAAGAGGCTCATAACAGCTATGGTGATCGTAGCTCACCATGAGTCTCTTTGGGATCCCCTGTCCCTCATAGAATCTAGCTCCCAGGTTTAGTCAAATCAGAACCAGACCTGGATTCTGGCTGGTTCAGTTACCAGGCCGTGTCGGCTTTAAATCAGGGTCAAGACTAGCTCCTGGCCTGGTCCTGAAAAACTGGGATTGAATGAAATCCAATTCTCAATCAAGCCTACAAGCAGTGCCTGACCAGGATCAGGTCTGGCTGAGTCAGTTTCACGTTCAGCGAAGGCCAAGCCCAGCTTAGGAAGAAGCTAGACCAGGTTTAGCTTCTAACAGCTTACAGCAGTACAGGGTCAGTACAAAATTATGGAGTGGATCCTGTTCTAACAGATTTATTGTTTTATATCATTCTTTTTCTTACTTGTCTATAATTCTTTTGTATTGGATTTTTTTGGGATCAAATCACAATTAGATTTGCGATCAGCCATGTTTCGACTCTCACAGGGTGGCAAATCGGTGATGGAGATTTCGCGGCTTTTGCACTTACCTCACCAGACAGGTTCAAAAGCAATCAAGCGCCACAAAGAGACCGGGAAATTGGAAGATCCTTGAAATTGCCAAAATTGATTGCCAACAATCAAATTAATTCCAAAGATTGCCAACAACCCAATCAATCGTCGAAAGATCTTTCAACGATCCCTGACACGTTTGATATCAATTTTGAGGCTACTGTTGGTCGTTCTCCACGTTCTGGACAATGTTCCCAATGATCGAATTTTCCCAATGATCGAAATCGTTGAATTGTGCGATAAACAACACTTCGATGAACTTTTGTGAGCGTTTGTGAATGTAGAGAGCTGCTTGGTGTAGAGCTTGATGGAGAGAGCTTATAGATGTAGAGCTTGATGTAGAGAGCTTGTAGATGTAGAGCTTGATGCAGAGAGCTTGTAGATGTAGAGCTTGATGGAGAGAGCTTGTAGATGTAGAGCTTGATGTAGAGAGCTGCTTGTAAAGAGCAATGATGGATTGACGATGATCGAATCGAAATATCTTAAAAAAAGAAAAATTCTAAGTGCAAAATGTGTCCAAATATCAAAATGATCAAAAACAATCAAAAACGAAAACGTTTTGAATACGAAAAGAAACCACCTAGCTAGAGAGTTTCAAAAATCAACCAAACCACGACACTACAACCCTATCTTCGACATTACAACCCTAGTTCAGCGGTTGCAGCGATGGCCGAATGGTAGCGAGTTGAGGATGATATCTGCCAATATCTGTCGATACCTTTCGCGATAACCCTGGCACACTCTGTACTCCGATTTCTTTAATTGAATATCTCGTACGTTTGCCTCATTCATTCTTGACTCATTCTCGACTCATTCATTCAGAAATCCCTTCATTTTCCCCCACAATTATCCCCGGAAATTGATCTAATGACCCAAATTGAATATCCTTTTTCTTTTTTCTTCTTTTCTTTAATCATTCAGCTCATTTCCCAAGAATTTCCTTCTTGTTTTTCTCGAAATTTTTCGTAATCATTTGGCTTCTCTTTTTCGGATTAACCATTCTCTCCATTCTCTCCATTTTTCATTTTCTCATTTTACATAAGTTTCATGAATGCCAAAAGGATAATCCACTATGAGGTTTTGTGTTTTATGCGGCTAGAAATAGTCAAAAAGATTTAAAGTATTGATTTTATTAAAGGAATAAACCATAAATTTATTCTAAGAACAAAGGTTTTCGAAAGATTTCATTGCCGAACAAATCCTTTCTGTTGGGGACTCCAAAACTTTTGTCTAAAAGCGATTTTGTGCTAAAGAGCTACTGTTTCATATGGAAAAACTTTTGATTTTCATTCTGATTCAAGCAATCTATTCTATTCTTGTCAATTAGCGGATAAAATTTCATTAAAAGCTTTACTTGATTCTTTAGTTTACTTGATGCCGTCGAATTTGTCGCAATATCATTTGTATCAATATCAGATCAGATCGCAATATCAGATCATTTGTCAATTTACATTTGAAATCTTTTCCAAACCAATTCCCGATCCTTCCCCCCTCCCCTTTTCCATTCTAGACTTCATTGGTTTCTCTTTTCTTTTTCTTTTCCCTGCTTTTCCCAGCTTTTCCTTTCTTTTCCCTCCTTTTCATTGTTTTTCTCTACTTTCCCTTTTCAAAAAAGATGGGAAATGGGGGAAAATTATGTGAATCGCTTTTCGAATCGACGTCATTTACCCCCCTCTCTCTCCCTGCTTTTCGCAAAATCCTCTTTGTTTTTTTTCTGAATTCCCCCCAAAATCTATGGCCTTCTTTTCATCGATGAATGCTCGACGAGGAAATAATAAAACGGATTAGTGAAGAAATTACCCCAATTTCCTTTCAATCAACACAGAAACGGTCATATTTTTTTCAAGTCAGCTTCGAGCTTGAGTGTCTCTGGTTTAGTTTTGGGAGAATCCAGGATTTGTCGAGAAAATACAACCGAATTTGGGGCGGGGTTTTGGGAAAGGAATAGTGGTATAGTGCGGGGAAAAAAGGAAATATTTAGCTGTAAATTTGTGCCCAGGGTTTTCCTAGTCGTAGAATCTATTGGCGGAGTTTATGTTAGCCGTTTGTCCCAACAAAATCGAATTAACTTTGTGTTTTTTCGAGAACTTTCACGATGAAGACCCGGATTTTTTCAAAAGACCCCGATTTTTTAAAAAGACCCCGGGTTCTTCAAAAGACCCCGATTTTTTAAAAAGACCCCGGGTTCTTCAAAAGACCCCGATTTTTTCAAAAAAAAACCCGATTTTTTCAAAAAACCCTGATTTTTTCAAAAGACCCCGATTTTTTAAAAAGACCCCGATTTTTTAAAAAGACCCCGATTTTTTAAAAAGACCCCGATTTTTTAAAAAGACCCCGATTTTTTTAAAAAGACCCTGATTTCTGAGAACAAATATTTTTAAGCATAAACTATTTTTAAGCATAAATCTATTCATCCAATTCCATTCTACATTCTATTTTCCTCATTTATTTCACATCAATTCAAAAATGGGCACCAGAAAAAAAAAAGAAATGTGAAAACACTCAAAGGGAGACAAAAATTTGGAGAAAAGGGGAATTCGAGAAGCGATTTGTCCCCCTTCCCCATTCCCCCAAAAAAATAAAAAGAAAAAACGCGACACGAAACAAACTAACCCTATATAGACTGAAGCCAACCAGGGAAACGAGATTTTTTTTTCTCAATAAAATCCATTTTTCTTGAAGAGATCTTTTTGAAATATCATATTATTAGGTAAATAACAAAATTAAACCCAAATCATAAAGTTTGGTCCACTTAGAAGAAAGTTATGGCGAGTTGCGCAAACGACCCAGCTGCGCAAATGACCCAGTTGCGCAAAAAGAATTGCGGAAACTAGCCTACCCCAAATAGAACCTACACTGCCCCTAGAGCACTCTGGAGTAGAGTGTGTTTCTCTCAAATAAGACTTCTTAAATATAAATATTAGTAAAAAAAGTACCGTAGTTTTTTGCATAACAATAAAAATGGCAAAAAAAAACTTGAGAAGCGCGGCAAGGCTGCTACGAAAGCTAGTCAGTCGTTTGGCTGACAAGGGAAGGATGATTGGATTGAGGATTGAGTCCCGTCGCCTTTTCCAATGAAATAAAGGGTGCAATAATTGTCGCAACAAGATAAAGTTCTGATTTTAACCCAGACAAGAGCAAAAAAGACAAATTTTTAACTGAATAAGATTTATTGTACATTGACCGGGTCCATTAACGATTATAAATGAATTCCAATCGGCCATTAGCATTTGAACAGGCTTGCTGGCGCTTCGGGAAGGCCTGGCGACCAAATAGGCTTCATCGAGCTCTTCCCACGCTTGAACAGTGAATTCAACAGTGAATCCAAATGCTTTTTCCAAAATGTTTACGAGCCCAGGGCAAGAGTTCATCCTTGAGAAGAGCCAGGCAGTTATCCGGAATTGATTTTCACGCCTTGGGGAACAAATATGAGGAGTCTTTTCTGTGATGCCGCCGAAAACGATCACAGAAGCTGGATGTGCACGAGAAACCGTAGCATAGGTCGAGAGGCTGAGATTTGGCCCATACTCGATCATTTTGCTTGTTAAGGCCTTCAACGGTAAATATCTTTTCATCTGTGAACAATATTGTTCTTGTTGTGAACGACGACAAGATTTTGTGATGGTCGATTCCATTGAAGCGCATCAATAACTGATCTGCTCTCAATTTTCGTATTTAGCTTGTTTCGCTTGTTTTAAGCGCCATGGAAAGTTGAGGCTTTTTTCTTGTAAGCAGTAAGTTTGAGCTTATTTTTGAGGATCCAACGCAATGAGGTGCTTGAAATCGCCATCTTCTTGGCCATTTGCCGACTGGTTTGGCTTCTTCCGAATTCGGTCCCTCACTCCCTTGGTGTTTGTCTTTGTGACAACAGTTGGGCGTCTACCGCTTCTTGGTGCCTCAGCAATTGTTCCCGTAGCTCTTCATACCTCAGTAATTGTTCCCGTAGCTCTTCGGGCCACAGCAATTGTTCCCGTAGCTCTTGATGCCTCAGCAATTGTTCCCGTAGCTCTTCATACCTCAGCAATTGTTCCGTAGCTTCGTAGCTTTGAATAGAGCGGAAAATGACACTTCTGCCGATTTTAAGACGCTTATAGAATCTCCGGCGCCAATCTCGTTTGTCTTGTGCAATTCGATGATCGATTGTCGATGGGGATTTTCCAGCCATTCTAAAAACAGCAAATTTTATATGCAAAAAGTTTTAATCATATTCCAAATATAATAAAAACACAAAAAAGCCAGAAACGTAGCTTAAATCAATGAGCTATTGTCCTTCAACGCGCCAGTTGTCGTTGAACCGTTTGTGTTGCGACCATTATGGCGCACCCTGTCTAGACGATTCGACGCAGAATTTTACGCTGATTTCAATGATGCAAAAATTAGCTGTCGAATGGCATGTAATCACCACCAAACTGGCATAACAGCTTTGAGCTTTGAGTCTCTTCATTTAAGCCGATATTTTCTTTCAACACAAACCGTTCATCGGTGGCCGAGTGGCTGAGGGTTAACTCGACCCGCCTCATTTGTTTTTTTGTGCTTTTTTAACTCATAATTGTGTTCTATTTTAAATATTAGCACAAAATCAACTCTCCTTTTACTAGAAAAATCAAGAAATTATAACATTTTCCCATAAAGAACACCCATCGAAGAAAGAGGCGATTTTCTAAAGACGAAAAAGAGGATAGGCAAAAAAAAAAAGCGCAGAGACGAAAGGAAAGCCAGTCAGCAAAATAGGCTGTGAAATGGAGTAGAATGGGGGAGTTGGGAAAAGAGGAAAGGATCCCTTTACCCTGGAAGAGACCCGGGGGTAATCTACCCCTCGCAGCCCCACCCAGTCCCCTCCATAGAGTCCAGGCCCTTCTATAGACCCTTCCTAGGCCCGGACGTCCCCTGGACCCTGGAATACATATGGTTTCCATATTTATTTTATATATTTTTCCATTTCCCCATTTCCGACCCATCTTTCTGAATGGATTTTATGATTTTAGCGTTTTGAGTAAATCTTTTGGTTCCTTATCTCTACAATCTTGGTTCCAATCGAAATTTGGTTCCTTATCTATTTAAATTTGGCTCCTTATCTCTCTAAATTTGGTTCCTTATCTATCTAAATTTGGCTCCTTATCAATCTAAATTTAGTTCCTTATCAATCTAAATTTAGTTCCTTATCAATCTAAATTTAGTTCCTTATCTATCTAAATTTGGATCCTTATCTATCTAAATCTTTTTTTAAAGACACGATTGAAATTTTATCTCAATATAAAGCCTTTATCGCCTTCATTTCTACATTTTTAAACTTTAAAAAGCAAACTTTTGAGGGACAATCGCTTTTATGAAAACTTTCCGAACTGTTTTCAATTTGAAATTTGCATATCTTTTTATTATATTTGAGGATTTAGCACCATTTCACCAATTCACTGAATTTATGGTGAAACTTGTTTATGTTGTTGTTTTTGTTTAACTTGGTAAAGCCTGTTTCAACTCGTAAAACTTGTCTCTTTTGCTTAAAGCTTGAGCTTAAAAAATTGGACCGGGTGGTTGGGGTTTGGTGGGGGGCCGGGCGCGCCCCCCCCCCCCCCCCCCCCCCCCCCCCCCCCCCCCCCCCCCCCCCCCCCCCGCGGCCCCCCCCCCCGCCCCCCCGCCCCCCCCGGCCGCGCCCCCCCCCCCCCCCCCCCCCCCCCCCCCACCCCCCCCCCCCCCCCCCCCCCCCCCCCCCCACCCCCCCCCCACCCCCCCCCCCCCCCCCCGGGGGGGGGGGGGGGGGGGGCCGGCCCCCCCCCCCCCCCCCCCCCCCCCCCCCCCCCCCCCCCCCCCCCCCCCCCCCCCCCCCCCGCCCCCCCCCCCCCCCGCCGTCTCCCCCCCCCCCCCCCGCGCCGGGCCCGCCCCCCCCCCCACCCCCCAAACCCCCCCCCCCCCCCCCCCCCCCCCCCCCCGACCCCCCCCCCCGCCCGGCCCCCCGGGGGGGGGGGGGGGGGGGGGGGCCCGCCCCCCCCCCCCCCCCCCCCCCCCCCCCCCCCCCCCCCCCCCCCCCCCCCCCGCCCGCGCCCCCCCCGGCCGGCCCCCCCCCCCCCCCCCCCCCCCCCCCCCCCCCCCCCCCCCCCCCCCCCCCCCCACCCCCCCCCCCCCCCCCCCCCCCCCCTCCGGTTTCCCCCCCCCCCCCCCCCCCCGCCCCCCCCCCCCCCCCCCATTTTCCCTTCCTCCCCCCCCCCCCCCCCCCCCCCCCCCCCCCCCCCCCCGAGCGCCCCGACCGCCCCCCCGGCCCCGCCCCCCCGGCGGTGGGGGTCGCCTTCTTTTTTTTGGGGGGGGCCCCCCCCCCCCCCGCCCGGCCGGGGCCCCCCCCCCCCCCCCCCCCCCCCCCCCCCCCCCCCCCCCCCCCCCCCCCCCCCCCCCCCCCCCCCCCCCCCCCCCCCCCCCCGGGGGGGGGGGTTTTTTTTTTTTCTGCGCCCACACCTCTCCGGTACGGTAAAATTGAGCTCTAAATTTGAGATACTCAGCCTGAATATCCAGGCTGAATATTCAGAGATATTCAGTGGGCGTCCTTGAAGGTGATGATTGTTCCTCCCTTGACGAGGTATTGATCGACACCGACGAGACCAGCAATATTTCCGGATGGAATGTCTTCAATTGGCTCGGTGTAGCGGCCCATCATGAGGATGGTGCGCTGAATGGTCTTCTCGTAGAGGTCTTCCTTCTTTCCGGGCGGATAGTTGGGTTCTTGGATTCGGGCTTTCATTCGAGTGGCGACCTAGACAATAACAGACGTTATAATAAAAGTAAACTCATTCAAACCTTTCCTGAGAAGACGCGACCTGAGACCTGAGAAACAGCGTAGAAACGTCCCTTGCCGGAAGTGGGCAACATCTTTGAGATGTACATCATCAAGGGTCCATTTGGATCGCAAGTCTTGATCGCAAGTCTTGATCGCAAGTCTTGATCGCAACAGCGGCCTCATCGTCATGTGGTCCCTCATAGAGCATTTCCATACGGTATCTGTAAAATGAAAATAACCACAGTCGAATGCACAAAAATCACTTCTGAGCCGTCACTGGTGATGGAAGATCATTTGAAGCATTTAAAATCATTTGAAATCATTTGAAATCATTTGAAATCATTTGAAATCATTGGAAATCATTGGAAATCATTTGAAATCATTGGAAATCATTGGAAATCATTGGAAATCATTTGAAATCATTGGAAATCATTTGAAGCATATTTCAGACTCTATTTAAATAAGCAAAAAGGCGGATTCTCTAAAAACTTTTCCTCCTTTTCCTCCTTTCATGCATTTTTTGTTGTTTAGCCGAACTCACCTCCAATTATCGGCTCAATGGTGGTGTGTTTACCCCTTTTCTCTCAATGATTTCTCTTCTTTCACCAAAAAAAAGAAAAAAATTGTTAGGAAATAAATCCTTATTTTTTCAGTAAACTTTAACCCTTTAAAAAGTGGTTTCAAATGTAAAAATAGCTTTTTTTAACTTCTCCAGAGCTTCTCCACAGCCCCAGATTCAAGTTTAAACGTTTGTTTAAACAAAATGGAAAACACTTTTAACGTTTTAAATGACTCCAATCTCACAAATCTCTCAAATCTCTCAAATCGTGGAAAATTTCTTTTTTCAAAAACATTAGCACATAGAAATTGAATGAAAAGGAATGAAAAGGAACGAATTTTCACGTTCAGATTACCCAATATTTCCATTAAGAACCGTGAAAACAGCTGAAAACAGCTTTTCCACAGCAAAACCTCCCGTAAAAGCTCTAATAAAAGCCGATCGAAATATTGACTTTTGATTTATTATGTGGAAAAATTTGAGCATAAAAATCAATAATCTGCGGGTCGGTGGTAAAATTTTTCGAAATTTTTTTACGAAAAAAATTTTTGGGTTGAGGCACAATTTTTTGAATCGTTAATCTTAGTTGGATTAACGTGAAACAAAAAATTCCCGAAATTCTCGATCAGAACCGGATAAGGCAAATTATTTCACTTTTGAAACCCGTTTTTCGTACCAAGGGCCACAAAGTGCTTGTGGAAAAGTTAGATTTTCGATGTGGGCGACCCTAGAAACATCTGAGCATAAGATTGAAGGCTACTTTTTTGGTTGGCCGATTTTTGAGGGTTTAAAAAGTACAAGTCCATGGGCTTCTAGTAGAGTTTTTACGGTATTGCTTTTTCTATCTGAACTAAATCTTTGAACGATTCGAATTTGCGAAAGTGTTTCCATTTCGGTTTCGGCTAAACTGATTCCATTTCGAGTTCATTTGCAGATTCCGGGCAGCGCTCGAGTGGGGTTTCTCGGTGACTCGGGAGACTCCTCGGGTTTCGTTGATGAGCCATCGCCGATGGCACTGCCAGCAACTCCACTATCGGCAAGCAGGTGCGAAAAAGCTACAGAGTATAGAGGAATATAAGAATATAAAAAATCGGAACTTTAGCTATCTGCCTGATCGATTAAATGTGAAAATTTAGTACAGTACTCTTCGTTTTTACATTTCGCAAGATTTCCAATTAAATAAGGCAGATGAATAGTTTGAGTAACATGCCAAAATGCCATCTCAAGATGTTCAATTTCCAACCTCAGTTCAATCGACTCAAAAAGCCCTCATTTTTCCTTTACCAAGCCCACATCACTCTTTCTATAGATCCTCTATTTACAGCAGCATTTCTGAGGGTTGGAAATATTCGTCGCAAAAGATTTTGTGGAAACTCAAACCGAAATACATGCATTTCTCGCACGCGAGCAGCACGAGTGCCTCGAGTAGCACGGATTCGGCGTGGAGGAGCCAGGTGAATAAAAACTGAAACGAACAATATTGGGATTGGAAAATTAAGCTTTTTAAGCCTCAATCGATTCCAGGACTCGGCTACATGGAGAAGTGTTGATGGAAGCGAGGTAGTCCTCCGTGGTTCACGGCTGGAAACGCTATCAGCTGCTGAAAGAGCCGCGTTACGATCTGTCGCAACGGCAACACTTGCGAGAATGCTGCCTGGTATCTCCTTGCATAGACAAAAAGGTAGAATCAAGAGCTTATAAATTGAAACGCAAACTTCTAGACGCGTTTCAAACTCTTCGAATGAAGCGGCAGAAATTGATGAAAGCGACAAGGCTTGGAATTGGAGGCTCAGAAGTGACAAGACGACCATCGTCTTGTAGTACGGATGGTGAGTTCACTACCGAATCCGCTTGATAACAAATGAATAGATGAACGGCGATCAGTCTTCGGAGCTCCATTATCAGCGGCCTTGGAGTGGGAACGAGGTCAAGATGCCGAGAGCAGGTAGCATTTGCGTATTCAAATTCACTCTGCATGCGTGTCAGTGTTAAAGTCGTCCTTTTACATGTAATTTCTTTTTATTAGCTGCAACTTTAGCACAGAAGTCAACAATTTATTTCAAACATAACAAAAACCTTTAAATCTATACGCTTTCCTTTTCGGCGAGGAAATCTTTCTTGAGTTTTCCCATGAAAGTCTTCTTTTCGGCAGCAGTTTGGAAACGTCCATGTCCGAATTTGGAAGAGGTGTCGATCCACTTGAGGTTGATCTTCTCGAAGGCGAAGCGCTTCGTATGAGTGTAGAGTGATTTGCGGAGTGTGATGGGCCTTTTCTTGGTTCCGAGGCAGCATCCACGAATCATGACGAAGTCCTGCTTGACGATTCCATAGTGAGGAAAGCCTCCCTAAACAGAAACATTTTATAATTGTACAATTGATCGCACAGCAAAATAATTTCTTTCCGGCTCAGTTCAGTGTATTCTTTCCTCACAAGTGTTATAGGGCCACTACTTTGCACATCATTGCCAGATAAAAAAATTTTAAAGTAGAAACACACCATTGGGTTGATAGTCTTCTCGGTAACATCAAACTCGGTCGCTCCGTTGTTTTTGCCTTCCGGGGTCTCACATGAGCGGCCAATGCGGTAGATCTTCTTATTCATCTCAGTACGATGGTGGTATCCTTTCTGACCGGCACGAGCGACTGTGAACTGAACACGAGATGGATGCCAAGCTCCGATACAAGCAACCTAAACAATTACTAAATTCTAATTATTTAATGCAACGTCACCTTTCGGAGACCCTTGTGAGTCTTTCTGGGAAGCTTCTTGGTGTGCCAACGGCTGGTGACTCCCTTGAATCCGTGTCCTTTGGTAACTCCAATGGTGTCGATGAGCTCATCTTGTGAGAAGACGCTATCGATTGGCACTTGCTTCTCGAGGTGTTCACGAGCCCAGTTAACTTTGTCCTCGATAGTTCCTCCATTGACTTGAATTTCGACAATGTGTGCCTTTTTGTCGCGCTTCTTCAACAGCTTTTGCTAAACAGAAAACACCAGTGATGTTTTCGGAACCAAATAAATTAATTTTTAGGAAAACTCGGGCTCAGAAGGAAGGCAACATTGACTGATTGTGTAATCCTCACAACTGTAGGCATCAGTCTATCGTCATTGCCCATTACATTGTTAAACGTAATGATACGAATCAAACCATACCTGAGTGTGAGCAATGACGCGAATCTTGGTGCAGTACCTCTTCATCTTGTTCAGATCGGCCTCAAGCGATTTCTTTCCATCTTCATCTTGCCATTTCTTAGCGTACTTGGTGAAAGCCTTCTTCTTCGATTTGTACCTATATGATAAATAGAGTTGAGCTCTTTTTCTCTCATGTCTAATGACAGCGGAGAGTTATCATAAGGTTTGATACTAAAGCAAAACACATAATAAAGTACCAAAGAGTTAGTCTTTCAGAAACAAACGCACCAATTCTTGTAGAATCGACGACGACAATCCTCAGAAAGATGTTCAGCCCAGACCGTCTTGAAAGCACGAGGACCGTGTGGAGTCTCGATGTAGCCGACGATTCCCACGATGACCAATGGTGGAGTCTCAATGATGGTGACAGCTTCAGTGACTTCCTTCTTGTTGACCTTTGAGCCAGGCTTATCCACCTAAAAATACAAATAGATCAACAATGTAATAAAGGATCTTTGCATAAAAACCCGTTACTAGTAAGCGTAGATGAGTGTATTTAAAAAAATACAAACCACTTAGAAAGTTATAGTTATAAAAAGCAAACAAACTCACATCTCTGACGATATGCGTCATTCCTGCCTTGAATCCGACGAACGCAGTGAGATGCACGGGCTTTGAAGCGTCATCCTTGGGGAACGCCTTTATTCTTCCACGATGAGTCTTTGATCGCTTCTTTGGCACAAATCCCATCGATCCATGGCGCGGGGCCGAAAACTTCCGATGCGACATCTTATACCCTAAAGAGTAAATATAAGAAACATTTAATTGAATTGAAACGTAAAGAAAGCTATCAGCAAATATCGGGCATTCCGTTTTATCTCTAATTCTAAGCCAAATTGATAAAACCTGATAGGCGAGACTTAGTTAGTACAATTTTAAATGAGCCAGGTGCATTTCAAAGGATCTAGGAGTCAAATTTCAAAACTAAGCTGAACAATTTGATAAAACTTTATGCATTGTACGCAACTAGATTGCAAATTAGACAAAACGTATAGAATTTGGAGCAACTCTTACTTAAAGAAAAACATATCCACGAGGCGGAACAAAAAGTGAAGAATGACGGAATAAAATTTTTGAAAAATGTTTTCGACGAAAAGGCGACTACCGTACACCTGATGTGTCGCCGCTGACGGTTTTATCCACCGTTTAGAAAACCAAAATCAATAATAGCACGTGTTAACATCAAAATCAGCACGTGTTAACTTTTTTCAAACTTTACCCTTGTTTTTCTCGAAGAAATTTAATATTTTCTCAGATGTCAAAGCTTGGACGACAGTGCCGTGTCGCTTTGCGTGCCGCCAAACTCGATGAACAAGTTGAAAACATTGATTTTTGGGATAAGAAGGAAATTTTTTAGAAAATACTCCCGACAATCGACGAAACCCGTGCACTCGGAGCCGGAGATCGTCTCAGCGATGGAAGAAGAAGGACGATGGTTGTATCCACAGACACCGGTTGGTGATAAGAATAAAGGGATGCCTACCTAGACACATATGTTGTTAGGTTGTTGAAGCTGTTGTTGTTAGGTTGGCCGAATACCAGATTTTCCAAGCCGTCGCTTGAGTTTTGGCTTTTGGAACAGCCCTAACTATGGCGTATAGCTAATTGTACATTATCCAAGGATCCAGGGACACTAGTACAATATCCAGGGATGTTTCAACCAGACTGAGACTTTAAGTCAAGCCAAATCAGTACCTGAGCTAGAGCCAGAGCCAATTGAAATCCATTGGCTTTGGCTTGTCTTGGCTTTTTTACCAACCTTGGTAACCTGATCCTAAAACTGCCAAGACAACTGACCAAGATATTCTAAGATGCTAGCAAAAGCGCCGCGTTTTTTGCGCCAAGATCCTTTGCGCCAATTTCATTTGCGCTGAGTATCGTTTGCGTCAAATTTGCGCTTATGAAAATCGCTATTACAAATCCATATGACAAATCACTTTTCCCCAACTTCTAAACAAACTTTTTTTTTCGTTTTCTGCTTTCTAATTTTAGCTCTTACTGTTTTCAATTAGAAAACATTTTAAAATATCTATACAGACCCGAAAAACAGTCATTTTTCTGGCTTTTTACTCTCTAAATCGATCCATTTTCATTTTCAAATCCAGTAAAGGCGGTAAAATAGTGTCGACGACAAGGAAAAACGGAAAAAATATATAAATAGTAATCAGAGTTGTTAGGAAAGTATTTTGAAAATCTCAAATTTGACGCAAATGATACGTGGCGCGAATAATTTGGCGCTTTTGCTAGCACTTCGATATTCTACTACCAAACTTTTCTATTATCGAATTTATCAAAGATCAATCAATGACTCGACTTTCAGAACCTTCATCAACGTTCCCTTCCCCTCGTCGGCTCTTCATCTCCCCCCTTCCTTGCCCAGAGTCTTCCCTTCTCCACCACTCCACTCAACTCCACTTCCTTTTCTTCACCGCCTGTCAGTTGTAGCACACAATTGCTCAGTTCTTCGCTAGATGCGCAACAAGTTTGAGTGAGAAATTTCATTGTTAATTGCTTTCTTTTAGTCAAAGCCTCGTTCTCGCGGATTCTCAGCATCACTTGAGAGAGCTTCTTTAGGAAGAGATCCCAGAGAAGTACAAACAGGTAGGAAAAGAGACTTTTGAGTATTTCTAAAGTTCTTCTATACTTTACTATACTATATTTCTATAATATAGTATACTGTAAGTATTTCTAAAGTTCGAATTCAGGTTCTCAAGACACCGAACCGCATCAATTAGCGGTGCCGAGAGTAGTCGATAGTTGCACGAGTTATGTGATACAACATGGTGAGTAATGTTAAAGTGTTAATCACTAGGATTACGGTAAAAGAAGTCCGATTTCTTGTTAGATTTCAAAGTTTATTTTCTACTTTGCAACAGATCCTAATCAACTATGCTAGAAAGAACTCAAAGACTAAAGCTGAAAGTACTAGAGAGGTCAAGCTCAAACTTACTGAAGCTCAAGCTCAAGCTTGCTAGAGCTGAAAGTACTAGATAGCTCAAGCTTAAGCTTACTAGAGCTAAAGTACAAGCCCTTTAAACTTACAGTGCACAAAAGCCTATCGAAAGAAATTCAGGTTTACACACAGTGGGCCTATTTCGAGTGGCCGGTTCAGCGAAACGATGCCGAATGTTGAGAGCTGTTCTCGAATCTCCCGCTCCGATGATACCACAAAATTCACAGGTAAACAAAATGAGAAATTTGATAGAAATACAAGAAATTCCTTTCAGTTAACGGCTCACGATGTGGCGACAGTGTTGAAAGAATATCTCCGCGATCTTCCACAAAGTCTTCTCCCAAAAGAACACTATCAAGCATACATGGCAACTGCAAGTAAGCAAAGAGCTTTTACGGACTACGGCAAAGCTTTTTGACTTTGCTTTTTTGAAGTGACGAGCTCGCAAGCTTTAAAAATGAATCTTTAAGATCATGTAGATAGTGATCAGCTTTAGATCACTATCTACTATATATAAAACAGAAGAGACGTCTGTCTGTCCGTCTGTCTGTCTGTGCGCAAAAGCGACATTCCGTAGTTACGTTTGCTCTATCGGTTAAAAGGCAAAGTATTCAGCTTTCACGTGCAATCTTTTGCCCCGGATCGTATGGGCGATAGACCGGCACGCTATCCACTGCTCCATGGCGACAAATCCATCCCAAAACATCCAGAAAAACCCACCGTTAGGCGGGTTTCTGGCCTGGTATAAGATAAAATTAAAAAATTCGAAATTGAGTGGCACTGCGGGGGTCGAACTCGGATCGGCTGGGCCGTAGACAAGCTCACTCCTGGCTGCGCCACAGCGACGACGCGTCTAATCAGAAAAATCAGCCAGAAAAACCCGCAGTTAGACGGGTTTTTTAGTTTTTCGGTTTTTCGGCTGGTCTTTTCTATATACTACGACCTATCTCGTCTCCGGGCTGTTGTATAGACCCTGGGGCACAAGACTGAAAGCTATAGTATTGACAAGTAAGCTATAGCTATAGTATGACCACATTGCCAAGGCCTATAGGCCTATAACCAAGGCCAAGAATACCAAAATGACCAATATACCAAAATGAAAATAGCAAACCCCCAATACATCTCCAATTTTCAGGACTCTCTGGTGAAGAACGTCTCTGCTGTTGTCGACTCCTCGTCGCACTCCTCCCAACACCAAATGCCGACACTTTACTCGTCTTATTAAGATGCCTTCATTTGGTTAGTTAGTTGACTAATAAGAACGACTAATAAGACTTTATTAGTACGGTAGTTCTATAGATTTACAATACTACGGCAATTTTGTAGCTCTATAGATTAATAAGACTAATAAGACAGACTAATAAGACAAACTAATAAGACAAACTAAAAAGACAAACTAATAAGACAGACTAATAAGACAGACTAATAAAACAGACTAATAAGAGAGACTAACAAGAGAGACTAACAAGACAGATTAATAAGAGAGACTAACAAGAGAGACTAATAAGACAGACTAGTAAGACATTGATAAAGCGAAAATCAATTCCCCTATATTACTTTCTTTCAGGTGGTCGATCACTGTAACGATACTGTTGATGAGGATGGAATGGTGAGTAGATTTTCAAGTTTTTAAACCTTCCCAGAAATACGATAGACTTTATTTGTACGGTAGTTCTATAGTTTTACAATAGTACGGCAATTCTGTAGCTCTATAGATTTACAGTAGTACAGTAATTCTATAGTTATATGGATATTACGATAGTACGGCAATTCTGGAGTGTAGAATTTTAGAGTACGATAGCTTTTTCCGGGGCGCACCTTTTAGAAAAAGCTTCTTAATTAAGAAAACTCTGTCTTTTCCATTCTTCCATTCATCAAAATTCTCTCAAACAACTATTAAATCCGAATTTTCAGATTGAGCCGGGCAATCGAATGGATGCCCGAAATTTAGCCACCGTTTTCGCTCCATGCATCCTCCGCGCAAACCATGACAAATTACACAATTGTCTGGCTGAGAGTGAGTTGCAGATTGGGATTGTTGAGACGATGATTCGACACGTTGAGGAAATATTTACGGTATGAAAAAAAAAGCAAGAAGAATTTCACTCTCGAGTCTCCGCAGATCCCCCGAGAACTGCAGAATAAAATGTTGACAAGAATGCGAGACACTGAGCCGGATCGACTCGATCGGATACTTGGAGCGATGGCAAGGGCTAATTATGAGTGAGTTTGAGTACATCTCCTGTGAGTTGAAGTACAGTTTGAAGTAAAGTATAAAGTACAGTATAAAGTACAGTTTAAAGTAAAGTATAGAGTACAGTATAATGTACAGTATAATGTACAGTTTAAAGTACAGTATAAAGTACAGTATAAAGTACATTTCAATCTCAATACAGTAAACGGATTTAGTTATATCTAAAATTCAGAACGGATAGTGCTCTTCCATCACCATTCCCGCCGATGCTCGAGGAGGAGAGCTTGAAGACGCAGAAATCGAGTGAGATTTAAGAATTAAGAAATAAAACGGGTAGAAATTTAAGAATTGGATTTAAGAATTAAAACTGGTAGAGCTGGTAGAAAGCGTTTCTTGAAATGAAATGAATTAACATTAGACCGACTTAACATTAGATCGACTTAACATTAGACCGACTAGTACAAGATCTATGTCAAATCTGATTTCATCGCTCTGTTACTAGACTAGCAAGTCATCAGTCTCAAAACGAGACTCAAAACGAGACATCAGTCTCGAAACGAAACTTTGGGAAAAGTTCCAAAGAGGATGTGAGACTTTTAAACGACGATTCGATGCAAACACCTATCGGTGTTAAACCTATGACGAATGCTGTGTTTATTTTTTGCCCACCGACTCAAGCTTTCGAGAAAAGCGCATGAATTTTCGGTCATTAACGGTCATTTTCGGCAATTAACAGCCATTTTCAGCCATTTTCAGCAGTTTTCAGCCGTTTTCGGCCTTAAAAGGTGGTGTCACGCCGAAAGAGAGAAAAGCAAATAGGCGATAGTGCGTCAGGCTACCGTCTAGGCGATAGTGCGTCAGGCTATCGTAGTTCTACTCCAGTTTTTACTGGAGTACTCCAGTTCGATTCCCCTCATCACTCTACTTTTTGCTTTTAAGTTCTTTTGAGTTATTGATGAATGAAGAACAATTCGGGACGTTCCCTTGTGAAATTGTTTCACTTTGCTGGCCTCAAAAGATATCTAGAAAAAAGATATCTAGATATCTATCTATCTAAACTCTAAATTCCTAATTCCTAATTCCTAAAATTCCTATTTCTTAGGGAAACAAAGTGTTGGTCTCCGACGATCGGACAGTTGGCCGAACTCGATGGTTGACGAGATCGGAGTGGGACAACAGGTTTGCAAAGTCATTACTAGCTTATAGCTACATTACTTTACTAGCATTACTAGCTTATAGCGTATGGCTACTTGGAGCGCTTATAGCTACAGTACCAAATAAAATATGTGGAAGCTACAGTACCCATAGAATACAAAAGCTACCATAGCAGCAAGCGTTACAGCAAGAGCAAGAGTTTTTCAGCTAGTTTTTTTTAAAAAAATGAATCAAAATTCAGGAATCAAGCAGTCAACAACCGTCCACCTCTTCCTACACCGATGAAAAAGAGGAACGACCCGAGGGACGGACAAGTGGAAGAAGGCACACGAGAAGGGATACACACGCTATTATTGTTGAGTGAGTTCAACATTGTATAACCTAGATCGTTAAATTGTACATTCTAGATCGTTAAATTGTACATTCTAGATCTGAAATTGTACATTCTAGATCAAGATTTATCAAGGATTAAGCCAAAAGTTTCAGCTCGATCTCCGCTGTGGCGTTGAGAGCAAACGCGGCTCGTCGTCGTCTCCGCAATGTTTTCCGAGCTTTTCGTCTAACTTCTCGATCAACTCCAAATGTCAGCACACAAGGATAGCCGGAAACCCTACTTTTATTTACGGTTTTAAACTTCTATTTAACTAGAAAAAGCTTTTGGATACTGTAGCTCTAGTTGCACAATAGCAGCGAACTTTTCACCGCCTTGTCTCTAAAGCATTTCCCAGCTACCGTAACCCAGCCCCGATCTTTCCGTCATGAGTTTCATCGTCCACAACTCAGTTAATTAATGTTACAGTAGCCATACCATTTAGATTACGATAAGAGATAGATTGACTGAGTTTCGGGTTACGGTAACCGAGCCACATTTTAAAGGATTATGAAAACTAAAGGCAAGTTTACGGTAGAAAAGCAAGGTGGCATGTTTTAGAAAACGGATTATTTAAGGGAAGTGCCCTTTCGCGGCCCCTTTTTTGGCGGATTTTGGTACATTTGACGATCCGCTTTGCCCTCTTTGCCATCGACAATCTGACTTTGCCATTGGCAGATTTGTATGTCAACCGTAAACACTATAGAAGCCATTAGCAATCTTTAGATTGCAATCTTCATGTCTAAATTAGTATTGCTAAGTTACTATAAAAATAAAAGCCATACTTGCTTTAATTTTTGTTGGTGCTGGACACCTTCTTGTTGGAGTACTTTAAAAACATCGGCATATCGATGCGCTTCTTTGCTTACAACGAATGCACATGGAACAAACAAGTTTGCGGTCTGAATATAGGATAAAAATATTAAGAATATGAAACGAACTTTCACTCCAATCACAAAAATTTGTTTGAAACCGAAAGGACTTGCAGAGAATGTTTAATCCATTGACCATTGCCATTGGCAATCAAAGCTTGCCATTGTCCCAATCAAAGCTTGCCATTGTCCCAATCAAAGCTTGCCATTGTCCCAATCAAAGCTTGCCATTGTCCCAATCAAAGCTTGCCATCGGCAATCCAACTGTGGCATTGGTAATCCAACTTTGGCATTGGCAATCCAACTGTGCCATTGGTAATCTAACTTTGCCATTGGCAATCCAACTGTGGCATTGGCAATCAAAGCTTGCCGTTGGTAATCTAACTTTGCCATTGGCAATCTGACTTTGAACTCAAATATCTCAGTGTTCAGCTGTTCAATTTAAATACTTTTTGTACCAATCGACAGAGAAAGACTTGGCGCATTTAATGATACAAAGAATATTTCAATTGAACAGCCTAACACCAAGAGATTTGAGCTCAAAGTTGGATTGCCAATGGCAAAGCGACGGAACCAATGGAAAAGGGTGGGGCGCGTATGAAATGTCCAATACCGGTTATCCAATACCAATACCAATATCAAATGTCCAATAACCCTTGTGCCGGTTACCCGAGCTATAGTATCCAAAGCTATCAACAGTATTACTAAACCCTTCACTACGTTTCATATATTATCTAAACATTTGCATATCCATCAAATCTCTTATGAACAATCTTATGAAGTTATTGAAGTTATTGAAGTTATTGAAATTATTGAAATTATTGAAGTTATTGAAAAGACTGGTCTCTTTCTCAAAAGACTTTCTTTTTTCCTTTCTCGACTTTCTCGACTTTCTCCCCTCTCTCTCTTTTCTGTGATCTCTCCCAAATTCATCCCAGATGATCAATTCCCGAAAAATTCTTTACGGGTTTTATATTTTTTAAAATATTTGATTTGAATTCCATGTATTTACATTCATTTTCTGATTTTGTTTTTAGAAATTCTTATTTCTGATAAAATTTTATTGAAAAAAACGTTTTTATTTCAACATTTGAGATCGATTTTTGGGGATTTTCAAAGAATTTTTTGCAAATTTACATTTGAAAAGGCAAATTTACATTTGAAAAGGCAAATTTACATTTGAAAAGGCAAATTTACATTTGAAAACAGAAATTATATAGAAAGAAAAGAAGACACAAGCTACACGTAAACAGAAATCACCCGTAAAGTAATATAGAAAATTTGAAATTTACATTCAAAAACTTATCTGAAAAAAGAAAAACATGAAAAACAAAGAAAAATTTGAAAGATTAGAGAATTTTAGGTTAAATTTATGGAAAAGTTTATAGATCTTTTGCTGATAGAAGTTTAAATATTAGGGTGGTGCAAAAGAAACTGCCGACGGGTATCAGCTCTCATTTATCAGAAACGAGCAACTTGTATGCTCATCAGCTGGACAGAGTGTACCAAGCAATGGAACGCCAGGGTGCGGACATGGTCGGTGAAGCTCTTGCATGACAATGCTAAGCCGCATGTTGCGAAAATCACACAGCAGAAAATCGAAGAATTTGGATGGGAAGTCCTGCCTCACCCGCCATATTCTCCTGATATGGCTCCAAGTGATTATCACCTATTTCGCTCGATGCAGCACTTTGGAGAAGCAGTCCAACCTGAAGGAGCAGTCCAAGAATGATGATGAGATCCGTAACTGGGTGCTCAACTGGATGAGATCCGTAACTACTGGGTGCTCAACTGGATGAGATCCGTAACTGGGTGCTCAACTGGATGAGATCCGTAACTACTGGGTGCTCAACTGGATGAGATCCGTAACTACTGGGTGCTCAACTGGATGAGATCCGTAACTACTGGGTGCTCAACTGGATGAGATCCGTAACTACTGGGTGCTCAACTGGATGAGATCCGTAACTACTGGGTGCTCAACTGGATGAGATCCGTAACTGACTGGGTGCTCAACTGGATGAGATCCGTAACTGGGTGCTCAACTATTTCGAATCCCAGGAGTCCCAGTTCTTCGAAGATGGCCTCTTCTCTTCGATGGAGGAAAGTCATCGATGCTTGTGGTGAATAAAGATTTCTCGCTTTGATGTTATGCTTTTTTTTCAATTTACCGTCAAATCGGCAGTTTCTTTTGCACCACCCTAATATCTGAAATAAATTTGCATAAATGATTGAAATCAAATTCAAATTCAAATTCAAATTCAAATCCATATCTTAATTCAAAGCTTTCCAAGCAAGATCGGCCACTTCGGAATGAGCGATCGAGTTTGGATGAAAAGCGCCGAGCACAGAACCCTCAAGACGTAGAGATTCAGCGACACTGCTAAAAAAAGAAGTTTTGTCTTTGTAAACAAAGTTCTACTCTAAATTAGATCTATTCATTTCCATCTATTCATTTCGAATTCGATTGTGAACAGGAATGGACTTAGATTTAGACTTAGATCGCTAGACTTGCTCTTCGTTGTGAACTTTGTGCTCACCTTTACTCACCTTTGCTCACCTTCTGGTGCACTAAGTTCTTTTTTTGCTCGCTATGGAGTTTTAGAAAGAAAAGTATTAAGTGTGCCAGAAAGAATACTTTTACAAGAACACACAAAATCCACCGAGCTCATTTGCTTTTTGTGAAACTTTTCTGCTACTAGTTCACACTGTAACTGATTGTGAGTCAACAAAGAGTGGAAAGTTGAAGCATGCTTTGGGTATGGTATTGTGGCTACAGTATTGTAGCTATTGTGGCTACAGTATTGTAGCCAAAGCTTTGATTGTAAGGAGAACTGATCGAACTGATCGAACTGATCGAACTGATCGAACTGATCGAACTGATCGAACTGATCAAGCTGATCGAGCTGCTCGAACTGATCAAGCTGCTCGAACTGATCGACTGATAGAACTGATCGACTGATAGAACTGATCGACTGATAGAACTGATAGAGCTGAACGACTGATAGAACTGATCGACTGATCGAGCTGATCGACTGATAGAACTGATCGACTGATAGAACTGATCGACTGATAGAACTGATCAAGTTGATCAAGCTGATCGAACTGATCGAGTGATCGAGTACTACTTGCCCACCAAAAGTTAGATTTCTTGATGAACGCTCCGATTCACAATCGCACACAGGAATGTTCAAGAGAATTCCTCTTCTCTCCTGACTCCTGACTTGAATGTTATCGAAAACGTATGGGCATTTATGGTTCGCAAAGCAAAGCATTTATGGTTCGCAAGTTAACGACGGAAACAAGACATATCAAAACGTTGATGAGGTCAAGCTCAAGTTAATGGCAAGCATTATCCTGCACCAAATCGACGAGAAATCGATTGACCTCTACCATAGCTTGGATACTCGAGTTTTTCAGCTAATTCAGCGGAATGGAGTCGCTACTGATTATTGAATTCGAAATTAGCGCTCAGTTATTGAGGCTATCACTATCTGCAACAGTATATTTTGCTTACCGTATCCTCGACGTTCGACTGCAGACGCCTCCTTTCTCAAAAACCTTCGAGATATCGACATCCGTCCACCCATTCTCCACACATTTCGCCGTGATCAGCTTATTCAATCGCTTCAGAATCAACTCCTCAGCTGTTTGCAGATTTTGGGAGCCAATCTTGAATGTTTGATTGCTTTCAAATGCTTTGTTACTTTCAAATGCTTTGTTTTCAATGTTTTCAAATTCTTACATCTTTAAAATCGTCACAAGATGCGTCGAAATTTCCTCTTTCATCTCTGGATGGGTCAAAATAATGCGGGAAAATCACCCGCTTTGGTCTCAGCGCTGACAAACGAACAGCCAAATTGTCGAGTTGTTGGGAGGCGAACATGAATCTGAAAAAAAAGGGTTTAATGTCTTATTCAAGGTGGGTTAAGACAAGCAAATTGTCGACGAAGCGAACAGGAATAGACTTAGATTCGCTAGACTTGCTCTTCGTTGTGAACTGTGAACTTTGTGCTCACCTTTGCTCACCTTCTGGTGCACTCCAGGGAAGCACTTGTTAACTACTGTAGCCATGTAGGCCATGTAGGTCATTGCACTAGCCATGTAGGCCATGTAGGTCATTAAACTAGCGATGTAGGCCATGTAGGCCATTACACTAGCCATGTAGGCCATGTAGGTCATTACACTAGCGATGTAGGCCATGTAGGCCATTACACTAGCCATGTAGGCCATGTAGGTCATTACACTAGCCATGTAGGCCATGTAGGTCATTACACTAGCGATGTAGGCCATGTAGGCCATTACACTAGCCATGTAGGCCATGTAGGTCTTGTAGTTTCTAAGTCTCAGCTACTAGATCAAAAGATAATCAAAGATTTAGCAGCAAGCCCAGAACTTTGTATGCTTTCTTGGACTTTGTTTCTCTTGATATCGTCATCTTATTCATCTTATTCATCTTTGAAAGCTACGGTCATCTTATTGGTAATCTTGGGAACGATAAGTACAGTAGGCTAGAGCTTAGAGCTGACTCTACCATCCCAGAAATGTTGCTTGTCTCAGAAATGGGATCTTGCTTGTCCCAGAAATCTTGTCCCAGCCTTGATCCGTCTAAAGCCAAGTCTAACCCTGGCATTTGTCATTTGAAACATTGTTGAAAAGACGATCTACCTGAGATGTAACGTCCTAAACAATGACACTTCATGGCCACTCCCCAATGCGTGCATTATCTCAGCGTATCCGATATCATTTCCACCAACCGACATCAACACAACATCCGGGCTGATTTCCCTGAAATATTGAGCTTAATCTAAAGCTTAATCTAAAGCTAAAGCTAAAGCTTAATCTAAAGCATTAATCATTAAGGTTACGGTAGTCTAACACGTTCTAGCCAATCACTATTACCGTAATCATTCTAATAGAAGCAATAGAAGCATACTTCCCAAGCTTACCCATTCATTTTACAACTTCTTAGCTATTATATAGAAAAGAGCAGTGTTTGTCTGTCGTCTGTCTCTCTGTCGGCTTTTTCTCAGCCTTCTTTAAACCAAAAAAAACTGAAATTTCTTTAAAAAGTCTTAAAATATAATATAGTTGTGCTATTTAAATTGAAAAATTAAAAAATCAAGATTGAGTTGCACTAGGGGGAGTCGAACCCGGCTCTTGTGGGTTGTAGACCAGCACGCTGCCGACTGCGCCACGGCGACGGTGGTCTCGACTAGAAAAATCCGGCTAGAAAAACCCGCCGTTAAGCGGATTTTTCGGCTTTTTCCTTTTTGTTGCTTTTTTTCGGCTATTGGACCGATGTCGATGTAGCTCATTGGTAGAGCGTTAACGAGCGGTAATCGAGAGGTCGCGGGTTCGAATCCCGGCCTGACCACTTTTTTTATTCTCAGCCCCATTTTTGGCTAGAACCAAAAGGATCCAAATTTACATACAAAGAGAGTGAAATTAAGTAGGTATAGTAGTAGTATTACGGTAATGTTGAGTATTGGAAAATAAAAGCAGACTAGAAGCAGCCTAGAAGCAGACTCTCTATTAGAAGGAGACTCTATTAGAGGCAGACTCTCTATTAAAAGCAGACTCGGCCTATTGAAAAATAGTAGCAGATCTGCTTCTGATAGAACAATTACGGTAAGAATAGAAGATTTACGGCAACCCAGGCCTACCGTATCTCCAAAAACTCACATCGTTTTCCCAATCTCTTCCAATATCTCGATTTGTGCCTTGATTTGTTGTGGATTTCCTTTGAGAACCCCCGATTCCACCGAGGCTCCCGTACAGCAAAGAAAGGTGAAAATTGTCGAGGAAGATTTAGAAGATGACGAAAAACGAGAAGCGACTTTCGAAGCCCAAGAATTTGACGAGCGATGACAACCTTCTGAAATGTGGAGGGTTTATTTGTTAAACATGTTAAACATGTTAAACATTGTTTTCGTCTGAAGCCTAAGATTAGATAGAGTACACGAGATAGACTGAACTTTGGTTCTAAAAGGTTTCCATTACTGTAGCGTGGCTTCAAGGCTGTTCAAAAGATCGTCGTACAGGGCTTTTGAGCTTAGCCATAGAGTTTACACAGAATCTTTGAGCACGGCTCAACCATGGACAGTTAAGCTGCTCTTGCGCAACTGCTCTTGCTGCTCTTGCACAGCTCTGATAACCTGGTTAGTGGCTTGGTTACTTGTTGTGGCCTACTGGTTAGTGTGCTTGTCTTCAGTTCTTTACGAGATTGCTTCGAATCAGCTTGCGGACATTTTAGTAATGTAGAAACTCAAAGCAAACAATTTTAGGGGATTTTTATCGATCCCTAGTGAGCCGGCTTTGGTTTTTATTATGCTTAAATCCTTGGGATCAATGTTTTCCTTAAATTTGGTTAGATTTTTGTTAGAAATTCTGGATTCTGTTAGAGTATTGTGTAGAAAAAACGAAAAATTGAGAGAACAATTGGATATTTCTTATTCGAATACCTATTAGATTCTATTTTCTAACGCGTAAATCCAGCTAGTAGTAGTCTAGGACTTGTTTAGGCTCAAGTTTTGTCCTTGATGACAAAAGAACTGGATGAAAGCTCAGCTGCTGAACAGCTACAGCTACTGAACAGCTACAGCTACTGAACAGCTACAGCTACAGCTACGGAACAGCTACAGCTACTGAACAGCTACAGCTACAGCTACGGAACAGCTACAGCTACTGAACAGCTACAGCTACAGCTACGGAACAGCTACAGCTACTGAACAGCTACAGCTACAGCTACGGAACAGCTACAGCTACTGAACAGCTACAGCTACTGAACAGCTACAGCTACAGCTCACAGCTAAAGCTCCAGCTACAGCTCCAAGCTAAAGCTCACAGCTACAGCTACTGAACAGCTACAGCTACTGAACAGCTACAGCTAAAGCTCACAGCTAAAGCTCACAGCTACAGCTCCAAGCTAAAGCTCACAGCTACAGCTCAGAGCTGAAGCTCACAACTACAGCTCACAGTTACAGCTACAGCTAAAGCTTACAGCTAAAGCTCACAGCTAAAGCTACAGCTACAGCTAAAGCTCACAACTACAGCTACATCTACAGCTGACTTAAGACTTGAGCTTCTCTTTCAAGACCAAGATCAAGACAAGACGGTTATTTTAGAAAGCTAACGTGAACTAACGAATTCCTTGCAGCTTTTCCCCTTAAAGATTTCCTAGATTGAACGTGGTGATCTTTTGAAAAGAAGGAAAGATGAAAGATAGAAAAAGCGGTGCCCCTTTGATGTGGGCCCTTCATAATCAGAGAGGGGCATTGTCCCCTCCTTTCCCCTTTCCCTTTTCTTCAAAATGAAAACCCTTTGATCTCACCGCCTCATCAACAACAAACCCACAAAAACTATTATATTTCGAGAATCGTTTTGCTGCGAAAAGCAACTACGGTAATAAATAAGAGACTTAGATTTATGGGGCTCACTTGGGGAGAAGCGGTCAGTTGAAAGGGGAAACATCAAAGACAAGAAGTCAATTTTTGAGAGAAAACAGAATGATAAAGTTTTGGGAAAGTAGAACGATAGAAATGAAATGGAGATTTAGAAATTTGATCTGATCTAGACAGAAGTTGGACTTATTTATCATAATGTCTTCCGAAGCTTGCTTGCTTTGTAGTTTGACCTGAGCTGGATCTAGACTGGAGCTGGATCTAGCTTGAGCTGGAGCTGGATCTGCCTGTGAATTTTTGCGTCAGACAAGAGATTTGGTCTTGAATTGGCTTAGCTTGGCTTGGCTTGGTTTGGCTTGGCTTGGCTTGGCTTGGCTTGGCTTAGCTTGGCTTGGCTCAGGCTTGGCTTATCATCAGCTTGATCAGCTTGATCAGCTTTTTGATCATTTTTACAAGCTTAGTTGGACCAAAAGCTTGATTTAGACCTGGCTTGGCTGGTCTTGATGGCCTTGATGAGCGGAAAGCGGTGATTGACATCAAGCGCGGTCCCGCACGAGTCAGCGAACTTCTTGAGCCAAATCTTTTCCTCGTCCAAGCGAATCGTGTCCACGTGGTGATCGAAAACGCGTGAAATTGCGTGAAAGCATCCATTGAAAGCCCGCATTCACTTTGGCCAACTCGATCGTATCTTTCGCGTCCATTTCCTTCAGCACTTCCAACTTCAGATCGTAAGAGAGCTTCTTCATCCGAAATGACGAAACGAAAGGAGTGGAATCGAACTGCCGAGCAGAGATGGCATAGTTTCGTAGACTAGCTCACTATCCTCTAAGCTAACACGGCTCTTCTTTCCTTTTGTTCGACTTGGGCCTAGCTTAGCCTAACCTAGAGTGAATCCATTTTTAAAAATCCACCCACCATCCATCCATTGTGCTTCCCTTTGTGCACTCCTCGATCGATCCGGATTCCCCTCACCCGAGCAAAAAGAATCCCCCAGCGCAACGATCCATCGATCGTTTACCTGAATATTTTAATCGTAAGCTTTGTTTTCCGGTAGTCGGTAGTTCTAAAAGACATATCGTACAATTTTAAGTTTCGTAGACTAGCTGAACAGACTAGCTGACTAGCAGACTAGCTGTACAATTTTTAACGACTCACTTGAACAGTTGTACTCCCAGCGCCGAGTATCGTTCCGTCTCCTCCTCTCACCACAACGCTCACCTTGTAAGCACCCTGAACGATCGAAATGAAAAGAAAAGGAAGGGATCAAAGCCGAGCAAAGCAAAGCAAGCTCTGGAGCAACCCCAGCTCCAGAGCTTGCTTTGGAAAGACTCTTATCCACTACACAAGCTCTTATCCAGCTCTTATCCAGCTCTTATCCAGCTCTTATCTAGCTCTTCTCAAGCTCTTATCCAGCTCTTATCCAGCTCTTATCCAGCTCTTATCTAGCTCTTCTCAAGCTCTTATCCAGCTCTTATCCAGCTCTTATCCAGCTCTTATCCAGCTCACAAGTTTGGGCGGTGAAAAAAGCTAGACTTTAATGCCTTCAAAGCCTTATCTAGGCTTTAGTCTCACAAAATGAAACGCAAGGAACCTAGTAATCTAGCATCTAGATCTAGCAAACAAGTCCTTGTCTTTTCCATTTAGAGAAAGAAGGCAGATAGCTCCCAGCAATCTAGCTATCCCAGGTAGAGCATCTGGCTGTTAAGCAGAAGCAGAAGCAGAGGCATAAGCAGAAGCAGAAGCAGAAGCAGGAGCAGAAGCAGAAGCAGAAACAGAAACTGTAGTGATTATTGTTGGTTTAGATATAATCTTTATTACAGAAATAATAGTTGGTTCAATGGTTTGACATTGGGAGAGTAGAGGCACTCCACGGCACACACACCTCGGCAGCTCGTTCACATTGCTTTTATACGGAACTCGGGCGTTCGTCTCGTCTTCCACACAATGGAGTTGAACGGATAGCGACGCATATTAAATCTAGCACAATAGGCGTTCGTCCCCATAGGTGTCTAGCTGGCCATTTCCATACGTGGCAATCTCGATCACGAGACCGTCACGACAGAAGCAGAAGCAGAAGGTCAAGGTTTTCTTTGCCATTTTCTTTACCTGTTTGAGCACATTAAACGACGTCCTACAAGATGTTGATTGCAATGGAAGAGTCAATGATCCCTCTCCTAGAATCTCCCACCAAAATGTGGCCTCTTTTGGGAAATGTTTTGAACAAGCCGACACTTCAACAATGCCTAAAATCAGCAAAAGCATAATCTGTTTTTTTCATTCTCTTCACCAACCATATCTCCGTCGAAACTCCTCGAGAGAATTCGCAACAATTGGTGTTGTGTCATTGTCGAAAAACGAGGGTCTCCACGTTTCGATTGGGATAACTGTGTGAACAGGGACTATCTAAAAGCTTTAGGCTTTGATTTATTGCAAAATTTTGACTCTTAAGCTTTAGAATTCATAAATGCATCAAAAGCAATGCATCAATGCATCGATTAAGCATCAAAAGCTAGCAGCAAAAGAATTTTTCGCCTTTAACCGTTTAGCCGATCGTTTAGCCGATTCAACTCGCTCTATCTAGCACAGGAAATCAATTTTTCCCTGTAACAAAAGAGATTTAACAATTTAACAATAAAATCTAGGCTCAAATTGTTCGGATAAAGCCGATCATATCCTGTTATCAGCAAAATGATTCAGCTATTTCAACTATTTCATTCATTCACTAGATTCCAACGTGTTATTTCTCTTCTTCCCTTCTTTCTCTTCTTTCTATCAATTAAAAGATATCATAATACTTTACAATACAATACTTATTGCATTTGTAAAGTTAAAATAAAGCGAATTCAAGCGCAAAACAAAAACGAAAACAAAAGGAAGGAATCGAACCTGAGCAAAAAAGCTCATGGCCAGTTTGGGTAACAAGACTCCTATCCACTACACCACGAAGCCACAACTGAAGGCAGTCAAAGAAGCCTTGTATAAGCTTCAAAGTGAAACAGTGAACAAAAAAGAAATTTGGAAAAAAGTTAGAAAGTTAGTTAGAAAAAGTTAGCTCAGCCAAATTGCTCGTCCTTTGCGCCTGGACGTAAACTAAATCGATCTGGCACACGAAATTCCTCTTTTTTCTTAGCAGTTCGATATCACGAGAATAAATTGGGATTTCTGTGTGCCAGATCGATTTAGTTTACATCGGAGCGCAAAGAACGACCGATCTAGTTTCTATAGGCTTGGGAAAAATTGGGATTTCTGTGTGCCAGATCGTTTTAGTTTACGTCGAAGCGCAAAGAACGACCGATCTAGTTTCTATAGGCTTTTTTCACAGTCTCTTGCGCGTGTGGTGTAGTGGATAAGTGTCTTGGTTACGAGGCGAACTCTCGGATTTTTGCTCGGGTTCGATCCCTTTCTTCTGTTTTCACTCATATTTATGAGGTTTTCATGATTTCATGGTGTTTTAATCGCTCAAATTCACTCTATTAGTATTTTGGCCTGTTTAAATTGCTACGAAATTGCTAAGAAACAAAATAACACAAATGGCAGCATTCAATAAAGTAAATGAAACACAAGATGTCTTTAAGATGTCTGAGTGAATGATTTCTTAGAGCTGAATCCAGCTGAATCCAGTCTCAGAGCTGAATCCAGCTGAATCCAGTCTCAAAGCTGAATCCAGCTCTTCACAAACCGTGTTATCCCAAAGGAACACGAAGAATCTCGGCCAATTATTCAGCAATTGAAAGAAATAAAGGAATGACGGGGTGTTGAGCATGATTTGAATTGAGAGAAACTAATGAGAACGAGAAATATTCGAGGTGATAAAGGGGCGGGGAGGGACAGGCTCGACTGGAGGGGACTGGAGGGGACCACGTCCTGTCGGCGAGATCAAAGCCTCTCCCCCGGGTGCCCCTTTTCGATCATTCCTCCTTTTCCCTATATTCTTTTCTCATTTCTTTCTCATTTCTTTTCTCATTTCTTTCTTTTCCCTATATTCTTATATCAACTTTCTCCCCTGATTCTCTTTCTTGAAGGGAAATGTTTCCGTCTCCAACTCCAAATTGATGTGTGACTTTTAGAGATTTACGAGCAACAATCATTACGGGTTTTTGAAAGTTAGATAAATAAATAATGGATAAATTGGCGCTGGATTTTCTTTAATGTTCTTTATGCTAAAGCTTCATAATTTCAAAGCTTTTTGAAGATTTTCACTTGAAATCTCAGTGTTTAGAGCACATTTAGAGTTTAGACTTACAAGGGAGCTGACTGAGTCGGTTAAATGCTATTCGAGCTATACCATTTGACGCAGAATTTGATGCTGATTCCGAATCTATATTCCGTTCTTGCTAAATGACAATCTGTCAAGAGTTATAAGCGTTTAAAGTTTTGTTAGGACGTAGGAAGAAGTCAAGTTTCTTAGCGTCTTAGCGGCCTCCTTGCGATCTCCTAGCGGCTTCCTTGCGCACCCGATTCAGTGCTGCTGTGGCCGAGTGGTACAGCGTTCGCTTCCAGAGCGAGACCTCACAGGTTCGATCTCGTCAGCTAGAAAAATCCAGAGTGAGGATCGAACTTGTGAGGTCTCGCTCTGGAAACGGACGATCTACCACTCGGCCACAGCTGCACCTAATCGGGTCCGCAAGAAGGCCGCTAGGAGACCGCAAGAAGGCCTTTAGGAGACCGCTAAAACCCAAATGTTCTAACAAAACTTTAAACTCTTATAACTCTTGACAGATTGTCATTTAGCAAAAACGGAATATAGATTCGGAATCAGCATCAAATTCTGCGTCGAATGGTATAAGTATCATAGCATTTGGCTGGCTCTGAGCTAAGCTATTCGCCTTCTTTTCCCAAGAAGAAATAGAAAAGACAAGAAAGAGAAAGAAAGAAAGAAAGAAAGAATATGCCAAGATCCGTTCGTTTGCAAGAGCCCAGAGTACGCTTGGAATCGGATTTCCAGAATCTCGATTTTGTTATTTTGCTTTCAATCTACAATCGCTGGATCCCTTTGTGCTTTGCCCGTCCCTTGTCGGTATTTCCCTTTGATCTCGATCAAGAGGTGCCCATTCATTTCAAGCTCTCCCCTTTCCTTTGACACTTCTCTCATTTTTCTTTTCTCGAGATCTCGGGATCTTGAATTCTTTCAAGAATTTCAAATCATGAGATGAAAATCGGCAAATATTACATTGACAACAAGATCGATCGATTGAAATGACACTGAAGGGATTGGTGAGATAGACTTCTGGACTGCTGGACTGCTGGACTGCTGGACTGCTGGACTTCTGGACTTCTGGACTTCTGGACTTCTGGACTTCTGGACTGCTGGACTGCTGGACTGCTGGACTGCTGGCCTTCTGGACTGCTGGACTTCTGGACTTCTGGACTGCTAGACTTCAAAAGCTGGACTTCAAAAACTGGACTTCAAAAGCTGGACTTGAAAAGTTGAACTTAAAGAATTATGCAACTCTGGAAATCTGTAAACCATAGAAGAAAGAAAAATCGAAACTTAAAGCATAGATTTTCAGATTTGTAAGTACAGTCGACTCTCGATTTAACGATTTAACGATCTCGATACGGTAATACTTAAATGATCCTCAGATTACTGTAGTTGCTGTAGGTACTGTAGGTACTGTAGGTGCTCTAGGTACTGTAGGTGCTGTAGGTGCTGTAGGTGCTCTAGGTACTGTAGGTGCTCTAGGTACTGTAGGTGCTCTAGGTAATGTAGGTGCTCTAGGTACTGTAGGTGCTCTAGGTACTGTAGGTGCTCTAGGTACTGTAGGTGCTCTAGGTAATGTAGGTGCTCTAGGTACTGTAGGTGCTCTAGGTACTGTAGGTGCTCTAGGTAATGTAGGTGCTCTAGGTACTGTAGGTGCTCTAGGTACTGTAGGTGCTGTAGGTGCTGTAGGTGCTCTAGGTACTGTAGGTGCTCTAGGTACTGTAGGTGCTCTAGGTACTGTAGGTGCTCTAGGTACTGTAGGTGCTCTAGGTAATGTAGGTGCTCTAGGTACTGTAAGTACTGTAGCTGAAAATGTGAATTTGTCTAATATTCTAAAAGAAAATCGACCGGCGCCACCCCTGATTTCTGTCATAAATTGTCGCAAAGGAATCGCAAAAGAATTAACAAAAGAATCAACAAAAACTGCAATAAATTTCGCTCATTTTAACGTCATATTTCAATTGATTTCTTTTTGAAGAAAGATAGAGATTTTAAATTGAAATTAAATTGAAATTTCCTTTGATATCATTTCCTTTCTTTCCTTTCTTTCCTTTCTTTCCTTTTAGCGGCAAATTTCAAAGGGGAAATCAAAAGCAAAACGCTTTGATTTCCTTTCAAACTTTTCAGAAGAGAACTTTTGAAATTTTCATAAACAAATTCAGCTTAAAATGCTGAAAATGCTTAAAAGCTAAAAGAATAAAGAATTCAGTGCACAGGAAAGCGTGCGTTTAGTCAAAGAACACCAGAAAGAACAGTTGTGATTTTGAAATGAGAAAAAAATCATTTATCAATTGAATTTTCTAATAATGGACACTTTGATTAGAAGAAGTTTCACGGTAAACTACAATCAGAACCACAACAACAATCAGACAATATACCCGTCTCTTTTTTGGGGACAAAATCTAGAATCAGAGGTCGGTAATAGAGAGAGAAAGGAATGGTAAAGATATTGGAGCAGAACCGGGATCCCAGGACTCAATCCCAGGGAATTGAACCCTGGGACCCTCACCTGGGACCCTAGACCCTGGGATTGAACCCTGGGACCCTGGGATTGAATCCTGGGACCCTGGACCCTGGGATTGAATCCTAGGACCCTGGACCCTGGGATTGAATCCTGGGACCCCGGGGCCCTGGGATTGAATCCTGGGACCCTGGGACCCTGGGATTGAACCCTGGGACCCTGGGATTGAACCCTGGGACCCTGGACGCTGGGGTTGAACCCTGGGACCCTGGGACCCTGGGATTGAACCCTGGGACCCTGGGATTGAATCCTGGGACCCTGAACCCTGGGATTGAATCCTGGGACCCTGGACCCTGGGATTGAACCCTGGGACCCTGAGGTTGAATCCTGGGACCCTGGACGCTGGGGTTGAACCCTGGGACCCTGGGACCCTGGGATTGAACCCTGGGACCCTGGGATTGAATCCTGGGACCCTGAACCCTGGGATTGAATCCTGGGACCCTGGACCCTGGGATTGAACCCTGGGACCCTGAGGTTGAATCCTGGGACCCTGGGGTTGAATCCTGGGATCCTAGGATTGAACCCTGGGACCCTGGGATTGAATCCTGGGATCCTGGGATTGAACCCCGGGACCCTGGAGCCCGGGATTGAACCATGGGCCCTCACCTGGGCCCCTGGAGCTTGGGATCGAACCATGGGCCCTCACCTGGGCCCCTGGACCCTGGGACCTTCTGCTTACCTTCCTCTTCTGCTCGATGCTCAACCACTGAGCTATCCGCCTTGTTTCTCAGAGAAATTAGAAAATATAAGAGAGATGATTGAGCTTGAATACAAATACAAAATAGAACTTTAAATTATGAGAATTTAGTGATATTTCGTGATTTCACAAGGCTTCTCCCTCGATTTCATCGGCTTTCTCGACCCGGCGATATTTTCGACGAATTGCTGACGATTCCAATAAAAGTTCCCAAGAGCTGAAAGCTGATGATCATTTTGAATCTCAGGGCCTTTAGGGCTTTTGTTTTGCCTGATTTCGCTAAATGTTTGTGCTTCTTTGTGCGCTAGAAAAGGTGTGTTTAGAATTTGGGCGCACAAATTGCCCTACAAAAACTTCAATTTTCGACTATTTTGACGACTAGCTTTGTAGAGATTTATTCGAACTTTAACTAAAAAATGTAAACGCAATCTTTCTAGTGCACTGAATTCTTCATTTTTGGTCGCAACATCGCAAGAAAACTGTAGAATCCGGTGCGCTAGATCGAAAATGTTTCCCACAATTTTTCGAGCACAAAGTACGCCGTGGACAATTCTTACATTACAGCACTGGACACGCTAGAAGAGCTACTGTAAGCGTACTGTAGCGTACTGTAGCGTACCGTACAGTAAGCGTACTGTAGCGTACCGTATCGTACTGTACAGTAAGCGTACTGTAGCGTACCGCATCGTACTGTACAGTAAGTGTACTGTAGCGTACTGTAACGTACCGTATCGTACTGTAGCGTACCGTATCGTACTGTAGCGTACCGTATCGTACTGTACAGTAAGCGTACTGTAGCGTACTGTAGCGTACCGCATCGTACTGTACAGTAAGTGTACTGTAGCGTACTACGTCTGGGTTTTGGATACGATAAGAAAAATCTACTATATAAAAGAGTTTCTGTCCGTCTGCCGGCTTTTTCTCAGGCATCTTTGAGCCAAAAAGCTTAGGTTTTTTAAAAATTCTTAAAATCAAATATAGTTATTAAAATAATGTAATATGATATGATATAATATAATAATATCGTCTAATAATTAAAAAATGCAAAGCCGTTTGGCACCACGGGGGGTCGAACCCGGCCTAACGGGGGAGGGACGTGCGGGCGATAGACAAACGCCCTCCCGACTGCGCCACGGCGACAAAGAGTCCGTCGAAGAAAAAACCAGGTGAAAATCTCGACTAATGGCGGATCCGCTGATCCGATCCATGGCGGGGATTTTCAACTGATTTTTTTCTCGCTGCACCCTTTGTCGTCGTGGCGTAGTCGGGAGTGCGCTTGTCTACAACCTGCATCCCCCTCCCCCCAGTGCCGGGTTCGACCCCCCGTACTGCCAATGAATTTCGAAATTTTATTTTTTTTCAAACTTTTAGCTAGATAAACTCACTGTTAGGTGAATTTAAGATATTTTGGTTGATTAGCTGTTAGCTTAGGCTGTTAGCTTAGGCTGTTAGCTTAGGCTGTTAGCTTAGGCTGTTAGCTTAGGCTGTTAGCTTAGGCTGTTAGCTTAGGCTGTTAGCTTAGGCTGTTAGCTTGGCTGTTAGCTTAGGCTGTTAGCTTAGGCTGTTGCTTGGCTGTTGCTGGCTTTAGCTTAGGCTGTTAGCTTGGCTGTTAGCTTGGCTGTAGCTTAGGCTGTTAGCTTAGGCTGTTAGCTTAGGCTGTTAGCTTAGGCTGTTAGCTTAGGCTGTTAGCTTAGGCTGTTAGCTAATCAGCTAATCAATGCTAGCTAACAGCTAATCAACGAAAGCTAGCTGCTAGCTACCCTATGAAAGGTCAACAATGGAAAAAGTCCAACTAATAAGCCCACCTAACAGCGAGTTTACCTAACCCTAGCTTTATTCATTATGAAATTTTCAAAAATCTAAAACCAACCGATGCGTGATGACGACGACAGCCGTGTAGACGAGAAGAAGAACGAAAAAGAGAATCAACAAGAAGGTCCATTTGATGAGAATCTCCCTGCCCATTCCCTCGACTAACACGAAAAGAACCATTGAGAAAACGACGCCAGTTGAACTAGAAAGAGTACGGTAAATGTTTTGAATACAGTTTTTAAAAGACACTTTATCTACTGTAGTCCTAGCGTCGATTTCTACTGTTTAAAGCTCTCTTAGCCAGCTCTCTTAGCCAGCTCTCTTAGCTCTCTTAGTCAGTCTTAGCTCTCTTAGCCAGTCAGAGTCAGATCTGGAGCTGGCCTCTGACTGGCTTCTGGCTGATTTACAGATCGCTGATTATCAAATCAGCTGAATTACAATCACTTCCCATCTCTTGTTTTCTAGAACTCACCAAAAGATAAAAGCGACAACGAGGAAGAGGACGTCGAGGACGAGATGCACGACGAAAAGTGATCGAGATGGGAGACAAACCGAGAGAAATGATGGCATACAACAAACACATTGGATTACGCACCTCAAAAAGGATCTTTTCTCTTGATTTCAAGAGATTTTTATCTCTTGAATCTTCTCCCCAAAATAAGCTAATAAGTTTCCAAATTTCTCTTAAATTTTAGATCAATAAAGCCTAAGATCCTCTTGCCATTGGCAATCTAACTTTGAACTCAAATATCTCGGTGTTGCTTTGTCCAATTGAAATGGCTTTTATACCAATCTATAGAGAAAAACTTAGCGAATCTAATGATACTAAGAATATTTCAATTGGAAAGCTCAACACCGAGATATTTGAGTTCAAACTTGGGTTGCCAATGGCAAAAGAGGCGGGGCATGTATGTCGCACAATTTGGCTATCTTTACCCGCAAATTCTGGATTCTATTAAACCAATAGCAGTAGTTAAATTGAGAAAACAATGCGATCACCAATGAGAAATGGATCTCTTCATTTTCCTTGAATTGTGTGCCCCGTTCTACTACTGTATTTTCTCTAACAGTAGTGCACCCTGAGCGTCGCTTAAATTACTCGACGATGCTTAGCTGACGATGAGATCTAGTGGGGGATTTGAGAGTTGAGCTTCTGCAACTTCTGCAGCTTCTGCAGCTTTTACAGCTTCAGCAGCTTCCACAGCTTCACAGTGAAGCCTTTAGAAGTCAAGCCTTTAGAAGTCAAGCCTTCATTTTTGTCGTTGTTCCCTTGTTAGCTATCTTTTCCCTTTCTTTTCCCCTTTCTTTTCCCCTTTTTCCCTTTTCCCCTTTTCCCCGCACTCACCAAACATCAAAAAGCGTTCTCGCAATGCAAATCGCCGAATCAGCAAACGATTGCAGATTATCCTGAGATTTTTGATATAAAATCGTCGTTATCGTTATACATACCCCAAAAATATCAATCGTTTGCTCATTCTTCGGCATCGGCGCTTTCTCAGGCGGCTCTCCTGGAGCTTTTGACGAGTACCGATCGTATTTATCACCGTCTAAAGGAGAAATTTGGATATTATAAGGATTCATAATCGATTATCATTATATAAACTAGATAAAATTCATAATATTATCGAGTTTTTAATGTTTTTTGATGTTTTTGATGTTTAAACTCTTCTTTTCACCTCCTCTTCGATCAAAACCCGGTTTCACCTCAATCGGAACATTTTTTGATGTCGGCAGCTCACCATATCTAAAGATTTTGATCTTAAAACCCTCAGAATCTTATTTAAGCTCTAAAATTAGCATTTAAAGACTAACCTAGTGATTACAGTAGTTCTTCGGGGTTCCTCAGTGACATCAACCTGAAGAGAGTCCAAGCGAACGATCGATCGCTCCGTCGTGCCCATTGGTTTCATTGTGGCCTTGAAAAAGAGCAAGATTACTGTAACAGGACTAGTTTAGATCACGTACTAATGGATTACGGTAGAAAAAGCAGGCTTTAAAGTGTCTACAATTAGCTGAGAATTATCTACTTTATCGAACAGCTAGATTAACATCAATTTTCTTCTTCCTTTCTTCTTTCTTTCTTCTTTCTTTCTTCTTTTTAGTTTTTCTCTTCATCCAAACAAGAAATAAAGTTCAAAGTCGATAAAAACGTGTAAAATACTCCTATTGTAAATCCTGTAATTGAACGATAGTCTAACTTCAGTCTTCAGAACGGTTCAGTTGCTTAGTCTTTTTAGAAAATCAACCCCTAGATCTTTCCGATCTTTTTCTCAGTCCCTAGATCTTTCCAAACTTAACTTTTGATACCAAAAAAATACTAGATTTCAAGAGCTATCATATGACACGCAAATGCACACTGTAGCATAAAGCAGTGTGGAGAACAGGACGTCTAAAGTTAGACTACCCGACTGTACGCTCGTCATTATGGGGGCCGTTCTATTAGAGGATTTATGATGATATTCTAAACTTTGATAGCAATAAAGATTCGTCAAACAAGAAAGACAAAGAAGCCAAAGAAGCCAAAGAAGCCAAGGAAGCCAAGGAAGCCAAAGAAGCCAAAGAAGATAAAGAAGCCAAAGAAGCCAAGGAAGACAAAGAAGCCAAAGAAGCCAAGGAAGCCAAGGAAGCCAAAGAAGCCAAAGAAGCCAAAGAAGACAAAGAAGACAAAGAAGCCAAAGAAGCCAAAGAAGCCAAGGAAGACAAAGAAGCCAAAGAAGCCAAAGAAGACAAAGAAGCCAAAGAAGCCAAAGAAGCCAAAGAAGCCAAGGAAGCCAAGGAAGACAAAGAAGCCAAAGAAGCCAAAGAAGACAAAGAAGCCAAAGAAGCCAAAGAAGCCAAGGAAGCCAAGGAAGACAAAGAAGCCAAAGAAGCCAAAGAAGCCAAAGAAGCCAAAGAAGCCAAAGAAGCCAAAGAAGACAAAGAAGCCAAAGAAGCCAAGGAAGCCAAGGCAGCCAAAGAAGCCAAAGAAGCCAAAGAAAGTCTATTAAAGTCCTTAAAATTAAAAGAAAGTCGCTTTAAGGCCTTCAATTGAGTCAAAGAAAACACTAGAACATATTGTATTTGTGTCGTTTCATTAAAAGAATTAAGTCAAATTTGAGTGGCAGGGATCGAACCCGGATTGTGCGGGCTGTAGACAAGCGCGCTCCTGACTACATCACGGTGACTTACCTCCAAAACATTCATATTTCTTAGCTGATCTTTTTATAAACGAAGCTAACCTGTATCCTGTGTCCCTCCTCGACTTTCTTCTTCCAATTGCTGAACGAGTCGCCTGGATTCGGTTCTGGAATTGAGTGACTACAGCTGACAATACTAGAAACAAATCTACTGTGGCAGGACTGTAGCTCTGCTCTGATATTGATTTGATATTGGATCAATGGAAAGGAAAAGCTTGCTCTTGAGGTTCCAGGGTAGAGCTACAGTATCCTTTGACAACTACAGTATCCTTTGGTGACTACAGTACCTTACAGTATTGCCAGGACAAAGCTACAGTAACCCGAAAGTTATTTAGCACAGTACTATGTCCTATGTACTGTACAGTATGTCCCATGTACTGTACAGTATGTTCCATGTACTGTACAGTATGTCCCATGTACTGTACAGTATGTTCCATGTACTGTACAGTATGTCCCATGTACTGTACAGTACTATGTCCTATGTACTGTACAGTACTATGTCCTATGTACTGTACAGTATGTCCCATGTACTGTACAGTACTATGTCCTATGTACTGTACAGTATGTCCCATGTACTGTACAGTATGTCCCATGTACTGTACAGTACTATGTCATATGTACTGTACAGTATGTTCTTAGTACTGTACAGTACTATGTACTATGTACTATGTACTGTACAGTATGTCCCATGTACTGTACAGTACTATGTACTATGTATTGAGCAGTACTATGTCTTGTGCTCTGCAGTACTACGTGATATGTACTGTAGAGTACTACGTGCTATGCAATGTACATTAATATGTACTATGCACTATGTACTGTGCAGTAATATGCACTATGTACTGCACAGTACTATGTACTATGCACTATGTACTGTACAGTCCTATGTACTATTTACTGTACAGTACTATGTACTATCTACTGTACAGTCCTATCTACTATCTACTGTACAGTACTATGTACTATCCACTGTACAGTACAGTACTATGCACAAATTCTCATCAATAACTCATTTACCTTGAAACTCGTGTGCACTTTGCATGGTGGTTGTGATTGGAATGGTCTCCTGAACCCTCAAAATCGGTTCTTTATCCATCTTTATTTCCTCTTTCTTTTCCACAAGCGTCTCCATCGTTGTCGTACTCCTTTGTTGTCTCTGGATGACTTTCTCAAACTCAATCTCAATCGCATTTGTCGTAGTTGTCTCAATTTTCGGCTTCATCGTCGTTTTAACAAGATCCTCAAAAACCTCGAATACGTTAAATGATCCAAATTCAGTTTCCAAATCTTCCAATTCTAGCTTCGGGTTCGTTTTCGTTTTCGGAGTCGATGCCAAATCGAAAGTGATCGGTTGAAGAATGACTGACTGATGGGAGGCTTCTTCTCTAAGAATTTATAAATAAATATTCAGTTATAAGATTTGTTCTAAGATAAATAAGACTTCTTTTCTCTTTTAGATATTTTATACACTACTGGAAAATGAAAGATGATATTTGAAAAACGATCGTCACTTTCTTCACTTTCGCGCGTCTGTAACTCCCTTGTCTTTACCGTATTTCTAAATATTAATATGACCATTGTGTAGCCCTTGAAAAGAGCTTTCAGAAAATGTATAACACTAATAGTTTAAACTCAAAGACAAGGGGAACTCTGGAGCTGGAGCTCAGGAGCTCTGGAGCTCTGGAGCTGGAACTCTGGAACTCTGGAGCTGGAGCCCCGGATCTCTGGAGCTCTGGAGCTCTGGAGCTGGAACTCTGGAACTCTGGAACTCTGGAACTCTGGAACTCTGGAGCTGGAGCGCCGGATCTCTGGAGCTCTGGAGCTGAAACTCTGGAACTCTGGAGCTGGAGCTCAGGAGCTCTGGAGCCCTGGAGCTCTGGAGCCCCGGATCTCTGGAGCTGGAACTCTGGAACTCTGGAACTCTGGAGCTGGAGCTCAGGAGCTCAGGAGCTCAGGAGCTCAGGAGCTCAGGGCTCAGGAGCTCAGGAGCTCAGGAGCTCAGGAGCTCAGGAGCTCAGGAGCTCAGGAGCTCAGGAGCTCAGGAGCTCAGGAGCTAATAGTTTAAACTCAAAGACAAGGGAGTTACAGGCGCGCGAAAGTGAAAATCGTTTTTCAAATATGATATTTCATTGTCCAGTGCTGTATCTTCTTATCTGGTACCCTAGTAGTAGATAGAGTACTTTTTGATTAAAGACTAAACCTCTAGTCATACAAAGAAAGCCTATGAAACTAGAGGACGGTAACTGGGATACGGTAAGTCGGGTTTTTCGGCTTTTTAAAGTACTCATTAATAATGCTTAACAAGCCTGAGAACAAGCGCTTAACGAGCCTGAGAACAAGCTAAGAAACAAGCTGAGAAACAAGCTGAGAACAAGCTAGGAACAAGCTGAGAACAAGCTAAGAAACAAGCTTCGATATTTTCAAATATTCAATTAAAACTCACTTTGTTGGCACAGTCCCAGCCGGGAAAAGAGTCGTGAAATTGAGCTCATCCAGGTGCCACATTAAACGGGTTGAGTCAGTGATCTATAGTTTTTCGTTAGAATCAGTACCGCATCAAGAGATTATTAAACATTTGATACGCCCCTACCCCGAAATCGAACTTTGAGCTCAAATATCTCGGCGTTGAGCTGTTCAATTGAAATCTTTTTTGTATCATTAGATTCACCAAGTCAAGTTCTCTATCGATTGTTATCAAAACTATTTAAATTGATCAGCTGGACACTAAGAAATTTGAGCTTAAAGTTAGATTGCCAATGGCAATGATCGATGAATGGAATATTCTATGCAAGCCCTTTCGGTTTCAAAAAAATTTTTGTGATTCAAAGATTTAAGCTCAAAGATTGCGGTTATATTGCGGGGCTGAGCGTTTCAAATATCTGAAAATCGTATTCAAATTCACCTTTAACTTGGCCGGCTTCTTGCTTGCCGTTTTCATTGCATAGCCACGGATATGACCTAGGATTTTTGGTTTGATGAATTTGATTGAGCTTTGAGTATTTGAAAGCTTTGAGCATTAAAGCTTTGAGTATTTGAAAGCTTTGAGTATTTGAAAGCTTTGAGAGCTTTAAAGCTTTGAGTATTTGAAAGCTTTGAGCATTCAAGCATTAAAGCTTTGAGTATTTTAAAGCTTTGAAATCTCTTAAACTTTGAAATCTCTTAAAAAGCTTTACAGATTACAGAAAAAACCTCTTAAAAAGCTATTTTAGCAAAGGGAATGCTTGAATTTCATTGAGAAACAATTGAGTGCGACAGGGAGGGTATATTTCCACAAGCACAAGCCAGGGCTTTGAGCACAAGCCTAATCTCATGCAAATAATAAAACCTTTATTGGTGAAGTGTGGATCGTGTGGATCGAGAGCACCGGAAAGGAATGGTGAATGATTTGGAGTCGGTGTGGAGAAATGAGATGACGAAGATTGTGGTGATTGGGGGATTGATGGAGAAACGAGGTGACGTGGGAATTTGGTGGTGAAGTGACGGGCGAGTGAAGCTGTGAAGCTGGAAGACGGTGAAGCTGGAAAAGGAAAGGGGACATGCTGGAAGGAAATGAAAAATGTGCAGAAAATGATTAGAAGAACTTTGGATAAGTAAATTTGGGACTAATACTAGTAGGATGAATAGTTGATCAAAGAAATCTGCTCATCGAATCGAGCTGGAGTCGAGCTTCGTTTTCTTGGAGTCAGACTCTCTAGCATTCTACCAATTCCACTAATCTGACGAATTCTAGATAAAAACGGAACTGTTTACCATACTTCCCTCTCTTCTTCCTCTCTTTCTTCCTTCCTTCCTTTCTTCCCATCCCTTCCCTCTCACTCACCCCGATCTCCTTCATCGTTTCTATCAAGAATCTCCGTCTCATTTCTGTTCTTTTTCCCTTTTCCTTTCTTTCCTTTACCTAAAATCTCTATTCTTATGTTTTCTTTTATTTTTCAAACCTTTTCCTTTCTTCTTTCCTTTTCCTTTTCTCGGTTTTGTGGTGGTTGAAGGCTCTTCGTTCTCCTGGAATTGAGATTTTTGTGTTCAGAAACAGATTACATATGGTTTAGCTGATAAAAACCGAACCCAGACCTGGCCTAGCCCTTGGTTCGGCTTGGCAGAACCAAGGGCTAGGCTTGGCAGAACCAAGGCCAGGGCTTGGCAGAACCAAGGGCTAGGCTTGGCAGAACCAAGAACTAGGCTTGGCAGAACCAAGGGATAGGCTTGGCAGAACCAAGGGATAGGCCTGGCAGAACCAAGGGATAGGCCTGGCAGAAGCCAAGCCGGACCAATAGAAATCAATAAAAGCCGGACTGGAGAATAGGAATTCTAGAATATAAAATAAATCTAGAATTTGCATAATATCCACCGGTCTTCTGAGTGAGATATTATTAAAATAAAGTAATGAATGGCAAAGAATGGCAGAGAACCCTCGATCGTTTTTCCTTTCCAAGCTGATGCTCAGCTCAGCTATCCGGTATCTTCTTGCTAGAGAAGAAAGAAGATTTACAAGAGGAAAGGGAAGGAAAGAAGGAAAGAGGGAAAGAGGGAAAGAAGGAAGGAAAGAAAGAAGGAAAGAAGGAAAGAGGGAAAGAGGGAAAGAAGGAAAGAGAAGGAAAAGAGAAAAGAGAATGAAATGCCAACTTCTGGTGAATTCAAACGATACTAAAGTCGTGCTAAAGTTGAAAGACTTACTTGTAAACTCTTCTCCACCTCACTTCCATCATCATGAACCTCTTCAATTTCCCCAATAACTCCATCTCCGATTCCCATTTTGCCCTTTTCTTCTCCAGATTCTCTCGCGACGATTCGCGGTGGTTTCACTGGTTGCGGGAGACGAATTGGAGGACGGAGACTGAAAAGTTAATGAAGTTAATGAAGGAATAGATATGCTTGAAATGAAGGAATAGATATGCTGAAATGCTGACATGCTGAAATGCTGGCAAGCTGCATGGCTGTGTCCAGAGATATTGATATCATTGTTATTATTATTATTATTATTATTATTATTATTATTATTATTATTATTATTATTATTATTAGTATTATTATCATTATTACTATTATTATCATTATCATCATCATTATTATTAACTCCAAGCCCTCAACTCTCATTTCCCAAACTACAACCATGCAGCATGCCAGCATTTCAGCATTTCAGGCATATCTATTCCTCAACTCTCATTTCCCAAACTGACCGATCGATCTGATCGATCTGATCAACTTCTCCATCGTTTTCCCTCATTTTCATCACTGGTTGTCTCACTCTTTCCTTCTTTTTCTTTTTCATTCCATCAATTGGTATATCCAATCCATTTTTCGGTTGTTTTGTCTCGATTCTAAAGTTTTTCTTTGTTTGTCTCGATTCTAAAGCTATTTTCTGCAGATTTTCCAAAAGCTCATTACCGATTTCTGATCGTTTTTGTGCGAATCGTGTTCCCGCCAGTCGATTGAAGGAGTTGAATGCGGCTTGTTTGCTAAAATTTGTAGGCAATTTGTGGGCATGGCCATTTTGTGGCCATTTTGTAGGCTAAAATTTGTGACCACAAAAGCTAAACGGTTTCTCGAATTTTTGAAGCTAATTTTGAAAAGGTAACGAGATTTTTTTGCCTTACGAACCACCGGCTGAGTTTCCTGCGTATCCGACTTTTTTCGACCCATCAAACCGAAACGGGGATCAAGGATTGGATCATCGCTTAAAAGTTGAACATTTCATTTGAAAAAAAATCGATGATTCTTTACGTTAACTTTGAGTTTTAATTGATTTAATTGTTTTAATTGATTTAATTGATGGAATTTGTTAAAAAACGTTCTTTAAAAGTTGATTATTGGGCTGGTGAATTGAAAACTGCGGGACTTTGAACTAAACACAAAACCATCAATTCATTTCAAATAATTTCCATTATTATTGACGACTTCTCCCCATTTTACAGGCAATTTGCGGATTCCTCTTTCGTTGTAGGGTTTTGGTTTTGAATCAAAAAACTTTCAAAGCCAATTTTTGACTGCTTCTTCCGGATCGAAGTGTTCTCCCGCAAGCTCATTACTCATGGTCCGGAATAAATAGTAATCAAAAGGAGCTGGACTGTATGGGGAATGCGCCAAAAGTTCCCAAACAAGGCTGTTTATTTTAGAGCGAGTCACTTTTGTCAGACAAGTGTGAGACTCAAAAATGGAGTACTGGAGATCTGGAGATGTCCCAGTTTGAGCACTTTCTTCAAAAGAAACCCATTTTGGTCTCAACAGAAAAGTTGTAGAGAATCAAAAATTATATCCAAATTTTCAAAAAGATACACTTAGTAGTTTCGCTTAAAATGCAAGTTTGCAAAAAAAATGCAATGCATTCGTAAATTTGGGCATTTCTTGAAAACCATTTTTTGAATCGTTCTGAAAATTTGGATACAAGCTTAGTTTTCGATTCTCTACAACTTTTCCATTGACACCAAAATGGGTTTCTTTTAAAGAAAGTCCTGAAACTGTCACATATGACAATAGCCGGCAGTTTTCAAATTCACCAACCCAATAAATTAAAAATAATGATTAAAAAAGTAATTAAACAAATTGGGTTTAATTTCATTTTACTTTAAATCAATTTAAAGGAATTCCCTCTTGAAATAATAAAATTCTGACGACAGATGCCTTTCGGACCGTCCACCGTACACTTTGCCTTTCAGACGTTTCCGCGCCAAACGTCGGAAACTACCGTAACCCGACGCAATAAAAGGACCCCGCCACAAAGAATTTTTCATTTTTCATTTTTCAGTCTTTCGTCGTGTTTTATTTTTTCAGTCTTTCTTTTCTTTTTTTCCATTGACACCTAAATGGATTTCTTTTGAAGAAAGTGTTCAAACTGTCACATATGACAATAACCCGCAGTTTTCAATTCACCAACCCAATAAATTAAAAATAATAATTAAAAAAGTAATTAAACAAATTGGGTTTAATTTCCTTTTACTTTAAATCAACTTAAAGGAATTCCCTCTTGAAATAATAAAATTCTGACGACAGATGCCTTTCGGACCGTCCACCGTACACTTTGCCTTTCAGACGTTTCCGCGCCAAACGTCGGAAACTACCGTAAGCCGATGCAATAAAACGACCCCGCCACAAAGAATTTTTTAGTCTTTCGTCGTGTTTTATTTTTTCAGTCTTTTTTTTCTTTTTTTTTCTATTGACACCAAAATGGGTTTCGTTTGAAGAAAGTGCTCAAACTGTCACATATGACAATAGCCCGCTATTTGGTTCCTATTTGGTTCCCATTTAGTTCCTATTTAGTTCCTATTTGGTTCCTATTTAGTTCCTATTTAGTTTTTTGTAGTTCCTAGTTTTCAATTCACCAACCCAATAGTAAGCTGAAAACAGATGTTTTTTTGCCTTAGAAAAACTAAAAAACTAAAGAAAACTTCAATCATATGATGTTTTTAGTGAGCTCTGAATGAAAAATGACTTCTTGACGATGAATTTTTCTTTTAACTAGCAAAACTTGCTCATTCTCCTCATTCTCCTCATTCTCCTCATTCACTCACTCATTTTGCCTTTTCTCTCTCTTCAATTGCTCGTAACGTCCCTCTTTTCCAATGTCGATTTTCTTTTGATTGTCGTTGAGATCCTTTTCCCTTTGAATCCAATCCACAAGCGCACATCCTTTGTCGATTTCCCAGTATTCTGATATAGATATGAGTCTAGATTTAATTCTAATAATTTAATTTAATTCTAAATCTAATTAGAAATAGTCGAAATCGAATTCTTACCTCTCACCAACCATCCGGCCAAAATCGCGAATTTAAATGAGAGAACCGCCGCCAGAAGAAGCCACGGGGCACAGCCGAGATAACGAGTTTTACTTAAAGAGTTCAAGATATTTAAAAACTATTTTTTACATGAAAAATGTCTCACTTTTGGCTTTGAACCAACCCAGAAAAGGTTGGTTCAAAGCCAAAAGCCAGACAAAGTAATTGTTGATTTGAATCTTCATGAAAGGTAACAGATTTCGGAGAGGCAAACGCCATCCTGTAGATTTTGAATTCAGACCTTTGTCAAATCTTTTCAAGCAGCTTTGTCATTGCCAATTCCTTCTTTACTAATAATACAAGTGATTCTAAAAAATCCGTTTTGAAAGAGTGAAAAAGATCTATTCATTAGACATGGTTATCGGACTGGATCAGATCGGATCCGTTTAACCGATAGGGCTAGCTCGATCCGATTCGTCCGACCGATAGGGCTAGCCCAGTCCGATCCGTTTAACCGATAGGGCTAGCTCGATCCGATTCATCCGACCGATAGGGCTAGCTCGATCCGATCCGACCGGGCTAGTTTAACCGACCAGGCCGACCCGATCCTATGCATGCTCTTTTTACAGGGTTGTCCAGGATTACGGGGACCAAAGAGCTTTAAACTTAGGTTTCCATAATCCTGGACAATCCTGGACATCCTGGACATCCTGGACATTCTCCCACCTCTGATGCTTCCTCCGTATAATCGATCCGGCTCGTAGATCGATTCTCGACTCGTTTCCCGAATCCGAACCAATCATCGATGTGCTTCTAAAAGAAAAGTATTGAATTCGAAAGTTAATCAAGTTCAAATAAAGAAAGCCATCAATTATAAAATGCATTTATAGCTTGGTTCAAAGACACATAAATCTCTCATAGATTTATTTGAATAAAATCTTTATATCTCTAAAATCTCTCATATCTTTTCAAGCTTTCACTCAAAAATAGAACCCAATAACCTCTAAAAAGGGGAGTGGGACAAATGCGACCTTTTTTTTGCGCACCCGGACATTTGCGCACCTTTTTTTCCGCACCTTGCCCATTAACGCACCTTTTTTCGCGTTTTAAAAAAGCTCTAAAAGCTAATATTAAACAATTTCTATTCCGAAAGTTGTTTTTCTGTTTTTCTAGGTAATTTTAGGGCGTAGAATCGAAATTTTGGCATAACAGAGTTTGTGGAAACAAACGGACGGAGTTATTCAAAAAGAAAAATCGACAATTTTCTGTAATTTGATCTAGCCGTTTTGTCTTTCAAATTGGTTCCACACGCTCTGTTATGTCTAAATTTCGATTCTACGCCCTCAAATTACCTAGAAAAACAACATTTGGAATAGAAATTGGTTAATATTAGCTTTTTAGAGCTTTTTAAAGCTTTTTTAAAACGCGAAAAAAGGTGCGCTAATGGGCAAGGTGCGGAAAAAAAGGTCGCATTTCCAATCCTGGACAATCTTGGACAATTCTGGACAATTCTGGACATCCTGGACATCCTGAACATCCTGAACATTCTCCCACTCCCCTAAAAAGCACTTTCTCAAATAAGCAATTTTTTGAGAGAAGCTCAAATTTTGAAACTTTTCACCATGAAAGGCCTAAATGAAAGCGAATAATCTGTGAGTAAATAATTGAAAGATATGAAGAAAAGTAATGAAAAGGGGAATGGGTACCGTTTGAAGTGTTGATAGAGAAAAGAAGAGAGGGGAAAAGGACACCTGATAGCCTGGGGGACCCTATGGGCCTATAGGGCCTTTCCCTTAGGCCAAATAACTCGAAAGAAAAGCTCATCTAGTTTTGGTGGGCCTGGTCTGTCAGAATCTAAAACTTTATCAGATAGTAGTTGTAAAATGAAGTAAAATGGAGTAAAATGGAATTCCTATGAGTCCCATAAACCTTCTAGCTTTTAGGGCACCAACTTTAACAAGTAAATACAACTTTAAATCATAATTCTACTATGAAAAGCAAATACTATGCAGCTTAATAGCTGGTCGAGCTGAAAATGGAAAGAATAAGGCTCAGGATTCAAGTTTTGATCACTATGGGACCTTTAGCTCTTTTGAATAGATCCAATAGCTCATGGAAAAGATTCAGAAAATCCAAGAAGAATAAGACTTTAAGAATAAGAAAGCTTTAAGATACACCTGGTGCTAAATGCAAGACTAGATCTACCATCAGTATTAAGATCGGAATCGGAATCAACTAATAGCTATTGAGAATGGTTGAATTCTGAAGCTAGAAATGAGAATTGAGCAGATCTAATTTGTTTGTTTGAAGAATTGGGATGCACAGGATGTGCAGGACTAGATTTACCATCAATATTAAGATATTTATTCAAAATCATTAATAGCTATTGAGAATGGCTAAATTCTGAAGCTAGAAATGAGAATTGAGTAGATCTGGCTTGTTTGGTTGAAGAATTGGGATGCACAGGAAGTGCAGGACTAGATTTACCATCAGTATTAAGCTATTTAATCGGAATCAACTAATAGCTATTGAGAAGGGCTGAATTCTGAAGCTAGAAATGAGAATTGAACAAATCTGACTTGTTTGGCTGAAGAATTGGGATGCACAGGAAGTGCAGGACTAGATTTACCATCAGTATTAAGATATTTATTCAAAATCATTAATAGCTATTGAGAATGGCTAGAATTAGAGGTTCAGGATCCCCATGGTGAGGCCTTTGCCCCATGGATAGGTCCAATCTATGAGTTCTATGGGGCTCTATGGGGGAAAAGCTCATCCATCTCCTCGTCTTCTCTCTTTCATTTCTCTTTCCCTTTTTTCGTCAACTAAATGAGAGCTCCTTATTTCTTTCGCGGAAAAGCCGAAAGGATGAATTTGATATGGAAGAGTTGTGAAAAAGAAGAAGATTTAAGTGCAACAGGAAGGTTTCGTTTATAAATTCAAGCACAAAGTACAGAAAGTACAGAAAGTACAGGAAGTACAGGGAGTACAGGGAGTACAGGAAGTACAGAAAGTACAGAAAGTACAGAAAGTACAGGAAGTACAGAAAGTTTCAAAGTTTCAAAGTTTCCAAAAAAATAGCTAAAATAGCAGATTGAGATTTCAAATTATAATGTAAAAAGAGAAGAAATAAGAAGAGAAATGGAAGAGCTTTGTTTTTTTTGTTTTTTTTTTGTGAAGAGATAGATATTTGCCTCTTGAAGAACCTTCAAAAAAGACCTCAAAAGACCTCAAAATGAGCGCTCCCTTGGGAGAATTTTGAAACGAAAGGAACATCTCAACATTTTATATTTTAAAAGAACTAGTTGCTTGAGATTTTTCTATACAATCTTAGTTTATAGTTTTCTAAAATGGTTTAATTGTAGCCTCTCTAGTTTCTCTAGAATTCTAGCCTCTCTAGCTCCTCTAGAATTGTAGCCTCTCTAGTTAGTTAGGCTTTAAATTTGACTCGGAACTAGATTGATGTTGTTGTCATAACACGGATTGACACGGTTAACGTAAAAAACCGTTAGATAAAGGCTTGGCGTTAGAAAGGCGTTAGAAAGGCAGAAGTCAGAAACATCACAACCTTTCCGTCAATAAATTACTTTACACAAGAAAACTTGAAAATGGGGTTTGTAGTTTAACAAATAAGCAAAAGGAGAGTTCCCCTTGGAGACTTGACGCTGAGGGGAACCGAACCAGGGTTGGACGGAGTGAGGGCCCGGCACGCTATCCTCTAGACCATCCGGGTCTCTTGACCGCTGGAACTAATTCGGTTCTATACCCCGGCGGTGTCGTTTTTTCAAGCGCCATTTTTCTAAAAGCATTTTGGTTCAGCAAAATAGTTAACTCCCTCTAGAGCAAGGGAGATCGAATGCGTTGTGGTGTAGTGGTTAGCACGTTTGACCGGTAAGCGAAGGGTCGGGGGTTCGAGTCCCGGGGGCGCGAGATTTTTGACCTTTTCTATTTCCAACTCACTGTACCAGACAAATTGATCCATTTTTTAAGGGCGCTTTTTCTAAACCGTGTCCTTTCTCTTTCTACCGTAGTCTTATCTATTCTTCTCTAATCTATTCACTCCTTTCTATCTTACAAGATCCTTTGTGAATTCTCACAGAATTAGACAAAAAGTGGAAAGATATTTACCTTGACGACAAATCAACAACAAAATATGGTGGCTGTTCGTCTTGTTGAAAGGTTTCTTGACGGCAAAGTGGTGGAGTGAATGATTCTTTCATTGCAGAAAAACGGAATCAGTAGACTGAATATTTGAGCCTCTACAGTAGACCTTTACTGAATCTCTACAGTAGTAGAGAGAGTACAGTAGTACAGAGAGTACAGAGAGTACAGAGAGTACAGTAGTACAGAGAGTACAGTAGTACAGTAGTACAGAGAGTACAGAGAGTACAGATAGTACAAGAGTACAGATAGTACACTAGTACAGATAGTACAGCAGTACAAAGAGTACAGTAGTACAGAGAGTATAGTAGTACAGGGAGTACAGAGAGTACAGATAGTAAAGATAGTACAGTAGTTCAGTAGTACACAAAAGCCACAGTAATCCCCGACACTTGTCTCAAAATAGAGCTGTATATCTTTGCAGCTATCGTACTCTTTGCAGACTGTAGATACGATCAGTACGATCAATATCGATCAGTAAGATAGCATACAGATATCAGTACAATAATAAACAAAGCTACAGTAGTCCAGTTGCTATTGTTGAATAGCAATTGTTGTTGAATAGCAAATGTTGTTTAGCCAACTACCGTACTTCTTTTCGAAAGAATGGACGAGAGTTGTCGATAGAATCCTTTTTGAGATCTCCTTTTCCATGGGATCCTCTCCTCAAAGTGGGAATTCCCACCGAAATCCCGATTTCGATAGCTTTTATTTAAGCTTTAAACGTATCATCTTTCACACGAAATCCTCGAAAAGTTCCATAAAACTTTCGTTTCTTAAGGAGAATCCATGAATGTTCAAATAGAAGATGGAATTGTAGATAAAGTAGATAAAGATTTTCAGATACGAATATCATTTGAAGAAGTACCCCTCTAATCATTTGTAGAAGATTTCTAATGTTCAAGAAGCTCGAGCTGTTAAAGTGTTAAAGTACCCAAATTGCTTCTGAAGACTTTCTTTCTTCTTTCCCCTTGTGTTTCCTTTTTTCTCTTCGCAGTTTAGCTCTTCGCAGAGCCGGATGGCTCAGTGGTTAGAGCAATTGACTGGAAATCAATCGGGTTTTTAGGGTCAAGGGTTCAATCCCGTCTAGAGCCGGAGAAGAAAAAAACCCTTTAAGAAAAAAGCAAAGAAAAAATTGACGGTGCGCGGAATGGAACCAGGTTCAGAGTGTGTGCAATTCGTCAGATGCAATGGCAAACTATTCTCTACGCCATCATGTACGCCTCTACGCCATCCTGTACGCCTTTACGCCATCCTCTACGCCTCTACGCCATCCTCTACGCCTTTACGCCATCCTCTACGCCTCTATGCCATCCTCTACGCCTCTACGCCATCCTCTACGCCTTTACGCCATCCTCTACGCCTCTATGCCATCCTCTACGCCTCTATGCCATCCTCTACGCCTCTATGCCATCCTCTACGCCTCTACGCCATCCGGGTGCTTTGTGAGGGAAAGTAATCAAATAAATTTGTTAATAAAATTCTTTCCTCATCTTATTTCGATCTCGATCTCGATGCCGAATTGAAACGGTTTCCTAGTCAGCGTGGCCGATTCTATAAGATGGGTTTCATCTCGTTCCAAAAAGCCACCGAAAGTGCTTGCCTTTCTCTAGTTACTTTTGATACATACTTTTCTACATATATATTCTACATATTCTACGCTTTTTCTAGAATTCTCTAACATTTGCATCACTTAATGTTTATTGAAAGAATTTCCGCTAGATTTCCTCGCATTCTCGTCCCTCTAAAAGCCAATCCATTCACTAGTTGAGGCAATTTGGTGAAGAAAACTTCTGACTGCTAAAGAATCCATGCACCAGAAAGGGTGTGCTTACAAAGTTGAGCACAAAATAGACTTAAAAGAAGCGGCGTCAAGTGATGATTCTGAATATCTTGCAGACCGCATGCGTATTCGCGGCGTCAATTCGCGAAATTAACTACCCTATCAACTTTTGATGGTAGTTTAGTTGACTACCATGGTCGTAACGGGTAACGGAGGATCAGGGTTTGACTCCGGAGAGGATGCCTGAGAAACGGCAACCACATCTAAGGAAGGCAGCAGGCGCGCAAATTACCCACTCTCAATTCGAGGAGGTAGTGACAACAACTAACGAGACTGCTCCCTTTGGGAACAGTCATCGAAATGGGTACAATTTAAACCCTTTAACGAGGATCAATGAGAGGGCAAGTCTGGTGCCAGCAGCCGCGGTAATTCCAACTCTCAAAGTAGCTTTTTTAAATTGCATCTAAATCAGTATTATGACTATAATCGATTTAGTATCTTCACAAGTGACACAAGACAAAAGGTTCTCTTTTCAAAGGCTTTTGACTCAGCCTCAGTGAAAACTTGTCATCAGGAAAATAGAGCCTTCAGTGCATCAGAAAGAATGCGTTTTTGAGCACAAAGTCCAACAGAGTCCAACAGAGTAGGATCCAAAGTCAGAAGTTCATCGTTGAATTGGAATTATGAAATGGATAAGAATTATGAAAATGGATAAGAATTACGAAAATAAACATACTTCGATCGAAAAATAGGTACAAGATAAATTTAGAATGGAAATGTTTCATGAAAACAAAAGTGATGCAAAAGAAGTTGAATCTTTGAACCCGAAGAGGGTGAATAAAGGGGGGAAATATTTGAAGGAGAGAAGGAGAGCGGCTAAGATCTCTCAGTCGACTGAACACGCACAATAGATGAGAACGTTGTGAAAAAAGGAAAAAGAAAAGCTCTATTTTTTTCTAAAAAAATCTACTCTACAAAAATTGCAACTTTTCTTTGGTGAACCCTCAAAGAATGAGACAAAAAGTGGATAAATTAAGATAAAAGAGACAAGATTACGATAGAAAGAGAAAGGGGACACGGTTTAGAAAAGGATTAGAAGAAAAGAAAGAAGATTTCAAAAGTTTTACCGCTTTCACCGACCGCTTAAAGATCTATAAAAAAAACAAGAGAAAAGGTGTAAATATCTGAAAGATAGGAAATTCTTCTCTTCCCTCGTTAAGTGTAGTGATGCTTCTTCTCCTTTCCGGGAAAAGGAGTGACCACAAACAAAATTATACGTCGACTCCAATCCTTTTCTTTCTTTCCTCGAATTGTTGCCCCCCTTTTGAACAAAAGCCCGACAAATTTGGTGTACTGCTGGGGAAGCTTAAATCCAAGACTATTTTTGGATCAATTAACCGACAAGAATGGTTTGTTCTGATGAATGAGGCACTCTAAATGCTCGAAATAAAATGTTTTAGTGTCCTTAGAAAGACTAAAACCAGCCCCCACTTGCTCCACTTTTTGCATGTTTCGTCTTTTCGATGCAATGAAAGGCGATCACTAATTGAGCCCCCGGCTTGCGAAAACCTTTTCACTCAGCCCTCCCTTAGGGACCAAATTAAAAAAGTTGCTTCTTACAATTTCTTGTTAGATCCTACTTGTTCCTCCTTCAAAAGCGAAAATTTACTGGTTAGCAAAAAAATGGCACAAAGTAAAAAATAAAGCGAATGACCCGTTTTAACATCGATAGGTATCACAATATAAAAAATTCTTAAGTCATCACAAAGTGAGCAACAAAAAAACAACCTGTTAATTTTTAAGTGTTAATGGAGAACAAAATTCGTTCCTTCGGTGATCTCTTCAGGAATCACTTCAGTGACTTCGGCGCGGAAGTAGGCCATTAGAAGATCCAACAAGATGTAGAGCTAAATTGACCAGCATTAAATTCCAAGTGGGATTATTGTTTTAATTTGCAGCAAAAATAAATTTTTTTAAATGAACACCTGAGCCACATTATAAATCAGCGTAACGGCAAAATAAAAATTCGCATTTCCGGATCCAGATACCACCCACATGTGCCACATGATTGGCATTAAACAAACACAAGTGGTAATCGTACAAGCGATGAGAAGAGAATAACGAAGAGCTAAAGTTTACGATTAAACATATAGCAAGTGATGAAACTACATTTAAAATGTCTTTGTTGCAGTGGAAGCAGGGCCATGTAAATAGCAGCGTCGCCGAGTGTTGGATAAGGTGACAAAGTGACCAGCAATAGCAACGAAAGAGTCAAATGCAACACCGGATCGGACCTGAAAACTAGCGGATTTGACTATGTACAAATCCCCAGTTACCTTAAAGCTAACGTCAATGGCAGAACATAAAGAAACGAATTGGCCAAGAAGACATACTCGTAGAAAGTTCGAAAATGTTCGAATACCTAAAAGGAAACTTTAAAAACTTTGTAAACATTAACTGACCTGCGAATAGAAATACCAAAAGAGGCCACAATTTGGCTTTAAATCTTCGTAGTTGACCCTAAAAATTTATAAATTACCGTATTAAAAAAGAAAATGTACATAAATCCGTAAATATTGGAAGCGAAGCCCCAAGTGTTGCCAGATAATACATAATTGATTCCCAGGTAGAGCGAAACTCCAGCAGTAAACCCTAAAAACTAAAAGTCAACTTTTTAAATCTCAAAATTCAACCTATAATGGATTTGATTATTTGCTTCCAATCAGAAAATTGAATCCATATAGACGCGATGAGAGTTACTGGGAACATTTGAGATACAGTCGCTAAACCAAGGAAGAAAGAAGACAACATGGCACTACCTAAAAAGTCTAATCATTAAAAGTGCAAGAACAAAAAACAAACCTTGTGCGAAAAAGTAAACAACGGTCGCCAATAATGCGTTGTGAAACGTTGTCAAATTGAGACACGCACACGAACCAATTGCAAGCGGATTGAGGAGAAAGCTAGACAAATTTTCCACTTCAGAACAATACAATCATATAAAAAAATAATCTAAACGCACCATTTTGCTACAATTTGTGCTACAGTTGAGTCGCCTTGAATTTTGAACGCTGCCTTTGACAGGAGGTAAGCAGTAACGATGTCGAAAAAGATGTGGAAGATGATGAGCAACGGAAACGATGACACGTCGATTACCTTGTTGAAAAAGAAGATCACTGATGGCAACTAGAATTTTTGTTATTTAATAACCCTGAGTAGAGCCTACCATGCGAATCAAATTTCCTGCCGCTGAAGTCAGACTCTCCCGTTCCAAAATGACACCATCACTAAACAATAAATTATTTGTAAGTGCAAATGGAAACAAAATTTTAAAACAACGAACCGTAAATTTTTGATAGAAACCAAAGGAGAAGTCCATTCTGGTTGGGAGATTAGGAAATTGTGAAAAAGTAGAACCGCTGCAACGCGACAAAGGATCGCAATGGCAATGTAACTAGAAAAAATTTAACATAATTCCAGGAAAATATTACCTGCAGTTGCGTCCGAAAAAAGAATAGGGCCCTCCAAAGGTTTGAGTTGCGTCGTAAATCTAAACACGTAAATTCGTTTGTCAATTAGTGGGTTCAAGAGCCCCATTAGCGATCATATTCTACTTACTTCATCGGTCTCGTTCTCTGACTGCAACGTTTCGGTTAAATTCGGCCCTTCAGCATCTGCGTAATACGTTGTCTCCAACTCGCTTTGTTCCTCATGCCCCGTATTTCGAGTTCCACGCCGTCTCAACATGAAATCTAAAAACTTACACTTAAAAACATTGCTGACTCCATCCCCCCCCCCCATTTCAATAAAGTACAATGTACAAATCAGATACCAAAACACGTCAAATGTGTGCTTCAGACAAGATCAACAAAAATAAAATTTATTGAAAATATGAGATCAAAAAATAAAAACAACAACCCGCTCAACAAAATGTCAAAAGCAACAAAATTTAATCGCCAGGATGATCGTCTTCTGCCTGATATCCCTCAAGTCGTGCCCTCTTCGCCGCTTCGTTTTCAAGTCGTTCTCGTTCTTCAAGCCGTCGCTTGTGAATCTTTTCCATGAATTGATTCACATGGTCCTTAGTGACAACCTACAAACAGTTATTGTGCGCAAAACAAATATTATTACCTGGTTTTTCTCAGCAGCTTCTTTCAGCATTGTATCGAGTTCAGCCTTGAATGCGTTGATACATTGGACGGCATAAAGTACGGCATCGGGACCCTTATCACCAACCATTCTAGTGGCAAGCTAAAATGAAAACATAAAAAATTATCTTATATATTGTACCTCGGTGAAATTTGCTGGTTCTTCTTCCTCTTTTTCAGCTTCAAGCTCTTTTTCATAGACCGAAAGCATGTCATCCTCATCGTACAAATATTCAAGACCAGCATCTTCAAGATAAGCCTAAAAATGTTTAAAGCAGTAAATTTTACAAAACTTACCAAACAATCGTTGCACTTGCAAAGATTCTTTCTCCATACATCAGGGCGTAATATGACAAACCTGACAGCTTTCTCCGAAAGTTCCGTATTTTCCCTCATTTGCTTAACTACGCAAAAAGTGCCTTCTAAATTTCTTGTTTGATTAGTTTACTTAGAAGTAAAACCTGGATTAGCCATCAACGCTCGAACCCATGGGTATTTGTCAACACAACGCACACAGATTAAATCTCCAGCTGGAGGAGTTTCTTTCTTGTCAATGTCCATTCCAAGGTGCTTAAAACATTATTGAAATATTCTCAAAAGGCAATCAATTACTGAAAAATGAAACCAATCTTCGCAGAGGAGACATTGAGCCATGGGTTCAGCTTGAGATTCGTCGGGATTCCAGGTGCATTTGTACATGCAAAACGATCCATCAAAGTTATGGTCGTAAACGTTGCGCCTGTTCTCGTGAGCTTTTTCCTAAAAATAAGAATAGTTTTCAACTTTGAAAAACTATTTACTTCAAAAAGCGTGCACTTGTTGTTGGGAGTTCGAGAGTTTCCACAATCACAGCAGAGACGGCGTTTGGTGTAGAGATTAATCAAAGTATGCCCTTCATGGCAATTCACTGCACATCCAACACAGATAGCTGAAAAAAGTTGATAAGTTTCAATTATTTTTTGACAACTCGTCTCACATTTGTTTTATTAAAATTTTAAAATTGCAATAAAAATTTCCCACCAGCAAAAGGTGGCGAAGGAGCACAAGTAGTGCAGGTGTAAATGGCTTGGCGAGGTTTGTATCCCTAAATTAAATGCAAAGGTAGAAATTGCAAGCATAACAATCACTTCAGGGTAAGTGCAGATCTTCGTGTTTTTCTCGGTCATGAATTGGCATTCATCATCACTGTCGGAGAACACCTGAACAAAACGATAGATCAGATTAAGTTGCGTAATCTCACGTCATTAATGGTAACCACTTTATCTTCTTCATTGTCTTCAAGAGTGATTACTTCAGCTTCGGGCTTTTGCGTTGAATCCTTATTCTAAAAATGAATATTAAACCTCAAGCATATTATGATTCCCTTAATTTAGTATCGTAATACGAAAAGATGATTACGTTCCTTTCATAAACGAATCTTTGAATTAACGCATTGACCTTAGCGATCAAAAAGTTTAGGATCCAACGTTTTACCAAAGCTATCGCATAAATATCAAAAACACTCACTTCTTGATCCATCGCTTCAATTGTGCAAACGTTTGTGTGAAGTCGTTTCTTTTCGTGGGTTCGTCACCACCGCAATTTGAATTAGCGCTCAGCTACGGGCCGCCTATAGACAATTTCCGCTTAAGTTGCATGTTCGCAAGAAACGAAAGAGAGCAAAAAAAGAAAAGAAATCAACTACACATACGCAAAAAGGGCTGGAACTAAATCAGCGCCGCGGAAAGTTGGCTATTTTAATCCGCTTTTGCAATAACCTTTGAAATGCGTGCTTTTGACATTTTTCCTGTTTCGATGTCGTTCTTAATGTGATCTTGCGCTAGAAAGTTTCCAAATTGAAAAATTGTATTTAACTGCGCTGCTGAATGAGATGGCTCTCTGTCTTCCCTTGTTCATTTTAAGCCTTTACATTACTAAAACGGCCAACTACATGTCTGCTATCTAGTTTATGCAACGCAAGTTTATTTAGCACACCTGCAGCAAACTAACGTCTTATTTGGAAACGAAAAACCAAACGCTACAAGGAAAAATTGGCTTAATATATTGCCACTGTCTTGTATTAAGATATTCAGCTAAAAGCCAAAGTAGTTTTACATTCTTAATGTGTCTATAAATCTACGCGCAGAAACTCTTTTATTTTAGCAACCTTTTTATCTTTTGCTTTCCTGGTCCTCGATTTGTAGCACGTTCCTGCGTCTTTTTTAACGAAGTTTTCTACAATATCTTTTGTTTCCAGTGTAAAATGGCACAAGACGGCAAGTCCACGCAAGTGCTTCAAATCACTCCACCACTTGAGCTTCAATTTCAAGGTTGTTTTGTCTGTACCTACCGTTTAATGTTCCTCATTTAGGTCCTTTTACGGATGTCTCCACGGCTCCATTAAAACTTGCCAATCCAACGGATCGCTCTGTCTGCTTCAAGGTAGCTTTGTAATGCATAATTTAAATTCAATTACGGAGAGACATGCATTGTAATGCATAATTCAAAAAATGTTTAGGTAAAAACGACTGCACCAAAACAATATTGTGTTCGACCTAATTCGGGTATCATTCCTCCAGGTATTTATTTGATCGATTTAATTGTCTCAGTATTAACTTTTTTAGGGAAATCAGCGGAAGTTTCCGTTATGCTTCAGCCATCCGGCAATGAGAACAACGTCGAAGCTTCTCGGCACAAGTTCATGGTTCAGACCTGCTTTGCACCGCACGACGATGTCGACTTGGAGGGTCTTTGGAAGGTATTTCCTAAACTAAAATGCAAAAGTGTTTGCGAAAAAATCATAAAAATTAGGCTTGTGCCAAAGTTCAAAAACAAGAACATCTATTTAGACTATCAATCCAAACGAATTGATGTACTCTAAGTTGCGTGTTGCTTTCGTTCAACGTCAAGCTGAACTGGTTTGTTTTAAGCTTTTTTTTAATAAAAGTTTTTTTGCAGGGATCTGCTAGTCAGGCTGAAGAAACACCAGCAACCGTTAAATACCCAGCAGTACCGACACAGGCTCGCGTATGTTTCGGCTAAAAAAGAGCTTATTTTCTCTGTTTTTAGACTTCATTAACTGGCGCATCAAGCTTTGGATTGTCTTCAGTCAGCCGTGGCAGTGAGGATGATCGTCTTCGTGCAGAGCAGCAAGCACGTCAGAAAGCAGAGGCCGAAGTAGCGGCCGTGAGACGTGATTTGGATAACGTGATGCAGGTATCTTTTAATTGCGTTTGCAGGCATCTTTGTCACAACAAAATAACTTTAAAAAGTTTGAACTTTTCTTTACAATTTATTGATTATAGAAATACACGAAACTGCAAAGTGAACGAAGTGACCAAATGTCACTTAATGGCGGTTATGGCGGCGTTCCAATGCTTCAGGTAATTGTATCTCATGCTGTGAAACCAATTAACATGTTTTAGGTCATTCTACTGGCTGTGGCCGGGCTTCTCATTGGACTCATCTTCGGAAAGCTGATCTGAACACCATCAACACAATATTCGCCTCATTCCTAAACAATCTTGCTATCAGTGTAATTTTATACGTGTTCATTGATTTTATATTGTGTTAGTGTCTAGTTGTGTGTATTACATAAACAAAATCTTAAACAAAACCCGGTTTAAGAGCAAAAAACTTTTGTATATTTTATTTTTTGCGCTGAACTACTCCTGTCATTATTATATCATAGATGTAGTTTATTCTCTTCACAAATTATCTTTGCCCTTATTTATGAGTTGGAAATATGTTACCTAAATAAATATTTGTGCTATCAAACTTCATCTCTAATGGAGATAATCTCTCGTAATACCACGAAAAGTGCGTATGGGATTGTATGGTTTTTCCTAACGGAAATTTTCTCGTGTGAGCCATTGGTCCGTTTGATGCCAGTAGATCTTCACTGTTGACTTATCCACTTTGTTGTTGGTTAACAATTGTTTATGTTGATCGACTAGAAATTTTAATATTTTTCAGTTTCGTCGAAGGCCTGCGCTGTTTTCAAGTGCAGCCCGAATGGGGCGGGAGAAAACGCAGTGTTGTGGCCGGAAATGGTGTGTCGGTGACGTGTGTGGAATTATTTGCGCTGTCATTACCTGGTTTGTATTTTAAGAAATTACAAAGAATGATTTGAAATAACAGGACATTTGTTAAATTTTAGGGGATTGGTGATTTACGGAGAGACGTGCATCTTATGGGTGATGATGTCTTCATGGGAGGTACAAAGTTTTTTGTATTTATGGACGCACTTTGTGTTGATTTTGGGTTTTTTTTCTTCTTTAATTCTTTACTAAGGTTGTCTAAGACGAAAGATGTTAAATTTAAATAAATTTTAGCTTCACCCAGTTCATCAGACGGTTAACTTCATCATCTTCAATTTCTTCGCAATTATGGCCCTGACAAGTCATGCAAAGGTAAACTTTATACTCAAATAAACACTTGGTTAATTTTAGACAATGTTGACTGATCCTGGAGCTGTACCAAAAGGGAATGCTACAGATGACTACATTGAGCGATTACAATTGATGAACGAAAATAAAGTACGTCAACTGTTTTTGATTAGAAATTACTCATAATAATTCAGGTCGTGTATAAATGCCAAAAATGTTGCTCGATTAAACCAGAACGCGCCCATCATTGCTCCGTATGTGAAAGGTTACCCTTTTTCTTGAACCTTGAAATTAATTTTTCGATTTCAGGTGTATCAGAAGAATGGATCATCACTGTGAGTTTGAAGTTTGAAATGTTATTAATGGGCTAATTATTAGTCCGATTGTAAATGCTTGCAAAGCTTGTTTAGCTTGAAAGATTAATTGATCATTTAGGCCCATGGGTCAACAATTGCGTCGGCGAAGGAAATCAGAAATATTTTGTGCTTTTCACGGTAAGTTATTGCGTTGATTCTTATTTAATTCTTGCTTTAGTTGTACATCGCTTGCCTATCAATACACGCACTTTATTGGGGTGTATGGCAATTTGTTGAGTGCGTCGGATCCGAATGGGCCACTTGTCCAGCATTATCACCGCCCGCTACTACGCTACTTTTGGTAAGTTAATTATTTTGCATTCTATCTATTTATTGACTTCAGATTTTTCTACTCTTCGAAGGAGTCCTATTTGCTATTTTTACTGGCGTGATGTTTGGTACCCAGATCTCCGCCATTTGCTCAGATGAAACCGCCATCGAGGTTTTTTTGGTTTACTTTTTATATTTTCTCATTTTAGAGTCTTAAACGGGGCGATTGCGAGAAGGTTCGTGGCTCATCTTGGAAAAATCTACAGGTAACGGAATTTTTTTATTGTTAGAAACAATTCGAGCTTATAAGATGGTCTTCGGTGGCCCGTTTTCTTGGAGATGGCTTTCACCGCTTGTCGAACCCTATGCTACAAAAGCGACCTTTGAGTATTCCGTGTGATTTTGATTTGCTTTTTTGTACGCTTCATTGTGATTTTTGTACATACTTCTAAGTCTTTGCTGAATTGGGTATCTCTTTGTAACACTGGTTTTTGTCAAATCGAAATTGTATTCTCACTCTTTGTGTTTGCGTAGGATTTGCTCTTTTCCCATTCAATGCGGGTCTGAAAATGTTTTTAAAATGTAATCCCTCTTGTGCCCTTGATACATGATCTTCAGTGAATACTTATACTTGACCTTGTCGAATTATTTCTCTGTATTGTGTTGTTTTTGTGCGAAAATTAAATTTAATAAATGTATGCGGTAAAGTTGGTAAATTGAGTACACGTTTATAAACACAAGCATATTTTTGCGACAAGAACTTAACAGCAAACAAGTTACTATAATATTGTTGTAATGTTAGCCATTGAAGTTAAACTTTTAATTGTTTCAGGGCCTTATGTTATCGAGAACGATCACCCGATGTAAATTGCTAGGGTCTGTAAAAGAAAGTCTAGCATTGAGGTAAATAACAAAAACTGCGGTTTTTTTAGTTTTTTCATACATTTTAGATTACGTCCAATTCATACGACTGCCATCGTACAAAAAGTGCGCAAAAATGAGAATAAAGATAAGGTAAGTAAAGCGTACATTTTGGACTTATTGAAAATCTTTTTGATTCTATCATCTTTATTTTTTTTTCAGAAAGTCGATGCGGCGATGCATCACGCTGCACAAGTGGCCTCAAAGAACGAATTTGTCAGCGGAGCTTTAAAAGAAATGGATGATTGTGACAAAATTTTAGAAGACGAACTCGGGAAGCGATTTTCATTTAGAGTAAGTGTTAATGCAAGCATATTTGTTTTTTAATCTAAAAATTGATTGAAGGAAAACGATCGCCTTGTTTAGATTGATACACGGATCTACGAGGATATTCTTGTGCCGACAAATGAAAAGGTTATTATTTCACAGCGCAACGTTCCGTATTATACAGACAAACACCTTTTAATACTTTTTTTGTTTTAGCTATTTAAAGAAGGAAAAAAAGCAAGAAATGGGTTTTTTTTATTGTTTTTGACGCAATTTAGCAATGATTTTATGTTTAGGAACTTGCTCGTCTTGGTAACATTGCGAGAATTTCCGTTAAAGAAAGGACGGTGAGTATAAACATGTCTCAGTCGCCAACACTCATCAAAGAAGCAAAACTAGCTCTACAGGTGAATTTTTATGGTGAATAATGGATAAAACGAAAACTCATAGTCATGAGAGGAAAAAAAATATAAACATAATTTGTTTTAGAAATCCGGAGCCGTAGCTTCAGCAGTGCAACAAGAAGGTGTCTGTTTATATATTCAGGTAAAGTAAAACTTTTGTTTTCACGGTTTTTTTCCTGCTTAGGTTCCACGAATGAGTCGTGAAAGACGAGAACAACTTGCTACGGATGCCGAGAAAATTGTCTTCAATCAATACAAGGATGAGTTGAACAAGGTTAAAAGTTTTTCTTTTAGAAGTTGAAAGCCGATTTAGATTTTTGCAAAATGGGATAAGAAAGCCACAGCAAGTTTGAAGACGAATGATGAACGAGTTTACACAAGGACACAATTATTGGACCTCAAAAAGGTACTAATTCGATCAACGGGTAAAGTTAGCATCTTATCGGAATAGAGAAAGTGAAAAGGTTTTTGTTTTACTTTTTAGGTAAGAGAGGCAAAAGCTCATGGCGTTGTCAAAGCAAAAGCAGCCGAACATCTCCGAGAAGTCATATAGGTTTTCTTTCGTACATTTTAACTTTTGTCATAACTACCTACTCTTCTTCGTTATTTGTTTAGCTTTTTAAAAGTAATAAATGGATATTGTAGAATTTATACACAAAACATCATATTGGAAAAGAAAAATCTGAGTCCAATTGAGTGGACCGATCACAGCTGAAAAAGACACAGAACGAAAAAATACCCAAAAAGAACAATCTGTGCTGAGAAACAAACAAAAAAGAAGGGCGAGTGCAAAAACCCAAAAAAAACTACCTACAGTTGCTTCCAAAAAAAAGAAAGAAAGAAAGAATGATGTCACCACGAGAAGTGATCCAAATATAGCAAAATAACCTGACGAGTGCGTGGAAAATTGACTAGCAAAAAAGAAAAAGGTAAAGCTATGAATTGATTAGGGAAATACACGTGTTATTGGCTTACCGACAAGAGAGTAACTGCATAACAACGATGATGATGGCAATGGGAACGAGAAGAAATGTGTCAACAACAGAAAAATGATGAGATCATGCGAACATTTCCTCTTATAGTTCTTCTTTGCCCAAAATCGAATAGCGATTATGAGACGGCTTCAATTTCTCGAATACACTTGGTGGTGGCTGCGTTTCGGAAGGACTCGCCGCCTAAAATAAAAACAATTTTTTTACGAGCATTCTAGCGTTAACCCTTTGAATTGCTATTTGCTGTAAGGGTAAAAAATACAAGCAATTACCTCTTGATTTCCTTGTGTAGCATCTGGGCCATGATGGAATTCTCTATGCAATTTTCCGCTATGCAAGTCCATCACAAATTGTCGAAGCTTGCCGGAGACACTAGAAAGCCATGAAATAAGCGTTAACCAGAAACAACTCACTGAATATCCTGATAATTGTTGAAGAGGTACATGTGACGGAACGAATCGATGGCAATAACCGGCAAATCCTTTTCAGATTTTCCGAGATGGTGCAATGGGTGCGCGAATTTCTTTCCATCGGCAACAAGGCAGTTTATCGAAGCTAAATGTTGCTGTTGATGGTAATTTCAAGCGCTGAAACCTTTTTGATCAGGAATCTCTCGGATAACACTATTGGTGAAGATTTCTTGGCTTGTCGTATCATCGGGATGCTAAATAAGAAATGCTTACTAAATAAAAAACAACACTTGGTCAAACCTTGAAAAGAATCAAAAATGGAAGTCCTTCTTCGGTCAATTCTTCCGCATTCTCGAATGTGATTTCACGAACAAGTGGCACACAGCGCTCGGTAAGCCATTTTCTAAAGAAATTTTAAGTTGCATTTTCAAAACGATTTTTACTTCATCGCATCAAAATCACCGAGGGCTCCATTATATGAATCGGGGATCGCTCCCTAAAATTATATGTAAAAAGTTGTGTAAAAGGTGCAATTCCAGCAAATCTAGGCTCATTTATACAAATGCGCACCGGTCCTTGATAAACAATTTTTGATCCATGTTGAAGGTCAGCTTGAAATACAGCGCCGACGGCTAAATGGAACGCGCACTCATCTCGCAATACAGAAGCAACCTGTAATTCACAATGTGAACAAACCCCGAGTGGTAAAGAGACTTAATAAGATTTTAATCAACTGACCATGTTATACGTATCATATTCCAAACCAGCAGCTTGAGAGAAATATCCGATGACGTTCCGCTTCTTACTCTAAAAATACACCTTTACAATTTAAAAAGACTATAAACGTCAAGTTTGGTCGATAATTCGTCAACAGTGGCGACCGTTTGAACTCCCGAATCGAGTTGTTTCTGAATAAACGCGGTGAGTGCCTCGGCGCTTCGCTGACTCCTGAATTAGAATTAAATCAAGTTACTCGATAAGTTTTATCGATGTATACCTGTACTCTTTCTTCACCAATTCGCCTTTGCGGAAGAGCTTCAATGTTGGGTACTTGTTGACACTGTAGCGTTGTGCGAGGTCAGCTAAAAAGAGATGCATTTGAAAAATTTAATTTTAAAGAATTTACGTTGTTGATCCGAGTCGACTGATGCCCAGACAATCTTCCCCGTTGGATACTCCTAAAGTTTAAAATGAAATCTGTGAGAATTAAAGGAAAACCTTGAACTTCTCGGCGGCTTCTGCATAGATCGGCTTTAACATTTGCGAAAAGCGGCACCATTCGGCGTAAAAGTTCACAAAGACGACATCATTTGATTCTAAAATAAAGTGGCATTACAAAAATTGCTTTTAAACCTTTAAAGTACAAAGAAATAGCTCACTCAAAACAACGTCGATGTTGTTGTTGTCCAATGGCACGACGTCGCCGAGCACAAAAGCGACGAGGCTCTAAAAACAAACATTGATGAGTTTTCCAAATCATCAATGTTTGTTTACTCCGCTTACTGACCCCCTTACTGACCTCCCTTACTGACCTTCCTTACTGACCTACTCTTACTGATCTATGCTTACTGATTACCCTTACTAACCAAATCAGGGTCAATCTTATAGCTTTTTACGCTCAATTCTTTCATCAATCAAGATCAATTCTTTAACATGTACCTTTCTTCCTCAAAATAATTAAAAACGTACCAAACCCAGCAGCAAATAATTCCACATAGCCGATGCCTCGATTCGTCTTTAAAACGTGAAGCCTGAATATAAAAAAAAAATTTTCGAGTTCAAAACGAAAAAAGCCGGATGAAGACAATGGTTTAGGGAAAGAATTTGTAAAGAAAAGGCATCGTTTAAATAAATCGTTTAAACAAAAACCATCGTTTAAATAAATCTCCATTTTAAATGTAAATCAATATTAAATAGCTTTTCAAAATTGCAAAAGCCAAATAAATTCAGTTGTTGCAAATCATCTTTCAAAGTTTTTTTTCTTTGTCGATGACACCCTCTATCATTATCGGATACTTGTAGCTTAACATAGTTCTTTGTACACGTCGGCCGTTGAAAAATTGGAGCAACTTTTGCGTGCAAATGACCCTACGGAATGGGAACGACCCGACGGTGTGTTACGTAGGGGGTAAAAGGGTCTGAGGAAATTTTTGGCGAACAAATAGAGGATTTGGAAATTTTTTGATCTTGAATGGACCTTGAACGGACCTTGAACTTGCAAGGACTGAAATTTTATAACCTAAGTGCTAAGTTGGATTTAAGTGAAAGTCTAGAGTTATCCACTTACCTCGGTAACCCACTTGTTTGCCTAGTGGTGTTCTTGATTTGATCAATTCCCTGTTTAGTTTAGCCTTTTGGTTGAAATAACAGTGTTTACGATATTTCAACAAAAAGGCTTCAAAATTGCATTGAAGTCTTGGCCCCTCGTTTGACAATAGCACGATTAATGGACCCAATGAAGGAATGAAAGTTTCCAATTCACACGGCAATAGAAATGAACAAATTGCCTGTTTTTATGTTACGTCCGAATCCGACCAGGTGTCCGGATCCGGAGATTATTGATTTAAATAATGAATACTTTTTCTTTGTGTTTAATATTTTTGCAAACATGATTGAAAGGGAAAAACATCAAAAAAAAAAGCAAAAGAATTTTGCGGCACCGGGGATCGAACCCGTGACCTGTGGCCTAGTTGTTACTTGCTAATTAGCAAATGTGGTCGGATCAAGACGACCGAATCCGACTACAAGGCAATTAATGGTCAGATTCAGTCGTCAGGATCGGATCTGGACGCCTGATCGCGTTCGGATATAACATACCTACTCGAGGAATCAATAATTCCCAAGACAATACCTGTTTGCGTATTTTACACTTTTTCATTTACTGCTATCTTTGAAGGTCATTTACTCCAATTCCCACATAAAGTTGCCCACTCGATCACTTTTTGCCTTTTTCTTTTCTCTTTCTTGCTTTTTCGAATCTCTCACTATCAATTTTTGCAGATACATGCGCATTCTTATCAGCGCCTCTACATTGGGCAAAAACTTCTTCGTCAGTCGCAGAATGGCTTCCTATTTGATCAATGAGCCAAAATACGCTTTCCTGAAAGAATTGGGTCTTCAAGAAGAGAACGCCGGTGTCTTCTACGGAAAATGGGCCGCCTCGGGGCCTGTTGTTGACTCGATTGCTCCCGCCAACAACAAACCCATTGCTAAGGTTTGTTTTTCAGTCAATTTTTAACTGACAAAGGAGTCAATGGTAGATTCTTGGCTCTTAATAAATTATTGGTTTAAAAGTTAGATCAATTAAAAGCAATTAATTTTTGCTTTAGGTTCAAAATGGAACTCCGGAAGACTGGGATAAGGCCATGGTCGCCACGCAAGAAGCCTATAAAACATGGCGAACGGTTGGATTTTGAAGTTAAGAAATATTTTGAAAGGTTTAGCTTCCCGCTCCAAAACGAGGCGAGATTGTGCGACAAATTGGTGATAAACTTCGTTCACAACTGCAAAATTTGGGAAAATTGGTAATTTGTTAGGCAATTATGAAAAACATTAACTTTGATTTGTTTAGGTTTCACTTGAGATGGGAAAAATCCAGGCTGAGGGTGTTGGCGAAGTTCAAGAGTACGTGGATATTTGTGATTTTGCAACGGGATTGAGCAGGTCAGGTTTAAAGGCATTTTTTTTGGAGAAATGATATGTTTTAGATCACTTGCTGGGCAAGTTTTGCCTAGTGAACGCCCTGGTCACGCTTTGTTGGAACAATGGAATCCACTAGGTACATTTTCCATGGATTTTATTTTAATAGTCGAATTTCAGGAGTTGTTGGAGTGATCTCAGCCTTCAACTTCCCGTGCGCTGTTTATGGGTGGAATAATGCTCTTGCTCTCGTGTGCGGCAATTCAGTCATTTGGAAGCCAGCTCCTAGCACCCCCTTGACAGCCATTGCAACGATTAAGTAACAATTTAGTTTGTTATAAAAATTTTGTGTGCTTCAGGCTTGTGGCTAAAGTGCTTGAAGAGAATAAGCTTCCCGGGGCCCTTTGCTCGCTCGTTTGTGGTGAAGGTGACGTTGGACAATCTATGGTCAAAGTAGGGTTTTAATTTAGTTCTTTTTCCATAATGAATTATAGGACAAGCGAGTAAATCTTGTTTCATTCACCGGATCAACTGAAGTGGGACGAATCGTCGGACAACAAGTTCAAGGTCGATTCGGAAAGGTGTGACTTTATAATAAGCTTGGATAAAGAAGACTAACTATAAAGATAATTTATGATAATGTCGCTATATGGACAGGCTTTTAACGGTGTATCTGTTTAGGTTCTTCTTGAGTTGGGTGGAAACAACGCGATCATTGTGAACGACGATGCCGATTTGAATATGGTCATTCCTGCTGCCGTTTTTGCCGCTGTTGGAACTGCTGGGCAACGGTTTGATCGTAAATTTGATTTTGTGTACAGTACAGTTCTAGTTGCACTACAACCAGGCGACTTTTGGTGCACGAGAGCGTCTTCGACGAGGTAAACGTGAACTTTCAGGCTTTGCACCAAGCCTGTAGCCAGGGCTAGGATGGTAGGGATGGAGTGATGGCTGACCTTTCTCCCTCCTCTTAAAAATCTTTCTGGCTGCGGGCCTTTTTGCACTCGCTTGTTTAGGTCGTTGATAGAATGAAACGAGCATACGCACAATTCGAAGCACGAATTGGAGACCCCCTTGAAGCCAATACCATCGTCGGACCTTTGCATAATGATGTCGGAGTGATGAAGGTAACTCTGCTTTATCCTGGAGTGTCAATAAAAAATGTTTAGTACAAATCAACCATCGCGGAAGCGGTTGCAAACGGTGGAAAAATTGAATATGGAGGAAAGGTAAGCCGTTGATCGATAACTGATTACTGCAGAATTAATCTGGATAAGCATAAACCCTCACGATGTTTATTTTTTAAAGAAATAAATAAGTTATTGTTTTAGATTCTGGAACGTGAAGGAAATTTTGTTCTTCCAACTATCATCACCGGATTGAAAGCTGATTCTCCCGTCGTTCTTCGAGAGACCTTTGCCCCAATCCTTTACGTGATTAAAGTCAAGAACTTGGACGTGAGTTTGAACGACTCCTTTTTAAAAAATCGCATTTAGGAGGCAATTCAAGTCAACAACAATGTCGCTCAAGGATTATCGTCATCGCTCTTCACCAACAACATTCAAAATGTCTTCAAATGGATTGGGTAAGCAGCTCTTGCTGAGTAATTACAAATGTACTTTTGTATCTAGACCTGAAGGATCGGATTGTGGTATTGTGAACGTTAACATTCCGACATCTGGTGCGGAGATTGGCGGTGCTTTTGGTGGTGAGAAGGTTGGTTATTTTCTGATTATATTCAAATGAAGATAATTTAATTCTTTAGGAAACGGGAGGTGGCCGTGAATCGGGTTCGGATTCCTGGAAACAATACATGCGTCGATCGACTTGCACAATAAACTATTCAAAGGAACTACCATTAGCTCAAGGGATCAAATTCGAATAAGATTGACAACATTGTTTTCGCATAATATTTAGTTTTTGACTTTTACTTTGATGATTGTGTATCTTTTGTGCATTTAAAACCGGTTAGTTTTGCGCACGATTGTCCGACATGTGGTTGTTTTAGTACTCCAAACTTGTTAGATTGTTCCAATAAAATTTTTATTAATTGTTGTTGAATAAGCGTACAATTATTGCGTTATGAAGCTCTGAAACTACCTAAAGCTTGAAAAGGATTGAGAATTTTGTCCCATAATTTGCCTATGTTACCGTAGTTTTTTAGTTTGTCCCTTTCGCTCGCTAATTCTCCAAAAATTTTCTCTACGGAAAAAGCGACTGAATATTCGAATTCCCTTCTTTGTCAAAATTGATTTTACTTTCTCATACTGACACTAATATTTTCGTTATTACAGAAATTTATTGTAATGGATGGTGGCTCGACTCCAGGAAATGCAGCAGGATCAGGTAAGAGCTTGAAATGATTATGAAATTTGCAGTGCAAAATTTACACTTGGGTATTTATTTTGGACCAGAAAATATCTGTTCTCAATCAAATTGCTATATTCATCTTTTGATAAACCCGTTAAATCAAAAACTAAAGCGAGAATCTTTATCCATGAGCTTTACCAATTCAATTTTAAATATTTAGGCTCTGCGATGAAAATCAGCTCGATGATTTATATCTGCGGTGAATGTCATGCAGAAAACGAAATAAAGCCGAAGGATATCATTCGATGCAGAAATTGTGGTTACCGAATTTTGTACAAGAAACGTTGCAGGTTTGCTTTTTATCACGTTATCATAGCAAGTTTCTATTTCAGGAAGCTCATGGTCTACGATGCTCGTTGAATCTTTTATCTTTAGCTGTTGCTGATCTCGGATTTCTAGATTTTTACGCTCTTAATTTGTTATTGTGTTGCTTTTATTCATTTTTGTTGTTGTTTATTAAAATTTTGTCGGGTATTCGATAAATTACAGGATGCAAATAGACGGCTCCAATGAGCGGCACATTCAAGTGTCGTTCTTCATAAAGAACGAGAAGTAAGTGTTAAATCCATGGTTTTGGGAATTACTGTTTTTATTTTAGAGAGATCTCAATTCCGGATGATGTTTTTGACGTTCCAACGACAGCAGACAGTGAAAACTTGAATGCACTTGTTAATCAAAGCATCAAACAAAACGAAGGTAAGGCTTTAATTGAAAAACTTTATTGATCCTCCAAGCCATAAAAACCATGCAAAATTTTAGATGATTGGACGGATACGAAATTCGAACTCTTGATTGGCGAGACTTTTCTCCGGAGCACGCTGAACGAATTCATCGAGGAATATTCAGTCGACACGGTTAGTACTTGTTTTTGTGATTTTTGACATTATGGGAATTTTTAGGAGCATGTTGTGAAGATTGAGTGCATTCTTGGATTGGAGCCACCAAAGCCACTTTTCGATTTACCAGCCCCCGACTGGATCAGTAGCGTTCATTCTTTCAACAAATAGTTGAGTTTTTACCTTTTTTTGCTAAATAAGTATTTTTAGTGTTTTGGCCACAACTTTCAATGGAGAAATATTGGTTTGGGACCGAAAAGGAAAGAAGATTGCACAAGTAAAGAGTTTTAAAATAAAACGTACTTATTCTTGAGATTTAGATTTCTAAGGATTCCGGAACTGCTTACAAGTGCTCAGAAATTATTACATCACCGAAAGGTTTGTTTTTTTTTTGTTTGACAATACAGATAACTTTCAGGAGATTCAATTGATGGTCTTACATTGGCGGTCAGTGGAGAAAAGCCAAGCATATCTATTCTGGAGGTAAGATTCGTGGTATCTGTTTTTTATGTTATGCTTTTAGTTTCGAGGGAAAATGGCTACAACTTTGCAACAACTTAGAGGACATGAAAGGAGTGTGAGCTCTATTGCGACTAATAAGGTTGAGCTTTTGAAAATGTTCATAACATATTTGGTTAAGGACAAAACACGGCTGATCTCTGGAGCGTTTGATTCGCATTTAAAAGTTTGGAACTTACAAGGTAAAACTTTATATTGTGGTATCAATTTTTTTTTCTTAGAAAGCGCCGGCTCAATTGAGAAGCCAACTGAAAGCAATGATAAATCGAAGCGTAAGAAGGAAAACTTTGTAACCAAGGTACATTTTCAAAATTTATTACCAGCGGTATTTTTAATTAGTTCGAGCATAATCCTAAATCCATTCAGGTTCCAATGGTTACTCTCGGTGGTCATAAAGATGCTGTCGTCGCAGTGAAATGGTCTGCTTGGAATGACGCTCATTGTGTCTCGGCTTCTTGGGATCACTCAATCGCTGTCTGGGATCTGGAACTTGCTGGCGAAATTTCAAGAATAAGACATTCAAAAGTAAGTATTAACCAATCAATTGATGAACCTTTGGCACAGTTTCGTAGTTAAGCTGTTTTAGGCGTTCACTTCCATTGACGTACATCAAACAACTGGATTGGTGATTTCTGGATCAGCTGATTCGATTCCACGACTATTTGATACGAGGAGTACTGGTAAATTACATCTCATTTAAACTTTATGATTTTGGATTTGCAGAAGGCAGTTTGGTAAAACAATCGTTTGTTGGCCATACCGGATGGATCTCTTCAGTGAAATGGCATTATGCGCAGCCGAATGTTTTCATTTCTGGATCGTTCGATTCGGTTGTAAAACTATGGGATATTCGGTAAAAAAAAGCAATAAACAACGTGCTTATATCGCCTTTATTTTAGAAGCTCCAAAACAAGTTTATATGATCTACATGGACACACTGATCGAGTGATGTGTGTTGCGAGTGGAGATGATGGTTGGTGTTCATTTATCAATTATTGCAAGAAAATTACTAATGTATAAACTACAAATTTTCTTTTAGCGACAATTCTTTCTGGTGGTGCAGACTCGACGGTGAAAGTTTTCGGACAATAGGAATCATTTGACTTTTAGTTGTTTATTTACACACTTTTTGTTGTTCCGCCTTGTTAAATTTGTTATTGTTTTTGTTGATAAATGTTTTTTTTAATAACGTATGGTTATTGCAAAGGTTTTTTGCCTTTATGTTTACCTCTATTTTGAACGTTGCAGTGTGTTTTAAAAGATTGTATGCCATTCTATGCCTTGCTCAGTCATTGAGTTAATCTGAAATCTTGCGCACTTTATTTCATGTCCTGACTAAAGTATTTATATTTGCAGTATTTGTTAAACTTTTTTTTATTTTTAGGTTTTCGTGAGCGAAATAAATAAAACAACGCGCAATCATGGGGAAGGGCTTTCAGAATTTCATGTTGGTTTTTATCGTTTTTTTTTTAAAGTATATGATAGGAATATAAAACTTCTTTTTTAGTCATATAAAATAAAAAAATAGTTTTTAAGCAGATAAAATGAAAAGATTGTATAAAAGTTTGCTATAAATACATATATAATAATAAAAAGTATAATTAATGAAAAAAAAATCTATAATGTATAATTTTAGGTCCAAAAAGGACTTCCATCCGTCCGCATGGTGGAACTTGAAAAGAGTAAGTTCACAATTTAATCTTTATTTTTGAAATAAATCCCTAAACTTAAGTGCAAAATCTGGTTTTTTAGGTATGGGAAGCACGAGAGGTGAAATCAAAGAAGGATCAACGAGAAGAGGAAATGCGAGTTGCCTATCAGAAGGAACAAGAAGTCCTCAACAACAAAGCCCTGCTTGGAGACGAAAAAGCAAAATTGGGTCTTTCCTTTATGTATGAAGCGCCGGCCGGAATCAGTAAAAAGTAAGTTCCACTCTAGGGTTTTGTTTAACAAGACTTTTTTAATTTACTAAAGCTCCAACTCAACTAAATATTAGTCTTTTCAAACTGTTTATGATAAATTCTATAAGGCTTGGAAATTTTAGAGAGGAACCCAAAGAAGAACCGAAGTTTGAATGGCAACGCAAATATCAGGCACCTCGAGAGGAATGGGCAAAAGGAAACGAGTTGATTCAAGATCAACCTTTCGGAATTCAAGTAAGTCTAAATTTCTCAATTTTTAATGTTGAAATTCAGGTTCGCAATGTTCGATGTGTGAAATGTCACAAATGGGGCCATTTGAATACCGACAGCGAATGCCCATTGTTCGGAATGAGTGGAAACTACGAGGATAGTGGATGTATGTTTTAAAAGTTTTGCTTCTAATAAGTTTTGTATTTAGATGCTAACAACCCATCGGATCTAATCAAGACGGCCAGAAAGGAGAAACTTGTAGCTGAAAGGAGTGCTCAACGAGAGGTTTGTGTTACCTGGTTATTTGTAAGTAAAAAAAATTTCAGAAAGATCAGAACCAGCTAAATGAGGAACAGCCTGACAGAGTGCAATTGGCCGAAGACATGCGCGAAGAGCACGGATTCCGCCTAAAGGGAAATGTGCTTGATGCTTTGAGGTAAGTTGTTGCACGCATTAAAGAATATAAGTTTCATTAAAATTCATTTGCATTTGTTGTAATTGAAAAATGAATTCTCAAGATTTTAATATTTAAATTTAGAATGGATGATCAACTTGCAAGACTCGGAGCCTCATCATCGTCAAGCAAGCCAAAGACGGAAGCTGAGCAAATGAATGAATTCATCAAAGGGTTGTCGAAGAAGGAGATGAAAAAGCTTATGAGGTACTGTGGCTTAAAACATAAAAGCAATGTGGATCTCTTCAGGAAAATACGGGGCGAAGAAGAAGAAACAAAATCGAAGAAGAAAGACAAAAAGGATAAGAAGAAAAGCAGAAAAGAAAAGGTAGCTTATATTATGTGAATAGTTCATTAAGATTTAGTACAACCTGTTAGTGTAGAGATTCTATAAATGCGTTTTGCGTTATAGCAGAAAGAACATTTAGCGTGCTCGCTCTCGTACACCAAAGCGTGCTCGTGTTCGCTCGCCCTCCCACTCTCGGACGCCAAAACGTGATCGACAGGAAGATCGGAGCTCATCTAGCAAACATTCGAACGATAGAAATGTATTCATTTGTTTTCTCAGGATTGTTAAAAAAGCTTTAATTGACCCAGGGTTAAATTTGTTCGGGTGCGTAACTACTTCACCTAGATCAGGGTTAATTTAGGCCATTAATTTAGCTTGTAGTTTAAACAAAAAACTTGTCTCGAGTTAGCAAATGTTTGAAAGTAGCACAAACGACTTTACGAGAAACGTTCCTATAGCTAATAACTCTTTTTAGGAAAGAAGTCGACGCGATCGATAAAGGAATCCCATTCAACGGTTGAAAAAATATTTGGAAATATTTTGTATAGTCACAATGTTTTCTTGTTGTACTTTAATATGACCTTTGAGACAATTATCTTGGAAGAATAAATCTTTGCTGTTAAAACTTTATTTCGCGCAGGATATTTGTTTCAACACAATGTTTACTTGTCGAGAATATTGTAAATGTATTGGATAAATTATTAGCAAGGATCGGTTTTAGAGCGTGGAGTTAAACGATTCTTTTATTTTATCTGTAAATATTTTATTCTCTACTTTATTGTTTGAAAATTATTCTGCTAATTAATGGATCAAGATTCATTTAGAAGAAAGAAAATGACCGGAACGGATAGATATCAATTTCTGCGACAACAAATTGTTCAGTTGGAAAAGGTTGGTAATATCTATAAAAGTAACGTAGCTAATGGGAACTTTGTTATCTAGATCAAATCTAATGCTTGTGATTTAGGAGAAAACCGCCTTACTACAGATGAAACGATATTTGGAAGGAATGAAACGAAACATCGAATTTGAGGTTAGCATATTTTGTGGTTAAATCTTTTGTAAATTTCAAAAATGGTTGGTGAAAAACAAGAAGCTTCTGGCTTTACTAAAGTTTCATTTTCTGCAAAATTTAATTTTTAAACCCGATAATTTAGCTCGAAAAACACCGACTCAGAGGCAACGATCAATCGCATGCCAACAATCCGTCAAACTTTAACGATTCATCGTCACCAACATAGCGGCTCAATAGAGGAATCCTTTGTCATTTTTTTTGTTATTTTTTTTGCTATAGTTATTTTGTTACTAATCACATTTACGGGTAAATAAACTTTAACGTGCTTTCAAAGTCATATTCTAACGTACTCGATCGTGAATATTTTAAAAATTTGAAAACATTAATTTACTTTACATTTAAATTTAGAAATGCCAAGTAAATTTGGCTTTTTCGAGGTTCGAATCGGGAAAGAAGGCCCTTATCGGATAGAGTTTGAATTATTCTCCGATGTGGTCCCAAAAACAGTGCTCAACTTTATTGAGGTAAGGACGAATTTACTAGATAAAGCTTATTAAACTACCGGATCGATGTGCTCGTTTACTGTTTGCCACGCCGTCAGTCGAAAAGTACTGGTTCACTCCTGAAGACTTGATTTTAGTTTTGCCGAGGAACGAAAATTGATGGACGGGTCTACTCCTACAAAAACTCGGTCTTCCATCGAGTAGTCAAGAGTTTCATGGTTCAGGTAGACTTTTTAAAATCTTGTTGATCTTAATTTCTGAGTTTATAGGGAGGTGATATGGTAAATGGCGACGGAACCGGGCGACTGTCGATCTACGGAAAGACTTTCCCCGATGAGAATTTCAAGCTAAAGCACGATAAACCTTATCTGCTTTCGATGGCCAACAGCGTATGTTTCAAAAAGTTATTCCAGCTAGAGTTTAATTCAGGGCACTAATACAAATGGATGTCAATTCTTCGTTACATGTGTGCCATGCCCGCATTTGGATGAAAAGCACGTTGTTTTCGGCAAGGTTGGTTACCAAATTTTCTTGACTAAAAAAAGGCTTTTTAAAGAGTCTTTAAAAACAACATATCGAATAATTTATTCACGACATAAAAGTTCAAGTGGTAAATTCATTTGTTTCTGCACTTCATGGGTTTTTTTGGAATGTAGGCAAAAAAAGTTAATAAATAGCGCATCGATCAATAAGGCCAAAAGGTACAAGTTAATACTCCCAAGGTGTAGTAAAAGCCCAACAAGTTTAAAGGGCAAAAAAAGAGCAAAAGCAAACTTACATTGTCGTCGAGTAATTGCCCAATTGCGAAGGGAAAAGGCGTCGAGTCAGGCGAAATAGTCGAAATGATGTTTTCTAGAGAAAGTTCTCGCTATTTATTTGACGGTTAAATGCTAATTATCTGTTTAGAGACATATTTGTAATTTTCTTGTTTGCAGGTGACCAAAGGGCAAAAAATTGTCGATCGTATTGAATATGTGGACGTCGATAACAAAAGCAAGCCACTTGCTGATGTAAGTTTGAAGTTTTTATTTCTTAATTAGATTTATTCAGATTATCATCATAAATTGTGGAGAAATGAAATCGCCAAGTGAGAAATCTTCAAAGGAAAAGGAAAAGCCAAAGAAGAAATCCGGCAAACGCTCTTCGTCATCTTCTTCGGATTCATCCGAATCTTCAAGTGATTCTGATGATGGAAAGTGAGTTTCTGATTTTTAATTTTCCATGAATTTCGTAGACCAGAAAGGTTAGTTCAAGTGGTTCGAGGTATAGGCATCAAAGTGCTGGATTTAAAGCTGCCCCGATTTTTGATAGTAAAATTGTATTTAGAAAGCGCAAGAGAAAAACAAAGAAACGAAAAGATTCTTCGAGCAGCAGTGAATCGTCGAGTTCTTCTGAGTCATCGTCATCCGAGGAGGAAAAAGAAGAGGAGGCTAATCAAGAAAAGTATTTTATTATAATTTTCGTCATATAGTATCTGTTTAGAGAAAACACGACTGCGGTAAAAATCTCCGACATACCTGACATGCCGGCTGAAAAGAATTTCCTCTATCGTCACAGCAAAACACCAGAACGAAAACCGAAAGACGGAGAAGAGAAAGATGAGAAACGAAAGGAGAAAAAGCGTTTTGGGAAGGACATAGATCGGGTAAAAAAATTAGGATATTGATATCATTATTTTCAATTTTTTAGAGAGATCGGGGTGATCGTCGCCGATCTCGAGAACGTAGCCGTTCGCGTGATCGTCAAGGGAGACATGAACGAAATGGAGGACGTCTATCCGGGCGAATGGCTTTCCGAGTAAGTGTATCTTAAAAGTTAACTGCAATTGTTATAGCTTGTAAATTGTTACCTGATGTGGAGGCAAACTTAATTGATACCGTAAATACTGTAATTGAAGGGCACCCTTCCCATACAAAATTGGCCGCCCAAAAAGTCACTACTTTTGAAAAAGAGTTTGACTGAAAAGTGCTTAGAATGGTGGATATGGGCCATATGTATAACCTGGGTTGGCAGTAGAATTGAAAAGGATCTAAAAAAATTTCAAAAATAAAAGTGTAAAGGGAAACCCGAGAGGTCGAGCTCCAGGGGTCAAAGCTGGAAAATTTTTTCTTGTTTTAAACATGTTTTTCGTTTGTTTTAGAGCATGTCCAATCGAGCTGGAGGGATTCTAAAAGATTTAAAAAAAATTATACATGGTTCCCCTTATGTGATTTTCTTGGGGAGTCCGAAAAAGGATAGAGAAAAAAAATAGAAGGACATGCTCTTCAATTACAGTATTTACGGTACGAAACTGTCTTACATGACATATAAAGTAACCTTTTAGCGTTCACGTTCTCGATCTCGCTCTCCAAGACGCGACGTTGATAGGGGGCATTCTAGCAGTGGCAAATCTGGCGATAAAAAGGTATTTTTGAACCTGTCTTATCGTCATGAGCAAACGACTCCTTTAGATTCGTGGTCGCGGTGTGTCAATGTTCTACTCAAGTGTTGTGAAAAACGAGGAACCTCACCGTTGGACAATTGCTACGGTAAAATTGTGATAAATTCTCATCGGAAATCTTTTCAGAATCGTACTCAAAAGTACAGCGATTTCATCAAGAAGAAAGAGGAGGCGGACGAGGAAAAAGCTGAATAATTATTTAGATTTCATGTTGTTTCATTGATGCTGTTCTTTGTTGGTATATTATTTCGGTTGTTAAGATAATTAATCACGTTCTGAATAAATTTGCGTTCCAAAATTGTTGAGATAAAAATGCCCTGTTATACCTCAGATAGAACATGCATTATATTTTAAATTCAAGTGTACAAAGTACACGGTAAGAAACTGTTTTGATCACAGAACCGTTGCAATGTTTATTTTAAGATTTTATGAGAGTTCACGCGCAAGCTGATGGCCGTACCCACAAGAAAGTCATCAAAAGATGTTCGGAAAATTTCGAGGTAACCTTTGGAACGGTTTAAGCGTTACTAAGATGTTTAAAAGTTGTTTTTGTTTCAAATATAATTCAATGCTACGGATTGGACATCCTTTTCAAATTTATTCCATAAGAAGATCTTTTTTTTCTTAAAATCTAATCAATTTTTTTTGTTTTAACCTATTCTAATTCAGATCTCATCGGTTCTTTCATTCAACGAGTTGACGAAGAGGTGTTTTTCAAGAATTTTTGTCGACAAGTTTATATCCTAATCTAATGTTTTATTAAGTGAACAATCAATTTCTTTTAGAAGACGCGCCTCCTTTGAATCAACATCGAGTTTAAACATCGCAAGTATTAAAGGTAAGATAGCAAACTTTTGATTAAAACCTGTTTACATTTCAGTTTCACCCCGAATCCCCATTCTCAAATGTTCGTCAATCAAATCATCGCCATCTCAAGAAGAAAAATGGTTGGGGAAAGCAGGAATTTTCATTCATTTTCATTTTAGTTCAATTTCGAAATTGATTGACGATGAAAATTCATTGGATTTTCGTAAGTTTTCTTTCAAATTTCAATGTCAGCTTAAAATATATAGATAATCGCAGTTTTTTCCCAATCACGGTCATGAATCTTCTTGCAATTGAACATTTAGACTCAATCTCGTATTGCGAATCGAATAACGAGAAAGAGAATGTGAATCTCTTCGACGAGGTCATCTCACCATTCAAACGTCGAACGATTTCTAAAGGTGGCGATTAATACTTTTATTTCTGGGTCAATTTGAATTTTTTTTATAAATCTAAGACTTTAGGAGGAGGAAACAAGACGAATCGCTCATTCTCCAAAAAATCGGTCGTAGCCTCGCGAAAAAGTACTCTAGAATCAAAGGTATGCTAGTGATGTGAGTAGATTTATTGTTTTGAGGTTAGGCTGCAATTTGCCAAAGCACAAAAAGAGAGGCTCAAAGCGAGTCCAGCATGGAGTCAAAGGTATTTAATTTAAATTTTGAAACTTTGGACTTTGCTTTTATTTTAGCCAAATTTACTACAACAAAGGATCATTGACGAAAGAATAGAAGAAACTCCAGAGAAACCATTCAGGTTCAACCTTTGAACATAATCTTTATAAATTTTCTCCAGACTCTCAGATTCTCTGATTCCATCGCCGAGTAAAACACCGGAAGCTTGGTAAAAATTTATTTTTTGATGCAAAAAATGTGCTTTTAGTTTCCTTAACTTAATCGAAGATGATCTCTTTTTGAGCGATGAAGACGTTGATCGACCAGGAAAAAGGTTTGTGGTTGCAATTTAGGGTAAATTTTAAGAATAACGAAACTTGCTTGGTAGCTATGCTTATTGCATTCTGATAAGTTTTACATATTTTTGAATTTAGCGACTCTCTTCTGATAAAGACGATGGATGAAGGGAATTCTGTTTTCTCGAACGAAAAGCTACAATCGATAAAAAGCAGCACGAACATCGGAGAAATTTCGTGCAAAGCAGAAACGCTTTCCAGCTTTTTCACGGCTTCACAGGTGGATTTGAAAATGCTATTAATATTTAGATCATTATCATTCTTTTAGTTCAAATGTCCGGCAACACAAGAGAATGAATCTCCGAATCTTCCACTTCCATTTGAGGTGAATTGTGTGACTTTCAATTTCTAACACCATTTTTCTTAGATTTTCTACACTCCACCAAAGCCATTCTCAAATTTTACCCAACCAGCCACGCTCAAACGGGAATTGTTCGATGATTTGGAGGAGAGTTCGCCGATCAAATGGCATAATCCATGTGCGAGTCAGGAAACGATTGTAAAGGTGTGTGCTTTTTGAAACACATTTTGCTACTTTTTAAATATCTTGGCATTAGGCAGAAATTCGTGTTGTGTCACATAGATCATTTGCTTTTTAGAATGAACCACAAGTGCCGGCGCCTTTAATACGACGACGGGGAACAATCGAATCGGACATTACAATTGTCGATGGGCCCACCCAACTAGCCGCCCGACGAGGATATGAAATTGATGAAAGTAGTCAGGTTGAATGAAGATTTTCGTTCTTTGACAGCAATTTTGTTAGTTTTTAACCGATTTGATAGCTGTAGATTGCGTTGATTGATTGCAACAATCTCTAAATTTTCTCTAAACCTCTAATCTCTAAAGCTTCAAAACCAAAAATTTATTTAAGGGATCCTCTCGTTCGAGTTTCAACGAAAATGCGGAGAGACGCTCATCGATGTCACTTTTTATCGGATCGAATCACGAGCTGCCACCTGGATTTGATGATGCGTTTAATGCGACAAATCCTCATGAAACTTCTTTTCGGTATCGTTTTAAGTGACACCTGTTTTTGTAAATTAAAAGCTGTTATGTTTGAGTGAAATAACAAGCCTATAGAAGTTTTTTGGTGCAAAATCTAAAATGAATAGGAAAAACTCTTTTAAAGTATGAAATCAACAACAAAGTGTTCTTCTTAGACGTCGTGCACTGACCGGTTTGCCGCTCACCTTGCAGAACTATTTTTCCGCGAAACGCTCCGAACAGAATATCGAACGACGAAAGCGGCAAACGAGAATGACAGCTATCGATTTGGTGATTGACGAGAACAAAACAAGGCAATGCTGGGGAGTTGAGGTGCTTTTTTGAGCTTATCAGATCGGGAAAGACGTGTGTTTCAATGTTTGACATTTCAAGCAATCGATCCTCATTCAAATCCAGTTTAGAAAATTTCGTCATATTGCAAAACGTCAGAACTGGGATTGCTAAATTGTTTTACTGTTGTTGTTATTGTTGAAAATTTGGAATTAAAATTCGATTCTTCTAAAGCCAAACCAATCTTAGGCTGCTTACACATTTTCACATTTTATTTTAGTTCTTGTCATCTTCTCGCGGTGAAATCATTCGTCGTCCATCGAAGAATTCGTCTCGTCCCTCGGATAAAATTCATTCCACATACAATTCTCTTCGATTATCCGATGCAAATGAAGTAATAATTGATCCGACTTTTCTCTAATCTTTTAACAAATTTGCTTAACCGCTTTTTCATTTGTGTTATTTAAAGTTTAAAGTCACGGGCTTTATATTTGTGATATTTGTATCTTTTTCCCCCCATCTGCACTCAATTTTACTGATATGTTAAATAAATTTAATTATTTCGCAAGCAGCATGTAACGTTTTCTTTAAAGATTTGCCACAAATGTGCGAATGATTTTTAGGGGAGAAAAAAAAGTGATCCCAAATCCGGCGAGACTCCCGATTGCGGCAAGCAGAGAACCGGAATTTTGATCAAATCCGGTAAATGAATCCATTTATCCCCAACAGATCTTTTTCTCCATTACAATCAGATATCCCGATATGAGAGCTAATGATCTTGATAGATATTTACAGCTATCTATAGCTATAGCTGTAAATAGTTGTCAGCTAATAGCTATAGCTGTAAATAGTTATCAGCTAATAGCTAACCTTGATAACTAGCCTTTTGTCAAAGTTTTCTTTAAAGTCTAAAAGACATCTATTTTTAGCGATCGTACTCGAATCGGCAGGAATCCACAAAACCCGAAATTTCTTCATTTCTTCATCTCTACCAAAAATGCGCCTTCTATGGGAAATCTCGTGGTTTTCTCTCTTCTCTTCCATACTATTTCTACAAGTATTCGCTGAAATGAAAGATTTCTTCGCTTTGGATGAAGACGATCAAGATTTCTCGCCAATTGAGGAAATGAGTGGAAGAGGTGAGAGAATTTTGATTTTTTAAAAAAAAACACTACCTAAGCTAGCTGAAAGTAAACTTTAAGTGGCTGAAAACAATGTTTTTTTTCTTAATTTTCAGTTCTCTGGGATTCCTCCCTTCGAAATCATTTCTCACCGCATTCTCGCGATTTTGTTCATTCACCTGTGATCTCTCGATCGGTGCGCCGGAAACGATGCTCTTGTGGATGCTCGGGATGTGAAACGTTTCCGAATCGACCCTGTTGCTCAAATGGTTCGTTTGTTTTTTTGAGGAAGCCTTGATTACAACAGCTTAATTATCGTTTTAACTCTAGCACTGTGGATAAAGTTAGTTCCTTAGTTAGTTAGTTAGGATAAAGTTAGTCGGGTTTGACGCTGTCCCTTCTTTTTTTTTCCGTTTGCCGTTTGCCGTTGGTAAGCTACGTATTTGCTTTGCTCGTATCTTAGCTTCTTAGCGTCACAAGCCAAACTCCACCCTTTTTTTCCGTTTGCCGTTGATAATCTACGTATTTTGCTCGTATCTTGACTGGATTTTATTTGAAAAATGTTGAATTTTCTTTTATTTGATTCGAAAATTTGATTTCAAGTCGAATGAAATCAAATTTTCGGATCAAATGAAAGAAAATTCAACATTTTTCAAACAAATCCAGCCAAGATACGACCAAAATGCGTAGATTATCAACGGCAAACGGAAAAAAAAGGGTGGAGTTTGGCTTGTAACAAAAAAAATCTGTCAGTTCTGTTGGCAATTGAAGATTTTTCGCCTTTTGCCAGCACAAACCCTTCGATTTTAACTATTTTGACTATCATTTGGTGCAGAATGAAATTGAGCGTCGAATGATCCCAAAAACAACTCAAAATTTAATATCCATGCAAAGTTATGAGGCAAAAGGTTGACCGGGGCGGGATTTAGGTTTTTAACCAACAACTTTGCGTGGATATTAAATTTTGAGTTGTTTTTGGTAGCATTCGACGCGCAATTTTATTCTGAATCGAATGATAGTCAAAATAGTTAAAATCGAAGGGTTTGTGCTGGCAAAAGGCGAAAAATCTTAAATTGTCAACGACAAACGAAGGAAAGAAGAGGCGGAGTTTAGATGGTTGGGATAAAGTGCAAAAAAAGAAACAGAAAAGTATTGTACTGTCAACTCAGTAAACAGTTATTGGAATGAAATGCGTCAGGGATGACTGTTAGCCTTAATCACTGCATTCCCTATTCAACTGCTTGGTTCAGTAAGATCCAAGCAGTTGAACAAGTAGTAAGCTCTTGATTTAGTTGATCTTTATGCCCGAGCTTAATGCTTAATGCTTAATGTAGTTGAAAAGCGCTTAGACAAGTATGCTATTTTATCTTTGCACTACTTTGCATTTGCAAAATTTGCTATCAGAGTGCACATCGATGTCACTAGATTTGACCGCTTGAATCTTACTGAACCAAGCAGTTGAATAGGGAATGCAGTGATTAAGGTTAACTTTGCAAAGTAGTGCAAAGATAAAATAGCATACTTGTCTAAGCGCTTTTCAACTACATTATTTCAACTAGCACCTCGGGCATAAAGATCAACTAAATCAAGAGCTTACTACTTGTTCAACTGCTTGGATCTTACTGAACCAAGCAGTTGAATAGGGAATGCAGTGATTAAGGCTAACAGTCATCCCTCACGCATTTCATTCCAATAACTGTTTACTGAGTTGGCAGTAATGAATGCGCTGAAATCACAAAAGCAAAATCTAGAGTGTTGCTCTTCTAAACCCCTCCCCCTCGCCTGTTGCCCTCCTCCACCACCACCAAAACCCTGTTGTCAACCGGCGTTTGGCCCTTGTTGCCCATCGTGAGTTCCGAGATTTTTGTGCTATTTGAAGATTAGATCTTTTGACATTGAGAATACTCACAAGTACTCCAAAGGGGAATGTCAATTGCATGCGATCAACAAGGGAATGCCAAATGAAATGAGCAGAATTCAACGCTGATTCCGAATCTGCTTTCCGTTTTTCCTATGGAGCACTCTGTCAAAAATTATAAGCCTACAAAGTTTTGTATGCGATTTCAAAATCACCGAGTTTATCAGCGGATTTCCCAGGGGGTTTCGAGAGGCACTGGTGGCTGAGTGGCAGTGCGTTGGGAGACGATGCTAAACCCTCCGGGTTCGAGTCCGCTCTCCTACTTTTTTCATTTGCTTTTCTAAATTTGTGAATTTTTGAGATTGAGTTTGAGTTATTTCTATTTCTAACCTTAGGAGGGCAATGACCTTAAGAGCTCAAGAGACAGTGGTGGCCGAATGGCATTGCGTTAGAATACAAGGCTAAACATCTCTGGTTCAAGTCCCCCTTCTCCTTTTTTCTCTAGCTTTTCTGAATTTGCAAAGTTAATCGTTGTCCCTTTCAAATAAAAGCTTATTTTAGAGTATTTTTCATATAAATGTTGACTTTTAACTATTAAAATTAAAAAATGACATCAATGACCTTGATGCCAATATCGTCGTTGAAAAGAATGAAAATCCGCTTATAAACTCGTTTTTAAATATCAAACAAAACTTTGAGCGCTTATAACTTTTGACAGAGTGCTCCAAAGGAGAAACAGAAAGCAGATTCGAAATCAGCGTGAAATTCTGCATCGAATGGAGCATATCATTTGTCCCAACGGACATTCCATTGTCAGAATTCCCTTGTCAGAATTTCCTTCTCAATTCCCTTGCTTTTCAATCCCATTTGCAGTACTCCAAATTGTTGTCCCGGTCCTTGTTGCTCGGGTCGACGACCGCCATTTGATGAGGGAGATGGATTGGGCGAGGAATACGATGAACCCGGAGCACCGGCACCGGTGAGTTCACTGGGAAATGTTGATGTTGATGTTGAATGGTTTAAATTTCATTTCATCTCATCTACAGGAGCAACCGATTCCCCCAAAAGCTTGTTGTGCGGCGGCTGTCCCTCCAGCACCCCCACCGCCACCGCCGCCTCCACCACCACCACCAGGTAAAAGACGAAGCACTGGCAAGTGACAAGTGACAAGGGATCAACTATTTGTCTAATTTTTAGCTAGGTTTACTGTAGTTTTTTGGCTTTTAATCTTTGAATTGACTGGGCTTTTTTTTGATATTTTAGTTTCTCTTTTTGAAAATTAGACATTCCCAATCTGGAATTGGAAATTTCCCAGTCGAACCTAATTCCGCCTTTGTTTTCTCGACCGTTTCTTGTCCGATTGCTCTGAAATTTTGTCTACAAATAGAAAGACACATTTGCAGCTTATAGACAAAATTTCGAAACAATTGGACAAAAAATGGCCGAGAAAAAGATGAAATTCGGCGTTGAACTTGGACTTGAAATTTCCCGAAATTACCCGAAATTATTGTAAAAAAAATGATTTCTAGATTGCCACAGCATTTTCACAGTGATTAAGCCCCAATACAGTATGCTAGAGCTACAGTAGACCTCACTATAGTATAAGTAATTACACGGGGAATCAATATATATATATATGTGTAGAAAATAAAATCTCCGTCTCACTTTTGGTGGACTTGGAGTAAACGCCCCTCAACACCAGAAACTACACGAAAATACAAGAATTTTTTGTTTTACCACTTTTTATTTGGCTCAGCCGTTTTTTCTAAAATCGAAATTTTAGAAAGTGGCAGTAAGAGCTTATCAGCTAAATACTTTTAGCTTTACATTAGACATTCCAATACTTCTGTATCTTTTCCATGATAAATGCTAATTTTTTTGTAGTTTACATGAGCGTAGTTTAGAATCTATTGGTAGAGCATTGGTAGAGCGGTCGCCCCGTAAGCGCTAGGTAGGCGAGAGGTCCCGGGATCGAATCCTGGCCAAACTAACATTGGCGTTGTATTCCTAGCTCCTTGTCCAACTAACAAGGAAAGGTCTAGGGTGATGTGGAGATGGAAAATGAGCTAGACCTAGATTTTTAGCTTTTCGCTTAAGTTTCAACAAGGCAAGGCAAGAAGTAGCCAAGTTGCCAATCTAAAAGGTTTTTCAAAAAACGGGAAGAGAGGCAAGAGGAATCGAACCCGCGAGCAATGGACTCGTATCGGAACACACTACCACTGCACCACCGCTGCCATTACCGGCGGCCTTACGAAACCTGTCAAGAATAGATGAGAGTTCAAAAGCACTCAAAGTTTTGGAGGGAATGAAGCTCTTGAAAATCATCCTTCGAGTTTAGAGACAGATTTTCCAAAGGGATTCGGAAGCAGTGCTGGCCGAGTGGTAGTCGGCTAGAATACAAGGCAGAGCATCCCGGGTTCGAGTCCGGAGTCGGCTCTGTTTTATTTTTAAAGGCTCTTCTCTTGTATAATCATTTTTCAATTCCTTTTCAATCAGTCCTTTTCAATTCTCATTCTTCTCAGAGCCCCCAGTTCAATGCTGTGATCAAGCACCAGAAACCTCGTCGCCAAGTCCTTGTGGATGTCCGAATGGAGGTAATTTCTCGCAAAATAATAATCATTTACCAGTTTAGCATAATTTAGCACGAATTTCTCCGATATTCAAACGATTTTTCAGATTGTGGCTGCGGAAAGCCGTGTTGCTATTATCAAAATCCGGCTTGCTGTGCTCAAGTGGGTTGAGAAAAGAGTTGGCCAGGTTTTAGAGGCATTATTCTATGCCCGAGCTTTAGATAAGCCTTTTTTAGACCTCTACAATTGATCTCTGAATCTCTAGGGTCTTCCCTGTTGCCCGCCAATCCTTCCCCTTCCTCCGCCGCTTCCTTGTTGCCTTCAGCTACCATCACCGCAATGTTGCACGCCGGCTCCACCGTGTTTAAGGTAGAATTTGAGTCGACTAGCTAGGACACTAGCTGACTAGACACTGTTTTCCTAACAGTCTCCTGAACAATACTGAAAGCTAGATCTACTTTAAGTGGACTATTTGAATTGGTTATTGGATAATTTGACGGTACTTTCTCGAATCTAGAGCCTGTCCGACTTGTCCATGCCGTAAACGAGTGATGCTTGGGAAAAGAGCACGACGAGATGTGCATTGTGGTGCTTGTGGTTTGTTTCTTTCATTAGATTTGATAAACAAGAGCGAAACTAGTTTATCATCGTTGAAATCAGTGTTTAATCATTGATTTCATCCCGGATTTCATTACGGATTTCATCCTTGATCTCATCCCTGATCTCATCCTTGATCTCATCCTTGATCTCATTCTTTGTCTCATCTTCATCTTCAAATTTCAGCTGACTCAAACGGTTTATCAGCTCCACGAGCCGGTGCTCTCTACGAACGATCGCGTGCTATACGAAAGAGGAGACAAGTTAATGGGGTAAATTTTATACCTAGTCTATCTGATCTATATCTATCTACAATCTATTTATCTATATCTATCTACAACCTAAAAAGTAATCATCTATCTACAATCCGTTTGCACATCATTTCGATGAGCGCTTAGAACAGAAATTGATCGACGAAACAACTGAACGACGAAACAACAAGCCATCAAGGCCATAGATTGAAAAAACAATAACTAGCAGATAAAATTTAATAGTTGATTGCTTTTTCTGATTGCTTGATGAATTGAAAAGTTCTCTTTGAGATCTTTGCTAGAGATCAACGTTTCAATTTCAGCTGAATCTAGAGAATTCTAGACAACCCGAATCACCCCCTTCAATTCAATGACAGCTGGATCTAGAGACTCCAGACAATCGCGCCCATCAATTCATCAAAAGCAAATTGCCGACGATTTTTGTAAACTACTAACAAAGCCCACAAATTCTTGATCGGCTTGAGGTCTTGGCCATTCCAGGAGGCCATCCATGAGACCATTCCATGAGGCCATTCTATTACAGCCATTCCATTACAGCCATTCCATTACAGCCATTCCATTATAGCCATTCCATTACAGCCATTCCATTACAGCCATTCCATTACAGCCATTCCATTACAGCCTTTCCATTACAACCATTCCATGAGGCCATTCCATGAGGCCATCCATGAGCCCATCCATGAGCCCATTCGCTGTCACTGTTTTGTAAGAGTTGCTGGAATGAATGGGGCGCATTGTTCTGTTGAAATTGATAGACTTGTTGAGGGTTTTGTGCCATAAATTGAAGCAAATTTGTGTCCAAAAAATCGACGTAGCTCTTCTTGGCTGTTCATTTCGTTAGAGAGCATTTTGAGATTCAAATTTCTCTGGGCTTGTTAAGCTTATCGAGTCCGGCGAAAGATTGATCGAAATCTAAAGAATGATAAAACAGAACCTAGTCATGTTTAGTATCAAAATGAAGCTCAGAATAAGGGCTTTCGGGGAAGCTGGGTTTCATGCTCGACGGAGCTTCAGGCAGTAGAAAAATCGAAGAGCAAGGCAGACTGTCAGAGATCGAAGAGCAAGGCAGACTGTCTTGCCCGGACTCGTTAAACAGGTCTACTGCAGTACAGTAGACCTTGCGGTACTTACGAAACAGTACAAACACAGGCTAAGGAAGTCAATAATCGAACTACATTACAATAGAGCTACAGTACAACCTACAGTACTGTAGACGTGTCGTAGACGTACTGTAGACGTCGTACACTAGTCCAAACTGAACAAGACTGAGTTTAGCTGTGTCTAGCTGAGTTTAGCTGAGTTTAGCTGCGTCTAGCCGTGTCTAGCTGCGCCTAGCTGCGTCTAGCTGTGTCTAGCTGTGTTTAGCTGCCTCTAGCTGTGTCTAGCTGCGTCTAGCTGTGCCTAGCCGTGTCTAGCTGCGTCTAGCTGCGTTTAGCTGTCCCGATCTTCCTTCTGCAATGCTCAATTCTTTAGCAATGCTCAATTTGTGTCAATGGTCAGCCGAGGGATCGAGTGAAACGACGAGAGAAGAGAACTTTGGTGAGCGAACTTTTTCCAATCGATCGATCCGACCAATCGATTTCATTTCATTTCCATTTTTCAGTGTCAACCGTGCACCTATCTACAGCCACAATACTCACCGAATAATCCCTATCTGAATGGGCAAAGCATTGCTGGGATGAGCCCCGTTGGAGTGCCGATGAAGAAAAGAACGAAACGATCAGCTGGAAAAGTAAAAGAAAAATTATTTGCGCGGCGAGGAGTCGAACCCGAGCAAGAGATGGATAGCTGGCTTTGAAAACAAGCACCTTATCCACTAGGCCACCAGCTCACTGCGAGCCGGCGAGAGAAAAGCTTTTTAAGCAAGGACTAGAGGCTAATCAAGAGAGCAGCAAATTTATAAACAATCCTTTCTAGCGCACTCAATTCCCTCAAAATGAGGAATCAAGTGCACCAGAAAGGGTTTGTTTTCAAGAATTGAGCAAATTGCTTGAGCCGATCTCGATTATTTCCCAATTTCAGTGCCTTCCCCATCCCCAATGCACACTGGCGCCAAGGCGACGCTCAAAAAGAACCCTTCACTCACAAGTTTCTTTTTAAAGAAGAAAAATGGATTTTTATTAGTAAACTGCTAGAAAATTGACGAAATCTAGAAAATAAATACTCTAATAGTACTCCACTCGAAAAATGACGCTGCGGAGTGTCGCGTAGCTCGGAGCATGGCTCGGAGTCTAGCCTAGCTCGGAGTCTAGCCTAGCTTGGAGTCTAGCGTAGCTTGGAGTCTGGCCTAGCTTGGAGTCTAGCCTAGCTCGGAGTCTAGCCTAGCTTGGAGTCTGGCTTAGCTTGGAGTCTTGCGTAGCCTAAGCCTAAGCCTAACTCCGAGAACTAGCTGAGATCCGGAAATTGGGGGTATAGCCCAAACCCAAATAGACTTAGTGCTAGGCGCTAGCCGTTAGCCTTCGCACTAAGTCCAAGCCTAAGCCTAAGCCTAAGCCTTAGCTCAAAGTGTCAAGCTTTGAACACGTTTTTCTCGACACTTGTTTAAGCTACGATGCTCGTTTATGTATCAAAAAATAGCTGAAATTCAGCGCTATTTTTTGATCATAAAAAAATCTTTTGAAAGGATGAGTGCTGAAAAAAAAACTGAAATAGAAATAAATCGAAATAAAATCGGCCAAAAAACTTTTACAACTACGCGACTTTGCTTAACTTTACAACGACTTTAGCAACGTTGGCTAGGGTACTATTAGAGTCTTTACGATAATTATAGCTTCTTTAACAACGAATTTCTATTTAAGCAAGCAATTGAACAACTAAATTCTAAAGTTTATAGCGAATTCTGAAGCTTTTTCAGTACTGCGAGCCTTGTGGTGGGTATTATGGTCGTCGAAAGCGAGAAACCGAAGAAGAAGTCAGGATTTGAGAGTTTCTTTTTTTAAAATCAAGTTTTAGATCTGCATTCAGACGAATTTGAAGAAGAAAGAAAGGGTTTGAAAAAAAGAAATTCATCATTTTCTTCCATAAATTTTAATTTTAGTGCGAAAAAGAAGTGAAAGGAAATGACGAATTTCAATTCGAGGCCACAGAAGAATCGCTGTTGGCCAGAATGAAAAGACAGGTGACACGACTGTTTGTCTGTCTGTCTTTTTGTCTCAGACAACTACGGTAGCTCTTCGGGATTCCTTTGGGATCTAAAATCATTCATTTCTCTGTCCCTTTTTTGTCTCAGACAACTACGGGAGCTCTTTGGAATCTCTGGAATCTCTGGAATCTCTAGACTCTCCAGGCTCTCTAGGCTCTCTAGGCTCTCTAGGCTCTCTAGGCTCTCTAGAACCTCTAGAACCTCTAGAACCTCTAGAACCTCTAGAATCACTAGAATCACTAGAATCTCTAGAATCTCTAGAATCTCTAGAATCTCTGGAATCTCTGGAATCTCTGGAATCTCTGGAATCTCTCTGGAAGCTCTGGAATCTCTCTGGAAGCTCTGGAATCCCTTTGTAACCTAACAATCATTCTAAAGCTAAGAGTACTTAATGATTCCAATCAATAAACCCTACCTTTCAATGGACTCGAAATTCTGGAAATTCTGAACTTCTGGAGATTTTCCAGCTTTCCAGATTTCCATTCAATCGCTTTAGAATCTCAAGCTTACGCTTACTGAAGCTTAAAGAAGCTACATTAAGCGAAAAGCTTAGTGTAGCTTAAACTCAATGAAGTTACAATTGCTCTTGTCTAACAATGGAATGATCAAAGCTGTCGTTGGGATTTCGATCTAGAAATCAAAACGGAACGCTGAGCACGATGGTGAAATCCGTTTTTGTGAATGATTTCACCATCGATAGCCGTTCATCGTACTCGTTCATCGTACTCGTTCATCGTACTCGTTCATCGTACTCGTTCATCGTACTCGCTCATCGTACTCGTTCATTGTACTCGTTCATCGTACTCGTTCATCGTACTCGTTCATCGTACTTGTTCATCGTACTCGTTCATCGTAGCCGTTCATCGTACTCGTTCATCGTAGCCGTTCATTGTACTCGTTCATCGTACTTGTTCATCGTACTTGTTCATCGTACTTGTTCATCGTACTCGATAGGCGTTCCGCCTTCATTTCCAGATCAAAATCCCACCGCCAGATCTGCATTCCTTGCATCCCAGATCTGCATAATTGAATCTTTCCAGGCCTACGACGGAAAAGGTGTGCTCGATCTCGTGAAAGTGTTGAGCAAAACAGTTAATGGGAATCAAGGTATGGAAATGAATGTCTTCAGAGTAAAAATTTGGTTAAATTCATCATAAAGCAAAGCATCTGGCGGCAAGCGGAATCGAACCCGCGAGCAATTCACCGCTATCCGTTTTGAAGTCTAGCACTTTATCCCCTAGGCCACCGCTGCTTTAAAAACGGGCCGGCATGACGCCCTCTTATAGGTGCCTTTGCCGAAACTTTGAACCCGTTTTTCTCGAAAACCAGGACTCAAAAAAAAAAGTAAAAAATACGTATTTCTTAGAATTCTACAGCCGGATTTTCTAGCTAGATCCGGTTTTGAAAATCGCTAAAAAGACAGTTTTCTAGTTAGATTAGATTTTAGTTTGACAAATCTTAGCCAGACTTTTTTTTTTGCTTAAAAAGCATTGTCAGCATTGTCAGCATTGTCATTTCATTAAAGCAACTCCATTTCGTTCTTCAGGCTCTGCCGGATGCATCAAATTCCCGGCTTGTGTGCTGGCACAGAAAAGGCGGCGAAAGAGACACGTCGAGCGAGTCAAACAATACCATAAGTGAGTGGAATGGTGTACTTTGGTGCTTTTGTAAACGTGCTTTGTGCTTTGTGCTTGTAAACGCATTCTCTCTGGTGCAAGGAGTTTCTCATTTTTTCCGCCAAGAAAGACTCATCATTGGAGAATTGAGAAAGAGGAAAGTGGAGAATTGGTGTGCACGAGAAGGAGCTCGTTTACAAGCTTTGAAAACAAAGAAACCTTTAGATCTGTGGGCTGTGGATCTACAGACTACAGACTACAGACTACAGATCTACAGATCTACAGATCTACAGATCTACAGATCTACAGACTACAGATCTACAGATCTACAGATCTACAGACTACAGATCTACAGATCTACAGACTACAGACTACAGATCTACAGATCTAAAGGTGTCTTTAGATCTTTAGATTACAGATCTAAAGCCATCAAAATGTTATCTGCTTTTGTAGCTTCATCCCGAACTTTTAGACAATTCCGCGAATACAAACGAAAGCTCGTCACTCACCGAGAAGAGCACATGCGATTCAAGCGACAATTCTTCGCACCCGATCAGAGTGCGGTGAGTTCAAAGCCTTTCCAGATTTACCTACAAGAAGCTTCTTATTTCTTCTCAGACTAAGCCATTCCTTAATTCCAACCATTCGTTTTCATTTTCTATTTTTCGTGCTTTACGGTGGTGGTCGAAAGATGATCGGGCGGAGGGAGGGCAAAGTTTTTCGCGGCCAACTTACAGCCCATTTTTAAGCATCTTTAACTTGTCAGATCGGAAAGTTTTAACAAGATTTAGATAGCTTAAAATGTCAACTTTCAGAAACTATTTATTCCATCAAAAGTTATTAACAAAAACCAAATTAAAATTAGGCTGCAAAAGCTGGTCAAAAGCTTGGTCAAAAGCTCCCGATAATCGCTGGCCCCCCAATCGCTGGCTAATCGCTGGCTTCCGATAATCGTTCATCGTAAAGCACTCGATTTTACTGCACCCATAATCGCTGTTATCTCTACGCAATTTTTGACGCGCGAAAATTGCGCTGCACGTTTCCAAAGAAGAAACGACAACGAAGGGAATGACAGCTAAGGGAATGAAAGCTAAGGGAATGACAGCTAACGGAATGACAGCTAACGGAATGACAGCTAAGGGAATGACAGCTAACGGAATGACAGCTAAGGGAATGACAGCTAACGGAATGAAAGCTAAGGGAAGGACAGCTAAGGGATTGAAAGCTAAGGGAATGACAGCTAACGGAATGACAGCTAACGGAATGACAGCTAAGCGAATCCTTTCACGGTTTCAAACGTTACTACATAAATTCAGGGTTGTGTCCCGTGTCCCGCTTGGGTGACGATGGCTTTAGCGCAACGAAAAAGAAGAGACGTCTCGCCAGAGGATTTCCCGGTAAACACAAGAGTTTCTAAAGTTTAAGACTTCTAGAGTACCTCAAATACAATACCTTTCAATTTCCTGTATACCTATAGGGTAAATTCCGACTTACGGTATCGAAAACCCTCCGAAATTTTGATTTCTTCTTTCCAGGAAAGCGACGATCACAAATTCACTCTATCCGAGGCGATTCAAGACATTCGACGGCGGAAAGGTTACGAGCCAGGGTTTCAGGTTCGATTTTTTTTCTCTCTACTCTATATAATCTTCACTTCAGACTCACTCACAAATCGGTTCTCACTGTGATCAAACGAGCGATTGTCTGAGTGAAGTCGAATACGCCATCTATATGAAAGTCTATCACACGAGAACGAAAAGAGAAGTCAATCTTTCAAAAAAAAAAAAACTATAAAAACCGTAGCTTTTAAAAGTTCTAAATCTTATTAACAAAAAGCTTTAAAGTAAAGACAAACTAATTCAACGAAATTCTAGACAAAGCGTCGAGGTAAATGCACACAATGCGGCTCGTCTGAAGCATTGCATAAACGAGTGAAGAGAACATTTGGACCCGATATCAACGCATCAGAGGTCAGTTCATCTTAACCGTCAATCACCTCCTTTCAATTCTCAAACGTCAGCTTTAAACTGCAAATGAAAAACTAATTTAGCATGACTGCCTGGCTTTCCCATTGTGTCGAAATCGATTCAAACGAGATGTGAGTTTGAAATTATCTGCTTTCTAAATGGTGCGACAGGGCCACCGTAATCCCGTTCTCTGAAGGGCTCCTTCTAGAAAAATATAAATCGAGAATCTAATCAGTGCTTCAAAATTCTCAAAGTTCCAGCTTTTCAACTGCAACATTTGCACCCCAACACCGACACGCCGAAAAAAGAGAGAACTCGAGGATTTGGTGAGTTTACCTGAAAAGAAGATTTAAAACTTTATCCTGAATAAGTGCATAGACCACAACAAGGGAATTTTAGAATTGCTATCCCTGTCCACAAGGATGAATTTCCAAATAATTCCACTCAAGCGAAACACAAGCGAATCTCAACTACAAATATCAAATACAGTACATATATAGATGTGTGCACATAATAAAACTTTTAAAGTTGACTATGAATAAGAGACATATCACATAAAAAAAGGACACGGGGATGAAAATAGAGGGTAACCGTACTCAAACAAAGGCAAATGATAATGAAAGAATAGAAAAAATGAGTAGATGAGTAGACATGAAAAAGCTAGATAAGAGTTACCCCATGTTTACAACATAAAAGATTTCTCTAGCACCTAAGCCATTCAAAAAGTGTACAAAGCAAAAGAGCTGAATTCATTTTCTCATCCATTCATCGGATTCCTCTTACATGTTCAATTCCCTCAGGCACAGTGCAATGCATTTCGCCTCCGGGCCGACCATTTCACTCCATTTTCTCAGCTTGTCAGTCACCTGAAAAAACAAATATTATATGAATGTTCAAAAACTTGGTACGAGTTGGTTTATTTAAGCTTTGTAAGTTCAAAGCAAAAACTCATCTTACTAAAAAATTTAACAGATTTTCCAGGATTGAATTTTAATAGATTGCTTTAAACAAGGCCAACCAATTGTCAAACTTATGAAAACCCTCACCTCTTCCGTATTCAGATCTGGATTGACGTGTTTAACGTGTTCCCAGGAGTAAATAACCTAAAAAAATGCATTTTGACTAGAAAACGAACAAAACTTTTAAATTTACCTCACGCTTGTAGACAACATTCAGCTTATTAACGTCCATCTTTGTGGCCGACGGCATTTCTTTGCGCCAAATCGTGAAATTTCCCTCATTTGCTGCAAGCATTGGGAGACATTCGCTCAACGGAACCTAAAAGATAAATATCTTTTTCGGAATTACTTAAAAGACTTACCCATGTAAACGAGTGATCACATAAAAGATCGGATGGATGAAATTTCCCCTTGTATCGCATCTTCGGACAGCTGCTGATGTAGTACCCCATGTAGTAATATTTCAATTCGGCACGATGAGGCAACAATTCACTTTGAACATAGGAAATCTCACTGAATAATCGTTTTAATTAAATGTTTAGAACAGAAAACCCTTTACTGTAAAGCCGTGTAAGTGCCAAGGGTCAAGAAAGCATAATCCGGATCATAGAAGAGATATTTGCTTGAAAGACACCTAAACCATCGTAAAAGTAGTGCTGAAAGAGGGCACAAACTTCGGCAAAATATCAACGACACCGACAGCAATGATCTTTCCATCCAAGCGATATTGTTCATGATAAGAGCCAAAGTGGGGTCTAAACAAGACATAAATATCTATTAGAAAGTTTTGACAAAGAGATCAACTTACTCAATTTTATCCTTGGTTTGATCGGTGAGCGGGCTCTTCACCAAAAATCGTTCAAAATCCTCGAATGAGTTGCGCTTGTCTTCATGAATCTGTAAATAAATGGATAGCAGATGCTGATTCCACTTTAATTAGTCTTAGCCTAAATGTAGCTTAAATAAATCCATACCATACTCTGATACTTCTTGTAGAGTTCGAACTCCTCTTGCGCATCGTTGCGATATTCTTCCGAATTAACCGACACGAGACGAACCTACAACATTTGCATTCTTCTCCAAAAAACTAAAAATTACCTCCAATTTATGTTTCCAACTCTCATCCCATTGCGGAAGAAAACTTTCAAGGGTCCTTTTCCGAGCTTTCTCTTTCTCGATTCGTTTGCGTTGCTCTTCTTCGACATTTAGTCCTTTCGCAATCCATCTATTGATAGCTCGTTCACTAAATATTACAAAGTTTTACTTTAATTAAACGGTTTTACCATCTAATAAACTTTTTCTTCTTTACGGGAGATTCATCACTCTCAAGGTGTCGCTTTTTACTGGATGGAGGCTTTGCTTTGGAAACGGTGCCAGAAATGGATGCCTAAAGCAATAAGATAAAATTTTTTTATATAATACATATAAGGAATATTAGCTTTGAGTTATTTTAAGACATGCCAAAGATACCAGAAACCCTATCAACGTCCAACCTGTGCACCGGCCTCTTCGTTCACTTTGCTCTTTGGAATGTGATCGTTCTTCAAATAGTCATTCATCACTCGGAGGACCTTCCGCTGTGTGCGCGATAGCTTGAATTTCGTGACATCAAGTCTAAAGTTAATGAAATATATTTGAAAAATGTCAAAGCGTAGAACAAACCTGATTGTATATTGAGGGCAACACGTTTTATCCATCGTCGGCTTGTAGAGGTAGCGCCCGGATCTAAAAATCACATGACTTCCCATTTTTCTCAAGATTACCTACCGACGCCAGCCACGATCTAATAAAATTTGGTAGGCATTCGGTGTCAGGGAATAGCCCAATGCACCTGAATGTTTCATGTTTAAAATAAAATGGAAACAAAAGTAAGATCGTGAGTGGCACCGCTTTGTTCATTAAAACGAGAATATTTTCTTACCGGTCCCACCCACGATCCAAAATAATTTGCTCGTCCTCCGGTTGCAAGGAAAAAGCTGTTCCACCTAGACTTGTTTACATTACTTTAAGCAAAAATTTTTACAATCCTTGTTAGATTGTTAGCTTTCTATTTATAACTTGCAAATAAGTATTTTTATTAAAACTAAAACCAACCGAAACTGTACGAGTTGCCGGAGTCAACTTTCGAGTCATCCGTAATGCTTACATCTGGGCCTGGCTGCGTCTCCTCTGAAATCATAAGATACAAAATAGGTGAAATGAGTATTTTTTAGTTCAAACTCCAGAGATACGTATGGTTTCTTTTGTTTGAAGGGCTCTATCAACATAATGCCAGTATTAGATCACCCAACGATTCAGCAACCGGCAATCAATTCATCAAATTCCCTTACTTGATTTACTTCGTTGCCTCGATCGACAATAACCACAGCTACCCTTTTCACTCGCCCCGAAGTATTCGACGATTGAGAAATACGCCATCTCTAAAAGTAAGAAATTATATTGTCAATGACCGAACGCTGAGACAATGCACAAATCTAGAAGTATTTACATAACTCCTATTCTATCACAATCTTTCGAATGAATCATATATCGTTTCGGCGTAACCAATCATTATCGCAACAAAACACTTTCCTTTCGTAATTTTAAAATGCCCAGGTACTGTCTCTTCAGGATTTTTCCACGAGTTACATCAAACAAAAACTCAGAAAATGTTTATTCACTAAGCTAGCAAAAACACAACAAAAATAGAGACAATTACAAAACTTCCGCTATCGTTTTCTTTTCCTTCTCAAGACGTTTCGCTTGTCTGGCTGCCTAAAATAATGGGTTAGAAGAATGACATAATAACAAAATTGTGACCTTCTTTTCCTCGTCTTGTTTTTGTTGAAACATTACTTCAAAGCGTGGATCTTTCGGGTCAATCCAATAACCAAAGTACTCCTAAAAAGCAAGTTTCCGTGGTAAGACTTTAATCCAAAACCTGTATTTCGCGGATCTTCTTCTCCAGTGCCACCTCCTGAGCATCTTTTTCTTTCTCCTTCTTTACTTGACCAGCTTGATACTTGGCGAGTAATCCGGGGTAACGTTTCTCATTAGCTTCCAACTCGGCTATTCTAAACTTTTACTTTCTGTTACGCTTGCTTCATTTTACATACCTATCTTTATCCTTCTTTTTCTTAGCAGCCTCCAACGCTTTGACTTCTTTGAGCACCTCCAAATAATGACGGTAAAACCCTATTGCTTTCTCTTCCTCGATTTCCTAAATAAGAAAATGATCAAAAGTACTTGCAATTTTCTCACCTCAATAGTCGGCCAACATTGTCGGACATCAACACCACTCTCGAGACCATAAGTTCCAAATCTGTAAAAAGGTGTAAGCTATTAGGTTGATGCATAAGTCTTTTTGTTCCTTTTCGTCTGCCGTTTCAAGCCAACAAATGCACCAATTAAACTACGATTGATTTCATTAGAAAAACCAATTATTTTTCTGCAAAATAACATTAAAACGGGTTTAAAAATATTTTATGCCTGGATTTTCTTGAGAGTATGAAGTCGGGTAGTCAAAAAGGGCTAACTCGATCATGCGGTTTAGACACCTTAGCTAAAGAAAACCTATCTTCGTGTCAATAGATAAAAGATAGAGAAAAAAAAGTTTGATATTTCGCCAAAATTTCAGAGAAATTCATTCAGCCAATTTTTCCGTAGAGTTTTTATAGATTTTTACGAAAAAGGCGTTTTTCACTCTCGAATTTGCTTGAAAGTGAACCGAAATTGATTTAAAAAGATGGAAATTGAACAAAAAAACACTTTTTTTATAGAGCAAACTATAGATTAGTTGGTGAATTTGTTACTTTTTAACAGAAGTACGAAAAAAACGAAAAGACTTATGCATCAGCCTATTAATTGATCATAAAATCAAAGAAGGTTAAAACCTTTCTCTAGCTGCACTTCTCGTTTTTTCCCATTCAAATTCGACTGGAGGGATTCCCCCGGCAGCAATAATTCGATGGCGAGGCTTCATGCTAAAACAAGATTTGTAGGCAAAGACAAATTGGCTAAACTTACTGAGAAACATTCAATGACGCTTCCTGTCGATACGCATCATATGTTTCCTCGGGAATTGCTTCGATCTAAAGTTTAAAGACATTAATGTTTAATTTGACAACAAATAGAATTTACTCGGGTGTGTGCGCAAAAAAGATACCCGTGTTTCCGAGGTCGATGCGTACTTACAACCAGAAGACCATAACAACTTCGACAAACGAACTCTGAGCATTCTGAAAATATATTCATCAAATATGACTCTTTGGACTTTGTTAATGTTAGAATATTCCTCAAATGCTAAAACATAAGTGCTCCAAATCTTTCATTTGAAAAAATATTTATTGACTGTAGATTTTATGAGAAAATAAGAAGATAACTGGGAGATATACATAGTGAGATACTTGTGACCCATATTTGCAAAAAGAGAGTACCAAAATAAAAACATTCAAAGCGAAACCAAATAGATAAGTTAGGTTTCAGTCGGCGTTGGCTCATCAGTATCATCGTCGTTGTAGATGTTGTCGGCCATTTGCCAGACCTAAAATATTTGTGTAAGAAAAAAAAATCATTAGTTGCATTGTAGTTAAGCTACTTTGCTAGTTATACCATTTCAAATTTTACCTGCATGACATTATCCTCGGCCACTGAACAAATAAGCCAAGGTTCTAAAGTTACTAGTTATGAATGCAAAAGTTATAAAAAAGTTACCATTGGGATTCCATGAGAAATCGCTCACTTTTGCCGTGTGACCACCATGAATGAAGAGCAACTCCGGAGGTCCATCCTAAACAAGTTTTCTATTTTAATATATAAGTTGGTTGTTATTGCCTCTGCATCTTCAGGCGTTTGCTCCTCTCCAATTTTGCTAAGATCCCAAACATGAACACGGCGGTCGGTTCCGGATGATGCGAGAATCGTCTCATTGTGAGGTGCCCATTGCACCTGAAAAGTATTCTCTAAAATTTTGAAAACACTTACTTGGAAGATTTCATCACGATGCGACACAAATGAGTGCAATTTGTTCTTCAAATTTCGCAAGTCCCACAAAGCAACCGTCTAAAACGAATAGCTTGAGTGATTTGTAAAATTAACAAACCTTATCTGCAGATCCAGTGCACAGAATGTACTCCGAGAATGGATTGAAGGCAATGCAGTTTACTTCAGCTGTATGAGCTTCCACAGCATGAGATGGCTTTTGATTAGTGTTGTTTCTAAAGTTTGATTTTTGTTTAGTTGAAAGCAATCCCACTTACCTAGTATCCCAAATCATAAGCTTGTGGTCATCACCAACTGATCCAAAAATTGCTTCATGAAGTACATGCCAAGCGACATCTTCAACAACCTAAAGTAAAAATGTTAACTGTTGACGCAGTTTCAAAGTTCTATTTTTAGATCAACGTTGAATATAGAAGAAAAACTTTTACCGCAGTATGTGCCTCAAATTTGCTCTTTGCATCGACGTAGGTTCCGGTTCCAGTTGAAGAAGCACCGGCAACATCCCAGAGGCAAACCTGAAAAGAAACCTTCCAAGTTATTTGCTGAAATTGAATCAAACCGTCGTGTCATCACTGGCTGAAAGTAGATTGCCCATCACGTTTGGATTCCAAGAAAGTCCATATCCTTCTCGAGAGTGTCCACGGAGGCTGAAAATTAGAGAATTAATATTTGAAAGAAAATTATTACATCAGTTGCGGCTTGCATTGACCATCATTTGTTGGATTGGCAGGATGGCGAGTATAATCAAAGACGAATACCTAAAAGCATAATGAATAAGGAAACAAAAACAGACAAAGTCACAAAGAAACAATCATACATCAGCGCTTGGAGATTTCGTGGCAATAATGTGTGGATTCTGTGGCATGTAACGAGCACGATTCACCTCTCCGTCATGATTGATACGAATCTCGTGTTCGATTTTTCCCGTGACCGCTCCAAAACCACCATACTCTAGGTTTTATAAATCAATATTTCACCAATTTGCAAGAGAATTTACCATTCCGTTCACTGTCATACTTGCTACCATCAAATTGTGCGTCGTCGGTTGGGAGTAAAAGCTAAACAAATTGTCAAAAAAACTATAATTTTATAAATTACCTTAGCAATAACCAAATGATTTTGTTCGTCGGAAGTATGTGTTCCAAGGATTAAGCGATGAGTTGTGTAGTCCTGCCCCTCAGCCTAGAAACAAAACCATTCAAAGTATACTGGTTTAAGTGCAGTATGTCTTGTATCTGTTGATCAGCTTGTAAATTTATAAACGCACTTTTTGCACATCAGGAAGCCATTGCACAGTGAGTGAGGGCCACTCGAGTGCGTGCGTCATGATCATGTCGTAGAGGCTAAAAACCGTATGTTCAACTCGTTCTCTTTATTAGAATTCAGATCAGCTCCAAAAAGCACTCACAAAGGTGTGTTCTTCTTCCATATTTTGTACTCCTCGTTGATAACCCTTTCTTCTGTCGATCCATCGTCTACTGCTGCCATTCTAAATCTGAAAATGAATACACTCCTTCCTGAAAAAAAACTCGGGAGAATGAGAAAAACCCATTAAATTCACTGAAGATCCCTTACAATATTACACCACGAACGTGAATATCTTATCAAAACATAATGTTATATCGGTTTATCGTGACGTTTCAAAAAAATAGGGTTAGCAAGTGAGCTTTTTGATTGGCGCGGGGAAACGGCCTATTTCCCAACGAAAAGCACCAAATGACGACAATTTGGAGCCAGACGTTCACCCGCTTTTCAATCGGGAAAAATAATAGCGTCCCAGCCAAACACTAAGTATTTCCAACAAATTTGAAATTTTCTTTACTTTTTGAATTAAATATTTTTGTTTCTATTGCTTTTGAAAGTTTCAATGACGTTGTCTCGTTTTCCGAACTTGAACTTGTTTTAAAGTAGATGACTCCTCAAATTGAATATCGGATCCAGGCACTGACCTTGAAATGCATTTTTCAGTACTTTAACAATACAAACGTTTATTGCACTACCAAACAGTGAGCACGTAAAAATGCATGGAAAATATTATACAAGGAAACGCAGAGATGAACATACAAAGGTTAAACGCCCATTTAGAAGCACTTGCGATGGACGATAGAAGGGCCAGTTTCGTCGTACTCTTGCTTTGAGATCCACATTTGCTGGAAGGTAGAAAGCGAGGCGAGAATCGATCCACCAATCCACACAGAGTACTTGCGCTCGGGCGGGGCCACGATCTTCACCTTCATAGAGCTAAACAGATAAATTTAATAAATATTAGGGACAATCTACCTTGGGGCAAGTCCAGAGATTTCCTTCTGCATTCGATCGGCAATTCCTGGGTACATGGTAGTTCCTCCAGAGAGCACATTGTTGGCGTAGAGGTCCTTTCGGATGTCAATGTCGCACTTCATGATAGAGTTGTAGCAAGTCTCATGGATACCGGCCGATTCCTCCCCCAAGAAAGATGGCTAAAAAAGATGATTGAAATACACGAGAAAGTTCGTGCCTGGAAGAGTGCCTCCGGACAGCGGAATCGCTCATTTCCAATAGTGATGATTTGTCCGTCGGGCAACTCGTAGGTTTTCTCCAAGCTTGATGACGACGCGGCTGTTGACATTTCTTGTTCAAAGTTCAGAGCTACATAACAGAGTTTCTCCTTGATGTCACGTACGATCTCGCGCTCAGCCGTTGTAGTGAATGCATAACCACGTTCAGTAAGAATCTAAACATACAAATTGGATTTTATAAACAAGTTAAGTGTTTACCTTCATCAGATACTCTGTAAGGTTACGACCGGCGAGATCCAAGCGAAGAATGGCATGTGGAAGAGCGTATCCCTCATAGATTGGAACAGTGTGACTCACCCCATCACCAGAGTCAAGAACAATACCTATAAAAGAAGCTTTACTTGTGGAGAAAAGCAGGCTTACCAGTGGTGCGTCCAGAAGCATAGAGCGAAAGCACCGCTTGAATAGAGACGTACATCGCGGGCGAGTTGAATGTTTCAAAGATGATTTGGGTCATCTTCTCGCGATTGGCCTTTGGATTGAGTGGTGCTTCGGTGAGGAGTACAGGATGTTCTTCTGGAGCAACGCGAAGTTCGTTGTAAAAAGTGTGGTGCCAGATTTTCTCCATGTCGTCCCAATTGGTGACGATTCCTAAAAAGACCAAGCAGGTTAACGTGGAGTAAAGACAACTTCTGCTACCCCAAATCCTTACCATGGTCAATAGGGTACTTGAGCGTCAAGATGCCCCTCTTAGATTGGGCCTCATCACCGACGTAAGAGTCTTTCTGTCCCATCCCAACCATAACGCCTTGATGACGAGGACGACCGACGATTGATGGGAAAACGGCGCGGGGAGCATCATCACCAGCGAAACCAGCCTAGAAAGAAGAATTAGTATCAATAGTTAAACAAGTTTCTCTGATAGGTTCACCGGAGTGTATCAACGCAAATATCTGTCTAGTTAAAAGATTAAACGTTTTACCTTGCACATTCCCGATCCGTTATCGACCACAAGTGCTGCTACCTCTTCGTCGCACATTTTGTCCAATGTCGAGTTGGTCAGAAGTAATATCTAAAGAAATAGAATCGTAATGCTAAGAAACAAAAATGATATCAAACGAAAAATGCAAGGTAATAATGTTTAACTCTGCAGCGTTTCATGATCGACATGGACGACTCAATTTTTTTTCAGTCGAGTCGAATCAGCCCCTCCAATTTTCCGTGACTCGTCGCCTATTTTTCGGTCAACTCGAATCAAATCCATTATAAAAACCCAAAAAAGTCTGTCGACTCGAGCCAAAATTTGCCTATGATAAGAATCTACGAGCAAAATTGGGAAAAATCAACGTAGCACGCCTAATTTGTGCAAATCGGGAAAAACGAAAATCACTCACTAAACCGTTGCGCCCGCGAATGAAAGAAATGAAAAGTTTTCTCTTTCCAAGCAAAAAAAGACAAAACTTAACTGAATATCTCCATTTCATTGTTAAAATAAAGAGTACGGTAGTAGCCCCTTTTCTGTCTTTATATTGTCTATATTCTTTATTTTCTGTATTTCAACTTGTGTTTATTGTCTTCCTTATGGTTTTGATTTTGTTTTGAACCATAGATCCAACTACCTACCGTAAACCAGGGCCCAGTTCCACCGAAGTTTTGCAAAAGTGTAAAATTTTGCAAATTTAGTAGTGTTTTTGCAAGAGCCTTTCAGGTAGCTTGCAAAATTGCAAAATTCTGCGATTGTGATATTGTGATATATTAGATTTTTATGGTTCTTTTCCAATATCGGGGGAGCGATCCGATTATCGAGGGAGCGGAAGGATTATCGGGGGAGCGAAAGGAAAATCGGAGGAGCAAATTTTGGCAGCGCTACATATGTCCTATTGTCCTACGAACAGGAGCTTGCTTTGTTGCAAAAAGTTATCGACTCGAATTCCTCTTGAATGCTTGGGGACCTTTCGCCGTGCGCAAGTGTCACATACCCAGCGAAATAGATCTTTTCCCTTTGAGCGAACTTTCATCGATTCGCCACATTTGCAAATCCATGACTGGATTTCGAGTTTCCGGCGTTGCTAGAAAAATAGGTTCTGAAAATATCACCAATCGAATCAGCGTACCCGAAAACCCTAGGAACGATTTTTTGGCAACTTGGTAGAGGCATTTTGGAAGCTCCACCCACTGCCCCAAACCGTATAGCCCCAAATTTGCAAAATTGGTAGAACCGGGCCCAGATCATAGACTTTGGTAGTTTGATAAGCTTTGATAAGATTACGTTTTGTTAGTTCAAGTTACTGGATCACGAACAACAGGATGATATTGTTTAAAATCCATGATCATTTCCAGGTTAAGCCATGCAGGACGAGCTGCTGGAGGCGTTTCGTAACCCGTACCTCCTCATCTCTTTTGTCAGCGTGCTCTCATTTTGTGTCACCGGAAGTGCTCAAGTCACAGATGCTGTTCAAGTCGAGTTCAAGGTTAGCTGCCCTTAGTCTTTCTTTAACATTTTCCGATTAGGCTTACCGCCTTCAACAACTCGAAATGGGTGGAACTTTCGCGGGAAGTCGTAACGCTCGAATGTCATTCGATGCTGTGACACTTGATGGAAATACCCTCAGAAAGTGAGTGAACCGCTTGAAATCTAAAAATGAAAGCAATTACCTCAGATGCATCGTTGTCGACTGGTTGACGTTAGTTGGCCGAGATCTTGATGGGATTTTGTCTTCATCGGCCGGTGCTCTACTTATCGTTATCCCCTTCGATATAAAGACGCTAAATTCAGAGCAAAGAAAGGTACTGTAACTTCTGTAGGACTTTCTGTAACTTCTACCGTAACTTTTATAGTTTTATAATGTTTCATAAACTTACTTTAGTCCTTTGCTGATTTGGAAAGAGCTCTGCTGGCAGTTCGAACTGATCTCCCGGTTTTTGTCGTCCAATCAAATGCTGAAACGGCCGCACTACTGGAAGATGCAGCTTCAACATCAGCATCGGTAAGAGTTTGTGAAGATTCAAATACGTTCAGAAGATATTTCAAGTTAAAACTTACTATGTTAGCGTTTCGATGATACATGGGTACTGTAGCTCTAGTAGTACTGGGTTACTGTAGAGCTGAGGTAGATGGGTACTGTAGCTCTAGTAGTACTGGGTTACTGTAGATACGAGGTACATGGAGTACTGTACTGTATATTCGGTTGTACGTCTGTTATTTAGTCAACTGCATCAGTTATCTCATCGTTAGCCTCGCCAACAACACTGCTTTCAACCACGTCCAGCCCATCAGCTACTGCTCTCAACTATCAGCCGAACAATGTTGTGGTTCGTTGAGCTGCCCTTTTCCATTTTCAAATCTTAAAAATTTAGGCCCGCTTGAGCTCCGGTGATCGAACAGCTCCAACTATTGCTTTCGTTGCTCACTATGATACACATTCCGCGTTTCCGGTTTGATAAAAATCTTACTGTATCTTTTCATTTTAGGGATTGAGCCCTGGAAGTGACTCGAATGGTAGCGGAGTTGTGGCGCTACTTGAATTATTGGCAATTTTGAAGAAATTCTATGATAAACCCAGCACACGACCTCCCTATAATCTTGACTTTCTTTGGTCAGCGGCTGGCAAATTGAACTTTCAAGGAGCTCGTCAATTTGCTGAACAATGGCAGGATAAGAATCCAGGTAGAGAAAATGAGTAAGACAGGGTACCGTAAGACTAGTTCAATAGATAAGGCCAAATAGATTTAACGAACAGACTATCAAGCTTTTACCTCACCTTTTCAGAAAGCAAACTCGAGCTAGCGATTTGTGTTGAGGGAATTGGAGGAAAAGGATCACTCTATTATCATGTCGCCAAAATACCAAATGAAGGCTCAGCTGCTGAACGATTCCTTCAACGATTAAGAGCGACTCAAAATATTGAGGTAGAGATTCGTAAAATATCTTTGATAGCTTTGATCTTTTCATTTCAGATTGTAGCGAAGAAGATCAGCGTCAATCAACTTCTTTCATGGGAACACGAACGGTAAGTGAATTTAGACGAGGGTAGATGTCTGGATTTGTATCTAAAAGTGATCCGATTTTAGATTCAACATCAAACGACTAGCGGCTGTGACTGTTTCTCGTTATCCATCGCATGAAGAACACATTCGTCACTCATTATTGGATACTCCAGAACAAATCGACAAAGAACAACTCAACAATGCGATTCGATCATTGGCTGAAGCCGTTCTTGGCTATTTGCTTAATTTAAAGGGAGGAGTTGCTTCTGACAAGTTCATAGTTTTAGGAAAACTCTTTTAAAGTTCAATTCTAGTCGAGTAGAAGCTGACTACACAATGCTTAGCAAACAAGCGGTGAACTCGGAACGGATCGACTTCTTTATGTCACAAGTAGACTGACTTTAATGACTTTTTACAGTAGATTTTAGTTAACAAATGGAGGACGATCTGCGGCTGATCAAGAGAATACAAAAGCGGTTGCTTCGAATATCGCAGCTGCAGCTGGAGCCTATGCGAAAGTGAGTAATGGAGTCTTACCTAGGGCCTGTAATGATTACTGTAACTATACTGAAAATGAATACTAAGCTAAGCTAAGATATTGTCGGTAGTCGGTAGCCGAGAAGACTATCCACTGGACTATTGTAGGAGACGTTAGGCAAGAAGATGTTTTCCATTGTTCAGGTGACTCAACAAGGTGTTCTTCTGTCGGAGATTTCAATCTGGGCAGGCATAAGCGATTCAATTGTCGCTGAAAGAGTTCGCCCAGCTGCTTTTGAGCTCTTTGTTGCTGCTGGTGTTATTTCATATTTGGCAGTGTTCTATCAGGTTTGTTAGGACTTAAAGAAGATACTGTAACAGAGCCTTGTTGTAGATTACTATGTTAAAATACAAGATTATGTTACAGTATGCCGGCCGGCTGGCTGGCTAGCTGGTTGGTTGGTTGGTTGGTTGGTTGGCTGGCTGGCTGGCTGGCTGGCTGGCTGGCTGGCTGGCTGGCTGGCTGGCTGGCTGGCTTACTGTAGCAAGACTGAAGCTACAATACTTCATTTATGACCTAAAGATACTGTAAAAACAATCGTTTGTCTGCTTACAGTGTCTCTAGGAAGACGAGAGTACTGTAGCTATAGTAATTTCAAGCTAATATCTAAATTTCAGCTTTCTAATGTGGCTCTATCAGTGCTCGAGGGTTCAGTAAGAAGTCTGAAGAAAGTATTTTAAATATATCGCTTTATTTCTTTTTTCATGAAATCTCAGCTTTATTCAAATTCTCGATTTCCAAATGCTCAGTCCAAATTTTTGATTTGTTTTCCCCATGTTGTTGTGATGATTTATGTTTTGGGTAAGTGAAAAATTAGTATTGGCTGGATTCCGATCGATTAAAGTGCTTTTAAAGGACAGAAAAGAGTACAGTAATCCGGTTGTTCTTTTAGGTGAGAAGAAAAGTTAAAACTTGTTTCTAAGAGTAAGCTATCATCTGATTTTCAAAGATTTGCTAGACTTTCAAAGACTAAAGACTTAGATTTTAAAAAGACTTAGCCAACCCGGAGTACACTTTATGCAATACGACGGTATCGGCCATTGCTTTCACGCAGAAACGCTCGAACTAGCCCTCGATATTGTTACAAAGGTCCTAATTGTGCTTCATGTGATAAAAAAGTTGATTATTTTTTTAAAAACCCGAGATCTGGAAGGCACGCTGTAGAAATGAAACTAAAATTTCGGTCCTAGACTTAAAGCTAGTGCTCGGCCTACTGTAGCTCTAGTGTCAAATAGAAATTCACCATTTTCTCCTCTGGATTGTGATTTTTCTATAGTAATCAAACAGTGTGAGTTCCAGATCTCGAAATAGAATCAGAATACTGTAACTTTTCTACTATTTAAAAGACTTTAATCGAGGGAATACAGTCTAGCCCACTGAATACTACTTCAGTGTTGATTAGGTGACATTAGACGGCAGTCATTTCTCCTAAAAAACGTTGTTCTTGTTATTTATGAATGCAATTTTAAGGAATAAAGATGTAAAAAGGTTTTTGAGATCTTAAAAAGACTTTTAAGAGCAAGAAATTGACGATAAGTGTCGCGGATTACGGTAGAAATAGTGTGCTTTATAGGCAAATCGCTTTCAAATACCAAAAATCACATTTGGTATCTTTATACATCAATGTATTACCGGAAAAAAACTGTGTAGAGTAAAGAGGAGAGTAAAGATAAGAGTCAAGATGATCAAAGCTAAAGTATTTGGTTGTAAACGAAGCCCTAAATCTTTCTTAAATTGCTAATATCTCAGCGTCGAATCAATCGATTTAAATGAAATTTTAAAGCGACTATTCTCAAGATCTTGCAAGCTTAATGCCAAAATTATAAAGTTATTCAGTGATTAGCGGGTAAGTTATAGCAAAAAGAGCAAAAACCATCACATAGATTTCAAGAAATCAAAATTTTTGAAATTTTTGTCTTTCTGCCTCAAAAACCGGCTCTGAGGTGTCGATTTTCGAAAAGTACGCATAAATGTACCCCAGAAAAACATGTTTTGTGGATGAGTGGCTGTGAGGAGGCAACTTTACTCTTAGCATGAATGTTTCAAAGTGGAACTTTGAAATGCGCAAACTACTCTAACAACTTTTTTTTGATTCTGTGGAATTTGCTAAAAAAAAAGCTACAAAACCGGGGAAAGCTTTGAAAATACGAAAAACTACAGTAATCGAACGTGAAATCGCGATTTGAAATCAATAAACCATGTGCTCGATTGGCTTTTTTTTCGTGGAATATCTACCGTAACCTTTCTTGGTTTTTACCTACGCGGTTCTATGCTCCTTGTTCGCTTTTCAAACTCAAAGAACGATCATTTAGTTTAGATTTTTAAAAATTGACTTTAGAAACTTTAGAAAAAAGCTGCGTATCATCGAAAATCTCAGCAATTTAATGATAGAAATCTTGTAAATTTGAAATACGAAATTAAAGATATTCAACTGTTCAACTGAATATCATTAAAATCGTCATTTATTTATTTATTTGTTAAATTTTTTTGTTTTCCGCCAGAATTCCTAACTTGCGGGGAGTGGGACAAATGCTGCCTTTTTTTTGCGCACCCGGACATTTGCGCACCTTTTTTCGCGTTTTAAAAAAAGCTAATATTAACCAATTTCTATTCCAAAAGTTGTTTTTCTAGGTAATTTTAGGGTGTAGAATCGAAATTTTGACATATCAGAGCTTGTGGAAACAAACGGACGGAGTTATACAAAGAGAAAAATCGACAATTTTCTGTAATTTGATCTAGCCGTTTTGTCTTTCAAATTGGTTCCACAAGCTCTGATATGTCAAAATTTCGATTCTACGCCCTAAAATTACCTAGAAAAACAACATTTGGAATAGAAATTGGTTAATATTAGCTTTTTAGAGCTTTTTTAAAACGCCAAAAAAGGTGCGCTAATGGGCAAGCTGCGGAAAAAAAGGTGCGCAAAGTCCGGGTCCGCAAAAAAAAGGTCGCATTTGTCCCACTCCCGACTTTAGAAAAAAGCTGCGTATCATCGAAAATCTCAGCAATTTAATGATAGAAATCTTGTAAATTTGAAATACGAAATTAAAGATATTCAACTGTTCAACTGAATATCATTAAAATCGTCATTTATTTATTTATTTGTTAAATTTTTTCGTTGTCCGCTAGAGTTCCTGACTTGCGTGCAACTTTTTTTCGGGGTGGCTACTTTGCGCAAAATTTTTTGCGTAACTGGGTCTTTTGCCTAACTAGGTCTTTTGCGCAACTAAGTCTTTTGCGCAACTCGCCAGAACTTTCTTCTAAGTCGGCCAATCTTTATGATTTTGGTGTCATTTTGTTACACTTGTTGAGATCTACAAAATGAAACCAAAATCATAAAGATTGGCCCACTTAGAAGAAAGTTATGGTCTCGTGTTGTGCAAAAAATTTGGCGCAAAGTAGCCACTACTTTTTTTTTCACTTTTTCTCAACGCTTCTTACTATTAGTTCGTTTTCTTTATGCTTTCAAGTGTAACAAAATGACAAGGTTTTCTGTGTAGTTTGGGGTCGTAGAATCTGAATATCGACATTTTAGAACATTTAGAAGGAATCTGGTAAATGCGCAAGGGGATCTCCTAACAAACATACCTCAAACTACCCAGAAATTTTACCAGCTTTACCTTTAAACAAAAACTTTCAATATTTCGTTTTAAGGAAGTGTTTTGCTTTGTTTAAGTTGAGCTCTACAAAATGACATCAAAATCATAAAGATTGGCCGACTTAGAAGAAAGTTATGGCGAGTTGCGCAAAAAATTTGGCGCAAAGTAGCCACCCCGACGTTTTTTTTTCCTGTTTTTCTGCCTTTTTATTGTTATAAGCTAATATTGAAGTTATAATATTTGGGGGGACAGCAAAAATAAGCCAAATAAGCTGATTTTTTGGTTTTTGACTATGCTTTTTTGGTTTTTGACTACTTTTTGACTGTTTTGGTTTTTGACTATGCTGAATCGATTGGTGATGGTTTCGCACAACATTTCACAACTTTTAACAACGTTTTTAGCAAATAACAACAGCAAAGTGTCAACAAGTCACCAATGAGGACATGACTTAAAACAACGGGTACTTTTTGGCCATTTCATAAGTACTAGTATACTTATTTCGGGGTATTTATGTGGTTTTCAATATTGTGTTGCTTGCAAAACTTGTTAAAAGTTGCGAAATGTTGTGGGAAACCATCACCAATCGATTCAGCATAGTCAAAAGCCCGTGGGTGCAAAAATCAGCTCATTTGGCGAAAAAAGAATTTCTGCTTTCCCCCCAACTACTATAGCACTTTAAGATTTACTTATTCTTTAGGAAATGTTGGGACAAACATCGCTAGCACTCTGTCGAGGTTCAAACCGCCATTTACAGGTGTGCTTTTAGGGTTTTTTTAAACTTTTATACAGGAAACCTACATAAAATCTATCGAAAAAGTCTTCAGGACTCATTGATTTGTTACAAATACCAAAAATGTGTTAAAATTTTTGGTATTTGGTACTAATAAACTTCGAGGAACCACTTTGATCCGATTTTGTCAGATTGTATTGATTGTTTGTTGTTTTACCGACGTTATTTTCCTTTTTTCTGGGGTAATCAAGCATGATGAGGTTATTGATAATATTTTTAGAAAGTTTTGAACAATTTTTATTGAAATTTTGATAAGCTAGCTGGAGTTTTGCCTCTAAACGGGATTGCTGAGCTTTAAAATGAAGAGAGGGACAAAATACAGTGATAACTTGTAGGCAAAAGTGATAACTTGTTCAAAATATTCTAAAAATATTGTTGTTGCTTTCCGGTTAATCGGGGTAAAAAAGATTAACGGGTGGTGAAAGGTTATTTTGGCCTTTTTTGGCCTTTCTTGGCCATTTTGGCCTTTTTTGGTCATTTTACAGCTCAATTTTAGATAGATTTTTGTTCATAACTTTTAATAAAACAAATAAATTCAAAAAGTTGACGTTCTAAGCTATCTAAATCTTAAAGTTAACTTAAATCTAAAAACTTTCTGATCTGACAAGTTTAAGGTGTTTAAAATCGGGCTGCAAAATGGCCAAAAACTTTCACCGCCCGTTAACCGGAAAGATCCATATCGTCAATGAATTAAGCGTATTTGATTACCCCAGAAAATGCAAAACATACGCAAAAAATGCGCCTAGAATAGACGGGTCAAAATGTTCTGCCGTCTGACCAAGTTGGGTCAAAGTGGTCTGCCGTCTGACCAAGTTGGGTCAAAGTGGGCCCCTCGAAGTTTATTAGTACCTAAAACTTAGCCATTTTTAAACTTTATAAGCAAAATTCTCGTTCTACTTGTTTACAAAGGCTTTCATGAATACAATGCAAGGTCGAGTCGAGAGGCCACTTTGATCGGAAGTTTCTATTCTAGTACTTGTAGCTGGTAAAATTCGTTTAAACTATTTAAATTTGATATCCATGCTTAAAGTTTGTTACTTTATTTAAACTGATTCTTGTTTAGGTTTTGCGAACGTTGAAGCAAACGGCCAAACGATGTGACGACCTCAAGACACCGATTCAACAATGGGGCTGGGAGTATCTTCTACGACAACGGGCCCTTAAACGACCACTCTCACCAAATCTCGGCATCTACAAAATTCAGTTGACAATGTAAGTTTTTCTGTGATAAAACATTGGCTATTTGCGGGTAATTTTAATGATTCATACTTTTAAAATGTTTTATAGGCAATTCTAGAATCTAGCCTATACAAAAGAATAGATGACTTTTTAGGCTAAAGTTATCGCAATATTTTCTTCGAATTTTGTCCGTTTTACGTAATATTTTTGATCACATTCGATGAAGAATCAAACTCGGTATTGAATGGAATCAAAATTAAAGATTAAAGATTAAATACTAAAGACTAAAGACTAAAGTTTTAATTAAAAAACACTGAAATTAAACCGTTTAACTTTTTTTTTGTTTAGGGGAATGTCCGGAATGCACCGTGTGACTGGTTGTGTGATGGCTGGTGCGATGCTATTTGGATCGGTTGGATTCGCCGTCGCTCCCTTCAATTTCACTCAATTCATCGACTACATCAGAGGCTGGAATTTACCCGCATTTGTCACTGGAACATTTAAGGTGGATTTGACTTCAATTTGTTAATAAAGAACGATTTTAGTGGATCATTGCTTTCCCGATCGTTTACCACTCGCTTAACGGCATTCGACACATGAGCTTCGATATGGCCAGGGTAAGGAGTTTTTAAAGCTTATACTTGTTTTGATATTTTAAAGAAATCGATATGATACTATTGATGTATCATATCGCGTTTTTGTAGATAAATAAAATGTAGATGTAGATAAATAAAATTATATGCTATTGTATCCCTTATTTTGCCATTTGCTTTGTGCCAAAGGATAACAATGCTTCTAAGAAGCTAAATCCTTAGATTAATGTTTTAGATTTTCGATTGGGTGAATGCATATCAAATGGCTAATCCATGTAAATTTCTCCATCAGATCAGCTATCTAATTTCTGTTTGGTTAGAATGAAAAGTTATAATCTTAAGCTAATAACAGCGAAGCAATTTTTTTTATTTGAAATGAAATGATGAAGAAACTTTTCGATCATTCTCGAATCAACTCAACTTTGTTCTTCTTTTGAGCCAAATTTCTATTAGCTCGGTATTTTTTTTGAATCAACATGCTTCTATTCAAAGATTTCAGTGAATTTTTATCAATATTTTTTTGAGTTTTGGAAATAATTTGAAGCGATAAAGCCCGGGATTTCTGAATGAATTAGCTTTTTATTAAAAACGCCCATGAAAAATCATGATTTTGCCTGAAATAACTTGTTCCACAGCTGAAATCTTCCGGTAAAAAGCTGATTATTGCATAACTTTTTCTTTACTAGAAACCTAGAAACCTAGAAACTAGAAATAGGAAAAAAACTAGAAAATTTAGCCATTTCATATGCATTGACCCAATAGTTGACACCTAGAACGTTTTGATTACTTAAATAGCTCTAAGTTTATTCTTAAGCTGTTCATATTGTGCTTAAAATAGCACATAATCATTTATTTACTCATTTCCATTCTTTTAGGGTATCGATTTGCCTTCAATCTATAAGAGTGGCTACTTGGTGATGGCTCTTTCCGTTCTCATCACAACCCTCATTGTCGCCAAAGCATGTGCCTGTAGCAAAACGACTGAACGAAAATAAATCGCCTCTCAAACCTTGATTGCTTTTTTGTAAAACCCGTGATTATAGTCCTTTTCATTTCTTTGTGAAATAGATACATTTTCTTATGATTTTTCTTTTCTTTTTCTAGTTGGCTTTAGATTGTTTTCAGAATTTTATTGTGCAGATGGGATTTTTAGAGAATAAACATTCAAATTTCAGGTACTTTGAGTGCAGCTTGGACGGGACGAGTCGGCAGTTTGGGGAATGGCAACAGAAGAGTATGGGATTTATTTTGAATGATATTTGCTTTCAATTTGGCTTCTTTGGATCAACCAGATAATCTTAGAGAGCCATCCCGCCGGCTGGTTGAGTACGATTACGAAGAGCCGCGATTGCACATTAAAGGGTTGGTATTTAGTAATTTTACTTGTCGTTTTCTAAAAGGTGTACGGGAAAGAAAGACTACCGCACTTCAGGCTTAAAAGGTTTAACGTTTTTGGCGAAAACGATGGGACTACGGTGTCTTTTACGACGCCTTTTATAATACAATAGAAATCTACTCGAGCCAAACCATTTTCAGCTTTGTTGTCGACTATTTTGCCTGGCGAATCTCTCAAGCTGGTCATGAATGGTACGAGCAACCGGAACTCCCATTCGGTGTACAACCCGAACATCAAATGATGCGGTAAGTGGATTCAAAATTGAAATCTCATTGAAAATTCATAAGTCTAACATTTTAGACAAGTGGCCACTCTTTTCGAAAGAAGACAAGCGAAAGATTTCGAGGAGCTTTTCAAGGATTTACTAAAAGATGGAGAAGATTTGGCGTTTCCACGATATTGTCAGGTGGATAATTGAGATTTAATATGATTATGTAAATTCTAAGGACATGAGAGTTTTTAAATTATTCAGTTCTTTTTAGGTGATCGATACTTTGACGAGAGCCGACCCTGATGATAAAGCGATGTCGTACGGAAGAGTGGTTTGTTTTAGAAAGAAACTGTGATTTCCATTATTGGCCAGGGATACGGGGAATTACAAATTGCATTTTAGGCTAGCCATATACCGTAATCAGAATATGTAAAAGTTGTAATGAAAAATGAATTTTCAGATAGGATTGATCTCTTTTGGGGGCGCTTTGGCGACTCGTTTTGCCGAGATGAACAAGAGGAATGAGATTTTCAAGGTAAATATTAAGAGTGCTTTATTTTAAGTTGTTAGATTTGTTGAAATATAAATATAAATTCCAGATGGCTAACTATACCTCAAAATATATCGATTTGCGGATTCGACTCACTTGGGCAAAAGATGGGAGAAGTTGGGTAAGGGAAAATTTCATTTTAATGGCATTTAGGTTAAAAACATTGTCTAATCAAGAAATTTTAGTCCGATTTCATGCGCACCAGTTTGGAGGCTTTGGAGAGAGGAGAAAAGGGAGAAATGAGTTTCGTGATGACAACAAGGTGGGAAAGAAATTACGTGGAGATTACGGTAATCATCACAAATAGGAGAACTACAGTAACCTGACGTGAACTATAGTAACCTAGGAAATGTCTTTAGCATAAGTAGTTGTTGTATTGAATCTCATGAAAGATTAGGATTACACTAACCCTACTGTAGTACTATAGCTCGAATCGCTATGGAGTTACAGCACCCCAGTGATCCACCTATTTATAAACTTTTCCTTGCTTTTGTGAAGAAGTAAGAAGATACAAGAAGCTACAGTAGAATTGAAAGCTTCTTAAAGGACTACTGTAACTAGATCCAGAGCTACAGTACACCCAAAACGTTTTCTAAAACTTTGTCTTATGGTAGAAAGAGAAAAGGGACATGTTTTAGGAAACGGATTTGAGGGAATAAAGTTCATAGAACAGATTAGTCACATCAGATCATAAAAGAAATTGAGCCAATTCTCATCTCATCCCCTTTTTTCTTTTCTCAGATTGGGTCTCATGTTGACAGCGGGTGCAATCGCCGTTCTCGGCCTTCTCTTCTCATCGAAATTTATCTTCGCGAAACATTGAATATCTCTCAACTAGGCTTACTTATCGAGAATATCGATATAAACGGCAAGTTTAGACCGTTCAGATCTCAGTTTCTAGAACAGCTATCAATCTGAAAATTGTTTCATTGGAAAGCCAAGAATGTGAGCTTTTGATTGCTTTTTTATATATAACGACTTTTGATGAGTAAGCACCTCATAAATCTTATCGATATGTATCGCCATCGAAAGTATCGATTATCGATAAGTATTGATGAGCTTTTTATGGCCAATCAACTATGAGAATTTGCTATGTATAAAATAGCAATCAAAAGCCGAAATTCTTGGCTTTCCAATGAAACAATTTGCAGATTGATAGCTTTTCTAGAAACCGAGATCTGAACGGTCTAAACTTGCCGTTTATATCGATAAGTCTCGATAAGCGAGCCTCTCTACTCTCAACAGTTATTATTGCTATTGATAATATTATTGAGATTTCTTTAAAATTCATTTTTTTCAAGACTTTTGTACAGATTATTTGATTTTAAACCGTCTAAACCTTTTCCTGGCCCAGCTTTACGCTGATTTTATTGAATTTTAAAACTTAACTAATTGTAACTAATGAAAAATGGCTTATAGACTATCCAACAGGAATAAGTCCCTCCCGAAGAATCCGTTTTCTAAAAAGTGGATAATTTGAAAAAGTTTCCCTAATCTTTCTTCTGTTTTTTTCCTCTATTCTACTTAGTTTTCTTTTCTTTCCATTCAATGCGTTTGAGTCTTCATCGAATGAGCTCAAAAATAGTTGCGTAGGACAGAGAAAAGCTGAAGAAAATATTACGGTAGCTTTCCCCAAATTATTCACTTTTAGAAAACGTGGCCTTTTTGAAAGGTTTTGTTTGTATGTTTTTTCCCCCCTCATTTATTTGACTACGGTTTTCACTTCCTCTCAGCATTCTGTAACAAAAAAAGAAACTACAGGTAAACCGCCAGTACTTGTTCTCAGAAATTTTTCTTACTTCTGATCTCACTTTTCTCCACTTTTCTCAATTTTTCTGATTTACATATGGAATTTTTCGTTTTCCTATAAAACTTTGAGATTTTCAAAAAGATGATACAGTAACCAGGCAACGATTGGTAGGGAAGGTGTACATCAATGCACTTCAACAGACAAGGTTACGGTAGAAAGAAAAAGACAAACAGGATTACGGTAGAAAGAAAAAGACAGACAGGATTACTGTGCAAAGAAAAAGACGGACAGGATTACGGTAGGAAAAAGACAGACAAGAAGATCACCCTCTCTACCACTAATAACAAAGCTCATTTGAGAATCGGCGGTGTTTCTCGACTCTTTTCGACACAAATGCGTGAAAAGGAAAGAGGAAGAAATTTGAGTGTGACACGAGAATTCCATCCAATTAACATCGATTCGAATCCAATTTTTCTCAAATTTCCCCAAACACTAATTCAAATTTTCAAATTCAGAAAATGCTTTGACCAACAAGATTCAATTTTTAAAAAAAAAAAAACTGATGATTTTAAATGGATTTTCTGCGAGCTGAGTCACCGGATGTGAAAGCGCCGAGATACTCGTGGTGAGTGGGGATTCGCTTTCATCCTAATTTTCATCACATTACCTACTCTAGCCACAAGTTCAAGTTAGAAATCCTTGTTTCGTTTTCGCCTTGTACTTTGTGCTCAACATCTGTGAACGCACCCTTTCTAGCGCACTGAATTCTTCATTTTTCTCACAAAAACGACTCGGCATCGTTAAGAAAGTGCAGGATTGAGTGTGCCAGAGAGGGTGCGTTTACAGATCATAAGCCCAAAGTATAGATAGATGATCGTGCTTCAATTTTCCAGCCTGTAAACGCACCTCTTCTGGTGCACTGATTTTTTTTTTTGAGAACCCAATTTTCCAGGGCTCACGCCCCAGTTTCCACTGCGATCTCGAATGAGCACAAATTCTGGAATCTCTCCGGGAAAACGGTGATCCGTCGACGATGCGCTTTCTCGGCACTCTTTGTGACAATCATTAATTTGATGGGAATCGTCACGCGTGTCAGTGTTGAATCAGGTCGGATATTTTATCACAACAAAGATCCAACAAAGCCTTTGGACCAAGTCTGCAAGTCAGGTGACAGGCGTACAGTCGCGTAGTCTAACTTTGAACGCGTCCCATTTTCCGCGCTTCTTTATGCTACAGTGTGCTTTTGGGTGTATTTTTTTGGTCTCAAAAGTGTAGTTGGGAAAAATCTAGGGGTTGAGAAAAAAAAATGATTTTCTAAAACGTTAGACTACGCGACTGTACGAGGAGTTGACGTTTTATTAGAACATTTACGATAATCTCATTTCCAGGGCCGCGCACGAACGGTGATTTCTGGTTGCACGTCCATGTCGGCTTGGCCCTTTTCTCTTTCGTTTTTTCTGTTGTCATGACCGCAACACGGGGTCGTTCATCTGTTGTTGTCGTTTTAAGTGTTCTCACCATTTGGTTTTCGATCACTTTTGGCATTTTCCTTCTCATGACAATGGCCGTTTCTTTAGCCGCAACTCATTAGGTGTACACATTTCACATTCCCAATGCCTATCTCTTTTCAAATATGCAAAGTAACCTCAACTTGTAAATTTTGTATATATATTTTCAAAACAATTCAGCAAAGGTTACAAACCATTTATTTTCAACCCCAATAAACGAAGAGATCATCATCAAAAAATAACACAATAAGTGATAAAAAGTTAACCATCAATTTACAGTAGGAAAATCCACAAGTCCATAAAAAAAACCTGTTGTTTATTGAAAGAATTCGGACATAATTTCATCATCATCATCGATTCCCATTGCGTTGTGAAGGACGGGCGCCGAAACGAGCTCCGTCGGTGGGGCGAATGAGTGAATTGTGTTGACGAGTTGGGTTGTCACCTAGAAAATGGTGTCTAGCAAAATAATTCTAAAGAAAGTAAAATCAAGCCTATTAAGGCTTAACACTATTTAGTTAATACCTAACACTATTAACACTAACACAACTAAATCTATTAAGCCATTTCGAATTAAAATCTCGTTGGCCTTACCTTATTCGTCAGTTGTATCTCGACATGGCTAGGCCCGGAGACTTTTGTTAAAGTGAGCGGCGGTTGTTGAGAGAGTCGTCTTCTTTGCATCTCCGTCAAATCAACAAGCGCTTGTCCTTGTCTGTCGAGCTGTTGCTAAAACAAATCATGTGAAGGATCTTTGAGAACCTTAACAACTAACAATGCGTGACCAAAATCTCAGCTGCTAACCTTGCAATAAATATGTTTCTAAATCCAAAAGCAGTACCTGTATCGACAATTCGTGTTCTGCTTTCAGACGAGCCTGAATCTCACCAATAACCGATGTGTCAAGTCCCAGATTTCCAATCGTTTCCACTTCGTGGAGCAGCGTGTTCAAATCAGGCTCCTCTTTCTTGATCACCTAAAGAAAAATCTTTGATTTAGAAATTTCGAAACAAAACAAACCACTTTCCCATTTGTCTTTTCAAGTTGTCGAATCGTTCTCGAGTGCTCTCCATCGGTGAGCCCGTCCAGAAACTCGTCAACTACCTAAAACAAAAAGTCTGACATACATGTGACATACGAATGTTTACCATAACTAATCTAATAAAATTTAAAGTCTAGTTTATGGTACAATACAGTCCCGGTTATCTAATTACCCGTTTATCCATTTCAAACAAACCTTTAACATGTGATCGTTGGTATTCGTCACCATACTCCTTAACGAAAGCGCATCGGCGACATTCTCTCGATCACCGTAAGTTCGTAGGAATAGATCGGACTCTTCCTAAAATAAATACTGATTTAATGAAAAATATGGACAAAGTTTGGCTTTTGGAGTAACCTCATTATCAAAAGTAAGCATTTAGAGATGTAATAGCCTAACTCAATACCAACCTTATCCATCGACGCCCATGTACTGTCAAATTGCGGAGCAAATGATGAGTACGGTCCATAATCCAAATAGGTAATCGGTGTCTAAAAATCAAACCTTATGAAAAGTTTGGTAAAGAAGCGAACTTGATTTGGTCGAGTCTCAATCGGTGTGAACATTCCAGGAGTTCCTTCTTCGAGTGGGCCAACGATATCAATCAATCGGGCTTCCTAAAAATAGGCTACTTCAAATGAAATCCTATTAAAACCAATAAATGTAATCTCTCTTTGACAATCTAAACACCTTTTTATCCGATGGTCCCATTGCTGTCAGAATATTCAACACAGTCGCCCCATCTTTGTTGTCGATGAAAGCCAAATGGGAGTTTTTCAGCAATGGAACCCTCGTTGTAAGTCGCGTCGATTGTGCCGTCGGAATTTTCTCGAGCAACTCTTTGCCTGAATTTGCTTTCTTTTCACTTGAATTTGACAGGTTTTTAGGCTAAACAAGGTTTTTGATTTGACAAATGTTACTTTAGAAACTAACCGCCATATGGATCGTGCAAAGCTTCACGTCGTTTATTCTCGAAGCGTTTTGGAAGTGGTGCGAGTGGAGAGAGACCGATTTTCTCGAATGGAATCTCACGAGCTCTTGGCATCATATGGAAGAGATATCTACAAACGAAGATTTCGATACTAACCTTAAGTTAAGCTTAATATCTAAATTAATATCTGACCCAGGGGTTTATTCTATTAACCTTAATGTACTACGCATGTTTACTGCAGATTAAAACCCAATACTAACCGTAAATGTTGGTCGGAAAAGTAGAATCGGACAATGTGAGCGAGACGAGTGGCGGCAAGATGATAGACGGTATTTGGATGATTGTAGGCAAGCGCATTCGATACAATCAATTCGGCATCACCGCGCATTTGTGGAATCTAAATGAAACTTAAAATGAGCAAAAAAAAGAAGTTGTTTAGGTGATTTTTAAGCAATTACCTATATTACATCATAATTTAGTATCAAATTCTCCACCTCTTCATACTTATCATCCTCGATTTTCTGTCGCATAGCCGAGAAATCCATTGGGTTCGTGATAACCTGAAAGAATAAAACAATAAACTGAATATTGAATCAAATTTAGACATAGGAGATCTATTTCGAAGACATAGGAAATCTATTTCATCTATAAATAGCATCTAGATAACTATTTTAGATATCTCAGGCCTATTTTACATATTCGACAAAGAATAGAATTTAAAGGATACCTCATGATAATCGGGCGCCATCGAAGGAGTGACGGGAAAGGCGAAATATTCCTCGGGATCTTTGCCCATCAATTTTCGTAGCAAATGATCGGCAAGGAGTTGAAACGGAGAATATCTAAAAAGCGTCATGTACATTATAATCCAAATCTATAACTTACCCTCGTATTTTTGGTGGCTTTGCTCCAGAGTCCTCTTCCTCTTCGGGTTCTGGCTCAGGCGTTGGCTCAGGTTCCTGAAAATTTCTTTCTGACTTGCGCTTGCTTCTTTTCCCCTAAAAATCCAAATTTTTTCAATATTGCCAAATTATTTCTGAATCAATTCCCCTCACCTCTTCGTCGATGACTCCCTCTTCGATCTGCTTCTTTCGCAAATTGACAGCTTCAGCTTTCGCCGCATCGCGAGCCTTTCGCTTGATCGTGTACTCGGTCAACTTCTTCTTTCTCTAAAAAATAAAGTATTTCAGAGTAAAACTGATCGATAAACACACCTTTTTATCCTTTGGTTCTTGGTCGATTTCTTCATGTCCGCTTTCAGCCGTCTCTCGCTCGGAGTTCTAAAAAACAGTCTTTTAGCAATTTTGAAAATTTCTATAACGTTACAAGTGTTTTTGGTTTCACATGTGCATAAATGTTGTTTTTAATGATTCCATTACTTAAATTTTAGCTCAAACTGTCTCCTACCGTAAATACTGCAATAGAACCCCACCCTATAGGAGCGCAGCCTAAGTTTACTCTCAAACAAACGCTCAGATCTCAAATTAAAGTAGAATGTGGCAATTTTTTTTGAGATATTTCACATATTCTCAGCATTAACCAGCGCTTAGAACAAAATGACTGAAAGGTGGCAAAAAAGCCGATTTTTCATCAATCACCCACCCTCTACTTTAATTTGATACCTAAGCGCGCAGGCACAAACATACTGATGCTGAGATATGAGCGTTTGTTTGAGAGGAAACTTAGACTATGCGTCGTCGTTAATTTAGCCGAATTTGTTAGAAAACAATGTGTTTTAAAAGCATTGCTTCCAAAAAGCGAAATAAATCCACAAATCACCTCTTCTGAGTATTCTTCTGATTGTTTTTCGTCGACATCCTTGCTTCCTTTCTTTTTCAGAGTGGCTTGTCGAAGAGCTGACGTCGGCTTTGGAGTTCCTAAAGTTAAACAATACGTTAAACAATACAACAAGCAATACAACAAGCAATACAAGATAAGCAATACAATGTTATACGTCAAAATCTAGTCTTTAAGGATTAAGACAAAGTTCTAGGCAATTTAAATATCCTTTTTTAGGTAAAGAGTAATTAAGTAAGTTACAGATAATTTCAAAGGTCCTATGGGCTTTGGGGTAAACCACTTTTTTTCAGCAAAACCATTTTTCCTGGGGTAATTGATAACGCTGATCACGGAAAAGTTATTTTTAACACATGTTAGAATGAAATAAATGTCCGTTTTTAAAAGCCAACGTGCTATAGTAGTTGGGGGATTTTAGTAGACCTATAGTAGGCAAAATTTTGTTTCACCAAATGTGCTGATTTTTCAACCAGCGGTTTTCAACTATAATATTGTAGCCACGTGCCTCTAAGGTACGCGGCCAAAGCCTAGGTAAATATAGAAGCCTTGAATGTTGTTGAAAGTTACGAAGTGTTGTGTGAAAGCATCACCAATCGATTCAGCAATCGATTCAAAAACCCCTGAGCGTAAAAATGAGCTCATCTGGCGAAAAATCTCTTCCCCCAATACTATAGCACCGGAGTTTTAAAAACGAACATTTTTCCATTACTAACTCGTGATTCGCGTCATCAATTAACCCATAAAAAATGGTTTTCGTGAAAAAAAAGCTCATAGTACCACATCAATCTCAAAATCTTACTTGCAGGCCTAATGGACGGTGGAGCGCCGACCATTGAGCGTCGTCCGAGTGGCGTTTTATCACCCATCTGAAAAAAATAGATATATAAAAAGTATTTAAGAAAGATAAAAAACTAAAAAGATTAAAGAAACATTAAAATAAGCGAAGGTGTAAAGATTGAAGTAGAAATTGAATTTGAAATTGATGCAAAGTAGTTAGGGCAGAGTTAAAGTTAGTGCAAAATGGAAAATGGATAAAAGTTGTGCTTACTAGCTACAAAGCTAGAAAGGGGGTAGGCTAATTTCCGCCATTTTATTTGCGCAACAGGGTCATTTGCGCAACTTTTGTGACGTTTTTAAGGGACTAGCGCAAAAGCAGAGCGGTGCGCTTTCTAAAGCGTTGGAGGTTTGCTAGAAAGCTTTCTAATCTTTTAACTCATTTTTTTAGAAGGGACCCAAGAATCCGCATCCATCGGCATACTGCGGTCAGACTTTACGAAGAAATGACGCAAATAATCAACCGTTTCAAGCTTTCATCGGCTATCAATCTCACTGTTGGACAAAACTACGCACAGAAGAAAACCGTATTGGCTCGACAAAAGCAACGTTTCATTGCTATTTCTAATGGTCGCTTGCCCGGTTGTGATTTTGTGCAACATCTTTCTTAGCTTAAAAGCTCCAAAGCTATAAAGCTATAAAGCTATAAAGCTATAAACCTACAAAGCTATAAAGCTAAAAAGCTATAAAAGCTATAAAGCTACAAGGCTACAAAAATTCCCTTTTCTATTTCGAATTAAAACAAATCCACTGGAAAGTAACTTGAAATTAAAAATATAAATACAACTTTGAAATATCGAATTGCTAACGCATCCCCTTATCCATAGCATTCAAACAGACGGCAAAAGGCACGTATCGTACTGCAATTTGCCCGTGAAATCTCTTCGCTTCAAGACCCGAACACTTTCAAGTTCATTTCTGACTCAAACTGAATCAGCTGTTGACCTGTTTACCGCTAAAAGCTTTTTCTTATTTCATAAAAACAACTGTGCAAATTGGTAATTTCTATTCAAATTTGAAATGTTAACGCTTGGCCGGCTCGGTGCCGGACATTTGCCAGTCTTTTTTGCGATAATCTTCACGATAAATTTGGGTTAGTTTTGAATTTTGAACAAAAAACAAACAAATCGATGAATCCATGACAAGGATTAATTCAACACACCGATTCTTTTATGACCTGATACAAAACAGACGGCGCTGGGATTCGAACCCGTGACCTCTTGCTTATCGCTCGCTAACGCTCTACCAATGAGCTACACCGACCTGATTGCGGCCAGAGTAGAGCCTTGTGCCTTACTAGTTTCCAAAAGTTGGGCAAAAGTGCTGGTCGGACTTCTGGTTCTACCTGACCTTATTTGGGTCTTATGGGCGGCATTTGGGCGGCCTCTTGGCGAGACGATCTCGCTGGAGGCGTGGCCGAGTGGTACAGCGTTCGTTTCCAGGTCAGGGTTGCAGGCGAGACCTCACGGGTTCGATCCCGGTTGTGGATTTTCCTTTGCTTTTTAGCTCAAGAAAGAACTAGTGTTCTTTCCGATGGAAATTTGGTTCATTTTCAGGTTCCACTTATGTTTTTGCGGTCTATCACGGTGATGTTGATCCTGTGTTTCCCTACATTTCAGCTGCCGGAAATGATCGACCCGAGAGTTGCTTCTTTAGGTGAAATTATTAGTTTTTCTTTTAAAAGTAAGTATGTAGCTCTGTGCTTAGCTCGAAAAGAATTTAATTTCCAGATTACGGTAATTGGAGAGTATTGTTTAGAAAACGCAGTTAATTTCAGTCTTCTCATGAACATTTCTGCGTCTCTCTCGATTTTGATTATCTACTTGCGATATTCGCTTATCAAAGAGCTCATTCGAGGATCCGATAAGGTGAAGAGTAGAGAATTTTTCAAACTGGAACCAAAACATATTGGAACCATATTGGAAACATATTGGAACCATAACTAATCTAAAGTTAAACTAGAGATTAGAATAACAGTGATACTATAACAAATCATACTATAACAGTCATACTATAACAGTCATACTATAACAGTGATACTATAACAGTGATACTATAACAGTGATACTATAACAGTCATACTATAACAGTCATACTATAACAGTCATACTATAACAGTCATACTATAACAGTCATACTATAACAGTCATACTATAACAGTGATACTATAACAAAGTGATACTTTAGGTGATTGAGCACGCCAATAAATGGTCTCTTCTCTTCGGGGTGGCTGGTGGGATGGGAATGATGGTTGTTGCGAATTTCCAAGAGTCTGCGGTCATCAAAATTCATCTCGGCGCCGCTGTGACATGCTTTGGATCGGGTGGAGTCTATATGGTGGGTGAAAACAAAGACAGTAATCTTGGCTAGAGTTTAAAACATCATGTGCAACTTTAAAAGGAGTCAAATCAGATTTTTTCGTGCCAACTTTTTTGCAATCATTTTTCGCCAAAAGTACGTTAATTTTTTTCTAAGTGTGTGAGGCAAAAGTTCTGCAGCGCCTATACTATAGCCCTATACTATAGCCCTATACTATAGCCCTATACTATAGCCCTATACTATAGCCCTATACTATAGCCCTATACTATAGACTATAGCCGTAACCAAGCTTTTCATTGGCTTTACTAGAGTGTTTTCCTCACGAGTTTTCTCTAAAAGGCAACAGAAAACTACTGTAGTCGAGCCGTCAGTTTACATTTAATCCATCCGATTTTGTTATCATTCGATGAGGAAAGTCATAAGGAATCATAATCATAGGCTTAATCATAGGCTCAATCGTAAGCATAGGCTGAATCATAAGCTGAATCATAAGCATAGGCTCAATCATAAGCATAGCTCAATCATAATCATAGGCTCAATCATAAGCATAGGCTCAATCATAATCATCGACTCAATGAATGATACAAAAATCGAGCTGATCGAATGTAAACTAACAGTAGTTTTCTTAAATAGGCAACCTTTTAGAAAATGCATTACTTGTGAGGAACAAACTTTAATCTTTACTGTGTTCTTGGACTTTTCTAACGTTTTCTAACGTTTTCTAACGTTTTCTAACGTTTTCTAACGTTTTCTAACGTTTTCTAACGTTTTCTAACGTTTTCTAACGTTTTCTATCGTTTTCTAACGCTTTCTAACGTTTTCTAACGTTTTCTAACGTTTTCTAATCGCTCTCTAAGAGGTAAATCGTTTTCTAAAAGATGATTCGTAGAAAAACTGTAACCCTAATGTTCTATTGATAGAATAACTGGGAATTAAGCTTTTGATTAAGCTTATCTTAAACATTCGAATTCCAGATGATACAAACATTTATCACAATGCGAATGCATCCATTGTACAACAATCGTCGAATTGGATATATTCGATTAGGATTGGCTGCTTGGAGTGTCATCACTTTCACAATGGCTCTCACATTTGGGGTTGGCTGGGTTTTTTGATAAAACTAAAGCTAAAGAGAACTAAAGAAAACTAAAGAAAACTATCTAAAGAGTTTAATAGTTTAAAAACAGTCTTATAAAAAGCTACATTAAACAAATGTAGCTGATAGAAAGCCAAATAGAAAGCTGTAAAATTTTTTGAGCAATTTTGAGCAATTTTGAGCAATTTTGAGCAATTTTGAGCAATTTTGAGCGATTTCTAAAAGTTAGTTTTTCGCATTTTCTATCATAATCTATTCTGTATTCATTTTCACGAAGAAACAAATTGAAAATACTTTAGATAAACTAGAAAATATCTAATCTTTATATCCAATCTTTATATCCAATCTTTACATCCAAATTCCTTAGACTTTGGCTGCTTCCGAGTTTCACAAAGTCTACCCCGATCTCCCAACTCCAAGACCATGGAATCGAAAAGTTTGGATGCCAGGTAAACAAGAGAAACGTTTTGATAAGAGATCTGCCTTTTATCTGATAAAATATGAAATTCAGGCTACAATTTGCATATCGTCTCAGCTGTTTCTGAATGGTTAATGGCTGTCGCTCATGTCTCTTACATTCTGTCGTTTTCGCGAGAATTCGAAAAGATTCGAGCCAACTTAAAGGTAAGCGCAAAAATCCAGGCAAAATTCCCGTACTTTAACGAAAGGATTTATCAGTTTAAGTGAAAAAATGGGGAAGGAAAAGGGCCAAACGACTCAAATTGGGGTCTCCCCATCTCCTCTTCTCTCCTCTCTTCAGCGATTTATGAATTCCCTTCATAAATTCAGCTCATTCTCTCCATTCTGACTTTCTTTCTTCATTTTTCTTTCAAACTGGATGTCATCGATAGTGGCTAGAATAGAGAAAAGAGACAATTATGGAATTTACATTTTTCTAAATCTAAAATTAAAAAAATTTTTTTTTAAAAGAAACATTAGATTTCTAATGATTTCAATAAGCATACTGACATCCAGAATGCATCTTCTGAATAGAAAAGTTTCATTTACACCACCGGATCGGCTGTAAATTGGAGTGAAGTGGAAACGCTCACCAGAAATGGTCAGAAATGAGCGCGGTAGAAAACGAAAAACCCTCAATGAGCTCCATGATGCCCAAAATGATGAACGAAATTCGAGAAAAGCTAGACAGTGCACTGAAATCGGGGTCAACTCGTTACAACAAAGGAAATTGGCCGGAAATGGGTCTAAACGATGCTTTGTTTTGCAAAAATAGCACCGTGTACAGTAGCCTATCGTAGACTAATCGATCGACAATGTTACAATAAAACTAACTTACGATATTGTATTCTAAAAGATGCTCTTTACTGCTTTCCTCATTTTTGCCATTTCAGGTGGAATCCCTTGTCGTCCATCTCGACAATTCTCCATTATGGCGCAGCACGGAAGATCTTGAAAGATACGGATTTTAGAAAATGACTCAAAATCTTACTGTAGCCTTTCCAAAAAGCATAATTTTCTTTTCAAATTACCGTGGATGAAACTATCGTAATCCTTGGTTAAAACTACCGTAATCTTTCCTTCAGCTTTTGTCTTTTTACTAAATTTTGAAACGCAAGAGAGTTTACAGCGAAAAATTTTCGGGACGCATTCTAAAATGCACTAGCTACCGTAGTCCGTAATTTCCATTGCAATGCATTGCTTAAAGCCATTTTCCGTTGTTTTTATTTCATTTTTCACCGTTTTTCTTTACAATTTCATCGCACCATTCTCTGTGATTGTTTTTATTAGTTTCTTTTTTTGTTTTACTTTGTTTCAAGTTTATTCATTTTTTTATAGGATGAAAAACAAGGGATTTGCCATTCTGCCGCTTCATCGTCAAGATCAATGCGTGAGTGCGATAGCGCGATTGCTACGTGTTTCTCATCAGCTCGTCTCAAAAGCGATTAAGGAATACAAGGAGCTTGGCAATGATGGAGATCGTCCGGGAAGAGGCAGAAAAAGAACAGTCAACACCTCCAGAAATCGCAAAGTGATTCAGAAGCGCGTGACCCGGAATCCACAGGTCTCAATGAGAAAGATCGCTCGACAGACGGGGATCGCTCGCGAATCGGTTCGACTTATGGCCAAAAATGTGCTCAATCTTCACCCTTACAAGCTCAAGCAAGGGCAACAACTCGACGACGACAACAAACGAGTTCGACTCGAAAGATGTCGAGAGCTTCTTGAGTGGGCCGCAAGTCCACACTGGGAGCGAATCCTGTTTTCTGACGAGAAGCTCTTCTCGGTGGATTCCGGGCCACCCGCTTCTGAGTCACTTTGCGATTTCTGGAGGTGTTGACTGTTCTTTTTCTGCCTCTTCCTGGACGATCTCCATTGTTGCCAAGCCGTTGATCTTGATGAATTTGCGATGAAATGGTAAAGAAAAACGGTGAAAAATGAATAAAAACAACGGAAAATGGCTTTAAGCAATGCATTGCAATGGAAATTGCGGACTACGGTAGCTAGTGCGTTTTAGAATGCGTCCCCAAAATTTTTCTCTGTGCTCTTGCGTAATTTTGAATTTGATTCGATGAGGAATCAAATTGGAATTGAATTGGAATTGAATTGGAATTGAATTGGAATTGAATTGGAATTGAATTGGAATTGAATTGGAATTGAATTGGAATTGAATTGGAATTGAATTGGAATTGAATTGGAATTGAATTGGAATTGAATTGGAATTGAATTGGAATCAAAACTTTGAATGAAATGAGATCAAATTTCAGTGAAATGAACAAAATCTGAAGCAAGGATTAGGATAGTATTTTCCAAAATTTTCCATACTCTATCCAAAAAAAAGTCCTCTGATGAGCTTTTTCTCGAATTTCTCGATTTCTCTGCCTTCTTTTCTTTTCGTACAGGTATCTTTTCATACAGGTACCACCTTTTCATATTCATTGCCTTTATCTACGCAAAGAACATCGAACACTATGGGTTTACAATAAATTATTCTTCTTGAAAAGTAATCACAATCAAGAATGACAATCAAGAATGACAATCAAGAATGACAATCAAGAATGACAATCAAGAATGACAATCAAGAATGACAAAGTTTCCCCATCAATTCTCTAATTTCTATTGAAAACATTTATCTAGAAGAGATTTCCAAAAGAAAATGGTAATGATAATGAGTTAGATAAAAGTTTGAAAGCTCGATTTTGAATGGATTAAATAGATTTTGAATGGATTAAATAGATTTAAAATAAATCAACTCAAATCAAAATAAATCAGAAGATCAACTATGATATTACAGATATTATCGTGAACTTTTTGATCATTTGGATAGTATCATTTGAAATTTTTGGCTTGATCTGATCTTGATCTTGATCTTTGATCAGTTCAAAACATTTGAATAAATTAAAGAAAACATTATCGACTTTTCTCGGCTCTTGTGATTTAAAGGTTACAGTCGACTCTCTCTATAACAGAACTCGATACTGGAAAACTCGATATAACGGAATGGAATTTTTGTCCCGACCGACGCTAACTAGGGAAAGGCACCAGGTCAAGGTGGCCTTTGAATACGAGAGCGTTAGCTTTACTGTTAGCTATACTGTTAGCTATACTGTTAGCTTTATTGTTAGCTTTATTGTTAGCTTTATTGTTAGCTTTATTGTTAGCTTTATTGTTAAAACAATTACTATTAGCTTTTGAAATAGTTTTAAAGAGAACACTTGAGCTTTTCAAATGATATAAAAGAAAAGACAAATTTGCTGTCATGTCGTGAAGCGATCATTTGCCGAAAATGCTTTCCGTTTCCGCAATTATCGTCGAAAGAAGGTGAAAGTTGATTGAAAGAATTGCAAATGAATATCGATATCTAAAATTTAGTAGATCGTTTGTTTAATTAAAAGGCAGTAAACCTTGTTAACAAAAATGTGACAGGGGTATTTGAAAGGGCTAAGATTGCTGAGCTTGTGCTGAGACTTGCAAAGCTTGTGTTGAGATTGCTGAGCTTGTGCTGAGACTTGCAAAGCTTGTGCTGAGATTGCTGAGCTTGTGCTGAGACTTGCAAAGCTTGTGCTGAGATTGCTGAGCTTGTGCTGAGACTTGCAAGACTTACGAGACTTGCAAAACTTTAAATATTTATGGAAACTTAGTAAATTTAGATATCAAATCTCTTCGAATATTGTAGCTTTGAGTAGTCATCTCACTTTTGTGATAAAACACTTTGACTACTACTTTCTACTTAGCTTTCACTTGACTACTTAGCTTTCAACCTTAACTTTCAACCTTAACCTTCAGCTTTAACCTTCAGCCTTAACCTTCAACTTTAACCTTCAGCTTTAACCTTCAACTTTAACCTTCAGCCTTAACTTTCAGCTTTAACCTTCAGCCTTAACCTTCAGCTTTAACCTTCAGCCTTAACCTTCAACTTTAACTTTCAACTTTAAAACCTTGTCTTTTGCAATTCCGAAGTTCTCGTAAAGTAAAAGGTTTTCTTTTTTCAAAAGCCAGCGTTCCCTTTTCTTTTCTCTAAAAAGAATTTTCTCGCAAATGCATTTTTAATGATCTCAGTTAGGTCTTTGTTCAGCCTTTGTTCACCGATTTTTCGAAAATTAGCTTCACCGCCTTTTTCAAAGATTTCCCAATTTCCCAAGTTTATCTAAGCAAAGCTTTTAAAGGTTTTAGTAATTTACAATTCTTTATAGATTTACTTGTGCTTTGTCACCAAATCTAGTGATCAGCCAAAGAAAAACAACCGTAAAATGCTAATAGAAGACACAATGGTCTTTTAGTTTTCATTTTAATTAATTTGAATTTAATTTTATGGTGTAAAATAACCGCTCAGAAAAGAAAAGTAAAGTAAAGATGCTCTGAAATTGTTATATTTAAAAGAAAGCTGTATTGATATATCTATTGGCCAAACATCAAACGGTTAACTCAATTTGAGCGGAGCCAAAACTTGATCCAAAGCCACCCTTCCATTTTTTGGCCACCTCTTTTTCTGTGCAGTCAATTTGAACGCTTGAACGTCAACCCAAAAGCTGAACAAATTCAAAAACTTCAAAACAAAAAGGAGATCTTCAGCTTTCGAATAATACTCATATACAGTGCCGCTCAAAGCCTTCAACTCGTCGAGGCATTGATTCAATAAGCTTTTTGATAACTCCCGCATCAATTTTTGGCCATTCTCTCTTGTAATTTCCGGTACAAATCACCAGAATTTTTTTTTTGCTTTATATCCTTGGCATTGTTTCTTCAAGTAATTCCATATATGTTCAATAGGATTTGCATCGGGACTCTGAGCAGGTCATTGAAGAACGGACACGCGATTTCGATTGAGCCAAGTTTTTTCGATTGAACCAATTCGTTGGGCTGTGTGTTTGGGGTCGCGAACCTGTTGAAAAGTCCATCCGTTAGGCAAATTTTGCTCAACACAAAGCAACATATATTTATATTGCTTTTGTTGAATAAATATCTTTAGAGCTCGAAAACTTTTACAGCATTGGTAAGGGGGGCCATTACCTTTAACCCATTCGAAATTTCGAAAATTTTGAATAATCGCTGCAGGAAAAACTCAGGAACGGACTGCTGCAGCGCTAATTCGCTGCAGCGCTAATTCGCTGCAGCGCTAATTCGCTGCAGCGCTAATTCGCTGCAGCGCTAATTCGCTGCAGCGCTAATTCGCTGCAGCGCTAATTCGCTGCAGCGCTAATTCGCTGCAGCGCTAATTCGCTGCAGCGCTAATTCGCTGCAGCGCTAATTCGCTGCAGCGCTAATTCGCTGCAGCGCTAATTCGCTGCAGCGCTAATTCGCTGCAGCGCTAATTCGCTGCAGCGCTAATTCGCTGCAGCGCTAATTCGCTGCAGCGCTAATTCGCTGCAGCGCTAATTCGCTGCAGCGCTAATTCGCTGCAGCGCTAATTCGCTGCAGCGCTAATTCGCTGCAGCGCTAATTCGGGGGCTGAGAAGTAGGCAGACAGACAGACAGAAAGACAGAAAGACAGACAGACGGAACGTCTAGGAGCGTCGCGTAGTCTAAGTTTAGTCTCAAACAAACACTCATATCTTGACACCAGTACGTTTGTTTCTGTTCGTTTGGGTATCAAATTAAAGTAGAAAGAATGGGGAATTTTTTGAGCTATTACACAGATCTTTAGCATTAACTAGTGCTTAGAAAAAAAAATGATTGAAAAGTGGCCAAAAAAAAGCCGATTTTTCATCATTCACCCACCCTCTCTACTTATCCATATGGGTAGATACATTAATATCGTGTTGCTTTAATCACGCTCGATAGTAAATCACTCGATAGTAAGGTCACGCTCGATAGTAAATCCTTTAAGAAGTATAACTCTTTTAATTTTAATTCTCAATTTTATTCTGCATCGAATGATAATTAAAATAGACAAAATCGAAAGATTAATGCAGAGATTCTGCTGAGAAAAACACGAAAAACCTTAGAAAAGGACAGATTTTTTTTTGTTGCAAGTTTATTCTACAGCGAATGCTATTTATTAGTGCTAGATAAGTGTAAAAACGATATAACTAGTATTATACACTTGCAGAAGTAGAGGGATTCTTGTGTAAAACTAAAGAAGCACTTCTCTTTTCTGAAAAGAGTTCAATCCACTTCAGATTGAGGGGAAGAAGGGGAAGAAGAGGAAGAAGAGGAAGAAAAGGAAGAAGAGGAAGAAGAGGAAGAAGAGGACGAAGAGGAAGAAGGGGAAGAAGAGGAAGAAGATAGAGGGAAGGAGTGGAGAAATTGGGAAATCGAGAAAAGACCCATTCCAATATAGAATTCTCCATTTTAGCCTCATCTTCTCCATCATTTCTTTCTCGTTTCTTATCTTGTAAACTTTAACGTTTTGTAATAGCTGACTGGCTAAATTTGTAATAGTTGACTGGCTGTGTATCTTAGGTCAAAGGTATCTTAGCTGTGAGGTTAAAGGTTCAATCCTTGCCTAGATTCTTGGCTAGATTCCTTGACTAGTTCACTAGATCACTCTCTAATAGTAGTGCACGAGCCGAGCCGAGTTGATGACTATTTTACGGCTTCCAAAGTTTTCGCAGAAGCAGAAGCAGAGCTCAACACTCTAATCCCCCACAAGATCTCATCGTCAGCTAGATTTCATCGATCGATCGTTTCTGATAAGCGCTTTTCGAGATTTCGAGCAATTTAGGCAGCTGAGGGTTGTCTAAATGTCAGTGCGCGTTCCTGATTGCTTCAGTGCGCGCTGTTGATTGCTTCAGTGCGCGCTCTTGATTGCTTCAGTGCGCGCTGTTGATTGCTTCAGTGCGCGCTCTTGATTGCTTCAGTGCGCGCTGTTGATTGCTTCAGTGCGCGCTCTTGATTGCTTCAATGCGCGCTGCGCTGCTTCACGCTAGCTAGCCGGATAAAAATCAGCCGCAAAACATCTAGCCAGGCTGTTAGGCGGGTTTTTCGGCTGCTTTGAAACAAAATTGTAGATCTGCTCAAACCTTTTCCAACTCTAATAGCTTTCCAGCTTTTCCTTTCCAGCTGTTCCTTTCCCAGCTCCGTAAACTTTGCCTCTTCGGACTTGTCTCAAACACATCTTCCCCCTATCCCCCTAAATTGGACTTAAAAGCACTTCTATGCCTCTTCTACTATGTGTATAGGCAAGCTTTGTCTTTGATTGATGTGCTTTCGAGAGGGGAAAATAGGGAAAGGATAGGGTCAAAAGGAACACCCCATCCCATATGTCCTGAATTTCACCCTGCCTTCTCCCCTTCGCCCTTCTCCCTTTGCCCTTCTTCCCCTTGCCCTTCTTCCCCTTGCCCCTCTTCCCTTTGCCCCTCTTCCCTTTGCCCTTCTTCCCTTTGCCCCTCTTCCCCTTTCCCCTTCTCCCTTTGAACTTTCATCCACTCAACTCTCCATTACTTCTTGCTATAGATTTTTTTGACTTTATCGCTTTAAGTTCTATCTAAAGCTTGTAATAGATCAAATGAAATCTTGAGCTTGAGCTTGAGCTTGAGCTTGATTCTGAGCTTGAGCTTGATCCTGATCTTGATCCTGATCTTGAGCTTGATCTTGAGCTTGATCCTGATCTTGATCTTGATTTAGAGCTTGATCTTGATTTTTGAACTTGATCTTGGTTTTGAGCTTGATCTTGAGCTTGATCTTGTTCTTAATCCTAATCCTACTCCATTTTTCTACTTTAACCTCTACTTTTTAAGGATACTGTTCATTTTTGTTACTCTTAGTTCTTCTTAAACTTATAAGAAATTATTATGTAGATTAGTTTTTCTGTGATTAGATTTTCTGTCAGTTAAAGCAAGCCCATTAGACTGATCAAATTGATAGCTGTTTAAAACTAGCACTAGCTTTGTATTGGATAATCTGCTGGATTTACAAGAGATCCAAACCGGGCAACGGGTTGTTTAGACTCTAGACTTTGCAAAACTATCGTGATCGAAAGCAGTTTGAAGATAGATTAGCTTAGGTTAGCTTAGGGAATGATCCGAACTGGGCAGACGATTTCGCTACGTCATTGAGATGCCGCTGAGATGCAAACGCCTATCGAGCACGTTTATCGAGCACGCCTATCGAGCACCAAATGGGAAGCTATCGAGCACGATTGAGAATGGACAAAAATCAATAGAGCATCGCGATGCTCTATTGAATTTTTTAAATTGAGTTTTAGCAGTTTTTTGGTCATTTTTTATGGGGAAATTTTGTGGTACCCTGCAGTTTGGAGCTCGTAACTCGACAACGAGTGTCTAGAACCAAAAACAAAGGGATAATTTTTATACTAAAGGCTCTTACGAACATTTTGATGCAAAAAACATAAAATTTGCTCAACTCTACAAAAAGTTATAACATTTTTAAAAGAAATTTTTGCAAAATACACTAAAAACATAATAATAATAATAATAATAATAATAATAATAATAATAATAATAATAATAATAATAATAATAATAATAATAATAATAATAATAATAATAATAATAATAATAATAATAATAATAATACTTTATTCAAATGATAAAGTGAAAGAAATCATAGAGAAATGCACAGTGATACTTAATCATACAATACATACTGAAATCAATAAGCCAATTACTTACGGCAAAGAGCCACTAGATCTAAAGCATCGATACGTTTCTTGAATATGAAAAGCGACTGAATTTCTCGTATGTCGTTTGGGAGCAAGTTCCATAATCTAGCGGCATAAGGGGAAACCGTGGCCGAGTGGTCTAAGGCGCGCGATTGAGCTATTATTTTGCATATTCCTTAATTGTTTCGAGTGAATACGATGCATAGCTATTGGGTTGATGCATAATTATCCGGACTTCTTTTTGCGTGCTTGTATCTTTTTTGTTTTGAAAGCTTTTTGTCTATTTCTTTTTTTTAAATATTCGTTATTCTTTAGTGAACAAAATGCGTGTCGACAATCATATCCATCTTCGCCATATCATGCTCTACCACTTCGAAAAGGGATGTTCTGCCGTTCAGAGTCGTTTCGCGATCTCAAAGAACTGGAGAAGCCCCAACGGACTACCCCAACGGACTACGTCAATCGATCGCTCAAAAATTGGCAAACAAATAAGATCTACAACGATTTGGATGACTTGATAGACGATGTTAAAGCGTGGATTGCCTCCAAAGATCGTTTATTCTTCGCTCGTGGAATCGATCGTCTTCCAAGCAAATGGCAATCAGTTATTGATGTAGGCGGTGAATATGCTCCAGAATAATCAATTAAACATATTTTTCTAACTATTTATGTTATTTTTTTGTTAAATAAAATCATTTATAAAAGAAGTCCGGATAATTATGCATCAACCCAATACATTGTCCATTTAAAAAAAACAATTGTGCAATCGAGAATTTATTAAATTTTCTCATTTCTTTTTTTAAAAAATGTTATAACTTTTTGTAGAGTTGAGCAAATTTTATGTTTTTTTTTTGCATCAAAATGTTCGTAAGAGCCTTTAGAATAAAAATGATCCCTTTGTTTTTGGTTCTAGACACTCGTTGTCGAGTTACGAGCTCCAAACTGCAGGGTACCACAAAATTTCCCCATACAAAATGACCAAAAAACTGCTAAAACTCAATTTAAAAAATTTCTGTCAAGGGGATTTGAAAAATTCCTTCAGATTCGGAATCACCACAATTTTCCACATCTAAAAAAGGTACCCCCAGAAAAATCCGATAGAAAACGCATTTTCGCGCCGATGTGCATCGTGTTTCCCATGCTCGATAAGCGGTAAGCATAGCTCGATAAGCGTGCTCGCTGGGCGTTTGCATCTCAGCGGCATGTCAATGACGTAGCGAAATCGTTTGCCCAGTTCGGATCATTCCCTAAGCTAATCTGTAAGCTAATCCCTAAGCTAATCTTCAAACTATTGGGTTGGGGAGAATGAGTCGGCGCCGAAAATCACAAAAATGTCTAAAAATTCTAGCAGACTTCGTCAAATAATATACGTTTGATATTAGTAGAATGGTTAACTAATTCTCTACAAAATCACATTTAAAAGAAAATTCAAACAGCGCCTCCGCTCAAGAAAAAGCCATTTTTTCACAAAAACTACAAACTGTGATCTAGAAAAAACCATTGGTGGGATCTTCCTGCAAATTTGGCAACTTAAGTAATTGAATGTGCTCTATCTTTTTTATATAAACACCAAAGAAGGTTTATGTGAAAGAAACTGTTCAAATGATGAGTCGGACTCTTTGCCATTTTAACCAGCTACGTTTGGAAGTTCATAAACTCCACGAAAGAAAAGCTTTGTGGAATCTCTCAAAAGTCATTTTGTAGAGAAATAGTTGATTCTTTTGATGAAACCAAGCGTATGTTTAAAGAAGGCTTTATGTGTGCAAAAAGTCCCTTTAAAGTTTGGCGCCGACTCATTCTCCCCAACCCAATACTTTCGATCACGATAGTTTTGCAAAGTCTAGAGTCTAAACAGCCCGTTGCCCGTTTTGGATCTCTTGTAAATCCAGCAGACTATCCAATACAAAGCTAATGGTAGTTTAAAACAGCTAAAATTGAAAAGTGTCCTATGCTGGGCTCGGCTTTTACCCTAGCTGTCGATTAGTTTTTACCCTTTTCTTAAATAAATCGAAAAATGATTATTCCGAATCGAGATAAAAAGAAAAACCGGCTCTTTTATTATCATTGAGCTGAAAATTTCCCTATCGATGTTCCCTCTCTCTTTTCAAATCCTCCATTTTCTCCTATTTATTTATCTCCTCTCCTTTTCCTTCTTTTCCTTCTTTTATGGAAATCCCCTATTCTTCGCTATTCCCACGATAAAACGCGATTGTTTTTCTGAACTGAAATTGCTGTACTTTGTATTGCTGTACTTTGTGTTGCTGTACTTTGTATTGCTGTACTTTGTATTGCTGTACTTTGTATTGCTGTACTTTGTATTGCTGTACTTTGTATTGCTGTAATTGCTGTATCTAGCACACCAGATTTCTTGCTTCTTTGTGCAATCTAGTGTGCTAAAGAGTTGCACAAAGTACAGGCGAGAAAGTACCGCCAATGCAAACACTGATGGAGCTGGAATACCAGAAAGGAAATACCAGCGTGCGAAAGATATGCTAAGAAAGAGAAAAGTTAGCTAAATGTATTGTTTGTTCGAGTTGAGACGGTCAGCTAGGTCAGCTAGCTGTCGATTAACAGGCCAACGACATTGAGAACAGGCCACCACCACGCCGTCACCATAAGAAACTACCGCCAATGCAAACACTGATGGAGCTGATAACAATTCTACCTCTATGGGCTTGAGTTAAGGAAGGAAGATCAAAGGAAGATCTTGAGGAAGGAAGATCAAAAATCGGATCAATAAAAGATGCGGGACTTGTAACTTGATGGTAACATGTAAAATGTAAGGTTTTTTTTTTTTTTTTTTTTTTTTTTTTTTTTTTTTTTTTTTTTTTTTTTTTTTTTTTTTTTTTTTTTTTTTTTTTTTTTTTTTTTTTTTTTTTTTTTTTTTTTTTTTTTTTTTTTTTTTTTTTTTTTTTTTTTTTTCATCGCATTAATCGGTCAATCGCATTAATCGATCGCATTGGTCGATCGCATTGGTCGATCGCATTAGCAGGACACATTGGCCGATTTGATCGCACAACTATTTTTGTAGCCATTTTTTAGCCAGCCAATTAAAAGCTCATCAAACAAAATCGATTCTAGCCAAAGGTTTCCTTCCTTCTTCTTCCTCCTTGTCTTCCCTTCCTTCTTCTTCCTCCTTGTCTTTCCTTCCTTCTTCTTCCTCCTTGTCTTTCCTTCTTCCTCTTGAGAAGTTAATGTTCAATAGTTGAGTGGTTAGAGTAATTGCATGGAAAGCGAATTGGCAATTGCCCGGGTTCAATTAAAACCCACTCTTTCTTTCCAATTCCTTCTTCCTTAACTTGCTAATCAAAAAGCTAATTGTTATCCTCAAAAACTAATAACACTTCTTAAAGCTTGATCTTAAAGCAAAGATCATTAACTTTCTTTCTTCTTCCTCCTTGTCTTTCCTTCTTTCTTCTTCCTCCTTGTCTTCATAACTTCAGAAAAATGAATAACATTTCGATTTTTCCTCTTCCCAAGCAGTTATTCTTCCCCATGACAAGGTCATTGATTCAATTTGAAATAGAGAAAAGGGACACCTGTGAGACATTGGATGAGAAGAGGGAGGATGCTGGAGTGCTGGAGTGCTCGAGTACAAGGGACAAGGGCTAAATTGTGGGTAACCTTTGTTCTCCTTTCCTCCTCTTCATTCCATTCCACATCTGTGAGCAGCCATCATTCCTCTCTCTTCACTAGGATCATTATTTTGAGCACAACAACAGTGTCACTCATCTTTACTCACTTTTTCCTCAATCTTTTTCTTCAATCTCTTCAATCCATCCTTTCAATCCTTGTTTCTTTTCTTTATAAAGCATATAAAGGAATCTAAATGATAGAAATCACAATCAGTCTTTTTGGGCCTTTTTGGGGCCTTAATTAGCCTTTTTGGGACCTTAACTAGGCCCCATAAAGGCCTAATTAAGCTCCAAAAAAGCCTAATCAAGGCCCTAATTACTAAAAGCTATAATACTATTGTCAGCAAGTTAGAATACTTTTAAATTCTTTTGAATAACTTGGAAAACTTCATCATTTTGTTTCCAAATCTAAAATAATATCAAATGTTAACTTTTAATAGAGTTCGAATCTTTCAAATAGCTCTAAATTTCTCTATCACTTTTGTCATCAGATTTTGTCAGGCTATGTTGTCCCAAGAGTAGTCCAGGTTGTCCAAGAGTAGTCCAGGTTGTCCAAGAGTAGTCTAGGTTGTCCAAGAGTAGTCTAGGTTGTCCAAGAGTAGTCTAGGTTGTCCAAGAGTAGTCTAGGTTGTCCCAAGAGTAGTCCAAGTTGTCCAAGAGTAGTCCAGGTTGTCCCAAGAGTAGTCTAGGTTGTCCAAGAGTAGTCCAGGTTGTCCCAAGAGTAGTCCAGGTTGTCCAAGAGTAGTCTAGGTTGTCCCAAGAGTAGTCCAGGTTGTCCAAGAGTAGTCTAGGTTGTCCCAAGAGTAGTCCAGGTTGTCCAAGAGTAGTCCAAGTTGTCCAAGAGTAGTCCAGGTTGTCCAAGAGTAGTCTAGGTTGTCCCAAGAGTTGTCCAGGTTCTCCGATCGTGGTAAATTAACGAAATTTCTTGTAAACATCTTGAATAAGCATTTCCCCACAACTCTTTCGATAGGATTGAGATCGGGAGATCGAGATGGTCAGTCGAGAGCATTGAGCTCTTTCGACATTTAGGATTTCGTGAGCTGACTCTTTTGATTGGATGCATTATCTTGTTGAGAATTTGTCGTAATTTCATTTTAAGCAAGAAAAAGCATGAGACAATCATCCAGAACATCAATGTAATCTTAGTTATTCATCCGATTTGCCACAAACTTCAAATTGGCCACACTATGGGGAGAGAGGCCTAAACCATAAGATCCTTCATAGTTTCGTGCACTCAAATACTTTGATTCTTTGCGCAGATCTCTCCAATAATGCATAACACCATCAGGGATGTTGAGGTTAAACCTTTTCGTCTCTAAAGATAGGAAATTATAAAAATCTCAGTCCAACCTGGTTCTAGTCTTGCATTCTTGCAGATCATTGATTCCTTTCGATAACAATTTTATGAGTTGACTCTTGTGCATGTGTTATCTTCAATAAATGAATTCAATGAACAATTTTCCCATGCCAATGCTAATTGGAGAATTGGAGAGAGAGAGAGAGAGAGAAAGAGAGAGAGAGGAAGAGAGAGGGAGGAAGAAAGAGAGAGAGATGAGATACAAGGGATACGAGATATAGCGCAGGGGAGGGGAGCAAAGTAAAATGGTGCAGCTGTCTCCCAATCCCAGTACCCCAATGGATCGAATCCATCCATCGACCTCACCTCTTTCTCTTTGTCCCCCTTTTTCTTTTCTCTGAACGAAACCACAACGCTTTGCCCCTTTTACCCTCATTGCCCGTTGACTCATCTGTTCTCATCTGTCCTCTTCTCCCCCTTTTTCCACCATTGAGCCAATAATTTGTTTTTCTGTTTTGTGATTGTTGCTTTACCAACTTTTATACTTTTAATTAAACAATTGCCATTGCCATTGCCACGTCAAGACGGCTCTTATCAGCGGCTCAACGTTGGCTTATCATCCAACCCTTCTACCCAGCCCCTTTTTATGAAACGTTGATTCCATAAAAAGTTTGAAAATGTGAAAGAGCTCCCCGTGGAAACGAACCCGAGCCCCTCACTCTGCCGATGGTTTTAGAGACCGGCATGCTAACCACTCAGCCATCTCGTTCTGTTGGTGGGGTTCGAGGCGGGCGAGTTAATAACTGCTCGTGCCGCAAAAGGCTCACGTTGAGGCCTCGAATTTAACTTAAATCTCTAAATTTCGATTTTAGAAAAAACGGCTGAGCCAAATAAAAAGTGGTAAAACAAAAAATTCTTGTATTTTGGTGTAGTTTCTGGTGTTGATAGGTTAAAGATAGTTTAGGAGATGTAGGAATAGATTAATGATAGTTTAGAGGATGTAAAGATGGGTTAAAGATAGTTTAGAGGATGTACAGAAAGATTAGTGATAGTTTAAAAGATGTTTAGATAGGTTAAAGATAGTCTGGAAGATCTACAGATAGATTAAAGATAGTTTAGAAGGTCTACAGATAGATTAAAGGTAGTTCAAAAGATGTAGGAATAGACTAAAGATAGTTTAAAAGATGTTTAGATAGGTTAAAGATAGTTTAGAAGGTCTACGGATAGATTAAAGATAGTTCAGAAGATGTAGGAATAGACTAAAGATAGTTTAGAGGCTGTAAAGATGGGTTAAAGATAGTTTAGAAGGTCTACGGATAGATTAAAGGTAGTTTAGAAGGTCTACAGATAGATTAAAGATAGTTTAAAAGGTCTACAGATAGGTTAAAGGTAGTTTAGAAGGTCTACAGATAGATTAAAGATAGTTTAAAAGGTCTACAGATAGGTTAAAGGTAGTTTAGAAGGTCTACAGATAGGTTAAAGATAGTTTAGAAGGTCTACAGATAGGTTAAAGGTAGTTTAGAAGGTCTACGGATAGATGAAAGCTCTTAACATGTTCAGTCTATATTTATGGAATTTGGTAGAATATTGAAATAGAATCGGGGTTGTTCTAAAGAATGGGCTTGTTCCAAAGAATTGGCTTGTTCTAAAGAATTGGGCTTTCGAACAAGCCCAATTCTAAGCATTACCCATTTGTTAGTCTACAAATTCTTGCAAAGCTCCTCAAAGTTCCCGAGTCTCCTCAATGAGTACTGGTTTGGCTCAAAGACTCAACCAGAAAAAGAATTAGGGTATTGAAAGGGGAGAATGGCTGGGTGAGCCGATACCATTCAAGGCCAGGGGAGGGTTGAACCCCTTTCTCTTCACATTTTCACCCAAAACTTATCTAAAATGTTTCATTTTACAGTTAATTCGATAGATATTGATAGTAAAAGTAAAGATAAAAGATAAAAAGTTAAAAGAAAGATTAAAAGAAAGATTAATATAAAGATTAATAATAAAGATTAATAATAAAGATTAATAATAAAGAACATTATAAAAAGTTATAACAATATTTTGTCAATAACTTTTGAGTATTCTTTTTCCTTCCCCTCTTTGACCGTCTTTCACAATCTCTTTCCTCTAATAAGCTCTCAAAAAAGTGCATTATTATGATTAGTTTTATTGGGTTGTCCAGTTATGAATGCGCGTTTTTTACTATTGTTTTTTACTATTTTGTAAATTTCTCAAGATACCGGAATCAAGAAAAAGCCATATTATTAATAACTTTTTATATAGTTTTGTAGAGGAGAATTTAGGCTTTCAAATGATACCAAATAGAGCTCAATTGAGCTAGCCAATCTTGAGAAAATCTAGCAACAAAACTCATCAATCGGCTTGCAAGTCCGATCGCGCTGTTCACTCAGTTCAGTTGCTGTTTTCTCAGAGTTGGCTAGTCCAATCAACCCCTTTTTGGTATCGTTTGAAAGCCTGAAATGTTTTCTGTACAATGATATAAAAGCTTTTGAATAATATTATCTCTAGACAAAGTTATGAACCTTTAAAGCACGGCGTCTCATTCAGAGTACCTCATTTGATAGGCCTCATTTGCCCAAAGTCGGCTCTGATTTTCTGGACTCGATTATCCAATCAAGCTCTATTTGGTATTATTCGAAAGCTGAAGATCTCCTCTACATTTTGATATAAAAAGTTTTTGAATTTCTTCAGCTTTTGGGCAAATTGACTGCACAGAAGAAGAGGTGGCCAAAAAATGGAAGGATGCCTTTGGATCAAGTTTTGGCTCCGCTCAAATTGAGTTAACCGTTTGCTGTTTGGCCAATAGATATATCAATACAGCTTTCTTTTAAATATAACAATTTCAGAGCATCTTTGCTTTTCTTTTCTTTTCTGGGCGGTTATTTTACACCATAAAACTTGAGGAATAGCTAAGCTAAAATGGGTTTTTTTTCGAAAACGATCTCTCCCTTTGTGCAGTCAATTTCCCAAAAAGTTCAATGAATTCAAAAACTTTTTTTTATTCTAAAATGTAGAGGAGATCTTCAGCTTTCGAATGATATATAACACTCATATACATCTGTTCGATATCTTGAGAAACTTATAAAATAGTAAAAAGGCGCACGCATAACTGGACAACCCAATAGCTTTTTGCCTTTAGAAAAGGTATACTAGTAAATCTGTTTAGCAGATAGTAAATCCGTTTAGCAGATAGTAAATAAATAGCTTAATGGATCAAGTGATTAATAGTAAATAAATAGTAAAGTGCTAGATGGTAAATAAATAGTTTAATGGATTTGATCATTTCATTGAATAACATTGAATAACTTATTTGAATATTGATCATTGAAATCACGTTGAAAACTCTCTTTCTCTTCTAGCTTCCCCCTTTTTTTTTTTCAATGCACATCAACAAGCAAATTAATTTTCATTTTTAAATCTTTTAACCCAATTCTTACCTTTACCTACCTTTATCTAAATTCTGAATGTTTTCTATGTCATGGAAAGTTTTGTTCTTTCTAGATCGTGCAAAGCTTTGCTTTTTCTAGATCATGTAAAGCTTTGCTTTTTCTAGATCATGTAAAGCTTTGCTTTTTCTACATCATATAAAGTTTTGCTCAAGGTTTTTCACTAGAGTATTAGCTTTGAATTGAATTTTTTTTTTTTGTAAAATTCAAGAACTTTTATATAGAAATTCATCAAAGACTTTTATATAGAAATTATTGATTTTAAATTAAATATTTATTTAAATGTTAAATAAACGAATTGCAAATGTGTAGAGCTCTGGTGAAAGCTCTGGATAAAGCTCTGGATACATCTCTGGATGAAGCTTTGGATAAAGCTTTGGATACATCTCTGGATGAAGCTCTGGATACATCTCTGGATGAAGCTTTGGATAAAGCTTTGGATACATCTCTGGATGAAGCTTTGGATACATCTCTGGATGAAGCTTTGGATAAAGCTTTGGATACATCTCTGGATGAAGCTCTGGATACATCTCTGGATGAAGCTTTGGATAAAGCTTTGGATACATCTCTGGATGAAGCTTTGGATACATCTCTGGATGAAGCTTTGGATACATCTCTGGATGAAGCTTTGGATACATCTCTGGATGAAGCTTTGGATACATCTCTGGATGAAGCTTTGGATAAAGCTTTGGATACATCTCTGGATGAAGCTTTGGATAAAGCTTTGGATACATCTCTGGATGAAGCTTTGGATAAAGCTTTGGATACATCTCTGGATGAAGCTTTGGATAAAGCTTTGGATACATCTCTGGATGAAGCTTTGGATAAAGCTTTGGATACATCTCTGGATGAAGCTTTGGATACATCTCTGGATGAAGCTTTGGATAAAGCTTTGGATACATCTCTGGATGAAGCTTTGGATACATCTCTGGATGAAGCTTTGGATAAAGCTTTGGATACATCTCTGGATGAAGCTTTGGATACATCTCTGGATGAAGCTTTGGATACATCTCTGGATGAAGCTTTGGATACATCTCTGGATGAAGCTTTGGATAAAGCTTTGGATACATCTCTGGATGAAGCTTTGGATAAAGCTTTGGATACATCTCTGGATGAAGCTTTGGATACATCTCTGGATGAAGCTTTGGATAAAGCTTTGGATACATCTCTGGATGAAGCTTTGGATAAAGCTTTGGATACATCTCTGGATGAAGCTTTGGATACATCTCTGGATGAAGCTTTGGATACATCTCTGGATGAAGCTTTGGATAAAGCTTTGGATACATCTCTGGATGAAGCTTTGGATACATCTCTGGATGAAGCTTTGGATACATCTCTGGATGAAGCTTTGGATACATCTCTGGATGAAGCTTTGGATAAAGCTTTGGATACATCTCTGGATGAAGCTTTGGATACATCTCTGGATGAAGCTTTGGATACATCTCTGGATGAAGCTTTGGATACATCTCTGGATGAAGCTTTGGATAAAGCTTTGGATACATCTCTGGATGAAGCTTTGGATACATCTCTGGATGAAGCTTTGGATACATCTCTGGATGAAGCTTTTGGATACATCTCTGGATGAAGCTTTGGATAAAGCTTTGGATACATCTCTGGATGAAGCTTTGGATAAAGCTTTGGATACATCTCTGGATGAAGCTTTGGATACATCTCTGGATGAAGCTTTGGATAAAGCTTTGGATACATCTCTGGATGAAGCTTTGGATACATCTCTGGATGAAGCTTTGGATACATCTCTGGATGAAGCTTTGGATAAAGCTTTGGATACATCTCTGGATGAAGCTTTGGATACATCTCTGGATGAAGCTTTGGATACATCTCTGGATGAAGCTTTGGATAAAGCTTTGGATACATCTCTGGATGAAGCTTTGGATAAAGCTTTGGATACATCTCTGGATGAAGCTTTGGATAAAGCTTTGGATACATCTCTGGATGAAGCTTTGGATAAAGCTTTGGATACATCTCTGGATGAAGCTTTTGGATAAAGCTTTGGATACATCTCTGGATGAAGCTTTGGATAAAGCTTTGGATACATCTCTGGATGAAGCTTTGGATAAAGCTTTGGATACATCTCTGGATGAAGCTTTGGATAAAGCTTTGGATACATCTCTGGATGAAGCTTTGGATGAAGCTTTGGATAAAGCTTTGGATACATCTCTGGATGAAGCTTTGGATAAGCTTTGGATACATCTCTGGATGAAGCTTTGGATACATCTCTGGATGAAGCTTTGGATACATCTCTGGATGAAGCTTTGGATAAAGCTTTGGATACATCTCTGGATGAAGCTTTGGATAAAGCTTTGGATACATCTCTGGATGAAGCTTTGGATACATCTCTGGATGAAGCTTTGGATACATCTCTGGATGAAGCTTTGGATACATCTCTGGATGAAGCTCTGGATAAAGCTCTGGATAAAGCTTTGGATACATCTCTGGATGAAGCTCTGGATAAAGCTTTGGTGAAAGCTCTGGATAAATCTCTCGATAAATCTCTAGATAAATCTCTCGGTAAATCCCTAGATAAAGCTCTGGATACATCTCTAGATAAACTCTAATCTTTAATCTAAAACTCTAATCTCTAATCTAATCTAAATCTCTGGCTAACTTCGAAAAATCATATTTTAAATAGACGATAGTTTTATTGTTTTTATTGTTGTTTTCGTTGTTTTCAATGTTTTCACTTTTTTTCTTTATTTTTTTTCTTCTTATCTTTTTTCTTCTTACTCTTAAAGTAATTTTAAAGCAATTTTCTATTTCTTTCCGTACATTTTGCTATTGTTTTTCGCTTTTCAAGCTTTTCACTGAGCTTTTGGTGAGGCATTGGGGAAAATGCTGTGCAAACAAGTGACTCAAAGATTCTGAAAATGGAATGCACACAGAATATGGTAGATTTTGAAAAGAAAAATGAAGCTTTTATCTTTTAATGAAGCTTATATCTTTTATGCATATATTATCAACTATAACTTGTTGAAGAGACTAAAAAGGAACAAAAAAACAAAGAAAACAAACTGTGATCACTATAGAAATGCTTGTATTGTAACCCGAGTGCCCTTTCCCCTGATTCTTTTGTTTTCAATCTGGTTCACTTACCCATCACCTCCTCTTTCTCTTTCTCTCTCTCTCTTTCTCTCTCTCTCTCTCTCTCTCTCTCTCTCTCTCTCTCTCTTTTTCTCTTTCATTCGATTGTTTCATTGACTGGATTCTTTTTTTAACTTCTTAAGACTTCTTGAGGCTTACATTTCATTTTAGATTGATCTTTTACTAGAAAATAGCCAATTTTGAAAGCGCGAATGAAAACTAGATGACTTTTACAAGTCGGATACGGTTTTTTTGATTAAACAATCATTGATTTGATTACAGATTCGGAATCCACATTCGATTTTCTATCGAATGAGCTAGATCTCGTATCGGAATCTAGTACCCTTCCCTGGTCAGATACAGCTAACGTTTGATTCACAATCGATTCCCTTTCGATTCTCATTCGATTCCCAATCAATACCCATTTGATTCCCATTTGATTCCCATTTGATTCCCTTTCGATTCCCATTCGATTCCCATTCGATTCCCATTCGATTCCCATTCGATTCCCATTCGATTCCTAATCGATCCCCATTTGATTCCCTTTCGATTCCTATTGGATTCCCATTTGGTTCCCATTCGATTCCCATTTGATTCCCAATCGATCCCCATTTGATTCCCATTCGATTCCTATTTGATTCCCATTTGAATCCTTTTGGATCCCGATTCGATTCCCATTCGATTCCTATTTGATTCCTTTCGATTCCTATCGATTTCCTTTCAATACCCAAACAATCCCCATTTGATTCCCTTTCGATCCCCATTCGATTCCCTTTCGATCCCTTTCGATCCCCATCTGATTCCCATTCGATTCCTATTTGATTCCTTTCGATTCCTATCGATTTCCTTTCAATACCCAATCGATCCCCATCTGATTCTCATTCGATTCCTTTCGATTCCTTTCGATTCCTTTCGATTCCTTTCGATTACCTTTCAATACCCAATCGATCCCCATTCGATTCCCTTTCGATTCCCTGATAAAAACTTGAATACTCTAGTAACTCTTCTTTCTATTGAAAACTTTCTTTCGAATGCTATCTTTCGAAACCGCAATTCTTTTCCTTTTTTTGACTAGTGCTCCAGGTCGTAAAATTACTGGTTGAGGAAAGGAAAAGACAAGAAAAGAAAAGAAAAGAAAGGGCCAGAGAGCTTTTTTTGAAGCGGGAATGCCATTCTACTTTCCTTTTCTCCATTCAGTGTCCATTGGTTTTTCTCGTACACTCGTCCACAACTCTTTTACAAGCCAGTACCCCATTTTTCCTTTTCTTTTCCATCAAATCGACCAGATGTTCATCTCTTTTCGTTCTTTTTTTTAACTGAAACTTGTGCCGTTTATAAAATTGCTTAATTTTTCTTGAAATCCTTATGTTTTATTGATTATTTTTGAAAATTTCACTTTAGAAAATAAGTTCTGACGGCTTTTGACAATATTTTTGAAAAATTCAGCCTTTTTAAACGAGTTGTCACTCTTTAAAGGCTTATAACTTTGTCTAGAGACAATATTTTTGTTAATTTTTTATTTCATTTTAAAGAGAACATTTCAGGCTTTCAAATGATACCAAAAAGAGCATGATTGGATAATTCAATCCAATAAAAGCAAACGATACAACACCTGAGTTGGATAGGGCTCATTTGCTGAGTTGGCTCTGATTTTCTTGGACTCGATTATCCAAGAAAGCTCTATTTGGTATCATTCGAAAGCCTGAAATATTCTCTTTACAATGATATAAAAAGTTAATAGAAATATTGTCTCTAGACAAAGTTATAGGGGTTTAAAGAGAGACGACTCATTTATTCAATAGTTTATTTAATAGTTTAATAGTTTACTTCATAGTTTATTTAATAGTTTACTTCATAGTTTACTTCATAGTTTATCTAATAGTTTATTTAATAGTTTACTTCATAGTTTATCTAATAGCTTATTCAATAGTTTAGCTAATAGTTTATTTAATAGTTTAATAGCTTATTTAATAGTTTATTCAATAGTGTATTCAATAGCTTACTTCATGGTTTACTTCATGGTTTATTTAATAGTTTATTTAATAGCTTACTTCATAGTTTAGCTAATAGCTTTTTCAATAGCTTATTCAATAATTTATCTAATAACAATTTATCCAGTTTATCTAATAGTTTCTTCAACAGTTTATCCAGTTTATCCAATAACAATCTATCCAATTCAACAATAAATTTCCTTTTAATTGAACTGTTAAACAACGGACTTTCTTTAAATTCTCATCTTTAAATTCTCTTCTTTATCTTCTCTTCTTTAAATTCTCATCTTTAAATTCTCATCTTTAAACTCTCTTCTTTAAATTCTCTCCTTTAAATTCTCTTCTTTAAATTCTCTTCTTTACATTCTCTTCTTTATCTTCACTTCTTTATCTTCTCTTCATTAAATTCTCTTCTTTACATTCTCTTCTTTATCTTCTCTTCATTAAATTCTCTTCTTTACATTCTCTTCTTTATCTTCTCTTCTTTAAATTCTCATCTTTCCAACTAGTTCAGTTTCTATTTTGTTTAAGTTGTTTTGTGCGGAAACGTCGGCCGATCCATTGTTTCCCTTTTTCCACAATGATTCACTCATCTTTCCCTTCATTTTTCTTCATTTTTCTTCTTTTTCCTCTTTTCTCTTTCCATTCTATAGCCTTTTCCTTTTTAGAAATATTCGATTGGTCATACCAAATATTGTATTGCTTCGGATTGTTTTTTTTTTGATAAAGATCTATATTATATTGATCTATTAGCTTTACAGTACTTACAATTAGTTTGTAGATGGTACATGTACATTGTACATTGTACAATTTGTAGATGTACATGTACCTGTACCTGTACATTGTACAATTTGTAGATGTACATGTACCTGTACCTGTACATTGTACAATTTGTAGATGTACATGTACCTGTACCTGTACATTGTACAATTTGTAGATGTACATGTACCTGTACCTCTGCATTGTACGTTGTACATGTACATGTGCGTTGTAGATGTACATGTTGTACCTGTACATTATACGTTGTACATGTACATGTATGTACACTTTTCTAGTGCACTGAATTCTTTCATTTTCTCTCATAAATCTTTGTGCTTAAAGAAAGTGAGTTTAGTGCACTAGAAAGGATGCGTTTCCACGTTTCCACGTCCACAAAAGTACGCACAAAGACGGGTTGAACCATGTTTTTCAAAACTCAACCATTCTCAAGTGTACTTTGAGTTTAACTATAAACAAATCCTGTCTGGTGCACTGAAATACTTCTTTTTTTCTTAACAATGATTAGATGTATTGAGAAATTGAACTGAACTGAAAGGATTTGTTTACAGGTTTAAGCGTTTAAACTCGAAAGCATCCAAGGCCCTCAATGGCCGAGTGGTTAACGCGCTCGTCTCTAGTCCAAGAGGTCGAGGTTTCGAATCCGCTAGACATTGACTTTTTTGGAACTAACGGGAAAAAACCCGCTTGACTGGACAAAACCTGGTTATTGAAAGGCCGTTTCACCGCCCCCTTTGGCCGAGTGGTTAGCGCGTTCGTCTCTAGTCCGAGAGGTCGAGGGTTCGAATCCGCTTCCGGACGTTTGTTTTTTGAAACTACCAGGAGAAAACCCGGTTAACGAGAGAAAAGCCAGTTATTGCCAGACCCCTTCGTGACCCCTAATGGCCGAGTGGTTAACGCGCTCGTCTCTAGTCGGAGAGGTTAAGGGTTCGAATCTGCTTCCGGTATTTTTCGAACCAAATTTTGCCAAAATTTCAAAACCTTTTTAAGCAAAAAGAATCCAAAAAGGAGAACTTTGCGTCTAGCTTGATTGCTAAATGAATTGTTATTCCAATGCAAATCAAGCACAAAATGTCATCCATCGCTCATTGCATTGATTGATATGAGTGGCTATCATTTTTCCTCTTCCCTTTTCCTCTTCCCTTTTCCTCTTCCTCTTCCCTTTCCCTTTCTCTTTCCTTTTCTCACAAATGTGTGCCCTTCTCACCTATTTGCCGTTCATTTACGATCCGTCTCATTGGGTTTGTGGGTTGGGAAAAAAAGGGGGGTACACAGGGAAGGGTACGCGTGCTGCTCGTCCTTGCTCTTCAGTCTCAAAGTCTTTATTCTGCATGATAGATTGGTACATTCATTTATCGATAGATAGATATTGGTGGTTAGATTTGCCTATCACTTTCTTATTGATAGCTTTGATTAGATTTGATGATTCGTTTAGAGATTGCTGCAGTGATTGCTGTAGTCTTATTTAGCTTATTTAGCCATTCACTCTTTTTCAAAGCTAGACTTCTATCGCATGATTTGATAGCATCAGCACTTGGTGAAAAAGTAGTTTGGTTCTTTGATTGATTGAAATGATCTAGAGATTTAATCTATATTGATTTATTGGTCTATATTGATCTATTGATCTATTGATCTATTGATCTATTGATCTATTATTATAAATCATTTGAAAGCTCTTTCCCAAGATAGCTAAAGTCTCTAAAGTCGCTTATAAACTTTGAAATTTCATACAAAACTTTGCATCCTTATAACTTTTGATAGAGTGCTCCATAGGAGAAACGAAAAGCAGATTCGGATTCAGGGAAAAATTCTGAGTCGAATTGTATAGTCATTTGGCAGAAAATTGACGTTTCAATGGAAATCCAATGGAAAACCAATGGAAAACCAATGGAAAATCAAATCTGATCAGATTTTAGATCAGATTTTATCTCTGATCTTTCCCAAGCTCTCTAAAGCTCTCTAAAATTTGTCTTTATCTTTTAATCGTCTTCATCCATCTTTTCTTCATCCACCTTTCCTTGTTCTTTCTTTCAACTTTTCAGCGAACCATATTTCAGGTGAAAGCTGGAATCTGGAATCATTTCCGACATTTTCGACATTTTCGACAAATTGGTGAAATGCCAGACATCGAAATCGCTCAATTGCCCCAGGAAATTCGTGAGAAACTCGCTGAGCTAGAGTTAGAATTGTCGGAAGGTAAATGATACGAAAATTAGAGTTATCTATTCTAGAAATTATCTAGAAGCTATCTATCTAGAAGCTATCTATCTAGAAGTTATCTAGAAGCTCTCTATCTAGAAGCTATCTATTCTAGAAGCTATCTATCTAGAAGCTATCTATTCTAGAAGTTATCTATAAGTTTATCGATTCATCTTTATCAATCTCCTTAGGTGACATCACGCAAAAAGGCTACGATAAAAAGCGAAATGCTTTGCTCGGACCGTTTCTAAAGTTACAAGGTTTGTGCGTTGATTTTGTTAGTTAGAGAATTGGAAAAGTTAGAGGATTTATTGCTTAATTACTTGATTGCTTGATTACTAGATTATTTGATTACTAGATTACTAGATTACTAGATTACTAGATTACTAGATTACTAGATTACTTAATTACTTGATTACTTAATTACTTGATTACTTAATTACTTGATTACTTCATCACCTCATCAATTTCTTCCCTTTAACCATCAAAAACTAGAACCACAGCAGCTCTAATAGAAGCAATTTTGTTAAATGATTGAAAAAGAGAAGCGCATATTAGATTTCTATTAGAATTTCTAGATTTCTATTAGAAGGAATGGTATAGCTTTGATCCAAAAGCTTTTATCTAGATCTTGAAAACTTTTGCTAACTTTGGCTAACTTTAGCCTCATCCTCTCAGCCGACCGCCTCACCGAGTACTCGAGCTCATCGGCGACATCAAAGGAGACTGACGAGAGATGAGAATCGATTTCATTCAGGTGAATAGATAAGAATAATAATGCATAGAATAGTCTACTCTATATAAAGTAGAAGAGACGTCCGTCTGTGCGCCGTCTGTCTGTCCGTGCGCCGTCCGTCCGTCTGTGCGCTGTCCGTCTGTCTGTGCGCCATTCCGGGCTCTCCAAGTTCCGGGAGCGCGATTTAGCAGTCCCATCGACAAACAAGCGTCAGGGCTTAGGCATTTTCGACTATAAGAATCCAATTTCGATGTCAATTTTCATGTCCATTTTCAAAAAGGGACGTGGCCTAACTGAGTCTATCGTGCACTGCACAGACGCAGATTGCACAGATTGATGGAATGGAAAGTTTCTTAGAAACCTCAGAGCCGTTTGATCGGGTTCGATCTCTCTTTCATCTCTCTTTCAATCTCTCTTTCATCCCATCTTCAGTCATCGTCAACTAAACGTGACTCTTTCTCGATGTCGAAGGAATCGGCTTCTGATTTCTCGAGAAATCTGATGCATAACATTGTCTACAACGAAGTGCTCGACTAAAAGGAAATTGAAATCCGCAAGTCACTTGTTCTCAAATGACTTGAGTCACAATCCGCGATTCCTCTGAGTAGCTCTGTACCAGCTGCAATCAACACAACTTATTTTGGAACCAGGAAACGAGTGTTCCTACCTTATCTCATCCTGGAATGAGATCCTGGCTCATCCTGGAAATCAGATACTAAGTGAAGGAACGAGCTGACGAGCTTTAGCTGACGAGCTTTAGCTAACGAGCTTTAGCTAACGAGCTTTAGCTAACGAGCTTTAGCTAACGAGCTTTAGCTGACGAGCTTTAGCTAACGAGCTTTAGCTAACGAGCTTTAGCTAACGAGCTTTAGCTAACGAGCTTTAGCTAACAAGCTAACTAGCTAACGAGCTAGCTAGCTAACGAGCTAGCTAGCTAACGAGCTAGCTAGCTAACGAGCTAACTAGCTAACGAGCTCTGGCTAACGAGCTAACGAGCTTTAGCTGATAATGGGTGACTTTATAATTGATTTCCTGAGATTTCCTGAGAATTGACTACTTTAAATGAACCTGAAATGCCTGGAATGTGTTCCCGAAAGGCCAGCGAAAAAGGCTCACTATTGTTCGCCTTTTCCCGCTGTTTGTATAGATACTTTCTACTTATATCATTACAGAAATTCGAGCCGAAGCCGTGCAAGCTGCTCTCAAAGAATATTCGACGAGAAACGATTTGGAGGCAGCTTTGGCTCCATTGAGGAGACGGGGGACAAGTCAGGTGAAAGATTTTAAATCGAATCTAAAATCTAATCTAAAATCTAAACTAAAATCTAAAAATGAAAATTCTCAACAATACGAATTTTTACATGACATCCAACTAAGAAGAATTCAAAGTTTCATCAAAATGTTAGAAAGGTGAACAAGTCTCCAGGTTATTTCTTTCAAAAATCTCAACATTTTGACTTAACTAAATGATTTTCCCACGTCAAATCGACCTCTCGACGTCAAATCTATTGTCTTCAACGATTCACCTGTTTTTTTCGTTTAAACCTGAAAGAAATAGCCTAGAAACGTGTTCACCTCATTAACTTTTTTTCTAATGGACAGATTTTAATGAAACTTTAGATTATTCTTAGTTGGATATCATGTAAAAATTTGTATTGATTAGATTTTGAATTTTCGTAATCTGGAACGTAATCGGGCTTGGGGTGTAACCCGGCTTGGGGCTTAACCCGGCTGGGCCTAACCCGACTTGGACTGTAACCCGGCTTGGGGCTTAACCCGGCTTGGGCTTAGGCTTATTCTACCCGATACGGCTAATACTATTTGGCTACTATTTGGCTACTATCTTGCTTATTGTACTTAATTGTACCGTACGAGTACAGCTCAAGCCATATCATGATTGATATCAAGATTTAATTCAATTCAATTCAATTCAAGACCTCTTAAAATAACCCTAAACATTTCAGATTCGTCAATCGGTCGAGAAGAAAAGAAATACTCGAGATGAGGGTTTGTTTTTGCTTTTTCTTTCATTTCTTTTCTTCTCAGTATCCCGAATCTCAGCTTTAATTGAAAAACAATCAAAAACAAACAAAATTGTCCTCCGGTTTCTATTTACTTTGAAACTTTCTACTTAATGGCGTCAAGAATTCATCTTTTCATCTTTTCTTTTCATATTTTCAATCTTTCTTTCATCTTTTCTTTTCTTTTATTTTCTTTTCTTTTCTTTTCTTTTCTTTTCTTTTCTTTCAACAAATTTCTTCATTTTGTTTAGAATATTCTTTATTCTAAATATTCGAAATGATTCTAGGATATTCTAAATGCAATTTGGTTGCAGATTTTTGAGATTGCAATTTGATTGTATGCAATTTGATTGTATGCAATTTAACTGTATGCAATTTGATCATTTGCAATTTGAACGTTTGCTATTTGATCGTTTGCAATTTGACTGTATGCTACTTGATCGTGACTATTTGATCGTTTGCTATTTGACCAAACTTGTGCTCAAAATTTATGCCTTTCTTGTGCACTTTCTGGTGCACTGAATTCTTCAATTCTTTCTTCTTCTTTTCTTGTAGAAATTAATTCTTTCTTTTCTTCTTCTTCCTCTTCTTCCTCTTCTTCTTCTTCTTCTTCTTCTTTCTTCTTCTTTTCAATCAATTCTTTTCTTGTATCAATGAATCGGCAACGATTCGGCAATCAGCAATCAGTCATCAGCAATCAGCAATCAGCAATCAGCAATCAGTCATCAGCAATCAGCAATCAGTCATCAGCAATCAGCAATCAGCCATCAGCCATCAGCAATCAGCAATCAGCAATCAGCAATCAGCCATCAGCAGTCAGCAGTCAGTCATCAGCAGTCAGCAATCAGCCATCACCAATCAGCAATCAGCCATCAACAATCAGCAATCAGCCATCAGCAATCAGCAATCAGCAACAATCACCAAAAAAAGATTCATTCAGAGTTCATTCAGAAGCAAGTTAGACAAATTTTATTGCTTAATGAAGAGATAGAGACAGACGGTGCACAGACAGACGGACGGCGCACAGACGGACGTCTCTTCTACTTTAAATATAGTAGACTAAATCCCCGAAAATCAGAATTTTATATGAAAATTGATAAATTCAAATTTTTGAGTGAGCGGAAATAACCAAAAAGTGCCATTTTATATGCCGTAATACCTCTAATAATAGCGGCTCCCCTATAATGACGAGCATCGCAAAATAGCAGAAAACAAAGTCCAAGAAGTATCCAGAAGTATCCAGTCCAGAAATCCAGAAGTACGTACACCAGAAAGTACGCAGAAAGTACGCAGAAAGTACGCAGAAAGTACGCAGAAAGTACGCAGAAAGTACGCAGAAAGTACGCTGATAGTACGCAGAAAGTACGCAGAAAGTACGCAGAAAGTACGCTGATAGTACGAGAGAAAGGGTGAGTCAAATTTGTTTAGTTCGATTTCCCCTCAACACTTTTCCTTTGATTAGCCTTCTCTCAGTGTCCCCTCAATGTGTCAGCTGTGGAGAGACGTCCAATTTGTACCCTTCTTCTCCTAAACCCTTACCACCTCTTTCTAGTACCCTCTAAGCCTCAATTTGTATCTCTTTTCTTTGTTCTTCTTTTTCTTTTCTCTTCGCTCAATCAATTGACTTGTTTATCGACTCAAAACCAAAGAAAACCCTTAAAGAAGACTAAATAAGTTCAAAGAAGTTTAAATAAGTTTAAATAAGTGCAAAGAAGTTCAAAGAAGTTTAAATAAGTTCAAAGAAGTTCAAAGATATCTAGATATTTAAAAGTTCTATTCTTTATACTCTAAAAATATTTATAATAAATCTTTAGAGATCTAGCTTTATCTCTTTAGAGAGCTTATCCTTTCTAGTATACTTGCTCAATCCTGTAAGAGTCCCTGTAAGAGTAAGTATCCCTGTAAGAGTCAAATTTCTACTTTTCTTTAGCCAAATTTAATGAGGATTCTTTTAAAAGCAATTACAAGTCGATTCAATTTCTATATCTCGAGTTATCGACCGTTCAAGTTGATCAACTTTTGCAGGTAAGTAGTTCAACTTTGACACAAATTCGTGCACTGAGCAAATCACAGCAATCAGCAATCAGCCATCAGCAATCAGCAATCAGCAATCAGCAATCAGCCATCAGCAGTCAGCAATCAGCAATCAGCAATCAGCCATCAGCAATCAGCAATCAGCAATCAGCCATCAGCAGTCAGCAATCAGCAATCAGCAATCAGCCATCAGCAATCAGCAATCAGCAATCAGCAATCAGCAATCAGCAATCAGCCATCAGCCATCAGCAATCAGCAATCAGCAATCAGCCATCAGCAATCAGCAATCAGCAATCAGCAATCAGCCATCAGCAGTCAGCAATCAGCAATCAGCAATCAGCCATCAGCAATCAGCAATCAGCAATCAGCAATCAGCAATCAGCAATCAGCAGTCAGCAATCAGCAATCAGCAATCAGCAGTCAGCCATCAGCAGTCAGCCATCAGCAATCAGCAAATCACATGGCTTACTTTCTGGTGAACTTCTGGATTTTGTTTCTTTCAGCTGCGCAAAGAAACAAAAATGTAAATAGTCTAGTGATGTAGTCGGTCAAAAATCCTTCGTAAGAAAGATTTCTATGCAGAGGATAACGCAAGTTTACGTCCGTAAAGCGTCAGACTGTCAAATGAAGCGGCTTGGATGAAATTTCGGATTCCAAGGGAAGCGAAAGGGAAGACCCTTACCCTAGAGCCGTTTGCCAAGCTGCGTCCGATTGGGTGCGCGCACAAAAAACACTTCGTCATTTACAGCTCTCTTTTGGGATCTCTCTTTTGCTTTGTAGATCACACAAAAAAGATATTTAGCTGTAAATTTGTACTCAGGGGTTTTCGGGATCGGTGAATCGATTGGAAATGTTTATTTTATTGAATCTACCAATGGGAAATGGGAGTAATTGGCAAGGAGAAGGTACTGGATAGGAATGGGAGAGTAGGAGTGGAAGAATAGGAACAGGAGAGTATCGACAAATCGATTGGAGAGTAGGAATAGGAGAGTAGGAGTGGAAGAGTATCGACTCATTGTATCTCCTTGTATCTCCTTGTATCTCCTTCCATCGACTCATTGACTCTAGTCAAACGTTCTAGTGATATTGTTTAAAGTCTAGTCATCAATGAGTTTGAAAAAGTCTTTTATCATAGTTTGAAAAAGTCTACTATCATAGTAGATTTAGAAAAGAGTGAGTGTCACCCATTTGGAATCAAAAGGAGGATCCCTAGGGGAGAACACTCCTTCTCAGCCCCAGTCTGTGAGTGTCCATTCATTACAACACACAATGCTCACTCTCCCCTCTCTTTTTCTATGACTTTTTGACTTTTTGGTCACTAATACTAATTTCCTAAGAATTTTTTAGCATAAGCAATGAAGGAATGAACAAAAAGAAAGATCTTCTCAGATGCTTTAGAATCCTCCTCTTCTAATCCGTTTCCTAAATCGTATCTCTTTCTTCTTCCTATCGTTAATCTGTGCCACTATCTTCACTAAGACAAACAGCCAATTGTTTTCCTCGAAGCTCGATCCCTTCGAGCTTTATGTTTCAAAATGTTGATAGCTTTTTTTGGAGGATTTTGGAGGAGTGAAGCTTTGAAACGTTAAAACTTTGAAATGATTAATGTAAATGAAAGAGATAGAGGATTGAGTTAAAAGCAAGATAACAATAAGCTGAGTTACAGTAAGCTGAGACAGTAAGCTGAGACAGTAAGCTGAGTTACAGTAAGCTGGGACAGTAAGCTTTAGTTACAGTAAGCTGAGACAGTAAGCTGAGTTATAGTAAGCTGAGACAGTAAGCTGAGTAATAGTAAGCTGAGTTACAGTAACCTTTTGGTCATATTTAGAAAACACAGATAATTAAGTTTCCTTTTTTTATTTGATGTTAAATTTTCTTCGTCGTCCAGTCTTTCCCTTTTCTTATTTCATTCTTTTTTTTCTTTTCTTATCCCACATTCTCTCCATCTCACTGAATTCAAATTCGATTTCGTTTTTGAAGAAAAAAAAGAGGACACAAGTCAAAGGAAAGAAAAGAAAAGAAAGCTCACACCGAGCGTAATTTTGTGTGAATGTGAGGGAAAGAAAAAAGAAGCTCTATAAGGTATTTTACTACACTTTTTTTGTACTAAAAATCTAATCCTATATAGAAATTTTTATATCTATGAGATTCTATGTCTATGAGATTCAATATTCTATATGATTCTATATTCTATGAGATTCTATGTCTATATTATTCTATATCTATATCTATATGATTCTAGACTATATACTTAGCTTTAAGTCGTCTTTAAGTCGTCTTAGTCGTCTAATATTAGTCGCATAAAACTTAGCGTAAACTTAGTTGCATAAAACTTAGCATAAAGTTAAAGTTAATAGCATAGAATTAAAAGCAATGCTTTTTGTACAACTCTAGCCACTCTTTCAGCTGTTTTTCCCGGGTTTAAACTAACGAAAATTCTGTAGACTTTAGAAAAATACTTTAAATGCTAGCTAGAAGCTTAATCTTAGCGCTAGAAAAGAGAAAATCTTAATATTATATGTAATTTTACTGTAAATAATGTAAATTTGTATTTTGCGTTCTATTTTACTCTATAACTCGACCTCCAATTGTCGGATCAACTTGGGGTTGATTTTAAAATGATCCTCATTAAATTTGACTAGAGAAAAGTTAGATTTGTTTTGTATATTCATATGTAAGAACATAGAGAAAATTTGTGTCAAAGTTGACCTTCGCAGGTAAGTAGCTCAACTTTGACACAAATTTTCTCGATGTTCTCACACATGAGTACACAAAACAAATTCTACTTTTCTCTAGTCAAATTTAATGAGGATTCTTTTAAAAGCAATTACAAGTCGATTCAATGTCTGTAACTCGAGTTATAGACCGTTCAAGTTGATCAACTTTTGCAGGCAAGTAGTGCAACTTTGACACAAATTTTCTCGATGTTTTTATACATGAGTATACAAAACAAATTGTACTTTTCTATAACCAAATTTCATAAGGATCATTTTAAAACCAACCTCAAGTCAATCTGGTTACTGGGAGTCGAGTTATAGAGTAAAATAGAAAAGCTCACAAATTCCAAGACTCGTAACGGAATTTGGAAGTTGAATTGAATTCAAAACGGAAGAAATGAAAGAAATGTGCCTTATTTTTCGGATTACTGTAGAGATATTGTGCTTACAATCTTTCTAATCTTTAGAATCTTTAGATCTCAAATACCTATCGAGTTTTGTTCGATTTATAAACAAATTTCATCTATCTAACTTCTCTCGAATCTTTTTTTAAATCAAATTTTCAAAAATACTTTCTCCAAACGGGAAACAAAGAAGAAATAGAAGAAAAATTAGCATTTTTATCCAATTTCTTTCCAATTCTCACCCAAAATGGCCTTGGATTTTGTGGAAAAGAAGTCATTTACAGTCTCCTCCCACTTTTCTCATTCTTTCAATTCGTTTTCTTTTCCACAAATCACTTCATTCTTTATTTGATTCGGAATTTCGCTTCACTGTTCTTTTAGGACAGTCAAGGACTCAAGGACTTTCAATGGCTAAATGAAAACTTGGGGAATTTTTACTCCAGTCCTTCCCTTCCTCCATCCAGTCCTTCTGCCCCTCCAGTTCTTCTGCCCCTCCAGTTCTTCTGCCCCTCCAGTTCTTCTGCCCCTCCAGTCCTTCCGTCCTTTATCTAGCAATTTTTGATGTGATTGGCTAGTAGAGTCAAGTCAAGTTTTTTTCGAGCTAAGAAATATTGGAAACAGTTGTGTCGATTTTGCAGTTTTTTCTCTCGAATTTGAGGGGCTGTCCTTGTTCTTTCTCTTTCTTTCCAAATCTGATCTCTCAATCAATTCCACACTCATTTTTTTGGTTCAACTAATACTCCTTTTCGTAATCCTATCAAGGAACTCTAAGGGCTAAATAGGAACCAAATAGAAACCAAATGGTAGCTTTATTTAGAAGAGCCAAGTAGTTATCGAAATGTTTGTTGTTGTTGTTGTTGTTGTTGTTGTTGTTGTTGTTGTTGTTGTTGTTGTTGTTGTTGTTGTTGTTGTTGTTGTTGTTGTTGTTGTTGTTGTTGTTTGTTGTTGTTGTGTTGTTGTTGTTGTTGTTGTTGTTGTTGTTGTTGTTTCTGTCCCCCACGAAGTAAAGTGGGAGTGGGGGCAAGGAAGATATCAAATTGGTATTGGGGTATCAAATTGGTACATCTAGAATGCCTAGAATGCCTTGTTGCAAATTATGGCACACCCTGTAAATCTTGCTCACTAGTCAAATTAGTTTAAAATAGGCAGCATTAAGAATAAGCTGAAGCAGAAGATTCCAGTATTTCTTATGATTTTTCGCTTTCTCTATCGTAAACCTATCATTTGACTAATAAAAAATCTAGTCTATAAAATTTTGGAGAAACAAATTTAGATCTGTTTCTATTTTCTTCAGTAATCCTTAACTTCCCTCCTTCCTCCAGTAATCCCTAGCTTCCCTACTTCCCTCCAGTAATCCCTAGCTTCCCTACTTCCCTACAGTAATCCTTAACTTCCCTACTTCCCTACAGTAATCCTTAACTTCCCTCCTTCCTCCAGTAATCCCTAGCTTCCCTACTTCCTCCAGTAATCCTTAACTTCCCTCCTTCCTCCAGTAATCCCTAGCTTCCCTACTTCCTCCAGTAATCCCTAGCTTCCCTCCTTCCTCCAGTAATCCATTTCTCTACTAACCTACAATTGTATGCAGTAAATGAAAAGCTAAATTTGAAAACTAGATTTACTCACTAAGGAATCCGGTATTTTAAAGTAGCTTTTGATCTAAAAAAAAGACTTTTAAAAGCCATAAGACAAATGAGTTCCTTTCCCACTCCACACTCACCCCTCATCCTTCTGTGTAAAGTTGTTATTTTCTTTTCTCTATTCCTATTTCTTCATTCATTCTTCCTTTTTCCCCCATTTACCCAATCATTTCAACATCTTTTTTTTTATCGATCATCATTTATCAACGTCTTTTCTTTTTCTAAACTCATTTTTAGTCAGCTAACGAAAGAACTAAGGAACTGGGGGAACTGGGGGAACTGGGGGAACTGGGGGAACTGGGGGAACTGGGGGAACTGGGGGAACTGGGGGAACTGGGGGAACTGGGGGAACTAGAGAACCCTTATATTTTTTTGTTCTGTCTTCGCACTTCCTATTTTGGATTTTGGTGTTCCTATTTTGCGCAGATCACAACTTGCTTCCACATTTCTCTATCCCTTGCTATTGTCATCATTCCTATCTTGGTTGTTCCTGGTTCTAAGTCTTCGACTTGCTTGTGCTGGTGGTGGTTGCACTCTAGCCATCCTTTCTCTGACCGTCTCTGCCACTTTTGTGCTCCACCCCACCCCTCCACCTCGTTGCTGGTTTTCCTATGGACCTCTTCTGGTCCCAATGAGCCTCTTCTGATCCCAATGGACCTCTTCTGGCCCCAATGGGCCTCTTCTGGCCCCAATGGGCCTCTTCTGGCCCCAATGGGCCTCTTCTGGCCCCAATGGGCCTCTTCTGGTCCCAATGAGCCTCTTCTGGCCCCAATGGGCCTCTTCTGGTCCCAATGAGCCTCTTCTGGCCCCAATGGGCCTCTTCTGATCTCGTGGTAGCCACTCTATGATCCGTATCGTCCATCTGTCGTCTACTCTTCTGGCCACGTGGCCGGCCCATCTGAGTCTTTTTCTCTCGATCACTTCCACTGGATCTCTGAGTCCCGAGAGCTGGCGCATATCCGTACTTCTTAGGTCTTGGTCGAGCTTCGAGCTGCGTCTTCCCATTGTGCCCTAGGAGGTTCCTTTCAAGGGCTCGATGCGTCGTTCTCAGGGCTCGTTCGGTGGTCTGTGTCGTGGCCCAGATCTCTGTCCCGTAGCAAAGTGCCGGGAGAACGGTGCTGTCGAAGAGGTGTGCCCGAGTTCTCTGGTGATTCTTGAGTATCTTTGTGACTTCTTTGATGCTTCCTAGTGCTGTCCAGGCTTCTTACGCATCTCCGTAATTCTTAGGTCTTGATCGAGCTGCGTCTTCCCATTGTACGTCTCATTGTGCGAGGTTCCTTTCAAGGGCTCGATGCGTCGTTCTCAGCTCGATGCGTCGTTCGAGAACCCCAATAATTGCTTAGATAAGTAGAAACTAAAGCTTACAGAGTAAGTAGAAACTAAAGTTTATTATTAAAATGATTGATTAAATTTAAAATGGCAACTGATTAGTTTAAATAGATCAAAATAAGTCTTCTAGATCAATCCGATCTCTTTTACACAAAACAAAACAACTTATGCAATCAACACTATTATATTAAAACACTTTTAACTCAAAGTTTCTATGTGGAAATGTGGCAGTTGTTAAGAAAAACTCGCAGTGCCCGTAATTTATGCGATTTATGTGCTGAAAAGGGGGAAAACAGGGAAAAGAGCGAAAAGAGGGAAAAGAGGAAAGGCTTTTGCGGAAAAAGAACAAAAAAAGAGGTGGAATGGGGTCTTTTGTGACCACACACAGATGGAGGGGACCTCCGGAGAGGGACACTGACTGCGCTGTGTTGTCACTATACAGACCGCTCACTCTCTCTCTCTCTCTCTTTCTATACCACATTTCTTTGCCTTCTCTCTCTCTTCACTCTGTCGCATTATTATGCTTTTAGCTAGGATTTTTTCGGTACTCTTATTTTGATATAATAGTGTTGATTGTATAAGTTTTTAATGTTTTAATATGTGCTCGATGTACACTGCCGAGAGTTTGTGACTATTCCGTAACATTGGTAAGAGGAATTTGATTTTAATTACGTTTTTTCTTCTATCTGGATGTCACACTAGGATTTCTGGGATTCAGCTTTTTGATTTTCACCAAAACGTTTCTACTCGATTTGCACTGCCAAGAGCTCGCGGTTATTTCAAAAAATTGACAAGAGCTATTTTATTGAAATCGCGTTTTTTCTTCTATCTGGATGTCACACTAGAATTTCTAGGATCCAGATTTTTGATTTTCACCAAAACATTTCCACTCGATATGCATGGCCAAGAGTTTGTGACTATTCCGTAAAATTGGCAAGAGGGATTTTATTGAAATCGCGTTTTTTCTTCGATCTGGATGTCACACTAGAATTTCTAGGATTCAGCTTTTTGATTTTCACCAAAACATTTCTACTCGATATGCACTGCCAAGAGTTTGTGACTATTCCGTAAAATTGACAAGAGCTATTTGATTTTAATTACGTTTTTTCTTCTATCTGGATATCACACTAGAATCTCTAGGATTTAGATTTTTGATTTTCCCAAAACCTAAAACATATTTATACTTGATGTGGTTTCGCCTTTCGCGAGTCTTGCAGAAATTTCTTTTTCGACTTCGACTTGTCGGTTTCGCTTTTTTTCGCCCATTATACCCAAATTCTTTCAATTTTCACCTTATATTTAGCTATATTTTGCTACAAAACATTGTGTTAAGCAGATAAATTGAGAAAAAAAAGCAATGACTTATCGATTATCGATCAAAGAATTTGCATTCAAATTTTCCCCACAGATCCGCGTACCGTTCCCGTTTTTTTTTTTTTGCTTAAAATTATGCAAATCCGACATTTCCCCTACAAGCAAAAGTCATTTTTATTAAAACCAAAGTAACTTTATTTCAAAATCATTGATTTTTGATGATTTTTGATGATGAGCACCGTTTTTTGATGATTAAGATTCGAAAGGAGATCTCGCGAAAAAAAGAAAACTTGAGTCTTGTAGATATTTCTTTTTTGAAAAAGATTTGACATCGTTTGCTTTTCTTTTCTTTCCCTTTCTTCTTTCCCTTCTTTCTTTCCCTTTCTTCTTTCCTTTCCTTCTTTCCCTTCTTTCCCTTCCTTCTTTCCCTTTCTTCTTTCCCTTTCTTCTTTCCCTTCTTCTTTTCTGATATTCACTCATCTTTCTTTTCCCTTTTCTGCTTTATTGACCCACAGATATTTGTGGATCGATGGATAAGTAAAGAGAAAAAAAAGTGGATAAATCTCTTGTAGAGCAAAGGATTTTCTTTATCTTAATCATCATTTTCATTTACTTTATGCTTGTAATTCTTTAGCTGTAATTCTAAAATTCAAACAATTCTAACATTATTTTTGTCTACTTTGCTGCATTGAATTCTTCATTTTTGCAAAAATGCTTAGTGCTTTTATCGAGATTTTCATAGTGCACTAGAAAGAGGTTGTTTATAAGAATTTGTTTACAAGTAAACAGAGTCCACACAACTATCTTGTAAACGTTTACAAGCTAGTGCACTGAAGAACAGTTTCATTGGATTGACAATTGAAATTTACTATATATAAGAGCTGTGCCTGTTTGTTGGTCAATTTGTGCGCACTCCCAGGCGCCCAGGCAACCATTTCAAATCATTTATAATTAATTTCACTTATAATTCCATGTAGTTATGAAAGCTGTCTTTAAATTTTCAAAAAACCAAAAGTTCTGTCGCAAGCGGGAGTCGAACCCGGGTCGGATGGGCTCGAGTCAAGCGCACTCGCACTGAGCCATGACGGGGCCCGGTCGGTGAGCATGGCCGGGTAGTCAATGGGCATGTTCAGGTGGTCAAGGGGCAGGGTTGGGTGGTCAAAGGGCATGGCCGAGCGGGTAGCGGGCATGGCCGAGTGGCTAACGCGCACGTCTCTCAAACGAACGGTTGAGAGAGGTCGCGGGTTCGACTCCTCTTGCCGCTAATTTTTTGCTTTTTCCTCTAAAAAATTTCTTTTTTTGACTGCAATAGATAAATAGAAGAGTTTTCTAGTGCAAAAAGAGTCTTTCGACTTGCTTTCCTTGTGCTTGTTCTTGCTGAGAGCTCATTTCATTTGTGATCTCTCATCCGTTTCTCCCATCCAATCAATCAACAAATCGAAATGCTAAATGTGCGAAATTTTGATTGATTTTCGCGATTATTTCTTTTATTTGATCATTTTGAGATCCTTTGTCTTTTCCTTTTCACGCTGATCTCATTTTTTCTAGTTAAAATTCGATTGCACAATTTCTTACACAAAACTTTGCAAGCTAGCTACAGAAAAGTATTCAATTTTTAGCTCTATCAAAGTTCTATCAAAGTTCTATCAAAGCTCTATCAAAGCTCTATCAAAGCTCTATCAAAGCTCTATCAAAGCTCTATCAAAGCTCTATCAAATACACTGGATGCGCATCAAAAAAACCATCTTTACCCGGTGCTTTTCCTTAGTAAGAGCTCCCGACAGAAGTCAAGTCATTTCTTTTGTACATTGTATTAGTACTCTTATCTAAAATCTGTAAGTAATGGTAGGCTAGAGCCAGGTTCAGGTCTGGGATCCAGAAATCTAGACTAGGACCTAGCCAGACTAGGATCTGGATAGACTAGGATCTAGGTAGACTAGGATCTAGGTAGACTAGGATCTTGGTAGACTAGGATCTGGCCAACCCAGAATCTGGCCAGCCCAGAATCTGGTCAACCTAGAATCTGGCCAAACCAGAATCTGGCTAACCTAGAATCTGGCCAACCTAGAATCTGGCCAAACTAGAGTCTGGCCAACCTCGAATCTGGCCAACCAAGATCTAGCTTCTGACTTGCCTTGCCTGCCTGCCTGCCTTGCCTCTTGCCTGCCTGCCTGCCTGCTTGCCTTGCCTGCCTGCCTGAGCTAATAAACTGGTTTAGAAATCTTTATCTATAAATATCTTTGTCTATAAATATCTTTTTGTCTATAAATATGAGATCAATTCTGAACCCGTTATTCCCTCAACTTTCCATTCTCGTATCTGTATGCGAGTAGTTGCAAAAATCGCTCAATATTGTATCCAAAAAAAAAGGTGAAAAGGACTGGTTTGTTGTGTGTTATATGTGTGGGAGAATTGGAGAAAGAGGAAATTTTCCTCTTTCTCTTTTTCCATTTGAATTTTCCCTTTTTCGGGAGCACTCTTTTCACCCACTTTTCATCTCTTTTTACCCCGTTTTTACCCTCTTCTCCCACTCAATTTTCACCTCATTCACCCCATTTTCTTTTCTTTCTTCTTCCTTCTCTTCTTCCTCCTCTTCTTCCTCTTCTTCCTTCTCTTCTTCCTCCTCTTCTTCCTCTTCTTCCTTCTCTTCTTTCCCTTTCAACCGCAAACGGTCAGCTGGCTTTATATTGATTTTGATTTTTTTCTTATATAAACATTGTAATTTGCTGTAATCTTTGAATATTCTTTAGTTGATTAGTTTTAATTATATCAGAAAATCAATACCATGCTACAGAACCAGATCTAGATCCAGATCCAGACCTGGAATAAATCTTGACCCTACCCAGCTACCGTTACTCCTGACGAGTTTCAGCTTCTAGTAAATCTGATCAAGCTTCTAGTAGCTTCTAGATGTTGGCAAGAATTGTTGGCAAGCTCTACAGCCAGACAATGTAAATATACCAGACAATTCCAGAAGTCAGCCAGACTTTTAGCCTAGTTTTTGACACAATTCTGACGATAAAGACGAAGATAAAGACGATTCTGACGATTCTGATTCTGACGGTTTGATCTGACGATAAAGTCAGATCAAACCAGGCTGAGCTCTGATCTGATCTGATCAAACCAGTCATTCAAAAAAAGCTTCTGCTTCTGCTTCTGCAAGTGATGCTTTTGCCAGGTCCAGGCCAGCAATCTGATTATCTGACCACCTATTACCAATTAGAGAAAAGTTTCCTCGTTTTTACAAAAGCCTAGCATACGAGCTTAGTAGAAAAGTGGAAAAGCATTGAAAAGAAAGGAAAAGAAAATCGACTTAATCAGATTCTGCTTCTGCAAGTGATGCTTTTGCCAGGTCCAGGCCAGCTATGCCCTCTTTATCTGACCACCTATTACAATCAGATTCGTCTAGACTTTATGAAACTCAAAATGTTATTGATTAGTCTAAAATGCAATAGAATGTGTTGAAAGAGAGATCAGGTATTTCGAGAGGCGATTCCCATTTATCCGCTTCTCTAACGAAACATGATCTAAATGTGGAAGGGATCTCTTCTCTTTCAGCTTTTTAGCTTTTCCCCTTTTCTCCTTTTCCTTCCTAAGTGCTTGTGGTCTAAATTTGAGCGGGGAAAGCACTTATAAAGAAGTTACACATATCTAGATACCTAGTATATCTTAATATTGTATAGAAAATGAAAATGAAGCTTCTAGTAGCTTCTCGCTTCTAGTAGTAGTAGTAGTGCTTCTAGTAGCTCTAGTAGCTTCTAGTAGCTTCTAGTAGCTTCTAGTAGCTTCTAGTAGCTTCTAGTAGCTTCTCGTAGCTTCTCGTAGCTTCTAGTGGCTTCGTAGCTCTAGCTTCTAGTAGCTTCTGTAGCTTCTAGTAGCTCCGTAGCTTCTGGCTTCTAGTAGCTTCTGGCTCTGTGCTCTGTGCTTCTGTGCTTCTAGTAGCTTCTAGTAGCTTCTCGTAGCTTCTAGTAGCTTCTAGTAGCTTCTCGTAGCTTCTAGTAGCTTCTAGTAGCTTCTCGTAGCTTCTCGTAGCTTCTAGTAGCTTCTAGTAGCTTCTCGTAGCTTCTAGTAGCTTCTAGTAGCTTCTCGTAGCTTCTCGTAGCTTCTAGTAGCTTCTAGTAGCTTCTAGTAGCTTCTCGTAGCTTCTCGTAGCTTCTAATAGCTTCTAGTAGCTTCTCGTAGCTTCTCGTAGCTTCTCGTAGCTTCTCGTAGCTTCTAGTAGCTTCTAGTAGCTTATTGGCAAGATCTATAGTATTTTTTCTAGATAGTTTATAGTTTAGTTTTGAAATTCTTTAATGATCTCATTATTCTCGGCTTATATGGCTTTCTCGGCTTATATGCTTTATTCAGTTGAATAGCGCCAAAACAAAATCACAATAATTACCCGGCACACCACTCAAAACACACCCAAAAGATCAATAGACACCTCAAGAAAGAATGACAGAGCAGTCAAAGCAATTGCCGAAATTGCGGCTTTAAATCCAAATCTCTATTCTATTTAAATCAAATCCTTTTCTCAACAAAACAAGACTTTTCTCAAGTTTAGATTTAGATAGATTCATTTCTTTCTTATGAGCTATTAGATTTAGGCTATTAGATTAGCTATTAGATTTAGGCTTAATAGATAAGCCTAAATCTAGATCTAGATCAAGATCATCCCAAGCTAACATGTGGACAGTGATGGTTAGGGTTAGACCCTAACCAAGGGTTAGACCAGTACCAGATACAAGACCTAACAAGATCTAGCTAGGCTATCAACCTGTTGGCTCTAAACCTGTTGGCTTTAAACCTGTTGGCTCTAAACCTGTTGGCTCTAAACATGTTGGCTCTAAACCTGTTGACTATCAACCTGTTGACTAGTCAACCGGTTGGCTCTAAACCTGTCCGAGCTTCGCAAAGCTTCGCAGAGCTTCGCAAAGCTTCGCAGAGCTTCGCAGAACTTCGCAGAACACGTAATTGCTCGGCTTCTGGCATGTACAGAAGCTTTTATACATAAACAGATAAATGTTTTTCCGAACTTGAACTACATTAGTTCTTAGATGGCTTGCCGTTTACAAGATTTCACATTTATGGCTTGAACAAGAAACAGAAAACATATACAAAATGACAACAAAGTTTTTTACAAAAAAAAAAGCCTTTCCCCAAGCCCGGACTCGAACCAGGGCCATCTGGATGAGACCCTGCGCACTTACCACTCAGCCACGATGGGAGCTTGGAGAGGGACCCAAAATCGCTTGATACTCACGCGGCTAGAAAACGGCTGATTAAGAATCGGATTTTTTTTTCAATTTTTTCAATTTTTCAATCACTTTTTTCTAAGCACTGGTTAAAGCTAAAAATCTGTTTAACAACTCAAAACATTCCCCATTTTCTCGACTTTAATTTGATACCCAAACAAACAGAAAGAAACATACTGGTGTCAAGATACGAGCGTTTGTTTGAGAGCGAACTTTTAGACTGCACGACGCTTCTATTAGAGTTTTTACGGGGGGGGGGGGATTTCTTTGTTTCTTTTATCTGTTTTAGTGTTTTGCTTTTAATATTTAATCTCTTTTTCTATTTGATTACTTTATTTTATCGTTTATTTACGAATTTTATCGTTTATTTACGAATTTTATCGTTTATTTACGAATTTTTTCATATTTTACAATATTCTACAGTTTCTAAATGGCCGATCCACATCACGAAATCGTTCAAATGAGACAAGTTGTGACTCAAGCAAAACCAAACACAACTTTATATCAAATTGCTATGAGATATTCGGGATACTGTAAGAGTTATTAGAATTTAGTTTTTCTTAGAGACTTAGAGACATAACTTTCAATTTTTAGATAGTTCATCTGATGACGAGGATTCCCTTTTCGGGAGCACGGGACGGGCAAAGGGATTGCATAAGGATTTACTCCAGAAATCTCTTCATCAACAACAAAAGGAGAATGGAAATGGTTTGTGGCTTGAAAATGTACTATAGGATGATAAAGCAGCACTCTATAGAGCTCGATAGATTCTATAGCTTCTTCTCTCTTTCACTTTATCTTTAAGTTAAAATCATATAGACTAGAAATCGTTAAGCTATTCGTTGCACAATTGGCTCTAGAATGTAGCCAGAACCAGCCTAGAATTCAGAGCCAAGTCCAGTCTAAAGCTGGACGTTTTGAGAATCCAAAAAATAGGCCGTACCGGGATTCGAATCCGCGAACTCTGTTCAGCAGGCCAAACGCTTGTCAATGAGCTACATTGACGTGGATCCTTGCCGCCAGAATAGGACCTTATTTCTAAATGAAGCCAGGTTCAGGTCGAGCCTGAGCCTAAGTCTAAGCCTGAGCATGAGTCTAAGCCTGAGGCGAGCCTAGGCCTAATCCTGAGCCTGAGCCTGAGCCTAGGCCTGGGCCTGAGCCTAAGCCTGAGCCTAAGTCTGTGCCTAGGCCTGGGCCTAAGTCCAAGCCTAAGTCCAAGCCTAAGCCTGACCCCCTTGGACCTACAGATCTCCTACCTGTTTAATATTGCTTCTCGGATCGAGCTAAGTACACCAAACAAATAGTGTCCCTTCATATCCATAGGGAGATATGATAATCACCGGAAATCCCAAACCCGAGTCTCAGTCTTCGCCAGGACTGAGCCTAAGCCTAAGCCCAAGCTAGATAAACCACATCAAGCCAATTCTAAAAGCCAAGCCCAGGTAGGCCAGGAAACTGGAGCCAAGTTTAGCCTAAGCCAAACCGATCAGAAGGTCAGAGCCAGATCAGAACTATCAACCTGTTGGCTATCAACCAGAGCCAGATCAGAACGTCAGAGCCAGATCAGATCAGATCAGATCAGATCAAAGCCAAGCCCAGTCTAATGAAGCCAAGCTATTAGTTCATTAACTTTGTATAGCTTAACAATTTAAGCATAGCAGCAACAAATTTAGTTGGTGAATATGTGGAAGTTCGGAGTTCTCGACCGTCCTCTCGAGTCATCCCACCAGATGTCACACAAAATGCAGGTTGGTGAAGAATGAGCTACAATTTGCAATTACAATTTGACTTTAGGTCGTCCCTTATTTCAACCATTTCAATCAAATCAATCGAATCAATCAAATCAATCGGATTATATGGTAATGAATGGGACAAAAGCGGAAATAATGTTGAGAAGAGTCGAACAAATACAGACACGGAATGAACAGGTATTGGAAATCATCTAGTATCAATCATCTATTATCAATCATTCATTATCAATCATCTATTATCATTTAAATGTATGTTTTACATCAATTTTCCTTCACAGAAAGCAGCCGAGATCATTGCGAATCGTTTGGTGCAAAACGGGAAAGAGAATGGGAATGGAGTGAAAGAAAGAGAACGAAAAGACGAGGGAACACCGAGAAATGCTGATATTAGAGTGAGTTTTGAAAGATTTTTAGCACAAAGTATTCAGTTCCCAGTGACAATGACAGTGACAAAGAGTTCCCAGTGACAATGACAGTGACAAAGAGTTCCCAGTGACAATGACAGTGACAAAGAGTTCCCAGTGACAATGAAAAAGTGACTCATTGATTTGGGTTTTTTGGCTTTTTGGCTTTTTAGATTCTTTTGAGTTTTTCTCTTTTGTAACTAGGAAAATCTTTGGAAAGCAGATAAGCAGGCATGACTATAGCCACATTTGGGGTTAAGGCAAGATTAAACCCAGCTTTAGGGCTAGGACAGGCTCAAGCCAAGATAAGGTCAGATCTAGGACTTTATCAAAACTAGAGCCTACCTCTGCAGCCAGTCGGTCCAGGCCAACCTCTGCGGCAAGCCAGACCAGGGCCAGCCTCTACGACCAGCCAGTCCAGGCCAACCTCTACAGCCAGCCAGTCTAGGCCAACCTCTGCAGCCAGTCAGTCCAGGCCAACCTCTGCAGCCAATCAGTCCAACGCCTCTACGATCAACCAGTTCAAGGCCAACCTCTGCGGCCAGCCAGTCCAGAGCCAAAGGAAGCCAGGCCAACCAACCAGGCCCAGGATCAAAACTAAAGTAGTAGCCAGCCAGATTAGGGCCAGGGTCAGAGCAGGACTAGATCAGAGTCAGATCATGTCAGTCAGATCATGTCAAGACCAGGGTCAAGTCCAGCTTAGGAGAGCCTGTCAGAACCGAGTCATGGTTAAACCTAAACCGAAGACAGGGCTAAGGTTAATTTGGAGTTGGGTTGGGAAAAAAGTGGTCGGCACGGGGATTCGAACCGGCGACTTGTCGCTTACCGGATGAGCGTTTATGAACTCGTTTATTCAAAGCTACCAATTCAAAGCTTTCAAAGCTACACAGACAAGGATCCCATTGCCACCATTGGCTTATTTTTAGTTCAATGTAATAGGTTCTTTTTTAATTTGTTGTAAATTTCGAATCTCTAGGCATCAATCATCGACGATGTCGTCTATGTGAACACTCAACCACAAACGACATTAATCGGCAGCCCGGATAGTGCTCATCAGGATTACGAGAATGCATTGAGTGAGTGATTTGAGTGAAATGATTAAGAGAATGCTTTGAGTGAGTGATCGAAAAGATTGAAAGCAAGCAAAGCAATCAAAGCAATAAAAGCAATAGAAGCAATCAAAGTTTTGTGTTAACTTAAAAACTATCGCTTTTATACGAAAGCTTTTATACAAAAGCTTTTATACAAAAAGCTTTCAACAAAAAGCTTTCAACGAAAATCTTTGAATGTTTAAAACAAAATTTTCAGTCTTGAAACCGACTCGAGTCTCAAAAAGGATTCAACAAATGCAACACAATTTACAGGTGAGAATTCTAAACTAGCGATTCTAGAGATTCTAGCGATTCTAGCGATTCTAGAGATTCTAGAGATTCTAGCGATTCTAGCGATTCTAGAGATTCTAGAGATTCTAGAGATTCTAGAGATTCTAGCGACTAGAGATTCTAGAGATTCTAGACTAGAGATTCTAGAGATTCTAGAATTACAAGATATCTATCAAATCTACAGTAATGTAAAGTAAAGCTTTAAATGAATACCTTTTACTCATAATTATTTTGTCTTTTTCGAGTAGACAATGAGCTTTGTTTGAATCGAATCGATTCACTGCACCAGAAAGATTGTGCCTACAAATTCAGAGCCTAAAGTACCCCCAAATCCTAGTATACAAAACCCTTTCCCCCATTCGTACCCTTCCCTTCCTTTCCCTTCTCTTCTCTTCCCTTCCCTTCCCTTCCCTTCCCTTCCCTTCCCTTCCCTTCCCTTCCCTTCCCTTTCATTCCATTGAATGGTTCCTCTTTTGTTATTTGCATATCGTTATCGCTGACTCTCGACTTTTCCCCTCTTTTCTCTTTTCTCTTTTCTCTTTTTCTTCTATTTGACGGGAATTCGGATTTTCGATGGGTTTACCCCCCAGGGTCCACCCTGTACTCATTCATACACACAAATTATCTATTACTTTAGAATTTGCATCTTTTTATCACAGTATACTGTTTATCTTTCCTATAGTTGATGGGTTGCGATGGACCATGACCTGGGTGAACTCCAGCGTGGTCCCTGAGCTGGGTGGACTCCAGGGAGGACCCTGAGCCTGGGGAGGAGTCTATGGTAGACCTTGACCCTGGGGTGGGTTCAAGGGTGGACCCTGGCCCTAGGGTGGACTCTAGGGTGAACCCTGACCCTGGGGTGGGTTCAAGGGTGGACCCTGGCCCTAGGGTGGACTCTAGGGTGAACCTTGACCCTGGGGTGGGTTCAAGGGTGGACCCTGGCCCTAGGGTGGACTCTAGGGTGAACCCTGACCCTGCGGTGGGTTCAAGGGTGGACCCTGGCCCTAGGGTGGACTCTAGGGTGAACCTTGACCCTGGGGTGGGTTCAAGGGTGGACCCTGGCCCTAGGGTGGACTCTAGGGTGAACCCTGACCCTGGGGTGGACTGCAGGATGGACCCTGACCTTGGGAGGACCTTGGCCCTACGGTGGACTCCAGGGTGGACCCTAGCCCTGTAATGGACTCTAGCGTGGACTCTAGGGTAGACCCTGACCCTGGCGTATGGACCCTGTTCCAGGATGGACTCCAGGGTGGACTCCAAGGTGGACCCTGACCCTGAGGTGATCTCCAGGGTGAACCCTGACCCTTGTATGGACTCTAGCGTGGACCCTGGCTCACAGTACTACCAACTGATTATAGTGGACCCTGTGCTGATTATCTATTCATTTCAATTTGCATCTATTTATTGATTTTTATTGCCTTATCTATTGTTCTACAATCTCTACTTCTCATCCACTTGTCCTTGTCTACAGTACGCCTTGTTCCTATGTGCTTGGGCACTAAGAGATTCCTAAAAGACTAAGAGATTCCTCAAAAGTGTACTTTGAGCTTGAGTAAAAGCACTCTGCTGGACAGAGTCTTTCTTTCCGGAAGCGTTGCCGTGAGAAAATAGAGAAAGAGATGTAATGTAAGAGTGCAATGTAAGAGTCCAATGTAAGAGAAAAAGATTCAAGCTTTCAAGTAGCACAGATTCAAGCTGTATCCTGTCGAAAAATAGATAATACTTTTATGTATTTATGACTTTTATCCAATAAATCTCCCCTAGGGTTGACTTTCGATTGACAGATTGAAATCGGGAAAGCATTGCAGAGCAAATTCCAGAGCAAATTCCAGAGATTTTTGTTCTCACCAAGCCAACTGTTCCCCTTCTTCTCAACCACACTCTCGTTTTTTTGAGTTAAAAAAGAAAACGAGAAAGGTTTCCCGCAAAGAAAAGAAATGAAAATGTTTTGATTTGTTTAAAAGCAACAAAAATTTCGAGACCGAAATGCGAGTGACCAAAAAAAGGGCACTTTTTGAAAACCTTTTTGAAAACCTTTTTTGAATGCAAAAAATTCTAGTGTGATATCCAGATCGAAGAAAAAACGCGATTTCAATAAAATCCCTCTTGCCAATTTTACGGAATAGTCACAAACTCTTGGCCATGCATATCGAGTGGAAATGTTTTGGTGAAAATCAAAAAGCTGAATCCTAGAAATTCTAGTGTGACATCCAGATAAAAGAAAAAACGTAATTAAAATCAAATTCCCCTTACCAATTTTACGGAATAGCCGCGAGCTCTCGGCAGTGCACATCGAGTAGAAATGTTTTGGTGAAAATCAAAAATCTGGATCCTAGAAATCCTAGTGTGACATCCAGATCGTAGAAAAAACGTAATTAAAATCAAATCGCTCTTGCCAATTTTACGGAATTTTGGAAAGCTAACTCTATTTTGAGCACACTAAATTTGTCCCTAAAGTGACTCGATTCCTTTATTTGGTCACTTGCATTTCGGCCTCGGAAATTTCTTCAATCATTCGATCAATTGAAACACATTTTAGCCCATTTTGTAGAGAAGATTTACAACTTTCAAATAGTTTATAGTTTCAAATAGTCAAATAGCTCATCTCATCGATCTCAGTTTTACAGGATCTACAGGATTTACAAAGAGATTGTAGATAAAATTGAGATTGAGATCAGGTTTCTATCGGAGGAAATTTATGTTGAAAATGTTCAAATCCGCATTTCTTACCGCAAATACTGTAATAGTACCCCAGCCCCATAATGGCGGTGCGGAGTGTTGTGTAGTCTAGCTTTGAACGAGTTTTTCTCGACACTGGTTTATGCTACAATGCTCGTTTAGATATCAAAAAATAGCTGAAATTCAGGGCTATTTTTTCATACCAAAGACACATTTTTTGAAAGTACGGGCGCTTTGAAAAACAATGAAATACTAAAAAACTGCGCTACTTGCGCACTTGCGACTACGCGACTGTACGAGGGGGGTGGGGTACTATTACAGTATTTACGGTATTCATTTTCTCCGCATTTACCTATAATTTGTCATCTTATTAAAGAGTTTCTTGAAAAGAAATCATTTCAAAAGCACGAGCTTTTAAACAAAGCTCAAATTTCTTCTGCAACTGTCTTTTTGAAAGATTGAAAAGCTCAAAGATTAAGTGTACAAAAGATCTTTTTGCAGAGCTTTGAAAAGATCAAAAAGCTAAAGGATGAGAATTTTTAAAGAAACGAATCATTGGAACTTTTAAAAAGTAAGCAAAAAGTAAGCAATAGCTGAAAAAGCTGTCCAAATCTATCATTTTCAAATCATTTCATCATTTCAATCATTTAAAAACATTCAAACCATTTTTGATAACCTAGAACCCTTGTAAAGTCTGTAGAAAAGATAATGAATCCGTTGAAATGATTTGAATAGTACTTGAATCGTACTTGAATAGTACTTGAATAGTACTTGAATATATGTTCTATTTTATCGTATACTGTAAGCTGTAATCTTTAGCTACCGTTTCCAGATATAGCTGCGGCTTTGTTCCATTGGACTCTCAACTTTTTGAATCTAAGATCGAATTTCAGTTATGAAATAACTGAAATATAGGGGATAAGAGAAAGAAGAGAGAAAGAGGAAGAGAGAAAGAGGAAGAGAGAAAGAAGATGAGGATAAAGAAGAAGAGGATAAAGAAGAAGAGGATAAGGAAGAAGAGGATAAAGAAGAAGAGAGAAAGAGGAAGAGAGAAAGAAGAAGAGGAGATAAGGAAGAAGAGATAAGGAAGAAGAGATAAGGAAGAAGAGATAAGGAAGAAGAGAAAGGAAGAAGAAAGAGGAAGAAGAGGATAAAGAGAAGAGGACAAAGAAGAGGACCAAAAGCTATAGAGTCAGGTAGAGTCATGTGTTGAACTTGAGGTTCCTCGCGGACCCTGAGTTGCCTCTCACTCATCACCTTTTCTTCTATTCAATATTACTATCCGATAACTGAGTCCTTTCATTCATTCTCTATCTACAACGACAAGAATCTGGCCTCTAACTGCCTTTCAAAAGCTTCTAGCTGTCTTTTTAAAGTCTACTTTTGTCTACTCGACTCATTTTACTTACTAATAGCTTTTTAAGTGATAATTGATTGGATTCTACTTGTACAGGGTCATTGATTGGATTCTACTACTCATTGTGCCTTTTGTCTACTGTACAGGGTTTACTACTGTCTACTGTACTACTACTGTCTACTGTACTACTACTCTCTACTGTACTACTACTGTCTACTGTACTACTACTGTCTACTGTACTACTACTACTGTCTACTGTACTACTACTGTCTACTGTGCTACTGTACTACACTGTAACAGACTTTATTCCAAAAGCCTTTTGCTATAGAAGCTTTGCTATGGTTCAATCGAAAATGGATCCAACATATGCCACTCCTCGTTGTTCCTATTTCCCGACTCTTGCCTTAAAAAGACCATCAATCTCTGGTGTTTATCAGTCTCCACAAAGAAAAATATCGAATAATCATCGAGAATATTTATCTCAACTACACGCAAAGAAAGCAGCACTTCTGGCTGCGAAAGAAAAAGAGAAAAAACAAAGAGAACAGGAAAAAGAAGAGACGGAAAGGATGGAGAGAATGAGGAAAATGTTGGAGTTTCGGAAACGAAAAAAAACGAAAGCTGTCGGCTGGAAAAGTTTCGAGGAAAAGACGGAAAGAATCGAGAAATTGAGGAAAGCTGAGTCGTTGCCGAGTTGTGAAAGTGATGATGTTCAACGCAAAATATCAACGATATCGCTGAAAGAGGAATTGATATTGTTTACGCGACTGTCACAGATGCATTTGGGATCGAGGAGGAATGAGACGAGAATCGGGCAATTACGATATGCACATGAGGCTTATAAAGCGGAAATGCTGAGAAAGTGCAGTACGGAAGAGGTGCATTTCTTCTAGTCTAGGAACTCTTTTGCCGGCCTTGCTGGGTCTGGATCGGGCCTGGTTCTTAGCCTGGCTCTTTGCCTGGTTCTTAGCCTGGCTCTTGGCCTGGTTCTTGGCCTGGTTCTTGGCCTGGTTCTTAGTCTGGTTCTTGGCCTGGTTCATGGTTGCTTTTAAGAGCCTCTTGGGCTCTCCTGCGTGCCCATAGCTCAGTAGAGCTCTCGCCAAGAAAACGAACAGTCGCTCGGTCCGGTTTGATTCCCGGTTCGATCCTCGGTTCGATCCCGGTTCGATTCCCGGTTCAATCCCGGTTCGATCCCAGGTGTACACATGGGTTTTGGGAGCCCATAGCAGAAATGACCTAAACCTAGCCTATTCCTAGCCTGAATCCAGGTAAACAGACTCCCCCCTAACCCTACAAATCCTTGCGTCTATTATGAATCCAAGTACAATTACGAGAAGCTAGGCGGACGTACAAGCCTAAATCCTGCTGAAATATCCCTAAAATTAGACCAGGCTAAAGATCAGGGGTTCAAAACACTTCCAAGCCGGGTGTATCTTATATATCCGAGCCGTTGCCCGATTTAGACTTAGACGGACGTTTTCTGGGATTTCTTGCATTACTGCAGTACCTTGTAATTTGTTAAATCCGAATCCAATTTCTATATCTTCTTGTAGCGTTAATCTGGCTTTGATTACTGTAGTTTATCCATCGAATATCCATTCAATTTACCTCATTTTCTCATTCACAATTTTCAGAGGCCAAAGACGAAACCGTTGCAAGAGTTTTACAATGATGATGACGCTGAATTAGAAGGTTTGTTGAAGAAAAATAGATGGGGAGAGATGGGTAGAGATGGGTAGAGATGGGTAGAGGTGAGTAGAGATGAGTGGAGATGAGTGGAGATGAGTAGAGATGGGTAGAGATGGGTAGAGATGGGTGATAAGTGCCTGTGGACGGACGGACACTTGTCTTTTAGAAATAGTAGATAGTACTATTATTGCATAGTGCTATTTTTAGCGATGGCACGAGTGGCTGATCCGTGCGCTCCACGAGCTGAAGGAGCGACGATGACTCCGGTGAGAGGGGATGGACTGACGGGCACGACTGCGCACACATTGCCGAAGTGAGTTGAAAAATTGAGATATTTAGATAGATTTTCTGATAAAATGAAGTTCTCCAATAGATTCAGCAACCTTGAAAACCCTAGGTAAAAATTCAAAGCTGAATTTCTTCTTTTTGAACTATTTACAAAGCAAAAAGCTATCTGTCAAGGTAAAACACGGTTCTTTGTGTGTGCTTTGTGCGCACGGACAATCGCTCGCAATCTGGCACACGGTCCCGATAGATAGGTTTGAAATCCGTAAAGGCGAAGAAAAGGTGGGCGACTGAGTAGAGGTCTTTTTCAAGCCGGGGCCAGACGAGCAGTGGTGGTGTAGTGGATAGGGCGCTAGACTCGAAAACCGTTGCGGCCCGCCACCCGCGAGTTCAATTCCGCCGGCCGCCAAATGGCGAACATTTTTGGAGAACCGTTAAACCTCTTTGGAAAACCTTCGAACTTCTTTATGATTGTTATATTATGAATTTCTTTATGATTAGTATATTGTTTTTAAAGCAGTAACTAGTTGTTTAAAGCAGTAACCAGCTGTTTAAAGCAGTGACTAGCTCTTTAAAGCAGTAACTAGCCGTTTAAAGCAGTAACTAGCTATTTAAAGTAGCAACCAGCTATTTTTCCATGGCTTTTAGAGACATTTGCTTGAGTTACTTGTCTTGAGGGTTTGTTGTCTCTTGATTTTCTCAGGATTCGCATTCGTTCAATCGATTTAGATAGGCAATTTGAGGGTAACTTCAATCTAAAGCCAAATATATTAGTAAAAAGCTATTAGATAAGCTAACAATTTTATTGAAAAATTCGCAGATCCGTTGACTCAGCTCTTCATCGATACGGTACAACAGCTCCAAAAGCGATTGCAGCTGTCGTTTTGGATCAGCACGGGAAATTGGGAGAACAGTTAACATATGGTAAGCTTTTAGGAATCTAGTAATGATCTAGATTTGATCTAGAGTTGATCTAGATCTCTAGAGTTCATCTAGAGTTCATCTAGATCTCTAGAGTTGATCTAGAGTTGATCTAGATCTCTAGAGTTGATCTAGAGTTCATCTAGATCTCTAGAGTTGATCTAGAGTTCATCTAGATCTCTAGAGTTGATCTAGAGTTCATCTAGATCTCTAGAGTTGATCTAGAGTTCATCTAGAGTTCATCTAGAGTTCATCTAGAGTTCATCTAGATCTCTAGAGTTCATCTAGATCTCTAGATTTGATCTGGGATCTCTAGCTATTTAGAAAACATCTAGCTTTCAGGGAAATTGCTATCCCGATCGAGCAAAGTGGCCTACATGCTTTTGAATAAACAAGTGCCACAGGGTGGACGAGATGCGGCCAAAGGACCTTTGTGTAGGCCGGGCGATCGGATAGCGTTGGTAGGGGATTTTGCGATAAATAATTGCATATTATATCGTACTAGAGAATGCTATGTAGTACAGAGAAGACATTGTACATTGTACATTGTACATAGAGAATACATTGTACAAATTGGCTTTACTTTTCCTTAAAAATTGCCTTAACTTTCTCACACTTTCACTCCAAAAGCTCAAAATCTAGCTGTTCAAGGTTAAACCACCGTTAACTCAAGAAAAAAGCTACTGTAAGCTTGCAAAACCTACCGTAATCTTGTATAGACCTACCGTAATCTTGTAAAACCTACCGTAAGCTTGTAAGAACCTACCGTAATCTTGTAAAAACCTACCGTAATCCTGTAAAACCTATCGTAATCTTGTAAAAACCTACTGTAATCCTTTAAAACCTACCGTAATCCTTTTGGTAGCTTTTTGGATTTCCTGGACAAAATGGAAAAAGTAAAATACCGCAAACGGGATCGAACCCTTGACCCCAACAACTCCCGATTGAGCTCCAGTCAACCGCTCTAACCACTGAGCTATCCGGTACCTTGAAAGGCCAAGAGAAAAAAGGAAAGACAAGGCGGAAGAAGAAAAAAAGTCTTCAGAAGCAACTTGGGTACTTTAACAGCTCGAGTTTCTTGTACTTGTCTTCTTAATGTATTCTCGAGTCTTCTTCTACACGATTAACAATTGCTTTTTAAAGCTAGCTCTATACCTAGCTTTTTAAAGCAACAATTTTACAATTTAATACTAATATCTTGACTCTACTATTTACTCTATTCAATCGTATCTACTCTATTTACTCTATTCATCAATTTATCAACTCATATCATCAATTTCTCTACTCAATTCCAGGTTTATCCCAACTCCGATCCACTACATTTCCTGCCAGCTTTTTACGGATGCCTTTTAGCCGGTGTCATCCCAGTACCAGTCGAAGTGCCATTATCGAAAAGGGTTCGTTTTTTAAAAATATTCTTTTGATATCGTCGATCTTGTAGAGGCTACCTTGTAGAGTCTATCTTGTAGAGTCTATCTTGTAGAGTCTATCTTGTAGAGGCTACCTTGTAGAGTCTATCTTGTAGAGGCTACCTTGTAGAGTCTATCTTGTAGAGGCTACCTTGTAGAGTCTATCTTGTAGAGGCTACCTTGTAGAGTCTATCTTGTAGAGTCTATCTTGTAGAGGCTATCTTGTAGAGGCTATCTTGTAGAGGCTATCTTGTAGAGTCTATCTTATAGAGTCTATCTTGTAGAGTCTATCTTGTAGAAATTCTTTCAGGATGCCGGCATTCAACAACTCGGTTTTTTGCTTGGGAGTTGCGGGGTGAAAGTCGCGTTAACATCGGAGGCTTGCTACAAAGGATTGCCAAAGGTTTGATGGGTTGAATCTCTCTACTACAGTACTAGGCTTGCCCACTGTACTAGATCGTACTGGAGGAGAAGCAGTATTGTACTTTAAGCTTTAGGATAATGGTAATGTCTGCTGATGCAGTATGGATAGCTGAGACATCCATGCAGTTAGCTGGAGAGTAATCCAAGCAGTTAGCTGATACAGTATCCATCCAGTTAGCTGAGACAGTAGTCCAAGCAGTTAGCTGATACAGTAATCCATGCAGTTAGCTGGGACAGTATCCATCCAGTTAGCTGATACAGTAATCCAAGCAGTTAGCTGAGACAGTAATCCAAGCAGTTAGCTGATACAGTAATCCAAGCAGTTAGCTGAGACAGTATCCATCCAGTTAGCTGAGACAGTATCCATCCAGTTAGCTGAGACAGTATCCATCCAGTTAGCTGAGACAGTATCCATCCAGTTAGCTGAGACAGTATCCATCCAGTTAGCTGAGACAGTATCCATCCAGTTAGCTGAGACAGTATCCATCCAGTTAGCTGAGACAGTACCTCCAGTTAGCTGAGACAGTATCCATCCAGTTAGCTGAGACAGTATCCATCCAGTTAGCTGAGACAGTATCCATCCAGTTAGCTGAGACAGTATCCATCCAGTTAGCTGAGACAGTATCCTCCAGTTAGCTGAGACAGTATCCATCCAGTTAGCTGAGACAGTATCCATCCAGTTAGCTGAGACAGTATCCATCCAGTTAGCTGAGACAGTATCCATCCAGTTAGCTGAGACAGTATCCATCCAGTTAGCTGAGACAGTATCCATCCAGTTATCTATCTAAAACTCTATCTATTAACTAAACCGATAGAGATGAAAACCTAATTGTATGCTAATCAAGATTTCGATTGTAAATTGTAAATTGCAATCTTCCAGGCCGCTTCCCCAAATGGCAGCAACACGGAAGTGGTAGACTTCAAAGGATGGCCTCGTTTGTATTGGCAAACTACAGAGAATTTGGTAATTGAAAACATATTAGATAATAGATTTTGATATCAATTTATCTAATTGATTTTTAACTAATTGTTTTTATCTAATTGTTGTTATCTATTTGATATCTAAAGCTTTCTTTTCTAGGGTAAACCATCGAGAGATTGGACAGCACCGCCAAGGGTCACTGATGAGAGTGTGGCTTACATTGAGTATTCACAGGATCGAGAAGGCGCTGTGAAGGTCGGATTTTCGAGAGATTATAGAGAAATGTCTAGAGCTTATCTAGATCTTATCTAGATCTTATCTAGAACTTATCTAGAACTTATCTAGATACATTTATTTATATATAATGTCTTCAAATAGCTAGATCTTATCTAGATTATATCATAAATGATCGTTCAGGGTGTTTGTGTGAGTCGGCAGGCGATGTTGGCCCATTGTCGAGCGATCACGCTGCAAATGGATTATAAAGAAGGTTAGATCAATTGATTCGATAAGTTAAACTCAAAAAAACTATCGATAACTGTATAAAATTAAATCTTAAATCGAAAAAGGAGAAATACGGTTTTAATTCGGTTCGAATTCGGTTCCAATACGGTTCCAATAAGGTTCAAATACGGTTCGAGTACGGTTCCAATACAGTTCCAATAAGGTTCGAATACGGTTCCAATTCGGTTCCTATTTCATTCCAATTCGGTTCCAATACGGTTCCTAGGCTCCAATACGGTTCTGATACAGTTCCAATTCGGTTCCAATACGATTCCTAGGCTCCAATACGGTCCGAATTAGGTTCCTATTATAAACCAATGCGGTTCCGATACAGTTCCAATTCGGTTCCAATACGGTTCCTAGGCTCCAATACGATTCCTAGGCTCCAATACGATTCCTAGGCTCCAATACGATTCCTAGGCTCCAATACGATTCCTAGGCTCCAATACGGTCCGAATTAGGTTCCTATTATAAACCAATGCGGTTCCGATACAGTTCCAATTCGGTTCCAATACGGTTCCTAGGCTCCAATACGATTCCAATACGGTTCCAATACGGTTCCAATATGGCTCCAATACGATTCCAATACGGTGCCAATACAGTTCCAATATAGTTCCTATTTTGATCCAATCCAGTTCCAATACGGTTCCAATCCCGTTCCTATTTCATTCCAATATGGTTCCAACACTGCTACACAGTTTCTAATAAGAAGCAGAGCTTGACCCGCCCTTACCCCAACTCCAAGCCTCCAAGCCTCCAAGCTATAAAATGGAAAAGAATGTGCAAAAATTTGACCTAGCTCTGACTTATAGTTTGACTTCTAGGTAGGTTTAACTTAACTCTAGACTTGGCTTGACCCTGGTTAAAGTCTGACTGAGTCTGACTTAGCCTTAATGGCAAGGCTAGATCTGACGACTCGAATTCCGTTTAGAGCACTTCTGTACAATTCTATAAAAGAATAGAATTGTACAGAAGCTGCACAGAAGCACAGAAGCTGTACACAGAAGAATTTTACAGAAGCTATCGTACTCTATAAAAGAATAGAATTGTACAATCTTGCGAAAAATGAAAAATCTTGCATTATCGTAAGCTATTGTACTTCAATTTTCTCTAGGCGACACAGCAATTTGTGTGCTCGATTGGAAACGTGAGGTCGGTCTCTGGCATGCTGTTCTTGCATCGGTTTTCTGTGGGATGCGAGTGATCTTTGTCCCGTATTCTCTAATGAAAATCAACCCCGCCAGTTGGATGATACAAGCAACGAAATTACAAGGTGAGTAAAGGGAAAGCATTCGTATCATCAGAAACTCTATATTATTTTCAATATAGACTAGAATGCTGTCCTAGACGAGAATCTAGACTCAATTTTTAGCCTCTGCGGCCCTTGTGAAATCCCGTGATCTCCATTGGGCTCTCCTGGCCACTCGGGATCATAAAGATGTCAATTTCGCCTCATTGCGGAGTTTAGTTGTGGCTGATGGAGCGAATCCTTGGTGTAAGGATATTTAGAAGATATTTAGAACATATTTAGATATAGATATTCCGTTTTTTGCTTATCTTACAGTACCTTTTTCCAGCTTTATCTTCTTGTGACCAATTCGTGGCCACATTCAGCTCACGAGGTCTCCGTCCCGATGCAATGTGTCCAACAGCTGGTAGCTCCGAGACAGGCACTATATCGCTTAGAAGGTATACTTAAACTTCTTCAGTTTAGCCAGGTCCAGCTCTAGCCAGGTCCAGACCTAGGTCCAGCTCTAGCCAGGTCCAAACCTAGTTCCAGACCTAACCAGGTCCAGACCTAGGTCCAGCTCTAGCCAGGTCCAAACCTAGTTCCAGACCTAACCAGGTCCAGACCTAATCAAGTCCAGATCTAGGTCCAGACCTAACCAGGTCCAGACCTAGCCAGACCTAGCCAGACCTGCCAGACTTAGCCAGACCTAGCCAGGTCCAGTCAGACCTAGCCAGACCTAGCCAGACCTAGCCAGGTCCAGTCAGACCTAGCCAGACCTAGCCAGACCTCGTCAGACCTCGTCAGACCTAGCCAGACCTAGCCAGGTCCAGTCAGACCTAGCCAGACCTAGCCAGACCTAGCCAGACCTACCCAGACCTCGTCAGACCTAGCCAAACCTAGCCAGGTCCAGTCAGGCCAAACATTCCAAATTACCAAACTCTAGACGAGCCACCTCCACCCAACCGGGCACTCAATCGGGCAGAGGGATCCTCTCAATGTCCGCCCTTTCTCACGGTGTTGTCCGCGTTGAACAAGAGAATGCCCTCAATTCTTTGACTTTACAAGATGCCGGTCAAGTCATCCCGGGAGGATCAGTCGTTGTCGTCAAACAAACCGGAGCACCGAGATTGTGCAAAGCGGATGAGGTGAGGTGCACTTTGAGGTCAAATAACAAAAACGCGCACTATCTGGTGCCTGAATTCGGAGAATTCTAGTCTCTAGTCTCTAGTGCATCTCTAGTGCGCCAGAAAGAATGCGTTTCCAACGCTTGAGCTCAAGTACTAGCCTAGCCCTACCTGTTAAGTCTGGTATTAGTAAAGTCTATCTATACGATTATCTAGATAACTTTTGGTTAAGATTGGCGAGATCTGCGTGTGTGCTCATTCGGGCGGTCATGCTTATTGGGGTTTGGAGGGGATCTCAGCATCAACATTCCGCGTGGAACCACTCGCATCAGATGATCGTCCATTGGGACCATTGCACTATGTTCGCTCGGGATTGATTGGATTCATGGGACCGGTAGGTTTTTAAGCTGATATTTAAACGGATATTAGGGCCTAGCCAGGTCCAACCAGACCTAGACAGGCCTAGCCAGGTCCAGCCAGACCTAACCAGGTTCAGTCAGGCCTAGCCAAGCCTAGCGAGGTCCAGCCAGACCTAGCCAGGCCCAGTCAGGCTTAGCCAGGTCCAACCAGGTCCAGCCAGACCTAGCCAGGTCCAACCAGGTCCAGTTAGGCCTAGCCAAGCCTAGCCAAGCCTAGCCAGGTCCAGCTAGACCTAGCCAGACCTAGCGAGGCCCAGTCAGGCTTAGCCAGGTCCAGTCAGACCTAGCCAGACCTAGCCAGTCCAACCAGGCCCAGCTAGGTCCAGCCAGGCCCAACCAGGTCCATCCAGGTCCAGCCAGGCCCAGCCAGGTCCAGCCAGGCCTTAGCCAAGACGATAAAGGTACTGTAAAGTCCCAGCACTCTACAATAGCCCATGAAACAAATTTGTTAGCATTTTGGCCAATTGTCTAGCAGTTTTGGTCAACCCTAAAGGCTTAGGCTTATGCTTCGATTACGATAACTGAGACTGACAGTGCCTTTCATGCTCCAGTTTACTTAAACCTTTCCAGGATGGCCTAATCTTCGTTGTTGGCAAGAAATCCTCGCAACTTTTCGTCTCGGGACGACAACATTCAGCGGATGACATCATTGCGACCGTGCTAGCGGTTGAGCCGATGAGATTCGTTTATCGGTATTTGCCTTTAAATCTTTTCACAAATTCACGACGATACAAATCAAAGAACTACGCGACTGTCCGCGTAAAAACAACTACGCCTAGCTAACTGAGCTATTTAGCTATTAACTGAGCTATTTAGCTATTAACTGAGCTATTTAAATCGCTTTTCCTTTAATCACTTTAATTGTAGAGGTCGAATTGCTGTTTTCTCGATAAATGTGCTTCGAGATGAGAGAATCGTGGTCGTTTGTGAGCAAAAGCCGAACACGAGTGAAGATGATGCATTTCAGTGGATGAGTCGCGTGCTACAGGTACACAAAAGGGCGATAGTAGATTTACTTTGTGCTTAAACGTCTAAACAAAGCGTTTCTGGTGCAAAAAAAACGTCATCAGGCTTACTGTAGCATTCTGTCTGTCTGTCTGTCTGTCTATCTGTCTCTCTGTCTATCTGTCTGTCTTTCTACCGTAATCTTCCCCATTCAGGCAGTCGAATCGATTCACCAAGTGGCCATTTATTGTCTAGCGCTCGTCGTCGCCAATCAACTCCCAAAAGTATGTGATTTTTAAAGTCAGAAAACAATAAGATTCCATTAAACAATTAAATAATTCTAATAAATTCGCGATAAAGCCTTTTTGCTTAACGCTTAAGCCAAAAATACTTTGTTTTTTTTCGGACGACAGATCTCTATGCTAGCTGTTGATTTGATTTGATTTACCCATGGGTTTTTTAAGTCAAGAATTCAAATCCGGTTTTAATTTTTAACTACAGCAACTCCTAAGACTGGAAAGAGTAGTAGGCGCGTACTTTAGCTAGAAAATAGGTTAGCTAGAATAGAAAATAGCTAGAAAATGATATGCTCAAGGAAAAGTTCCCGCAGCTATCTTCACGACGGTACCTTTGATCTTTCCGGTAAAATGTTCATGGTAACCAAATCTGTAGAGAAAAGGAACCAAATTTAGAGAGATAAGGAACCAAATCTGTAGAGAAAAGGAACCAAATCTGTAGAGAAAACGAAGTTTCCCGTGGAGTGTACTTTTCTTTCAAAGTTTCCGATAAAACTTTCTGGAAGATAAGTACACTCCGCGGGAAAACCATGAACATTTACCGGAAAGATCAAAGGTACCGCCGTAAAGATCGAAGACGCTGGAACTTTTCCCGAAGTCCAGCATACGTCTAGCATCCAGCAGTCCAGCAGGACGGGCGCAGGGTCGTTGCGAATGTATTAAGTAGTGCTAATCCCTGAAGTCTGGTTGGTTGGCTGATTTAAGTCTACTTTTTAGACCCCACTTGGCGGCATACATGTGGCTGAGACGAGGCAAAGATTTCTGAGCGGCGAACTTCATCCGGCAACACTCTTGATGTGTCCGCACAATTGTGTCCTCAATCTACCAAAACCAAGGTGGCAACTTGAAAATTTAGCCTAAGCGTAAGCCTAACGAAAATGGGGATTCAGCCCAAATCAAAATAGAATTAGTGCGAGGCGCTAGCTAGCCGGGCGCTAGCTAAGGCGCTAGCTGCTAGCCTTTGCACTAAGTCCAAGCCTTGAAAGAGAGAAAGGTTGAAAGAAAGAACGGCTGAAAGAAAGGCTGAAAGAAAGGAAGGCTGAAAGACTACAGCAACTCAGATTACGGTAGCTCTTCCACGAAAACGAGATTCGATTTCAGAGAGCGTCAATCAGACGTTGGGCCAGCTGCAATGTATGTTGGGAATATCGTGCAAGGTGTCCGAATGGGACAAGCTGATGGACGATCGTTGGGTGGAGAGGATACGGTAAATAGGACACAGAACAATACGATATGTTCAAAATCTTCAGTTCGCTTCACTCGCCGACATTTTGAGGCAACGAGCCGCTCAAACGCCCGATCATATCATCTACAGCCTAGTCACAAATAAGGTAGACTTTAAAAAAACACTTACAATTTTCATTTTCAAAAGTACTTTACTATACTTTAGTATACTTTACTAATATATATATATAATTATACTAACCTAATACTTTAGACCCTGGAGAATCCGGACTCGTTGACTTGTGGCCTTTTGTTGAAACGAGCCGAGAGAATCGCCTCGTTGTTGACTGATAAGGTAAAAGAACTTCGATGAGATGATATAGCTTAAAAACTAAACAAATCATTTTTCACATCAAACACTTTTTTAAGAACTATCAGCTTTGTAACGGTCCAGAAGATGAGTCTTGCTTTCGTTGTTTTCATTCAACTCCTCAAACCATCGTAAGATGGTTTGGGAGTTGTTTGGAAACTGTAAAGTTTGGCCTTGATCGTGGCCGAGCTACGAAAATTGGAAAATTGGCTCCCAAATGGAAATACAGTTGACTCTCTCTAGAACGGAACTCTATATAGAGAAAACTATATAACGGAGCTCTATATAGAGGAAAACTATATACAGGGTGCGGCAAAAGTTCGGAGCCGCTTCTTAAGATAGTTAAAGGTTTAAAAACTAGCTTTAAAAAGTTAAAAATTAATAACAAACTCTTTATTCGAATCATAACAACAAATAACTTATAACAAATGCTCGAAATTTCCACTATCCGCTCCGATACATCTCTTTAAACGCTTTGGGAAGTTCCTCACGATGGTGGCGCACGCTTAAACAGTTATTTCATCCCAGACTCGTTCCAGAGCAGATTTTAAAGCATCCACTGTTTGATACGTCTTCATCGAGATCTTGCCTTCCAAAATAGCCGAAACGGTGTAATCGAGGGGATTAAGATCCGGCGAATTTGAAGGACAAATGGTCTTATCCCAAAAGCCTGGAAACAACTGAGCGCAAACGTTGAGAGTTGAGTGAGCACCATGCGCCGGAGCCCAGTCTAAAAACCAGCTTGTCCAAAGTGATTTGTTGCCCAATGTTTCAAGACATCTTTTAATACCAGTTGTTGGCAGTTTTTAGCATTCATCTTGACTTTTCTGTCCAAAAAACAGGCTGTGTCTTGCTTGTAGCACACATACCTCCACACATCATAATCGAAGCTAAAAAATGCTTTCCAACCATCAAATTTGCCGTAAATGTGTTCTTCAGACCCCTTTTGAGAAGTTCTCTATGATTTTGGCGGTTGTGCAATGACTGGATAGAAAAAATCTTTTCATCTGTGAAGAGGATCCTCTCAAGTAGGCCAGTCGCCACCGAGCGCACCATCTTCTTTGCTAGACGCTTTCGTTTCTTCTGGGATTTGTCGCTCAAGACGTGTGCTTTAGCCAATTTGTAGCTAAAGAATCTTAGTTTCCCTTTAACAATCCTTCCAACGCTTCGAGGGCTAATTTTCAGCTGTTTGCCCATCTTTCGCATCGACCGCAGCTTGTTTTGGCGAATCCGAAAGCGAATTTCGTTGATGTTCGTAGGTGTTACGGCAGTTGGTGGTCGACCACTTCGAGGGCGATCCTTGTTGTTCTTTATCTCCTTGTAGCGTTTAATTGCTTTGTTGACGGTGCTTTTTGGATATTTCGTGATTTTTACAAGCTCCGGGCTATTTTTTCCGCCTTCGTATAATCCGAGAATCACATCGCGTCGTTTTTTGGCGTTCATTTTTACGAATTTTCTCCTAAAAAGAAAATTTTTGTAACAAATCACCTTAATTATACTCGAAAAAGGGGAAAAAAAGTATACGAGACACAAAAAAAAAGCGTGAGCTAAATTTCCTGCAATGTTTTCATAGTGGCTCCGAACTTTTGCCGCACCCTGTATAACGAAACTCTATATAGAGAAAGCTCTATATAACGGAGCTCTATATAGAGAAAACTATATAACGGAACTCTATATAGAGGAAAACTTTATATAAAGGAACTCTATATAGCGGAAAACTCTCTATAACGGAACTCTATCTAGAGAAAACTCTAAATAACGAAACTCTATATAACGGAACGGAATTTTGCTCCCGGCCAACGCTAAGCTATATATAACGAAACAATTTTTTCGGCCCTTCCATTCCGTTATAGAGTCTGTAGCCTGTAGATTGCTTTCACATTTCAAAACAAAATTTATCACCTAAAACAATCCTTTCAATTAATCTGAAAAAAAGAAAAACAAACAAAAACCAAAGCAAAAACAAAAACAAAACCAGAAACAAAAACCAGAAACAAAAACCAGAAACAAAAACCAGAAACAAAAACCAGAAACAAAAACCAGAAACAAAAACCAGAAACAAAAACCAGAAACAAAAACCAGAAACAAAACCAGAAACAAAAACCAGAAACAAAACCAGAAACAAAAACCAGAAACAAAACCAGAAACAAAACCAGAAACAAAACCAGAAACAAAACCAGAAACAAAACCAGAAACAGAAACAAAAAAATAAAAAAAATGATTTGAAAACGAAAAAGAAACGACGACGCGGCGCTCCCATCGACTACCTCCAAATGGCGGCGACGTCAATTGGAATGCGACGTTGCGCGAAAATTAACATTTAAAATTAGCGACAGAAATTCGAATTTAACATGAAAACGTCTCGAAAAACACATTTATTTTCTTTCTTTCTCTATTTATCTATTCCAGGCTCGTCTCAACGCTGGGGATCATGTGTCCGTCGTTCTCCCGCCCGGTCTCGAGCTGATCGTCGCTTTCTTCGGATGTCTTGTAGCTGGTTGGTTTAAAGATATACTTTTAAAGGTTTAAAGCTGACTCCGGATCTGGGTTTATTCGGCACGCTATTCCTTATAAACATTATTAGGCTATATCTTAAATTAATCCACGCCTATATTCCTCCTTAATCTCTACTCTTATTCGATGATCCCTAGATAGGTTTTTCTGGCGGTGAAGAGAATACTGTTGGATAGGCTTCTCGTATTAGAATACTGTTGGATAGGTTTCTCGTATTAGAATACTGTTGGATAGGCTTCTCGTATTAAGGACTGATCCGGTCCATGAACCATTTCATGAACTGATCCACTGGGCGCTGGGATCGAACTGGGTTTCTAATTCCTAGGACAGCCACATTTGCGTTGCGCCACCAAGAAAACGATGGTGGAATTAGATTCGGCTTGGAATTTTCCCATGTCTAGTAGCTAGGTTTTAGTTTATTGTGCTTCATTGTACGAGTACTGTAGCTTGGGATGCGGTAGCTTGGGATATGGTAGAGTTCGGATACGGTAGAGTTGGGATACGGTAGTTGAGATACGGTACCTGGTACTAGTCCAGTACTGTACACCACTTGACAGAGTTTGTTCTTGAATTGAGCTTCTCTAGGAATGGTCCCCGTTTGTGTTCGTCCGCCTCCACCCGGTCATCTGTCCGAAGCTCTTCCAACAATTCGTGCAATCGTTGATGTGAGTCGATCAGTGGCCGTTCTCTCGAGTCAAACGATCACCAAATTGTTGAAGGTCAGTGTTCAATCTGTAAAATCTTGTTGCTGCTTTAAAACTATCGCAGTACAAGCAAGTACAAGTACAAGGAAGTACAAGTACAAGCAAGTACAAGTACAAGCAAGTACAAGCAAGTACAAGTACAAGCAAGTACAAGCAAGTACAAGCAAGTACAAGCAACTTTCAGAGTAAAGAAGCATCTCATCGAGTCGACACAAAAGCTTGGCCATTAATTTTGGACATAGAAGATGCGCCATCAAGTGCAAAACGAAAAGGAACATTGGAAAGAGAGACTGTCGATCCAAGAGCTCCCGCTTATTTGGTGAGATGATTATTAGATTTAAATAGCTACAATAATACTAGTGTACTGTAATTAGGTCATTAAAAAGATCTTGAATCTTGAGCTTGAATCGCTCAAGTTATACTTAAATGGAGCACGTGTGGCTGACTGGTTAAGTGTCTTTTATCTTAATCGAAAGGTCGAGGGTTCGAACCCCACATGCGACATGGTCACCCCCTTCGGATTTCCTTTCCCTTCGGGTTGAGAGGTTTTCTGGAGGGCAGTCTGGTGGTTGTGGCCCCAGTTCTTTAAAGTGACAAGCCACTCCTTCATCGTCATCTTCCCTTCACCACCAAAAAAAGCTATTTAGTTCCCCATTGAGCTTAGGGTTAGGGAGCCGTCTGTCATGACGTGGGTTAAGTTAAGATATAGCCTAGTATTGTGTGTGTCGTTGTATTGTGATTGATATATTTCGTGTATGCGATAAAATTCACCACTGGTAGCCCCAGTCGGTATTTTTTTAAATCATGTTAAATTAATAATGGAATATAGCTTGAAGAAATTTGTTTTCTAGTTTTTGAAAAATTACAGTACAAACTATTTCCGAGAAATTTCTTTCCAATCATATCTTTTTAAGGACTTTGCCGTTTCGACAACAGGTCAATTGACGGGTGTCATCATCAGCCAATATTCCGCGTCGACATTATGCAAGAGTTTGAAGGTAAAGATGTTTGAGAAATTGAGAAATTGAAAAATTGAGGAATTGAGGAATTGAGAATTGAGGAATTGAGAAATTGAGGAATTAAGAAATAGATAGTTAATAGAGAATTAGTAAAGAATTTATCTAGTATCTAGTACTGATATGATCTCTGTGAAAGTTGAAAGAATAAGTCCATAGAGTACAGGCATAGAGTACAGGCATAGAGTACAGTTCATAGAGTACAGGCATAGAGTACAGGCATAGAGTACAGGCATAGAGTACAGGCATAGAGTACAGTTCATAGAGTACAGGCATAGAGTACAGGCATAGAGTACAGTTCATAGAGTACAGGCATAGAGTACAGGCATAGAGTACAGGCATAGAGTACAGGCATAGAGTACAGTTCATAGAGTACAGGCATAGAGTACAAGCATAGAGTACAATCCATAGAGTACAGTTCATAGAGTACAATCCATAGAGTACAATCCATAGAGTACAATCCATAGAGTACAGTCTATAGAGTACAGTCAATAGAGTACAGTCAATAGAGTACAGTCTGTAGAGTACAGTCTGAAGAGTACAGTTTATAGAGTACAGTTCATAGAGTACAGTTCTTTTCTAGAGCCAGAGTACGGTAGCTTTTCTAGGGCCAGAGTACGATAGCTTTCAAGTGAAGAGGCTAGTCAAAGAAAGTACTGTGATATCCACCAATTCTAGTATTTTCTGCCATATTTCTATACTAGAACAAGTCCTATCCAACTGATCGAAGCTCAATTCTAGATTGCTTGCGAATTGTACCAATCTCGACACGTTTCCGTGTGTCTCGACCCATATTCTGGCCTCGGATTGGCCCTATGGTCTCTATCCAGTGTCTATTCAGGTAAAAATCGTAAAGCTAGAGTAAAGTAAATATGCTTTTGGTGCTAATCATCTTTTTGATGCTCATCTGATGCTAATCATCTTTTCAGGACATCACACAACTTTGATCCCGCCAAGTGAGGTGGAAACGAGCCCATCTTTATGGCTACAAACGGTTTCAAATGGGAAAATGAGAGACACTTTCACGTCGCATACTGTAATTGAGACTTGTGTAAAAGAGCTGGCACCACAAGTGGCACAATTGAAAGAGAAAGGACTCAATTTATCGTGGTAAGTTGTTCAAAGTACTGTAACGTTTCTAGAATTTAGATTAATGCGTTCAAAAGAGTTCCCGTAATCCTTCAGAGTTACCGTAATCCTTCAGAGTTACCGTAATCCTTCAGATCTTCATGATCCCATTCAATTCACAATTTCATTCCTGATTGTAATCAAATAAATCGGAAAAGCAAAGATTACGATAGCTTTCCAAATTCGGCCACCTTTTAGAAAAGGCACAGGAATTGATTCTAGATACCGTAAATACTAAATGTACTACAGCTACTGTAGAAGATACTGTGCTTCTCTAATTAAATAAGATAAAGTCTAAAAGACGAGACGGCTACCGTAATCCTGGCTACTGTAGAGATGGTTACCGTAATCTTGGCTTAGGCTTAGGCTACCGTAATCCTGGCTTAGGCTTAGGCTACCGTAAACCTGGCTTAGACTTAGGCTACCGTAATCCTGGCTACTGTAGGGATGGCTATTGTAGTTCTGGCTTCTTCACCAGGCTTAAACTTGAAAAGGCTAGCCGAAGTACGGTAATCAAAGGCTTAGGCTTAACTAGTTATAGTATGGTAGCTGTAGTATGATAAATTTTGGGTACAGCTTGTATCTATAAGGTAAAGAAATGAATGGCAAAGAATTTGGAATCGAGGGGGAATTGAACCCTCGACCTTCTGCTTACCAAGTAAATGATCGAGCAGAGAATAGGAAAGACAAGGAAGAGAAAGAAAGAAGGACAAGGAAGAAGGACAAGGAAGAAAGAAAGAAGGACAAGGAAGAAAGGAAGGAAGAAAGACAAGAAAAAAAGAAAGAAAGAAAGAAAGAAAGAAAGAAAGAAGGACAAGGAAGAAAGAAAGCCCTTACCCTTCACAATTCAAATGATTACCCAAGCCTACCCCAGACAATTCCAGTGTTCGTACATGTGTCGTTGTTGCTGAGGAGCGTCCCCGTGTCCCTCTTCTCTCCGCTTTCTCAACTCTTTTCTCTACACTTGGACTTTCACCTCGAGCCATATCAACCTCATTTGGTACTAGAGTTTGTCCAGCTATTTGTATGCAAGGAGCATCTGGACCTGATCCAGCACAGGTGAGAGATGAGAAGAGATGGTGAGAGATAAAAAAGAATTTAATAAGTAGAATATTCTCGACAAGATAGAACGAGAAGAAGTTCGATTTTCGCTTAAAATTTCACCTTTATAGCTCAATTTTAAAGCTGTTTTTCTGAAGTTTCCAAGCTTTAAAACCTATAAAATTCAATTATCTATTTGAATTCCTTTTAGATTTGGGTTGATGGACGCTCATTGAGACACGATCGAGTTTCTGTTGTTGGCAAAGGAGCACCACATTCCATTGCACTTGTTGAGACGGGAAAGGTGAGCAATGTAGAGAGATTTTTGATAGTATATTAGTTCATATAGCTTTCTATAGTTTTCTATGGCTTTCTATAGCATTCTATAGCTTTCTATAGCTTTCTATAGCTTTCTATAGTTTTCTATAGCCTTCTATAGCTTTCTATAGCTTTCTATAGCATTCTATAGCTTTGTCTTCTTCTACGGATTCTTTCAGCTTCTGCCCGGTGTTCGAGTGGTGATTGCAAATCCGGAAACTCGCGGTGTTTGTGCGGATTCACATCTCGGTGAGATCTGGGTCTCCTCATCGCATAATGCGGACGGAACTTTGGATCGACATGCACACAATGATACTTTCGAGGCTCGTTTAACGACTGGGGACACGAAAACGAGGTTTGGAAATGAGATCAACCTATTATTTGCTATGTTAGTATAGTAATGGAACGTTTTTTAAAAGGCTTGTAAAACTACCGTAAAGCTTTGGCTTATAGTTATAGGGTTAGGCTTAGGCTTAGGCTTGGGTTCAGGCTTGGACTTAGTGCGCAGGCTAGCGGCTAGCGCCTCGCACTAAGTTTATTTGGGTTTGGGCTGAACCCCCATTTTCTGGATCTCAGCCGGTTCTCGGAGCTAAGGGCCACCCGTTTGGCGGTGTGCTTTGGAACCCAATGGGATTAGGCTTAGGTTCAGGCTTAGGCTTGGGTTTAGGCTTAGGCTTGGGTTCAGGCTCAAGCTTGGGTTCAGGCTTAGGCTTAGGCTTAGGCTCAGGCTTGGGTTCAGGCTTATGCTCAGGCTCAGGCTTAGGCTCAGCCTCAAGCTTGGGTTCAGGCTTAGGGTTAGGCTTAGTCTCAGTCTCAGGCTTAGGCTTATGCTCAGGCTCAGGCTCAGGCTTATAGGCCTTCATTAGCCAATCAGTTCCGTCTTTACCAAAAAAGGAGGATTATAGTGGTTTACTGTGCCGTACAGTTGTCTTGTTACTATTGTTAGTATTGTTATCGCTAGTGTCAATACAATCTTATAGAAATCAAGCATTTTCACAAGTTAAATTCAAATTTCTCATTCAGATGGGCACGAACAGGTTATCTGGGTCTTGTACGTCAGACTGATGCAGTGACGGAAAGTGGAGGATTGCATGAAGCCGTCTTTGTTGTCGGCCCATTAGAGGAAACGATCACTTTGAGAGGAATGAGATATCATCCATCGGATATTGAGTACACATTGAATAGAGGACATCGACTGATTGGAGAGAGGTCAGTGAAAGGGGAGAGGTACGGCAGGGAAAGTTATCTAGAGGATTACTGTAGGAAAAGGTTATAAGGAGAGGTTACTGTAGAATACTGTAGAATACTGTAGAATACTGTAGAATACAGTAAGCAAAAGTTGTCTAAGAGGTTACTGTAGAGGAAATTTATCTAATAAAAAGGAGTTACTGTATAAAAAATCAACCTTAATCCATTTCAGCGCCGTTTTCACGTGGAATCACCTTTTGGTGGCTGTTGTTGAATGTTCGGGTGGAGATGATTCATTGGACGTTGTACCGGCGGCTACGGGAGCTGTTTTAGAGGAACATCATCTCATTCTTGGGGTCAGTTGCTTGATTGCTGAGTGTTTGAAGATTGCTAGCTCTACATCAAGTACCGTTTGCGAAGTACATTCAGAAATGAAAAATTTGTAGCTACCACTAGTGATTCTTTGATAAGAGATCAAGTCTAAAAAGTCCAGAGACAACTATCGTAATCTACAGCTGATTTAAACTTAAAAACAGACGGACTACGGTCAAAAGACAGACGGACTACGGTCAAAAGACAGACAGAGTACGGTCAAAAGACAGACGGAGTACGGTCAAAAGACAGACGGACTACGGTCAAAAGACAGACGGAGTACGGTCAAAAGACAGACAGAGTACGGTCAAAAGACAGACAGAGTACGGTCAAAAGACAGACAGAGTACGGTCAAAAGACAGACAGAGTACGGTCAAAAGACAGACGGACTACGGTCAAAAGACAGACAGAGTACGGTCAAAAGACAGACAGAGTACGGTCAAAAGACAGACAGAGTACGGTCAAAAGACAGACAGAGTACGGTCAAAAGACAGACAGAGTACGGTCAAAAGACAGACGGAGTACGGTCAAAAGACAGACGGACTACCGTCAAAAGACAGACGGAGTACGGTCAAAAGACAGACAGAGTACGGTCAAAAGACAGACGGACTACGGTCAAAAGACAGACAGAGTACGGTCAAAAGACAGACAGAGTACGGTCAAAAGACAGACAGAGTACGGTCAAAAGACAGACAGAGTACGGTCAAAAGACAGACAGAGTACGGTCAAAAGACAGACAGAGTACGGTCAAAAGACAGACGGACTACGGTCAAAAGACAGACGGAGTACGGTCAAAAGACAGACGGACTACGGTCAAAAGACAGACAGAGTACGGTCAAAAGACAGACAGAGTACGGTCAAAAGACAGACAGAGTACGGTCAAAAGACAGACAGAGTACGGTCAAAAGACAGACAGAGTACGGTCAAAAGACAGACGGAGTACGGTCAAAAGACAGACGGACTACCGTCAAAAGACAGACGGAGTACGGTCAAAAGACAGACAGAGTACGGTCAAAAGACAGACGGACTACGGTCAAAAGACAGACAGAGTACGGTCAAAAGACAGACAGAGTACGGTCAAAAGACAGACAGAGTACGGTCAAAAGACAGACAGAGTACGGTCAAAAGACAGACAGAGTACGGTCAAAAGACAGACAGAGTACGGTCAAAAGACAGACGGACTACGGTCAAAAGACAGACGGAGTACGGTCAAAAGACAGACGGACTACCGTCAAAAGACAGACGGAGTACGGTCAAAAGACAGACGGAGTACGGTCAAAAGACAGACAGAGTACGGTCAAAAGACAAAAGGACAGACAGACGGACCAAAATGGAACAGTCAAAATTGTCAAACTTCGCCAAAATTGGTTAAAGATGGCTTTATTTGACTTTTTTGTGAGAAGCTTTGTGCACTACTGATTTTTGAGATATTGTAGATCATTTTGAGTGCTATTGTAGATAAATATCGATTTCCAGGTTGTTGTCATCGTCGATCCAAACACAATCCCCACGAATTGTCGAGGCGAAAAGCAGCGTTATTTATTGAGAGATCAATTTCTGCAAGATAAATTAGACCCAATCTATGTGGCCTATAATATGTGAAACAAAACAAACAAATGAATACCGTAATATCCATAGTATCGTCACGTTCTGGCAAAGCGCATGAATAGGAGGAGTTTTTGGAGTTGTTGTTTTTTTAGAGCAGCAGCAGGAGCTTTAGAAAACGATAGCTACAGATATTACGGTTAGTTTTCCGTCACCAGGTTTACTACGGCTACCTCTTCTAGTTTTTGTTTAAACAGTTATACAACTCTATTATACAATTATACAAGTTGTTTCCCCGAAAATCACCTAGTCAGTTACAGCGTTTTGATATTTTTATCCTTTCTTAATCCTTTTTTTTTATCCTTTTTATCCTTTTTATCCTTTTTACCCTTTTTATCCTTAATTTCTTAATGTGGTCACATTTTTTTCAAAAAAATTACACTCTCTTAGGTGCCTTGCCATTTTGTTTTCCCTCTGAGCTTTCTTTTTGTTTTTCTATTTGTTGCCTTTTATACTTTTACAGTAGTTTTGTCATTTCTTTTGAGGCTTAACTGAATATCTTGAACTGGCCTATGGCAAAGCTGTATAGATATAGAGTAGACGTACGGTAAAAAGATTTACGGTACTATGAAACAGTGTAAGGTACAGCGGTGTAAGGTATAATGGTAATGCGGTACTAAAGTATAATCTTGATACTGTACTTTAGTTTGCTAAGGACATTAAATTGCTTAAGGAGTTGGCTAAGGACCATAAATTGCTTAAGGAGTTGGTTAAGGACCATAAATTGTTTAAGAAGTCGGCTAAGGACATTAAATTTGCTTAAGGAGTTGGTTAAGGACAATAAATTGCTTAAGGAATTTGCTAAGGACCATAAATTGCTTAAGAAGTCGGCTAAGGACATTAAATTTGCTTAAGGAGTCGGCTAAGGACATTAAATTTGCTTGAGGAGTTTGCTACGGACAATAAATTGCTTAAGGAGTTGGTTAAGGACAATAAATTTGCTTGAGGAGTTTGCTAAGGACATTAAATTTGATAATATCAATATGTATATGTCGTAGCCGATTATGAATGAGTGGGTCTAGGAGCGTCCAACCATCAAGTATTTGGTATCATTCAACGCAGAATCATTAATAATTATGTTAAATTTTTTAAATTAGAAAGATTGGATAAAAAGAAAAAAAATTATGGGGCCTCAAAGTTTCCTCTTGAACAAACAGTTTTTTTGCTCTAATTTTTTTTCTTTTTATCCAATCTTTTCTAATTTTAAAAATTTAACATAATTATTAATGATTCTGCGTTGAATGATACCAAATACTTGATGGTTGGACGCTCCTAGACCCACTCATTCATAATCGGCTACGGGGGTCCCGCCGATTTTGAATAAAACGTTGTAGCGCCGGTAATTTTTAACCTAAACTCACAAATTTGGTACCAATCGACGCAGAATTTAATTCGCTACAGGATGATATAATATTGTCCTCATACATTAAAGGGTTGCTCTACTAGAAAGATTTACCAAAAAATTTCATTCATAATCGGCTACGACATATAGACTTTAATTACTCTACGAAATTGAAAGATATTCAGTTGAGAAGAAAAATGGCTCAAAAACCTTTCACTCTTTCCCTTTCTCTGCCAAAACATCCACACCAGGGCCAAGTTTTGTTCGCACAAATGCTCATTTGCACTTGATTAGAATTTGAATGCAATGTATTCCCTAAAATGTAATCCTGTAATCCTGTAATCCCAAAAAAACACTAACTTCTGGATTTTTTAGTCATTCTACAGTCCTATAACTGAATTTATCTTTTTCTGGTTTATACTTTTTGTGTGTTTCCCCCAAACGGGTTTTCCTGTAAAATGTGTCCCCTTGATGAAAGATTTCTTGCACATAAATATTTCAAAATTTGTATTGAATTTAAATCACATCATAAAAGCAAAAAAAAAAACTTGAATTCAAAAAATGAATTTCAAATTAAATGTGCATTTAAAAGACAGAAATCACAAAAAAACTTGAAATTTGGGGAGTGGGACAAATGCGGGAGTGGGACAAATGCGACCTTTTTTTTGCGCACCTGGACATTTGCGCACCTTTTTTTTGCTGGAAAAGGCCTTAGGAAAGGCCGTAGAGCTTCGAAAATATTTCGAAAATTTGTCCATATAAGGGAATCGTATGCGTAGATTCCGAATTTCGACAAATCGGACCTCGCTGACACGTCAAATTTGGGCTAAAAGGCAAAAACTGCGGAAAAGCGTTAAGTTGCGTAGTTTTTGCCTTTTAATCCAAATTTGACGTGTCAGCGAGGTCTGATTTGTCGAAATTCGGAATCTACGCATACGATTCCCTTATATGGACAAATTTTCGAAATATTTTCGAAGCTCTACGGCCTTTCCTAAGGCCTTTTCCAGCAAAAAAAAGGTGCGCAATGTCCAGGTGCAAAAAAGGTCGCATTTGTCCCACCCCCACAAATGCTACCTTTTTTTTGCGCACCTTGTTTTTCGCACTTAGCCCATTAGCGCACCTTTTTTCGCGTTTTAAAAAAGCTCTAAAAAGCTAATATTAACCAATTTCTATTCCAAATGTTGTTTTTCTAGGTAATTTTAGGGCGTAGAATCGAAATTTTGACAATAACAGAGCTTGTGGAACCAATTTGAAAGACAAAACGGCTAGGTCAAATTACAGAAAATTGTTGATTTTCTCTTTGTATAACTCCGTCCCTTCGCTTCCACAAGCGCTGATATGTCAAAATTTCGATTCTACGCCCTAAAATTACCTAGAAAAACAACTTTTGGAATAGAAATTGGTTAATATTAGCTTTTTAGAGCTTTTTTAAAACGCGAAAAGAGGTGCGCTAATGGGCAAGGTGCGCAAATGCCCGGGTGCGCAAATGCCCGGGTGCGCAAATGCCCGGGTGCGCAAATGCCCGGGTGCGCAAATGCCCGGGTGCGCAAATGCCCGGGTGCGCAAATGCCCGGGTGCGCAAATGCCCGGGTGCGCAAAAAAAGGTAGCATTTGTCCCACTCCCGAGAAATCAAAAAAACTTGAAATTTGCGTGAAATTTGTATTTAAACATGAAAACTTTTGGGAAAAATAAAATCATTTATTGATCAATTTATCAATTTATTGATTTTACTCTACTCGTTTTCGCAACAATTGTTTTCTTGTCGACACTTGGATGAAATGTTAGATCAGACGTTTATAACGACGAATCACACGCTTCGAAGCATTCTTCAAGCAACTTCAAGCCAAAATCAAACGACTACAGATGATCAGACGACTTCAATGTGTAATATGGTTGGGCTTTTGAATGTTTTGCGAATGTTTTAGATTAATAATTAACCGTTTTTAAGAAAATTGAAAAAGATTGCTAACGGTAGACTTTAGGTTATTTAAGTTTAGATTTTAGATTTTAGATTTTAGATTTTAGGTTTAAGATTTTAGCTCTTTAGGTTTAAGATTTTAGGTTTTAGGTTTAAGATTGAAGGTTTAAGATTTAAGATTTAAGGTTTAAGGTTTAAGACAATTTAGCTTAAGTTAGCTTAGCTGTAAGAAAGTAATCGTTACCAGTGTTAGTAGCGTATCTTTTTTTGTATTCGTCAACGAGTTCCCGTTTGACAGGGCTGGAGTCTAGTTAAAGTTAGTCTAAAGCGTTAAATAGCATCTTTCATCCAATTAATTTGTGAAAAGGTGACTTTGGCTTAGAGCTCTAAGTTGCACTTAGTCCTATAAGCTCTAAGTTGCACTGAGAGCTTATTGGAAATTTTCTTAAGATTACCTAACCTATTTGTTTTTAGTTGGTTTTTAGCTTGTTTTGATTTAACTTTCATTTTTCAGCATCCAGCGCTCATCGTCATCCCCTACGTTCTCGAATTGATCGTGCTTTGTGTGTGGCTGACCGTTATAGTCATCGTTCACTTCACAAAAGTCTACAGGGTAAACATTTTATGTTTTGATTCAATTTAGAGAGAAATTACTATGCTTCAGCACCGCTGTTTGAACTTGATTTGTTATGTTGAACTAAATTTCTAGCTAAATTAAATTGTTAAGTTTCTAATGCATTAATAATTCAAATAATTAACGAGGTACTATTTTGCTAAGAATCTTTATTTTTAGGATGCGTATGACACGGTAACGATCCACCACAAGGTCCACAACACGAACGTCGAAAAGCAAAAGAAAGATTTCGAAATAGGGAGACAGGTAATGTTTTGATACTACTTTAAAGCGATTTGATGAAAAGATTAAAAGCTACCATGCTATTTAGTTGATTATGGCGTGAATTCAAACTTTGCAACTTTTTATGATCTCTATTTTAGACGAATTTCTTGAAAGGAGGCACTGTAGAGGCTGATCCAAAAGAAGTACCGGTGGATGAATTACCCGAGCTATCACCGGCTGGAACGAGTCTTCGATATGGTGAGTTTTAACTGTTTTTAGAGTAAATAATAAAAAGTTTTGTTTATCGCTATGTATTTTGTTGTGAGGATCTAAGGAAAACTGTTAGAATGTAATAATTAAAATTGCCTAAACAATATATTATCTTACGCTTAATTTTTATGATTTAGCTAGCACGATGAAGGTTCCAAGCATCACTCAATCGATTCAACAAAGTCTCCGCGCTCCATCTGTATACAAATTGATAGGTAAGCAATATTTCAACCACCAATAGATTCAACAATTTTTATTTTAGAAGCCGATGATCCTGGTGCGTAATCTCTTCTCGCGCTCTCTTTACTCGTCCCATCAACGAAAACGACTTGCTCAAAGCCTTTTTGAAATTACTTGCTTGCTACCTTACTTGCTATTTTGGAACTGATTGATTGTTTGAAAAATAAATATTGTGACGTGAATTGATTTTGAAAAACTGATGATCTGATCTCAGAAAATACCTTTATCACCAAATACAACGTCAAGAAAGCTTTGCTCTGTCGAGAAAAGCTCTGCTGTGACCCTCTGCGTCTCTTTTTTTGCAACCAATCCACCGTACTTGGTGACGTTTCACAAGCACACATCAAACTATAGATTATTCAATGTTATCCCAATTTCTTTATCCTTTTTTAATGAAAATTCAGCATGGACTTTTTAATCGCCTACGGTTCTCACACTGGTCAAGCTGACTCGATCGCTCATCAACTACAGGAAAAATGCGAGCTTTTGGGCTTTAAACCCAGACTTTTCTCGCTGGAAGAAAATGGAAAATCGGTTCCCCGGAATATTTTGTGACAAAAATAAGTGCTTTTTAGTTTTTCATAGAAAAAGAGTCCCTTGTTGTGGTGATTGTATCGTCGACTGGAGATGGAGATCCACCAGAGAATGCGGCTCGATTCTTGAGGAAAATCTCGGCTCGATCGCTTGATGCTAATTATCTCTCTGATCTTAGCTATGCCCTGCTAGGTGTTGTGTTTTGCATTAGTTAGACTCAAGCTTGCAATTATGCATCTGGAAAAAGCCTTGTCCCTTGAATCAAAAAGATACAGAATCCTTTTTCAGATTACCCTGTTTCTTTTACTGATTAAAACTTGAATTCAAATCTTAAATGACTTTATTCAGGTCTCGGTGATTCGAACTACTCGACGTATCAAGGGACACCGAGAAAAGTCGATAAGAATCTCGCGAGGCTTGGCGCAAAGAAGATCATCGACACTGCAGAAGCTGACGACGAAATTGGGCAAGGAATTTTTGCTTTTGAAATTTCAGTGTGAAGCTTCCAAGGTACTTTGATGGTTGGAAGGGGTCACTTTTATCCTGGCTTAGTTGGATCTAATGTTTTGAGTGGCTGTATTGCTACCTTTTATCTATTTTAGGTTAATCAAAAGACTAAATATTGGGTTGGTGAATTGAAAACTGCCGGCTATTGTCATATGTGACAGTTTGAGCACTTTCTTCAAAAGAAACCCATTTTGGTGTGAATGGAAAAGTTGTAGAGAAGCAAAAATCAAGCTTATATCCAAATTTTCCGAACGATTCAAAAACTGGTTTTCAAGAAATGCCAAATTTGCGAATTTTTACAAAACTTGCATTTTAAGCGAAACTACTAAGTGTATCTTTTTAGAAATTTGGCTATAAGCCTAATTTTTGATTCTTTACAACTTTTCTATTGACACCAAAATGGGTTTCTTTTGAAGAAAGTGCTCAAACTGGGACATCTCCAGTCCTTCATTTTTGAGTCTCACACACAAACTAAAATCCTACCACGAAAGAGGAATCCGCAAATTGCCTGTAAAATGGGCAGGAGTCGTCAATAATAATGGAAATTATTTGGAATGAATTGATGGTTTTTGTTGAATACATTTTAGTTCAAAGTCGGGCAGTTTTTAATTCACCAACCTAATAGATTGGTGACTAGTTTAGCAAGCTTTTGACAATTCTAGCCTAATCTCATGTACTTTAACCACCAAACGCTATCTCAAAGCTGCTTACACTTGAAAATCAAGTAAAAGCGGGAATATGAAACTTGAAACATGATGTAAATGCTCTAAAAGTATAAGCATATTTGATTACCCTTGAATAGGTAGATAAAAGGTATCAATACAACCACTCATAGATCCAACTAAGTCAGGATAAAAGTGACCCCTCCCAACCACCAAAGTACCGCTTTTGATTATTATTTAAAGATTATGATTTTCAAAATTTGATTGAAATATTTTAATATTTTAGACTTGAAGTGGTTGTCGAGCCGTGGATTGAGCGCCTCTTGAAAAAGTTGTGTGAGATTTTCGACATCCCACTCTCCAACCTCGACAATCTGCAAAGCACAGTGCCCAAAACGACAATAGCGAAACCGGTCGTGGATTTGAAGTTGAGCAAAATAAGTAAGAAAAGCGCGAGATTTGATGATTTTGAATTATGTTAGGCATGGGTGATGCTCCCGAAACCCCGTCGATCAAAGTTCTGAAGGCGAACGATTATGCATATCCGGGAGAAACGTCGTTGATCAAAGGTGATTCTTATGATTGAAATTTAAATCTACCCTTTGAGAAGTTTACTCGAAAGAAACTGATCTTTATTTTAAATATTTGTTTAAATACTTTAAAATCTTTTCTTTTCGGTTCATCAACCCTTTCGGCCGATGAAGCGCTACGAGTTCCCGTCTCACCGCTCACCTACCTGATTTCATCAGTGACCCACGAAAAGTTTGATCCGAAAAGCGTCACTTGGCAGAACGGAGAAAGATTTGTAGGCTATTGTTATTGTCAATTGCAATGTTAAAGTACTTTTGATCAAAATTCATAAAAAAATCAAAAATTAACATATCTTTGTGAGTAAAACTATTTTTGCACATTTCATTGCGAAATTATCCAATTTAGCCTGGAGCGCACGGAAAGCCGATTGATGTGACCGTTGTGGGTACTACTCTTTTAACCTCTCCCAACGCTCACAAACCAAAACGAGAAATCATCATCGATTTGGGAGAAAATTTGGATAATGCCAAGTAACTTTTTCTCAAAGTTTTTCAAAAAAACAAAATTCTTTTAGGTTTGAACCAGGCGATGCTTTTTACTTTCTTCAGCCTAATCCCGAAGAGGAAGTGAATTTCATCTTGGAAAGGTAAAAGTTAAAACGCTATTTAGTATAGAACACTCTTCTGGTAACTTATGACTTTTTAGAATGGGATTGCTGACTCTAGCCGATCAGAAATGCGGCGTTGAAGTGGATAAAAATGCTACAAAGCCGAATGCTGCTGTGCCCGGCTACATTCCACCAACTTCTTCACTACGTTACATTTTCACGCATTGTCTGGATATCAGAAGATCACCGGGAAGGGTAACTTTTGGCAAATCTAGATAAATTTGACAATATGATACGATTTCGTTGAAAACAATAAAATTTAGCCTGTTCTACGAATTTTCGCGGAGGCAACCGAGGATGAAGCCGAGAAACGTCGCCTTTTAGAGCTTTGCTCGGCACAGGGAATGGCTGAGTTTACGGCACATGTTAGACAGGTGAGTTTTGTGATAAAAATTTCAAGTTTGAGTTATTTAAAGAAGTATTATATTCATTTAGGCGGCAGTTTCAATAGTGGATGTATTACTTGCGTTCCCAGGAGTACGACCGAGCCCCGAAAGATTGATGGGTACGTTCATTTTGCTATAATGTTAATCATAAGGTGAAACAACTACAGGCTTTAAGCATCTCCTCATTTTAGAACAATTGCCTCGTTTGATGCCTCGACCTTACAGTGTTGCGAATTCCTTTGAGCGTTGTAATGGAAGACCGCGCTTCATTTATTCACAAGTTGGTTTCTTTACTTGCAACCAAATTTCATAAAATAATTTTAGCTTGACTTTGCTGATGCGGATGGACGGCGATATAAGAGACTTGGGCTAGCTACAGAGTGGCTAAATTTGTTGAGAGTCAATGATAAGATACAGGTAGCAAACTTTTTAGAATGTAATGAGGATGTAATCCGTTTGTCATATGTATGAGATTCAAGACTAAATTCAAATATTTAGGTGATCATGAAAGAGCCGAGCCGTTTCCGTTTACCGCCTCCGCCACTCACATGGAATGATGTCTCGTCGATGCCTTTGTTAATGATCGGACCTGGAACGGGTGTTTCCACATTTTTGTCGTTCATGGATAAAATATTGTGGGTTTTTTGTCAAACACTTTTTATTTTAAACAAGATTTTTCATAAACATTCTTTTAGGCACGAAAAACTGACGAATGGTCAACTAGAAACGGTGCCTCGACTTTTGTTCTTCGGATGCCGCACTTTCGAGAAAGATTACATCTGCAAGTCGGTTTTAATTATATTAGTTATAACTGTAAACTAAAAGAAGACTTTATTCATATCTTTTTTTAGAAACGAGCTCGAATCTTATGTGAGAGAGGGAATCATCGACGAGCTGATCACTTGCCAAAGCCAGCCCACGAAACCCGTTTCAGATTTGGACAAATATGTTCAAGAAGCATTAAAACGACGAAGTGCTCAGGTTTTTGTTTGATTTAAGAAATGTTTAGTCAAAAAGGTATTAAACAATCTAAGCGTTGGAGTTAATGCGTTTTTTAGATCTTCTCTTTTCTCGAGTTACCGAAGTCTCGTGTTTTTGTCTGCGGTGATGCGAAAGCGATGAGCAAAGATACGTGGGAGTGCTTTGTGCAAATTTTGGTGCAAAATAAAGGTAAAATTTTTATAAAATTATTAACTTTAGATCTTTTCCAGGCTGTACGGATATGGAGGCACGAGCATATTTGAACGAAATGAAGAAAAACGATCGATATGTGGAAGATGTTTGGGCATAATTTTAGCTTTGTCTCTTTTTTGAATTCTGTGATACTTTTTTGAAAGTGTGCCTTGTGATTATTATGTTGTTTCGTTAGCTAGAAAATAAATGTTGAATAGAATGATTTTTTATCAAATTTAGTCTGAATGTAAATGCATAAATACCTATAAATGAAGATTTTGAAGATTGGAGAATATGAAAAGCTTAGATGCGAAATTTGAGGATAACGGATGCTGTGATAGCTACGTTCGATCAAAATGAGGAGTTTAGAGGTTGGGAATTATTTTCCTTGGTGTAAATCTCAATGTTTGAACTCACTAATAACAAAGAGCAAACTGAAACTGAAAGCAACTGAAAACTAACACAAACATGAATATTTCGATTCTTAATTATGTATCCGATTGATCGATTTTATCCCAGTGCAAAAAGATCACGTTAATATCAATTTTTCTGTATGCAAGTAGTTTTTTTTGCCGTTCAGTTCTAAACACGTAAACAATTTAGATTGTGAGAAATTGATAGACGATTTCTCGACGGGAGCCGTTTTTGTGGCCACGAGAAAAGCCCTGATCTTCTTGGATGAGAAATTGCAGGTAAACTATTTGTGCTGACCTTTAAAATATCAGTGTTTTAGCGAATCGCCTCCCTCAACTGGAGTGATGAACGAGGAAGCACAAACTTAGTCGACCTTCACTTCATGGCCGAAAATGATGAACTCTACGCAGTTTTCGAGAATGGAATCGTGTTAACAATTTCAGTGGCATCAAAAGAGGCGAGGCAACGTTTACTAATCACTAAAATATTTGGCACTTGTAAACAAAATTTGTAAATTATTCCTGGCTTCAATTAAAAATCCACTTTTTAGTTGATCAACGATGCGGCCCTTCTGGGATGTGAGGTACGCGCGGCCGGATGGAGTCCCGATAACGAGAATCTGGTCGTTGTTGGGGATGATCTTGTTTACTACTTTGGTTTGGAGAAAAAATACTTGTAAAACTCGCAAGTTTTTAGATCGAATGCTCACGCTTGTTGCTGAGAGTCCACTAATCGGCGAATCGAGGGGAAAAGATGAATTGGTGACAGTGGGATGGGGAAGTCGAGAGACACAATTTCAGGGATCAGTTGGAAAGGTAAAATTTTGGCTATTAATTCTCAAATTCTACAAATAATTCTCAAATTTTATTTAAAAAGAAGACTTTAAATTTAGGATGCTCGAAACAAACGAGAAGTCAACCGAAAAGCGTATGCCGACGATTCGGGAGAGATTTATGTTTCTTGGCGAGGCGATGCTCAATATGTAGCCATCTCCTATTTGGATTGCTTGAATGAGGAGCGACGAGTGGCTGTAAGCGATTACCAGTTTTTAAAAACAAAAAGCTATTCTTGTGTTTCGTTTCATCACATCATTTTCAGATTTTCAATCGAGACGGTGAGTTGATGAGTCGACTGCAAAACGATTTCTCACTCGAAGCCGGAGTTGCGATGAGACCATTTGGGAACTATATTGCAACAACAAGACGACATGAAAATGGTATGGTAACTTTAAAGCAAACTATTCATCAATTTTAGGCTCTCGTTCCATGTGCTTCTTCGAACGAAATGGAGAATTTCGACACGAGGCTCGCCTGTTTGGAGAAAATGGGATAAGAAAACGCTTTCAATGGGACTCCGAAGCATCGGTGTTAGCATTCGAAATGAAATGTGATGAAATGACATATTGTAAGTTTGTCTTGGAGCAGTTTGACCATCCAACTATACTGCTTTTAGTGGAGCTTTGGGTCGTTAGTAACTATGATTGGGCGATGAAGTTACGGATTTCTTTTCACGAAGGTTTGTGCTTTTTTAAGCACTTTAATTTTCACTTTTAGATATAAAAGCTTGGCATTGGTCCTCTACACAAGCGAGACGATTGTGGATACTGGAGGAAACGGGTTTGAGAAGAATCGACTTTTCTTTGGATTACGATGTTGTTGATGGAGTTGTGATCGCTATTGCTACAGGTATGCTAAAAATTGGGCTTATAGTTTGTGCATATTGACTTGTCTAATTCAATCTTCCTACTTTAATTTTGAGATTCTCTTCGTGTCACCGATTTGGCCAGGGCCCCAGTCCCTCCACCGCTGTGCAATTACTCGTTGAAACTTCGATCTCCTATTCAGCTACTTATCCACCAAGAGAAAGGATTAGCCGTTGTCTATGATGATTTCACCATTCAATATTGTAAGTAATAGTAAAAATACAAAGTAATATTTTGATATTCAGGGAAAAATACCGTTGATGGATTCCAAAGTTGTGCCTTAGTTACTCCGAAATTTGACGTCACTATGCCTAAAACTGCCACAGCGGGCACGTTTTGTGGGGATTCCATTGTGTTGGCGTTTAATGAACCCGGAGGATCTTTGATCAGTTATATCGACAAAGACGGAACGATAGAAAGGTGAGCTTTTGAACATTGAGTGACCAAATATGTATTAAAGGCATGTAGTTTTTATAAAATAGCATTTATAGATTCGAACATTTTGTAAAACAGATTTTAGGACCTCTCGAGTTGAGCACTGTGTAACTGGATTGCGGCAAAGCGGCGACAACAATTTGATTGCCATTTTGGCAACCGGAGAACTCGTGAATGTCAATGAGAAAAGAACGGTTTACAAGCAATCACTGCCCATTTCTCGATTCGAGTTTTATCAGGTAGAAAAGGTAATTGGAAATGCACATACATCTTTTTTAGGATCACTTGCTCGTTCTTGCGTCGAATCGTTTATTTGTTGACAATCGAGAAATTGCAAAAGATGTATTTTCGTTTCTTGTCCGGCAATCTATGGTAGGATTTCAACTTTTAAAAGAAAATAAAATGATTTTAGATTCTTTACATCTCTTTGTCGTCGAAGTTGTGCATTTTGGATGCAAATAATGCGTATCGGCCTTTTACTGAAGGTAAAGTGTCTTGTTTTTTTGACAGATGACCAAAAAATATCGTAAATTAGTTCATAACAAATTGACTTCTTTAGAAAGAGCTGTCGAAGCGGGGAGCCTCTTGGTGGGATGTGCTCGCGAGCCAGGCACCTCGGTAGTGATGCAAATGCCTCGGGGAAATCTTGAAATGATACATCCACGACGTTTTGTTGTTCAATTGATCAAAGTAAATGACTTTTTGCTCAACAATTTCGGATTGGCTAATACTTTTTATTTAGACCCAAATCAATGCTCGTCAATACGCCGATGCTCTCCGTTTCATGAAAAAGCACCGTATCGATATGAATCTCTTGGTGGACAACGATCCAGAGGTTTTCTGAGACAAAAGTATCTTTAAAAATTTAAACTTTAGACGTTTTTGAAGAACATTTCCCTAATTATTCGAAGTGTTCGCGATGCCGATTTGTTGAATCTCTTCTTGGCTTCACTCAACGATGCACCGTCGGAGTGGATTGAGAAAAAAGAGTGCATACCGAGAAAGGTTTTTAGGCACAACTTTTGCTTACTTGAAGATTTTTAGGTAGAAACGATTTGCTCAGCATTTGTCGAATCTTTCTTGAATTTGCCGATTGAGACACGATTGGAAATGTTCACCGTACTTCTCTCAGCTCTCCTTCGTACGACACCACCGCAAATACACGAAGCACTGAAGTTTTTGAGGGAGCACTCATTGGAAGGTAGTAATTGTTAAATAATTTAAATTTTTTGGTAGAAATTGCTAAATATACATTTTAGTTCCAACGGAAACGCGCGAGAAAACGACTCGTCGCTGGCTTCATCACATCGGTTTCTTCGTCGAATCGAAGATGCTTTTCTCGGCTGCTTTGGCCACCTATGACCTACTCTTGGCCACCCAGGTAAAATTTGTTTAATCTAAAACCGTTACACGTCTCAGTTACTAATTTATTTCATTCAGGTGGCAGAGGCAACGAACGCCGACCCGAAAGAATTTTTGCCACTTTTGAATCGTTTGAGAAAGGTGAATTTATCAAGAAAAAAGTTCAAAGGTTATGAATGTTTAGATTGAACCGACCGAGTATCGACGTTACCACATCGATTTGTCGAGAGAGGACTGGAGAAGTGCGCTCTCGAACATTGCACAACTTGATGAGAAATTTGATGAAGCGCTGGAGTTGATACGACAACGAGAGCTATATCCGGATGCTTTGATCATCTATCAGAAATTGCCACGTTATAAGGTTGGTTGCGCTTGCAAAAATCTTTGATGGTGTAATTTTTTTTACGGTCACTTTTAGGATATTTGCGCATGGTATGCTTCCTTTTTGGAGGCAAAAGTGAATTGGATGGATGCAGCATTGCTTTATGCGAAGGCTCACAAATTTGAGGATCAGTTGAGGTTTGTGTTAGTTGTATTTTTTAAAAGTCAATGCTTTAGATGTCTAGAAAAAACCCGTGAACCTCTGGAATATTATGAAGTTGCGCAAAAAGTGGGGAGAAGCAATGAGGAGATTACGGTAACTATTTATAATTATAGATATTGTGTAGTAATGGTTTAGATAAAACTCCAAGTTATCCTCTTTTAAAACCGAAATTTAGATAAACCTTCGCAAGATGAGCGCTGCTTTGAAGTCATCGAACAACTGGGAAAAGCTGGCAATCGCTTTGTCATTGATAGTGAGTTTATCTAGGGTTCATCATCCACAAAATAACTTTAGTCCTCGCCAATTTCCGAGATTTGTGATGTTTATTGCCAAGCGGGTCATTGGGATAAAGCAATCGATAAAGCTGGTGACGAAGAAAAAGGTATGAGTAAAGATTTGTGTTTTACAAAATCACTCCTTTAGCGAGCTCTCATGTGCATACTTCGATTGTCGACAAAGCTGAGCGACTCCTTTCGACGGCCAACGCAAAATCGCAAGAATTGAATCGCTTTGTGGAACGCTTGAAGACGGTGAGAAAGACGAAAGAAACAAGGATTGGCAATTTGAAGGTGAGTTTTATATAACTTTCTAACACAAAGCACTAAAACAATCAAAAATTTGTATGCTTTAATGAATCTATCAAGTTTAGGACGGAATCGAAGACGGGCGAGATTTGGAGAACATCGACGCTTACAGTGAGGCGAGCACGATGAGTGGAATGAGCAAACGAACCGGAAGTAGTCGAGCGTCAACTACGGTAGAGTTTTTAATAGCTACAAACAAAATATGCTTTGAAATTTCTAGGCAACTGCCCGCAAAAGAAAAGCTATTGAGAAGAAGAAACGAAATCTGAAAGAAGGCGGCGAATGGGAAGATGCGGCGATTCTTTTGGCTGCTCATGAGATCTACACAACCCTTGATGATGTGATACGTAAGTATCTTCTATTGTTATTGCCAATATATAAAAGATCTGTGAATTGATTATCAAAAGAAAGAAATTATGCATTCTAGTTAAAGTTTAAATTATTTTTGACAAGTACAATCTCGATAATATTTTTCTTAGGTGACACCGCAAACATTCTGAGGCCATTGGTGAGATTGGGAGAAATATCTTTGGGCGCTTCTCTACAATTGGCCATTTCCCGATTCGAGACCCAATGCCAACAACTCTATTGCGTTTTCTGGCCGCATCGACTCGCGCCGTGTAATCTACTTGGACCATTGCATCATATTGTAAGTTGTTTGTTAAAATCTGGGTACTAGCTATTCATTTTCATCCATATGTCATAGTAATAGATAAGAGATAAGATAAGAGCGAAATAGTATTAAAAGCACCTTTGAACAGAGTTAAAAATCAATCTTTTTAGTACACGATTGATCACGTCTTCTCCCCACCTGACGCAAATGGAATGCCATCATCTTTTGTTCTAGGTAAAGTGTTAGATTATTTTGGCTTAGATTAAAATAAAATCAATACTGGTTGAATCTGAATATTTAGATTTAAAATCACTAAATCAATTTTTAAGGAAACTTTTTAGAACCAGAGCTTTTGCCTCCGAAGATGAGCACGATAGCCTGGAAGTTGTCGATTTTGGAAGGAACGCCATAATTCGGATCTTGTATCTGCTTTTATTGTGATAATTTTTTGTTATTGTTTTCTTTTTTGTTATGCTTGTTATTTTTGTTTTGTTGATTTTGTTAAAAATTTGACTTTTCAATAAAAATTTTGCTATTAGTGGACTTGAAATGGAATGATTTGAATCAGTCTTTATCTGAAATTAAATTGCTATTGGAAATTGCCACTTTTCGACTTCGTCCAAAGTTTTTGTAATTTTTTGTTTCTTTAGGATGCCCGAACACAGTCGAAGTGCGCTCATCTCGGTGGCTTTGGTTGTTGGATTTATCGCCGCTGGACAGGTGCACTTTAATTCGTTATGGATCTTGAAGATACAGTGCTACGTCCAAAAGTTGTTTTACTGCCGTCTTCAAACGTTTTGTCGTTTTTTTGAGTGATGCTAATCGGTACTTGACAAAAACCAAAACCAAATAGCACGTCAGTGTTACGAGTTTTACCAATCAATTGTCTTTCTTTAGGTATTCAAGCCGATTCTCTCGGCGTCTCGTGGTGGTGCGCTGTGTGCTGGTGGATTGGGTGCCCTCGTCTTTGTCTACTCGCTCACCGCCGTCAGCAACTATCAAATGGCCACCCAGGGATATCAGGCGCAAGTCGGACTTGCTGAGGTTGGTTGAAGAATTCTTGAATTGATTGATTATTAATGGAAGATTTGACAACATTTCAACATTTCAGGCGCTGATCTGTCTTCTCATTTCGGTGATTCAAGCGGCTCTCGTGCATCGCGTCGCCGGCACAATCACGATTCTCATCTCGGGAGCTCTCCTCTATTTTGTGATGGGTGCAAGTCAGGTACGTTAAGCCAATTTTGTCTAATTATTTTTCTCATTTCTAGAGCGCTTATGGAAAAGATATGAAAGGGCAGACGACCGCCGCTCAAAACGCTGCCAAAAAGAAGAAATAAGCCGCATCTTTCCTCAACTTTCTTTAAATGTGTTTAAGTGTTTAAGGTCTTTGTATTTACGTGGTATCCTCAGCTCTCTTTTCTCTTTTCTGTGATATTTGCTTTAATTATTTTTGGCTTTAAGTTTTTGTTTTATTGGAGTGGCGTTATTGTTAGGTGATAAAGTTGGGACAGCAGTTCGCCAGTTATTCGTAACTTCAAAACAAAAATTTAACAGGTGAAAGGACAAGAAGGTTACGAAAATCCTTGAATCGCTGAGGTTTTCTGAAATTTTTATCACTTACAACAAACAATTCAATAACAGCCCCTAGAAATTAAAAACACTCAACTAACAATCTAAAAGTCTTAACTCAAAAATAATAGATAATGGACAGAAAGAACATCAAAACAAAGCACAGAAACATCCTAATTTTTCTTCTCGTTGGCGGTGGCGAGATGTCCGTGAGTTTTTGGATGCTCCTGAGCCATTTCCTCATCAATTTCTTCGAGGAACGTCTCCTAGAATAAAGATATTGAAGCCGCGCATGGTATACCCGTTTTTGGATTAAAATATAACATCTCTGACAGGTGGCAATTTGTTTAAACTTCCCCACACAAAAGATCAAATAATTATCTATGTTTAATTGTTTTGAATTTTAAAATGACTCACCTGGCGAACAGCGTACATCGTGTAGTAGTATATGCTCACGACAACTCCTATCAAAACGACCATTCCGATGATATTCTTATAATTCTTCTTAAAAATGTCCTTGATTCGTTCCTCGTTTATCTAAAAGAAACTATTGTAAAAACGATAAATTGAAAATTTTCAACCTTTTCAAATTGTTTCACGAAGCGTTGCTGAGCGCGAGGTAGATCTTCGAATTTCACGGTTTCAAGCATGTCCGGATCTTTGGATTGATATGTCTAAAGTCGAATTGAAAAGTACCAATAAAGTATTAGAGATAAAAGCATTAGTTTTGCGAAAAGCTCACCCGTAATGCTTGTGACGATTTTGGACCCAGTTGTGGTGTATCCGAGCTGCCCTCCGACGACGAGGCGGCAGAAGACTTCCAGCGACAATAGACGATTCGTGCTCTCAACGCCGCCTGTCGCCCCAACATCGTTTGTGAATACCTGAAGTTAAAGATTCCTATCGAAAATGGAATTTTAGCCAATGACATAAATCTCATCAGTTGAAACTGCATTTTTATTACCAAAAAACGTAGAGCTGTTCCACTGCATTCCAGTAATGATTCAGAAGTAAGGAAACTGGTCAAATATTCCAAGTCAGCAATCCAACTTTTCAATCCATTGCTTCATAGATTTAAAATTCCAAAAATTTATTTAAAACATTAATTACAAAGAAATATTAAAATCACAAAGCAACCAGTATCCCTGGACTAAAAGTGAAATAAAGAAACAACATAGCAAATGCCAAGAAAACGTACAGAGAAGAAATAGCAAAGATGAAATGACGTAATTTGAACAAGAATTATTATTCTTTCTTCAGCTCCTTCATCGCCTTCTGAATGGTCGCGCTTCGCTCGGGAATTGGTGGATGGGAGTGATTGCACATCGAGTATAGCCAATCATCAATTGGAAGCGACAGATTGTCCTTGCCAAGCTAAAAATACAGTCAATTTTCTAGTTGAAACCAGGAAGACATTTATTGTTCGATCAAAAATAAGATCTATCTTATTAAAGTCTTAAAGTCACCTTTGTAAGTGCACTAATTAACTGCTTTCCAAAGCCCAATTCCACAGCAAAGTCGTCGGCTTGGAACTCCAGTTTTCGTGTCAAAATATTCATAACCGTTGAAATAACCTAAACAAAATGAAATAACAATACTCAACAAAAATTTCTCACCTGATTATAGAGCGCCATCACGTATTGGAAGACGAGAATAAGACCGACAATAGTTGGTTGATCCTTAAAGCCAAAAGCGGTATACAACAAATCCCATCTAAAAAAGAAATATTGATGATTGTTAGAGTAAAATTAAACGCACTTGTAAAAGTAAGCAAACACGGCAAGCTGGAAGAGAAGATTCAACTCAACTAAAAGTAAATTTGTTTAATTGATTCAAATGTTTTCATCAAACTAATATACTTTGGGTTGCTTTCGAAATTTTGCTTGTTGCTCCCAAACAAAAACCAACCAATGATAAGATTCATCATCGTGTGCCCAAATTTCCAATGTCCAAGCTCGTGCCCCAGAACAGCAACCACTTCATCCGACGTCATTCCACGGTCTTCGGCAAGAATCTATAAAGATTTGACTTGAAACCAAGCTGTTGTGTCTACCTTTTTGCATTCTTCTTCGTCAACTCCGCACTCCTTGACAACTTTCTCCAACTCCTCACCACTCAAAAGTGTATCGTAGAGGACAATCCGTTTATTCTTCCAGAAACCATACATGTAGGCATTACTGTGAGCGGAACGTTTCGATCCTAAGTATAGAATACATTTTTACACTAGAAACAAAGCCCAACCATGAACGACGTATAGCTTAGTGAGTGGATAATGTAAAGAGGCAGCCAATTTTTCGATGTCCGTCTTCAGAGCTCCTTCTGGCAATGGAATGTACTAAAGGATGACAGTTTGTAAATTCGTGATTCTCAAACCTTGTCAAAAAGTGGAGCAATAAACTCTGGATAGATTGTGAGAAGAAGAAAGATGACAATCGACAAGAAGATCCACACGTAGACGAAGAAATATGGGCCTCCATTATCGACGATCCATTCAACTCCGAGAAGCACAGGAGATCCGAGGACTAAATAGAAATGCCTAAAATAAGTTAATATCACTACAATTCACCGAAAGTTAATCCTAATTTCTTGATTTGATCCGTGAAGTAGAATCCGAGCGTTTGCTTGTTGAAACCATGTAACTGTTCGATCACGAAAGTGTCATACAATTGGAAAGGCAGGCCGACTATCTAAATAAACTATTAAATAGTCTAAGAGCTTTATTGTACCGTATCTAGAAGAATTGAGCTCATAAAGAAGGCGACAGTCGGCAGTGGATAACGAGAAGAGAACTCCCAAAGAAGAGGAAGTACACCATAGAGAAGAACAACCTAAAATTTCATTATTATTTAAGAAGAAAACGGTCAATTCACTGTTGTTTGTAACTGGCCGAAAATTCCGGTGAAAAATCCAAAGCGGTGTTTGTCCAATTTGTAAGCGCGCGCTTTTGCAAACGCCTCTTCAGTGATGATTTCCTAAATTTTCAAAATTTTTCAAACAAAGAACTGTTGATCAAATAATTTATCTAGTATTAACTTTCACAAAGTTTACCTGCACAGCTGCAGGCCTCTTCTCAGTATCTCGATGAACGCAATATTGTCTCCAGTCGAGAAAAGTCTCCCACAAGAAGAGGACCCAATTCAGGCTGAGAATGCCCGAGAAAAGGCTTCGTGATGTGAGCATCACCCCTAAATGAAAATAGTGATTAACCGTTTACACATTCAAGAAACACTTTCCTAAAAACACTCCCACATCTTTCTCAGTTTTTTTATCGCTCAATTTCTCCTTTTCTGATATTTCAGGGATTTATGGCCCAAATGCATAGCTTTCATTACTTTTAAAATCAACTTTTATTCATCAGCATGATTTAAAACTAAAATAAAGAGATAAAACAAGAACAAGATCAGCTTTTACAAGAGAATGGTCAGAAGTGACCTTAAGATTTCGGCAGTAAAATAAGATGCAAATATGGAATATGGCGAGTACGATGGCGCTTTCAGATTTTCCTATGCACCGCTAGTTCGTTTGTTTTCGAGAAAAACGGCTTTGAAGAAATTTCGGCGTTCACTCGAAAACGAGGCACCTTCTATAAAAGGACTTCTTTTGGGCAGACGAAATGTGTCCTCGTGGTCAACGGGTAAAGTCCTCACCTCCGGTTTTTGCGACCCTGGTTCGCTCCCGGCCAGCCCCATTTTATGTATTTCAAGGGTTATAGATTATTCATAAAAGTGTCGAACAGTGGCGAAAAAATTAGTTTAAAAGTTCTATAACCTTTGCAATATATAAAATACAAAATTTGGGAAAAAACAAAAAAAATGTCGCTGGCCGGGACCCAACCAGGGTCGCAAAAATAGGATACGAGGACTCCACCCACTGACCATGAGGACACATTTCCTCTGGCCGAAACAAGTACTTTTGTCGAAGTGTGCCTCGTTTTCGAGTATACGCCAAAATTTGAAAGCCTCTTTTCCGGAAAACTAGCGATCCTTAGCAAAATTCGAAAGCACCATCGTATTCGATAGGCGTTTGCATCTCATTTTGATCCCGAAATCTCACGATCACCTCTGACTATTCCCTTGTTAGTGAAAAGTATCGTAAATATTCTAATAGAAGAGGCGGCCCTTCTATTTTTCTATGTCCCTCTAAAATTCTTTTTCGCACCCTAGCTACAATATACCCAATTTTCAAGAGCGCAAAATGGGTATTGTCATTTGGGTCAAAATGGGTATTTTCAAAATCCGTTTTCGAAGTCATTAAGCTTTTTTAGTCTATAACTATTCTTTGAAGCCTTTAAAAAGTTGAGCATTTTGCTATCCGAGAGTTCAAAAATCTAAAAAAATTGAAAAGTTTTGTCAAAGGGGCTCTTCTATTGGAATAAATACGGAAATCATAAACAACAGAAAGGTAAGATTGTCGCTCAAAGGAAGTATAAAGCCAAATCGTTATAAACACCGAGCAATATGGGCCGAGAACAAGAAACAATAAAGCCGGATTTCAAGAAAGTAAAATCAAAAGAAGAAACTAGGTGATTAGATCGAGAAAGATTGGTGAAATCATTGGAACCCTCGTAGCCGAACTTGAATCTGAATAAATGCTAATTGCCTTTGAAGAAATACAAGCTAGGTATACCGGTTAATCTCTTAAATGTCGACCAACTCAGTGGGAAGGGTCGCCTTGGGATGTTTGTTCTCAAAGTGCTGCTTGTAGGTCTTTGGATCAGGCATCTAAATAAAAGCACATCGTAACGCGACATTGAATAACTTTAAAAAAACGATAATTTCTCGTAAAAAGTACCTGTGCAAAGCAGACCGTGCATTTGTGATGAAGAGCCTAAAATAAAGATATAGATCGCGAATTTGATTTTTAAAACGCGTGTTGTCAATTCACTTTTTGAATTATTGAAAAGTTCCGCCAAATTTCCTGTTTTTAAATGCAAATTTAACATTTCTTAACATAGTAAATACCTGTTTTGGCTGTTTTTTAGCTATTGACCACCCAAATTCTTAGAAACAACTAGATTCTTACTCACAGTTATTTCTAATTTTTCTAATCTAATTAAGCACCACGTGGAGGTTGCTAAATAGCTCAGCATGTGGCCCTAAAGTCAATGCTCGAAGTCTTGATCCAATAGAAGTATTTTGGCACTGAATTCTAGTAAAATTAGATCCTGCAATTATTTATCGTATTTCCAGCCATAGTTGTTCAGCCAGCCATAGTGGAAGATAAATCAGGAAACTTTTCTGATTTTTCGAAATGCTTTTATAGATTTTGGGCTGAGTAAGCGGGACTTGGCATCCTACCAAGCTCCTTTGCATACAAAATGTTAAATTTGCATTAGCAACCTCCACGTGGTGCTTTGTAGAAACAACTAAATCCTTACTCATAATTAGTTTAAGAATTTGGGTGGTCAATAGTTAAAAATTTTTAAAAAACAGTCTAAACGGGCATTTACTACGTTAAAAAAATGCTAAATTTGCATTTAAACACATAAACTTTGTTGGAACTTAAATTTTTATAGTAGTTGAGGGGGGGGGGGCAGTTTGCAAACATCAGCTTTTCCGAACTTGCCACTAGTTTTAAAAAGTTTTTCTGGGGTAATTAATTGCACTGAATCCATTAAAAGCATTTACAAAACATTCTGAACAACTTTTATGCCAGTTGGAATAAAAATTAGCAAGTGTGGCTCTATTTCCACTGGGTTTAGAGGTGCGGGACCGAGTTAACAGGCTGAAAATGTTAGTTACTGGTTGATATAGCTAGAAAACAGTCGCTAAAACTTAAACAAATACCAAATTATGAATTTACACCACTAAAAACCCTATCAGCAAAAATTAGAGCGCTCTGGCTCAATAGAGACGTACCTTCCCAACTTTATTAGTTCCTTATCTTTTAGAGTCAATAGTCAAATCAATGTTGAAACTAAGTTGTATTTAAGAAAAAGAGAGGCGTACGTTTTGCGCAGCGGACTTCTGATCGTGGTTCGCCTGTTTCTTCGCCTGCTCGATTTTCTTCGCATTCTTTTGCTGCGATTGAATCTTCTGTTGTCCACGAGCCATTTTATCTAAAAGAGAAAAATAGCAACATTAGAAGTTAATGTCAAAAATGTGAAAACAAATAAATACAAGCCGATCAACTGAAATGCGGCGAAAATCCAAGTGACAATGGTGTGCGAAAATTCTTTATTTATACTAAAAATCTCTGCGCCAAAGATAATTAAAAACCCAGCATAACAATTGAATATCTTTTTCGGCAAATGCACCTATAAGGATTGGCTAGAAAACTTTTTTTATTTATTTCATTCATTTGCAAAATTGCTTCGCGGGGAGTTGAGCTATCGCAGATCACTTTTACCGTATTTCTTCGAATAGAAGACCGGGTAAAGAGTATCATCGCGTACTCCTGCGTAGCAGCCCTTTTTAAAATTTCTTTTCTGCATAAAAGCTTTCAATCAAGTGCTATAGAGCTGGAAAATGACTCAAAAATGGGAGTGGGACAAATGCGACCTTTTTTTGCGCACATTTTTTTCCGCACCTTGCCCATTAGCGCACCTTTTTTCGCGTTTTAAAAAAGCTAATATTAACCAATTTCTATTTCAAAAGCTGTTTTTCTAGGTAATTTGAGGGTGTCGAATTCAAATTTTGACGTAACAGAGCGTGTGGAACCAATTTGAAAGACAAAACGGCTAGGTCAAATTACAGAAAATTGTTGATTTTCTCTTTGTATAACTCCGTCCCTTTGCTTCCACAAGCTCTGATATGTCAAAATTTCGATTCTACGCCCTAAAATTACCTAGAAAAACAACTTTTGGAATAGAAATTGGTTAATATTAGCTTTTTAGAGCTTTTTTAAAACGCGAAAAAAGGTGCGCAAATGTCCGGGTGCGCAAAAAAAGGTCGCATTTGTCCCACTCCCCTCAAAAATACCACATGAGCTAACAGATTTTTGAGCCATTTTCCAGCTCTATAGCACTTGATTGAAAGCTTTTATGCAGAAAAGAAATTTTAAAAAGGGCTGCTACGCAGGAGTACGCGATGATACTCTTTACCCGGTCTTCTATTCGAAGAAATACGGTATATTGTTGAGAACATGTGTTGTACAAGTAAAACCACGAAAATATCAAAGAATTATCTCAAAATAAAGTTTTTGAATGAAACATTGCGGGGGAAATGTTGCGCAATATTGCGAAATCACATCATTTTGTTGAAATTTGTGCATTGATGTTCAAAATTGCCACCAGAGCCGTTTAACAACCAGGGAATGCAAAGAAAATACAATTTTTAAACTCATAAATTGGAGAGAATTGTAGAACAAAGTTTGTGCATGGATTTTTACATAAAAAGCCGCCGCTCGATCGTTCCTTGTGGGTCAATCTGCAAGTTTTTCTTGGTTTTCTTTGTTTTCTTGATTTTCTTGGTTTTCTTGGCTTAAAGTTATGAAAAACTTGGTTTCAAATTTTAGACAGCTTTCAAGTAGTTTCCAGTTTACATTTCTTTGTTTTTCATTTCATTTGAAGTATACATTTCTTGAGGACTTACGTGTATATTTACAAACGGATCGTTCAGCATAGCTCGAGCGTTTGGCCGGTTTCGATCGTCGAAGTCGAGGCAAAGATCGAGGAAATGTCTGGAAAAGAGATTTTCTTTTCCAGGAAAAGGAGAAGAGTGAATGAAAGTGGATTTTGATTGGCTCTTACAATGATGGACTTAGAAACAGCCCTGTAATGAGACAATGAAAGGTCTATGAGACAATGAAAGGTCTGCAGTATGCTTTAGGCTCCATTTTGACTGCCTGGCTCTTGTTTTACCTCAAAATTGGCGGGCAATTGTTCGGATAGGCTGGTCGTTTCCTGTTGCCCAACCACAAAGCGATTTGGTACATATCGCATTTGTCCCACGGGCGGCGACCGGTCACCTAAAAAGTTGATTTCTATTGTTGCTATGCTTATTCTAACCAATAACTATTGCCTTTATTAGATTCAAATTATCCCCTAAACAGCGGAAAACGCTCACTAACGTCCGCGTTTTCCGCTGGGGAGACGGGGAACCCATTCAAATGACTAAAATTACCGTAACCCATGTTAAGCCCTGCCCCCTTTTTAAAAATGGGCCTAGAAGTCATATTCTCCATAGTCGAAAACTCCTGGGAGCAAAATATCGCGCGCAAAAGCTGAATACTTTGCCTTTTAACCGATAGAGCAAACGTAATTACGGAGCATCGCGTTTCTGCACAGACGGACAGACAGACGTCTCTTCTGCTTTATTTATAGTAGATAAAAAGTTAGCGTAACCCAGCTGTCATTTAGAAAGCTACCCTATCCCTTTCAAAGAATAGCAGGGTTACGGTAGCTTTCAAAAGACAGCAGGTTACGGTAGCTTTCAAAAGACAGCAGGATTACGGTAGCTTTCAAAAGACAGCAGGATTACGGTAGCTTTCAAAAGACAGCAGGTTACGGTAGCTTTCAAAACACTACGATAACTTCCCCCAGACTCACCATCTAGTAATTTGACTTACCATTTCCAAAACGACACATCCAATACTCCAAATATCAACCGCTCTTCCATATCCTCGATATGTTTTTGCTCCATTCTCATCCAAAGCGATCACTTGCCCTCCAGTGAATGTCTCGGGAGCCTAAATTAAGAAATTTATCAAAGCTTTTCAAGCTCTCTAAAAACCATATAACTTGGAGTGCCAGACATTTCGTGGAACTCTCCCCCAATCGTCATATTTGTGCTTAAACGAATCGAGCTGCCGAAATCACCAAGCTAAAAGATTTGAATGGAAAGCTAGCTGAATGGAAATTTGGAAAGGAGATTTGGCAAAGCTACTTTTAGAACACAGGATAAATCGAGAAAGATATTCGCGGGTTTGATGTCTCGATGGATGACACGATTATCGTGAATGTATTCAACAGCTTGCAGCAGGTGATTCGTGTATCTGAAAAGGATTTATGCTAATTTTTTTGATCAGTTTAGATATAGATCAGTCAATACACTAGAAAGGGTGTGTTTCCATAAAGTTCTACCGAAAGATCCAGATTTGTTATTTGGAGATTTGTTAAAATGAAACCCATCGTTTCTAGGGCAGAACTAGAGTTTACCAGTCTGCCAGTTTACCAGATGAGCCCAGTATCCCAGTATCCCCCAGTTCTTCCAGTCTACAAGTTCTGGCTAACCAAGAACAGAAGCCAACCTTGAGCCAAATCCTAAAACTTGGCTTGGACTTGGCCAGGCTGACTTTTGGTCTTTGGCCTTTGATTAAGCATCCCGTGTCCCTTTTCTCTTTCTACCGTAAGCTTATCGATCGATTGTTCAAGTCTGCAGGTTACGGTAGCTTTCCAATCAGCAAGTCTTGCGGCAGGTATTGCGTACAAGTCTTGTTACAAGTCTTGCGTACAAGTCTTCCGGCTTCAGAAATCGAGCCTTCTTTCTTGAAGCAGTGAGTGAGATCGATGTTCGATCGATCGATCGAAGATCTCGTCAAGGATCTCTGCCTCGAGTCGAGTCGAGTCACGAGTCGTCAAGGATCTCTGCCTCGAGTCGAGTCGAGCCACGAGTCGTCAAGGATCTCTGCCTCGAGTCGAGTCGAGCCACGAGTCGTCAAGGATCTCTGCCTCGAGTCGAGTCGAGTCACGAGTCGACAAGGATGGCTCGGAAGAACACCTTCCGATCGATCGATCGAACATCGATCTCATTCACTGCTTCAAGAAAGAAGGCTCGATTTCTGAAGGCGCAAGACTTGTACGCAAGACTTGTACTCAAGACTTGTCTCAAGACTTGCCGCAAGACTTGTACGCAAGACTTGCCGCAAGACTTGCCGATGCTCGACTTGAGCAATCGATCGATGGAGTAAAGGAAATTTGGAAACATTGACACCGTTTAGAAATCGGACTAGTAACTAGTAAATCTCTTTCTCACCTCCTCACCAACGCCATATCCATTCCCTCTCGACAAATCTTCTCCAATGTCCCTTCAGCACAATACTCCATCAATAGAAGCACTTCATCTCCTTGTACTTCCATTCCGTAATATTTCACGAGATTCTTATGAGACAAGTTTCGCAGAATGTCCACTTCGCCTTCGAGTATCTGCAATGGAAAGCATCTGCAATGGAATGCAAAGGCACGATTACGATAGCTTCCTAAAGACATTACGATAGCTTCCTAAAGACAAACTCGCCTTCAATTTCTCAGCACCTCTCGCTCGAATCTTCTTCACCGCAATCACACATCCTTTATCGACATTCAACGCTTTATGCACTTCACCGAAATTCCCTTCCGCTTTAATTTTTAAACATTTTTCTTTAGAAATTCAAAAATTCTACCAATTTTCTCTAATAATTGCCATTGAAATGGGACTTTTCGTGTCTCTTGATAGCCATTTTCCGTGAATTTCGGACGACTATTCGGAACAACAAGACCGACTTTAAGAATCCCCTGAAATTGATTTGGATTGATGGCTAGCTAGCTATGACTAGCTATGACTAATGGCTAGCTAGCTATGACTAGCTAATGGCTAGCTAGCTAGCTATCACTAGCTAATGGCTAGCTAGCTAGCTAACACTAGCTAATGGCTAGCTATGACTTTTAGAGCATTCGCTTATTGCTTATAGTTACAGTAGACCAAAGAAAAAGTGTCTTCAAGCCGTACTTCTTTACTCTAGCTATTTCCCTGTTGTGTTTGTTGTTTATGGGATCTACGAAAGATGTAACAAGGGAAAAGCAACAGTAGAATGTGGCCAAAAGCCAAAAACCATTCAACGCAGTGTTTAACGATGATTTCGAAGCTGCTTTCCGTTTTTGCAAAATAGCCCTCTATGAAAATTTCCAAGCAGAACAAAAACTTTCCCAGGAATGAATCGAGCTCAAGCCAGAGACAGAGGTCTCGCCTTGTAAACAAGCCTCTTACCCACTACACCACCGAGTCACTTTGGCCAACCCTTGCGAAAACCTAGATAAACCCATCCCTCCATATTTTCGCGTTTTTAACCATTTTAAGTTCTAGGGCAAATTTAGAGGGATGCCTTTATGTCGGTTTTCGCGGGGGCTCCGGAGGTGACTCAGTGGTGTAGTGGATAGGTCGCTTGGATACAAAACGAGCATCGCCCTCTTTGCTCGAGTTCGATTCTTTTCTAGGAAAATCTTTGTTTTGATATTTTAACATCTAAATTTTATCTGCTTTTAAAACTATTTGCAATGTTTATACTATAATTGAGGCTTTATAAAGGCTAGAAGCTAGAAGCTAGAAAGCTAGAAAGCTAGAAAGCTAGAAAACTAGAAAGCTAGAAGCTAGACGCTAGAAAGCTAGAAAGCTACGCAGTACACAAAAGCTAGTACATATAGTCTAAAAAACTAAGTAAAACTAAAGTAACTACTAGAAAAACTACAGTACGCTTCTTTTAATAATATAATTATCGTTTTGAAACTAACTTTCTCAACTTGTCTCTTTTCCACATCCGAATCGAGCTTCATGGCGGCTGCTCGCAAACGTTCAGCACGATCGAATTGCGTTTGTGGCGCAGATCGGGGAGAAATCTAGAAAATCTACGATTTTTTTACATTTTCATTGAAAATACCCTTCAAATTCCTCTATAATTCCTTTATATTTCCTTTTTCTCTCTCAAAACCTCTTTAAACTCACATATCCACTGTCCCTTTCACTCGTCGTGCGTCGAATCGCTCTCATATCACCCAAATCTCGTCCACCAATGATTTCTCGACGGGAAAAATCGAGCACAGCACGGAAACGCTGAAATAGTAAAGGCTTTCAGTAGTAAAGGATTTCCGAAAAGCTACCGCCTCGGATTGAAGCTGGATTGAAGCTGTGATTAGGCAATGCAAATGCAATCCCCCCCCCCGCATTCATTTTCATTTCATTTCATTTCTATCTCACTCACCTCAAAAACCGAGTCACTCATATGTTGTGTCCATTGCAATTCGGCGATGTGAAGCATGAAATTGAACGCGATTTTCGCCCAAACTGGGATATTTTGCGACCGAGGTGGGTCGGCCATTGGCACGAGTTCGCGCCATCTGAAGGTCCAGTTTTAAGCCATCCAGTTTCAAATAGAAATTATCTACTAGATATAAAGCAGAAGAGACGTCTGTCTGTCCGTCTGTCTGTCTGTCTGACTGCCTATCTGTCTGTATGTCTGTCTGTCTGTCTGTCTGTCTGTCTGTCCGTCTGTCTGTCTGTTCATTGACAAAAAGTAGCGGGGCTTAGATTGCACGGAAAACGTGGATCTCTCCAGTGGACGTTAGTGCGCTCGCTATTGAGCGAAATTCAACCCTAATGTGTTAAGTGTTATCTAGAATATTGAAGTCCTTAATCTTGGCTACATTTAACCACTAAAAGTTTCCCGATTAGAGATATACAACTCATTTTACAAGCCCTTGAATGAGCACTAGTTGATCCCTCACTAGCACGTCATTTTTCGAGATTTTCTTTATAAAGATTCCTCAAACAGAAAGAGTTTCTTTTGGCTGAGTTTTTGGTTGATAATGGAATGGAATGATTGGATTGATTGAATGGTTGGATTGGATGGTTGGATTGGATGGATTGATTGGAATGATTGGATTGGATTGAATGATTGGATTGGATGGATTGATTGGATTGAATGATTGGATTGAATGATTGGATTGATTGGAATGATTGGATTGGATGGAATGATTGGATTGGATGGAATGATTGGATTGGAATGGATGGAATGATTGGATTGGATGGAATGATTAGATTGGATTGAATGACTGGATTGGATTGAATGACTGGATTGGAATGAAATGATTAACAAGCACTGTACTGAATCTATTTTTAGGGTTTCAAACTGTTGTCACCCTGCATACCTCTCCAACAATTTGACGCATCTCTCAGCAAAATCGATCCTCAACTCGTGCACCTCCCAGACGATACGACACACTTCGCGATAGAACTGAAATTTCTCGATAGAATTTGATTAACCTGGAATTTGATTAACCTCCAATTTGATTAACCTCCAATTTGACTGTATTCTAATCCTATCTATTGTCTGTAGATTTAAGGAGCAGAGATTTTTGCCAGCTTTATAGCCTGTAAGCCAGGATTCGGCCTAACCAGAAGGCAGTAGGCTTTAGCTTGTACGAGGGTTGTTCCAGTCAAGTCCTAGAGTCTGTAAGCCAAGCCTAGGCCTGATCAAAAGCCAGGTTCATACCTGACAGGGCCTAGAAAGCCTGCAGCTACACCAGAGCTACACCAGAGCAGGCAAGAGACCTGTCCTGGCCTGGATCTTTCAGGCTTCCAGGCTTCCAGGCTTTCAGATCTTCCAGGCTTCCAGGCTTCCAGATCTTCCAGGCTTCCAAGCTTCCAGCCCTTCCAGCCTTAACCTAATCTTGTTTAAGTCACTCACGTGAAAGGAGAAATTAAACATTGTCAACAAAGTCGAATGAGCCGCACGTCGACTGCCCGATTCACCGAAACTCTGAAAATAAGCTTGAACATCGTTACAATTCTATTTACATACCCTGTGCGTAATCACATCATAGACTTTCTCAGAGACTGTTTGCGAGAAATCGTTTAGACGAGTCTAAAAGGAAATTTGTGAATCCGAGAGTGCAAAAGCTTGAGCTTTACTTTGCTTGCTTTGCTTAAAGTTTCACTAACCGCAAAATCGACCATCAGTTGATGAATGTGCGAATGAGTGGCTGAATTCTTGCTGCAATGTCGGAAAACTTGTGGATCACGTTTATGCAATGGCTCGCACATGTCACCGATGACAACAACGCGATCTCTCTGGAAAGGTGAATGCATTAGAAAGTGTATTAGGAAGTGTGACAAATGTGTCAAACGATTTGTACAAAGTACAAGACTCGAAGACTACAAAGTACACGTCTCGAAGACTACAAAGTACAAGTCTCGAAGACTACAAAGTACAAGTCCCGAAGACTACAAAGTACAAGACTCGAAGACTACAAAGTACAAAACTCGAACCTACCCTTAACTGCAATAAATTGTGCACGATTTTCGGTGATACACTAAGCGTGGCTCTTTCACCGCCCCAAATACTCGAGAAATTCGAATAGGAAATTGGTAGCACAATCTAAAAAGACGAAATAATTAGGAAACTAATTATAAAACTAATTACTATATTACGAATTACGAGCTACGAATTACGAGCCTTTCTAACTCACCAAATAAGTCGGTGGATCTGGAGATGAGCTCTCGAAAACGGTATTGATCAAATGGAGAAGTGTGCCGTGATCGATTGGACGAGATAAAAGAGAAATCGGGAAATCGATCGGATTGGTCTTTCTTTCTTCTGTACTCATGATGTTGATCTAAAAGTTTAGAGTTAAATGTTTAGGAATGGTCGATAGACTAACGATAGACGAATGATAGGCTAACGATAGACTAACGATAGACTAACGATCAACTAACGATAGACTAACGATCGACTAACGATAGACTAACGATCGACTAACGATCAACTAACGATAGACTAACGATCAACTAACGATAGACTAACGATAGACTAACGATCAACTAACGATCGACTAGCGATCAACTAGCGATCAACTAACGATAGACTAACGATAGACTAACGATAGACTAGCGATAGACTAACGATTGACTAACGATCAACTAACGATCGACTAACGATCAACGATCAACTAACGATCAACTAACGATCAACGATCAACCAACGATCAACCCTATCCCCATCATTCCCATCATTCCCATCACTCACCAGCACATGATCTCTCAACGATCGAGCCACCGTTCGATCATCGGCCATCGAAACAAAGCACGAAGAAGTCATCAAAGAGGAGATCATTGTTCTGAGATTGAAATGGTAATGAGAATTCTTCGAGTTGATACACAATACTCACTTAATCACTTGAAATGTTCTCGATGCTCTTTCTTGTGCTTCTCTCACTAACATGTTCAATTGACGGCGTCGACGAATCTCTCTAAACGCAAATTGACTACTTTACAATACTGAGCACTCCGAAAATCAGTTCATTTCACATTTCACATTGCGACTTTCTACGTTTTAGCAAAAGGCTTTTGAAAACAGCAATGAGGAGATGAGAGGGAAGCTAGCTCATCAGATGAGAGGGAAGTTGGCTCCTCAGATGAGAGGGAAGCTAGCTCATCAGATGAGGAGGAAGCTATCTTCTGGTAGAACTTGAACAGCTAGAATTGCTCAACATTGTCAAGCAATTCCAGCTGTTCAAATTCTACCAGAAGAGATTTATGCTTCGAGACAACTTCCTCCTCATCCGTTTGTACTAGCAGAGTACTATTGTATTGTAATAATCATTACTGCATCATTACTATTGTAATAATACAATAGTAATGATGCAATAGCAATAATACAATAATACTATTGTAAAATCTGTGAAAGCTGACCTCTCATTGAGACTGCCCTGTGCACTCCCTTCTCCATCACTTCCACCTCCACTTTCCATCGATCCATCATCAATCCCCTCAGTTATTTTCAGCACTCCATCTTCCCAGAAATCGATCACCACTTTTTTCATCGTCGAACAGAGAATGTCACTGGAATCGAAAAGGATTTTAGTGCATTTATGAGCCCAAAGTACGCCATAGTACTACAGGACTACACCAGAGTACTACAGGACTACACCAGATTACTACAGGACTACACTAGAGTACTACAGGACCACACTAGAGTACTACAGGACTACAGGACTATACCAGAGTACTACAGGATTACACCAGAGTACTACAGGACTACGCCAGAGTACTACAGGACTACAGGACTACGCCAGAGTACTACAGGACTACACTAGAGTACTACAGTCATATGGCGCTCAATTCAATAGCTCATTACATAGTTTTTACATAGCTTTTCATTACAACTTCTATTAAATTCTATGATTCTAAAATCGTAGTTACAATTAAAAGATATTCAATGAAAAGTTTTCTTACCAAAACGACGTGGTGAGCGCTTCGATTCCATTGTCGATAAACGGGGCACATGTCCAAGCAGCTGTCCACTCAAAAATGCATGTTTCATTTGAGTTTTGAGCTTTTGCATTTATAGAAATTATAGAAATTATAGAAAACATAGAATTTCATTTTTCCCTTCCTTCTCACTTGTACTTCCAAATTGTTGAAGAGACACGGATTCGGCTGAACGAAAGCTGCGGCGAGTTGAGAGACGAAAAAGCGATAGTTCTATAGAAAAGTAAAATACAGTTAAATACTCTAAAAGAAGCCTCTATAGGAGCGTCGCGTAGTCTAATTTTACTCTCAAACAAACGCTCATAGCTCAGCACCAGCACGTTTGTTTCTGTTCGTTTGGGTATCAAATTAAAGTCGAGAGAATGGGGATTTTTTTGAGCTATTACACAGATCTTTAGCATTAACTAGTGCTTAGAAAAAAATGATTGAAAAGTGGCCAAAAAAAAGCCGATTTTTTTCATCAACCGAAAATCGACTCTCGACTCGACTACACGACGCTCCTATAGCCTACACGACGCTCCTATAGCCTGCACGACGCTCCTATAGCCTACACGACGCTCCTATAGACTACACGACGCTCTTATAGACTACACGACGATCCTATAGACTGCATGGCGCTCCTATAGCCTGCACGATGCTCCTATAGACTGCACGACGCTCCTATAGACTACACGACGCTCCTATAGCCTGCACGACGCTCCTATCGACTACACGACGCTCCTATAGGCTGCACGACGCTCCTATAGCCTACACGACGCTCCTATAGACTACACGACGCTCCTATAGCCTGCACGACGCTCCTCTTCTATTAGAATATTTACAGCATACAGTAGACAGTACTTCAGGCTACTGTGCAACCCTTGGTTCATCACAGTAACCTGCAATCACAGTAGTCACAGAAAAAACTCGTTGAAAACTTCTATAGGCTTACTTCTATAGGCTAAAAGCTATACGACTACAGCACTAATTTGCTCACCTTGAATACATCGACCAATAATTGATCATAGGTTGGATCGAGAACATCGTGCGCATCTTGACAAGTGTACGCGATACGATTAAGGTAATCTCTAGAATGATTTTGATGAAATGAAGATCTAGATATGCACAAGCTACAAAAGGAAACTAAAAACCCTTCTAAATAGCTTGAAATCTATCCGATCGACATGATGGATAGGTTAAAAAATCGAGAATATCAAGAGCTTTTCTGGTTTCAGCTCAGCTTTCAACGCTGCTTTCAGCTCAGCTTTCAGCTCAGCTTTCAGCTCAGCTTTCAGCTCTGCTTTCAGCTCAGCTTTCAGCTCTGCTTTCAGCTCAGCTTTCAGCTCTGCTTTCAGCTCAGCTTTCAGCTCTGCTTTCAGCTCAGCTTTCAACGCTGCTTTCAGCTCAAAGCTCTATGTTTTTCTGACCTCTTTATCCTAACCGCTTCCTCGATACAATCTCGAGACTCTTCGACAAAGGTTTCTAAAGAAATCTTTGAATTAATATCCTTAGAACTTTCACTCACTCAACGTCAACAAATCCATTTCAGCTCCATCCGGCAACTTGTCCACAACTCTGATCTTCAGCCATTCTAGAACCATTTGCACACGTATCCCCAAAACGAAGATGAAAAGCGGTAGGAGTGAGGGAAGATTCATCTCGATCGAACGACCATTCCAGAGACAACCGCGCACTTTATCACCGTACTTTTCACGCTAAAAAGTCAAGCTAAAGTCAAGCTAAAGTTGCTAAAAAGTTGAGGGTTTCGGAAAGCGTCTTTCTAAGTGTTTCTTTTGTAAGGACATAGTCTAGATCAGGGCCAGAGTCAGCTCAGAGTCAGAGTCGGTGTTACTTTTCTTTCATTTGCTAACTAGGGAACTGCTTGAAGTCACATTTCAACGATCTCGACCATTCCTTGGCTAACTAGAGAACTGTTTCAACGTAGAAATCGATATTCGAAACCGGATCTAGCTACAAAGTGCCCAAGAATTCTAGCCTAGTCTAGTGTAGCTTAGCCTAGCCTAGTCCAGCCTAGCCTAGCCTAGCCTAGCCTAGTCCAGTCTAGCTTAGCCTAGTCTAGTCTAGCCTAGCCTAGCCCTAGACCTATCCCTTAGAATTCTAAGAAAAACGTATTTTTCATTTTGTCCCAAAACATGTCTAAAGTTTCGGCAATTTTTGCCAAACCTCACCTATAAGAGGGCCCCACGCCAAACCACGCTCCAGAGAGCGGTGGCCTAGGGAATAGTGGTCTTGACTCTAAAACGAGTGCTTTGCTTTCCTCGGGGGTTCGATCCCGCTTGCCGCCAAATTCTTTGCAAAAATTGCTTTTTTGTAGTTCAAAAGTTGAAACAGTTCCCTAGTAAGGGCATCCCGAAGCTGCTTTCAAATCCCACGTCATAAGCCATAAGCTACAGGCCATTTTTGAGATACAAGCCTTCAAAGTTTCGCCTTTGCCAAGCTAGCCTACTTTAGGTACTGACGCAAGCCAATCACAGTGCCTCAATAGCCTAATGGATAGTGCGTTAGCCTGGTACGCCTGGTCCCTGGTTCGAATCCACTGTCGCTCAGACTTTTAGAAAAACACTAGAAAATAACTTTTTTTGAGCAGTAATCTCTTTTACATTGCATTTAGATCTAAACTAAATCAATAGCAGCAGGACTTCAGCTAGAGCACTAGCACTAGGGCACTAAATCTGGTCTTGGTCTTGGTCCTGGTCCTGGTCTTGGTCTTGGTCTTGGTCTTGGTCTTGGTCTTGGTCTTGGTCCTGGTCCTGGTCCTGGTCCTGGTCCTGGTCCTGGTCCTGGTCCATCTGATCACAGGCCTGACCTAGCCAGTGGTCCAGAGATGAGCCAGAGTCAATCCAGAGCCAAGCCAGGCTAAGGTAGTTAATTTTAAATGTCACAAAGAATGACTAAACATTGTTTGGACTAGATTCTAGCCTAGGTTTAGACTAAAATGGACTGGCCTAGTCCCTATTTGCTTTTAAGATTACGATAGTTCTGGAAGTTCTTGAAGTTCTTGAAGTTCTCGAAGTTCTCGAAACTTCCCACATTTTACAAATCAGATCAAGCCAAAACCGGATTACAGTATCCTACAGTAAGCTTTGCTCACCATAAAATCAGTCATTGGGATGAGAGTCCTTTGTGTGCCAGCCGCTCTCGCATACGAACCAGCCGGTTGTTGGAGGAGAATCGTCGCCCTCAGCAACAACTCTTCGCACATATTCGAGACCTAAACTCTTCGATTTCCCTTTTTCCAGCCGAAGATCGAAAATCTCAGAAGATCCTTCATTTATAGCTAAACACTTAAAGAAATACATTTACAATCTGGTCAAACAATACACAAGCACAACCACTGTAGAGAAAAACTCATAGAGCTACAAAAAGAACTAATTAGCTAACGATGGGATTGAACCCAAGACCTCTCGACTAAAATACACGGCTCTTAGCCAGTCGACCACGACGTATTTGCTAAAAGATGCCGTAAAAACCCACCCTAACAAGCACTCGCTTCATCCCTTTCACTGTCAACATTTCTTTGACAAATGAGCCAACAATTTGATTTGCACTTTCCGGATTGGCGGGAGCGATCCCATGAAATGGACGAGGCCAGCCACGAGAGCCTTCAGTGCTCTGAAAAGTTGTCCAACATTTTCCCCATTAGCAATCGAACTTTAAGCTCAATTATCTTGGTGTTGAGCTGTTCAATTTTTAAATTATTGGCATGATTTATAAATTATTGGATGCGCCAAATCTTTCTCTATCGATTGGTAAAAAAAACTATTTAAATTGAACAGCTGAACACAAAGAAATTTGAGCCAAGATAGCCAATGGCAACCTTAGATTGCCAATGGTAAAAGGAGCGCGGCCCGTATCAAATATTCTGAATCGCTCGCTTTGTTTTGTTCTGAATCTTATTGTTCTGAATCTTATTGTCTAGGGTACTGTAACAGTTGTCTGGATTGTCTAGGGTACTGTAACAGTTGTCTGTCTAAGGTACTCTAACAATTGTCTGTCTAGGATACTGTAGCTCTTAAGTACAAAGGATTTGCTGTTCAGGAATGAGCTGAAAGTCCGGTGGATTGATTTGTTCAACATTTTCGTATCTCTTGATCTTAAGCGCAACCTACACCACTAAATAATGAAGAACTCAGTGCACCAGAAAGTTTACGTTTACACGAAAAGAGCACAGAGCACATTTCCTGAATTCGCTCACCTGACTGACACTCAGCATTTGCCCGAATTGCTCAATCTTCTCACACAATTGATTCGCTGTATTCAGCCATGCCATCAATAAATCAATCCGCTCATCAATCATTTCCATTTGTGCGCCTTTTTGTTGACACAAATTCTCCAGAGCTTTCCGATGAGGGAAAAGCGAGGAAAAGTTGTCGAATTCCTCAAGAATTTGAATGACTCGTTCACGCTGTTTCACGAAAGAATTCAAGTAGAGATCGGTGAGGTGAATCGACTCTAGAAATGAAATGAGCAATGACAGCTTCTAGAAGAAATGACAGCTTCTAGAAGCAATGACAGCTTCTAGAAGAAATGATAGCTCGAATTGTTTACCCCGATAATCGTGTTCCAATCGAAAGTCGAGAATTTTCGGCAAAATCACGAATTTCTCGGAGCGAAGTTGACAAATTTGCGGATCATAGACCATTGCCGGGTCGAAATGACCGCGAACGTCTCTAGAAAATGTCAACTTTTGCCTAGATAGGATTATTTTTACTTTTGATTTAATATTTTCGGTTTAAAAACGATTTAATGATGTTTAAATGAGAAATTCTTAAGGCAGAGGTTGCCATTTCCATATCGACTTTCTTTATCTAGTGAGAAATAACATTAAACATTAAACAAAAACCCAAAACACCATTTTCTAGGGTCAATTTTTTTATGCTCTTTTCAAAAAACACAGTCTAAAATTGATTCAAATGGTTTACGATAGAGAAAAATCGATCGGAAAAGCAAACTCTAGCCTCTAATTCGATCTCTGATTCAATCTCTAATTCGTTTTTAATTTTTTCATCTCAAGCTATTAACTCATTTTAAAACCCTTTTACAAATATGGTCATTGAATTGAGCGTTTGTGCATATCAACAGAGATGTTGATATGCTTTAGATGCTTTAGAGTTTATGCTTTAGAAAAGCCTTTAACAACAAGAGAGAAAGAACCTCGTCAAAAAAACTCACTTTCCCGCAAAATACGCCTTTAACACAAGCCATAGATAATCACCAAGTTTGTGCCGTTCCTCTTTTCCATCTTTTGTAAACGAGAAAATCTGAAAAAGAAAGAAAGTCGTTTTGAAATCCGTTTTGAGAAGTCGTTTCGATTGAATAAAGAAAGTGAAATAAGTGTCCCATCTCGATTAAAGTATACAATTCTTGGAATACAATTCCTGGAATCAATCGACAGCTATTAGAAAGATCTTTACTATCGAAGAAAAAAAAACTCTTTAAAGAACCCCAAACTCACATGTTCACTTTTCACTTTTGCTTTTGTTTGATTGACGACAAGATTCGATGCTTGAGTGTCCCTTTCGATTAAAGTATACAATTCCTGAAATCAATCGACATCAATATTAGAAAGAACTCTTTGCCTTACATTATATAATCGTTTCCTTTCAACGTCTCCAATTGCATGTGTTCCTTCGCTTATCGATGAATCGATAGCGACTGAAGAGCTTGTGACACTCATCTGCAAAATTTTCATCTTCGATTGCTTCAATCTTCAATGAAAGTTGAATGGTTTAAAAAGAAAATATGAGATTTTAATGGAAAGAAGATGGAAACACCATTCGAATCGAACGAACGAACGAATCGAACGAATCAATAACGGGGAATCCAATAATCTATTTAGTTTTTGCCAAGGAGCTCTCAAGCAAGCAATGAAAAGCAAAAAAAAGTCGGGAACCGGGATCGAACCCGATAGGACAAATTCGCTGCGCCAGCGCACTACCCACTAGGCTATTTGGATCACATTTTACCGAGCACGATAAAGACCTTTTAGCCTTTTTCTCGAGAATGTGATCACCTTGGCAAAAACTAAAACTTCTTTCCATTAAAAACACATACCTTCCGTTTGAACTATTCCTTTGTTCTAAAAAAAAGTTCTAAAAAATGCTCTCTAGAAAAAGCTACCGCAAACAAGTACATGTACAGTAAATCTTATTTGAACACTACTTATCCATATAAACCAGGGATCCATAATCAATTTCCCATCGCAAACCGGATCACTTTACTAGTCTAACTTGAATCTGAGGCTAGGATCAAAGCTAAGCCTAGCTTTTGACCTTTTCGAAGTCTTATCTAATCTAGACATCTAGAAAGCTAGACATGATCTAAGACTTCTAGCCTGAAATGACCTAATCTAGCTTCTGGCCTGAACTGGCCATAAAATAAAAGTTAGACTACACGACTGTACGCTCGTCATCATAAGGATGCCGTTCTATTAGAGGTAGTAGTATGTAGTACGATTCAACCCAAACTACGATAGCTTTCCACAGAGCACTTTAGAAAACGATTTGATTGATTTACTCGTCTCGTTGACGGACTCGGCGAGATCATTTCTTGATTTTCCTCAACAGGTAAACAATTGAACAATCGATTGTCGCCATCACGTTTCTAAAATAAAAAGTACTTATTATTTTATCTAATTTCTTAATAGAATATTCTTAAATTGATTTTTTTAACTTCAAAACTTAATAACTTAATAACTTAATAACTTAATACTCTAATTTCTCCAACCGTCGATGAATCGAGGAGATCACTCGTCGAGAGTCGCTGCGAATTTTGAGTGCTAGTGCTTGGCTTAAATCATATTATTAATCGAGAAATTTCTCCGAAACAAATCAGCATTTCTATTTCTAATCATAGTTTCAATTTCAATTTCAATTTCAATTTCAATTTTCACTCACCAAATAATCGTACTCAATCTCATCATCGATAATCTTATTTTGTCGAGACTTTCGCCGCTGTTCACCTAAAAAGTTTTAAATGAACAAGAGATTTAAAGATGACTACCGTATTTTCTCTAATAGTAGTGCACCCCGGCGAGCCGAGTTGATGACTATTTTACGGTTTCCAAGCTTTTGCAGAAGCTGTAGAAGCTGCAGAAGCTCAACACTCTAATCCCCTACTAGATCTCATCGTCAGCTACATTTTCCGACCCCACATCGATAGGTTCTGATAAGCGGTTCTCGAGATTTCGAGGAATTTAGGCAACGCTCACGGTGCACTACTATTAGAGAAAATACGGTAATAGGTTTTTTCTTTAAAAAAAACATAAAAGCAAACCAAAAGCCTTTTTCAGTAACAAACCTTTCAAATTGAGTGTCGCTGTCCTTGCCCCAAGACTCATTCGTCCACGATACGCTTTTCCGACGCGCACTTTTCGTTGTCTAAATTTTCAGTCGATTTTCGAGCAGTAAATTTTTCAACAACTGGTTTTTTTTTGTTTAAAATGTAGATCCAAAAAGAATATCACTGTTTTGGGAAAAAAAACTATGTTTTTTGTTAAAATGCCAAAAAAACGACCCATTTCCCATAAACAGCAAAAAGTAAAGTAGCAAAAATTTCTTTATGCCTATTTTTGTGTACCTTTTCGGTGTCGCTTCTGCATTTTCTTCAGTTTCTTCAGAGAAACTCGTCAGCGACGATGATCGTTCCAATTTCATTGTCGTTGTTGGAGTGTTTCGACCAGATGACGGCATTGTTTTTTGTTTCCTCAAATAATATGTTTCGTTCTTTCACATATTATTTCATGCAAATCAATCCTAAATTTGACTTTAATAAGGCGAATTTAAAGAAGGATTTTAAATGTTTTTAAAAAATGCATTAAAGGTAAAGTAAAGCAAAGTAAAGGTAAAGTAAATTGTGATGAAATGCAAATTTGTATGAAATTTTCAACACATATGATCGAAGAAAGCCTAAATTTTACGATAATAAGGGCACAATTTTGGAGAAAGATTTCTAGAAATGAAAAATGAATTCATTCCAGTGAATATAGCTCAAAAAAACGAGATGAAGTACTCGTGTAAAAGAAGATTTTCCCATTTTCCTGGCCGAAAACAAACAACACACATAAACGAGAGACACCAATGAACGATCCGGTCAAATCAATGAAAAAAGGGGATTTGAATGAGAAAACGGGTGAAAAGAGTTTAAAATGACTGGAGAATTGCTGTAGTGTGTATTCGGCAAAATTTTACATGAAAAATTGAATAGTTCGAGTTTTCCATTTGTAGAATTTGATTCCAGCTAAATTTACAATTATTCAAAGTATCTAAACCGTTCATCGATTTTAATTTTAAATCAAAATGACTTGAATTTTCATCTTTTATAAACAATCCCGCTCAATAACGCGGCAATAATAACAACAAAACATAATAATGATAAGAAGCAACAAGCATCATTGATAACCAATGCAATCAATAACTAACAGTAACAAAAAATGTGACAACGATGAAAAGTGACAAATGATTTAGCAACAAATAAACGAAGAACTGACGGATTCAATTCCTGCGAGTCTTCCTCTTGTTGATTGCCTTAGCGAGAGCGCTTCCCTTGCGACGTTGATCGGAGGGACAATGTGGGCACCAGCATGGAGAATGGTCGTTTTCCTCGTGACGAGATGAAGTACTCGATGCATCACTGTCACGATGGTTGTCGTAAATGGAAGAATAACGACGCTAAAGATTGAGAGTCTTTCAACATAATTCTTTTCTTAAAGGTCTATCTGTTCAGCCACAAAGCAATCTTAGGCCTAGCTTAGTTAGTTCAAATACAGCTTACTTGTGATGTCACCCCACTCGAAGTTTCTGGTTGATCAGTCACGTGTCTTCGACCTCGTCCAGATTGTACCATGTTGTATAAAGGAATCGACTAAAATACGCACTAGATAAGTAAATAAAAGCGAAGCCAACAAACCAGGTCATCCAAAGAGCTCATGTCTCCAATAAACATTTTTATCAGAGCATATTCGAAATCTTCCAGAAGATCCGTGTCAACTTTGCGCCATTCAGATTTTGTCAGAAGTCCACTTCTAAAATAAAAGAGATTAAAGCTTTATAATCGAAATTTATTAGTTCTACTTGATCATAACTTTAAAACATACTCAATAAAAATCTTTCGCAAGTCACGCCTTGGCAGCAAATTCTTTTCAGCTTTCTGCTGCTCACATACTATCAAGAAAGTCTCCACACATGTTCGCCCATGCTCAGAAAGATCCTAAAGACGAAAATTGAAGGTTTTCTGTTAAAAATCACCATCCAAAGTCGTTGGATCATTTGGTCATATTCGGCCCCTTCGAGTCCCCGGAGTTCGTTGGTGAAATAGCGAATTTGATCAAACATCACCTAAAAACTAGTTAATCAAGGAAAATCTAATTATTTAAATAGTCTTATTAAATAAAAACCACCCACCTGCTTTATGTACTCCCAAACTTTTGTAGTCCGCTCAGAGTCCCATTGTTCATTTAGAACCACATTCAACTCGTTGGGGTAACGATGATGCAAGAACTAAACGCTTGTCTTGTGAAGTTGTGAAGTTGCTTTTAAAGTACTACAGTTTAAAGAAGACCCGACCAAAAAATAGATTAGATAATGGACTAATGCATAAAGAACGAGTTTTTGCCTTCAATTACGGTAGAAATAACAAAAATCTCACTTCATCAATGAAATGACTGCCAAATTTAGGTAGGTATAAAACTAGATTTTAATCCACCTTGGTAAACGAAGCAGTTGTGGGCATGAAAAATGAGGACGGAATCATGCCCGATCGACAACGAATGATTGGAGTTTCCGATTCGAATTCGATCTGACCTTCTGGCGTGCGATGTCGTGGTTTCCTTTGCTTCGGTGCAGCAGTTGCCGAGCCTTGTTGCTCGCTAAGCATCAACGAGCGAGCTTTTTCCTAAAACGGAAAAGTTAGACCACAAATTTCAAGCCATTTATGCATTAAGGTTAAATTAAATGCTAAAGTGTGATAGTCGTTGCATTCAACTTCAGCATCTAAAAGCTGCTTAGTAGTGCTTGATTCAAGGCATTCAGTGCCAGTTCTTTTAAAGCAGTATGTATTGTGGCTAAAATTGACTACTCTCACACAATGACAATGGAAAATTGGTTTTTTCTTTCATTATTCAAAATCCTTACATCAATTTCCTCGGCCAATTCCTTGAGTTTCTGCTGTTGTTGCATTATTTGAAACATCTCTTCCAAATTGAAATTTCGAAAGCTCTCGCCAGTTTCAAGCATATCCGCTGTCATCATCAAAATATCCAAATCCTTTTCACCGATTTTTTTCGAGATCCCAATTGGTCTAATGTTGATGAGTTTTTAAAATGTAAAAAAATGACTTACAAGGTAACTTTCAAGAAAAAACAGCGAACAAAACCTGGACCGGAAATGGTTGAGTTCTGAAAAGTTTACTTAAACAAAAGCAATATAAATTCTTACCGCTTCATAAGTGCAACCATCATAATTGTACCGTACTAAATAAATGAATTTGAAAGATTCGACAAAAACAAAACTTTACCGAAAGATCCTGACATCTCCGTTGCATGTTTACCAACCCACTTTTTGTAAGCACGACATTCCTCACAATACGACGAATCCATGGTGCGACACATGATTTTTGCCTGAATCAGAGAATAATACATTTGACCAAATAGTATTCGGTATTAAAAATCCCGAGTCTTTGAAAGTTGCGTTCGTTTCAAAAGCCTAGAAACTTTTTCGGGACAATTCTAGAAAGCTTTACAAAAGCATTGTCTCCAAAAAGAGTTATATTTATTAAAATGAACCCAGCTCTTGTAAGACTAAAATTTCATAACAGAACAATTAAACTTACAACAAGCGTTGCTTTCTTTGTGGCATTGTAGTCGAACGAGTACTGATGATAAGGCTCAAAATTCTTCTCTCTTGAGTTTCGGATATGGCAAGCCTAGAAAAAAAGCTAAGGACAGTGCTTTAAGGAACTCTTACAATCTTGTAGAAGAAATCACCCGCTTTCTTTTCCAAAGGCCCCATAAGACGTTCCTTGATAGCTAAAATTCCTTTATTCAAACAAATGTGCAAAAACACCGCAAAACCTTTGTAGAGCGTATGATCTTTATATTCGTCAGCTATATCGAGCAGTTGTTGAACATAGAACTCCTAAAATTCAAAGATTCACATGAAAAATGGAAACCAACTGCTCCGATTGCTTTGTGAAAAGAGAAAAATTGGTTCAAACCCATGTAGTTCAGGTTTTGCGCGATGTAGTCAATCTAAAAGAGGGACTAGAGGAAATCTTTTGTGGAACAAACCATCGATGGATCGTGGGCCTTCTTGAGGACGGATACTAGCGTCTTATCCATAGTCTGAAAGTTCGTTCTGAAAATATGGAAACTATCTTGGAATACCTTATTTTGCCTAACCTCAGTAATAAAATAGAAAGCAATCAATGAATACTAAAAAATGCTCCATCCTCTTCACCGTTTAAATGTGTGCTTGTATCTCAAATGTGCCAGAATACGCGCTTTTTAAAATCCGCAAATTGGCAAAATTTTTATTTTCCAATAAATAACAACTTAACGAAATGCGAGAAAATCAGCGCTGTAAGAGACTCCTCCTCACGACATCCAAATAACAATTAACTTTTGTGTGGCTACAGCACCAAAAACACAAAACAATATTTAAAACGGTAACATAATAAAATTTTCAAAACCTCGTATGTATAGTACTTACCACAAAAAGTAAGCAAAAGTTGCAAAGAATTTACGAAGAAAGATCACAAAAAGATGATTTTTCAATTTCCAACAAATATGCTTTGTAAATGAAGAATGATCAGTGAAAAAACTGAGAAAACAATGAGAAATAAACAACAGATAAATAGAAATATAATCAGTCTATCTGTATTGATATTGCTGCGTGGGAAGCTTTGATGGTGGAGGGTCTCTGAAATGCTTCTTGAACCAGGCAAGTAGACTCTCCATCGACATGAAGAACTGACTTCGGAATCTAAAAGCAGAACATTTGCATTAATTTTTCATAAAATTTATCCACCTGATGCCCTCATGAGTGACCGTCATGTATTCGTGCTTTGGTTTTGCCGAAATGAGATATGACAGCAAGAATTTCCCTGGGATGTCACCGGATGTAGTTAAAACATAGCTAAATAGAATTTTGCATGCGCAACCAACAGGATTACTTACGGGATTCTATTTGGCTGGAGACGCTTTTCTTCATAAAGTTTAGCATCAACAAGAGATCGATCCTCATGCTATAAAAAAACAGATTAAAGGTGATTTAAAACAAAAACCTTACCACCACTTGAGGAATAAAGTATTTGTGACTGCAGATTTCATTTGCATAAAGAACCATTGGTTGAACATAACGCGCCAAGATTTCATCGAGATCCTCAAATGTTTCGGCCCTAAAATCTTAATATAGTGGTAAATAATTCATAACTTACCCGATTTGCAAAGTTTTTCCAATTTCATTTGGCCGTGTTTTGTCTTTTTCCAAGATGTCCACATGAGCATATACGTTTTCGCCAACCTAAACAAAAACCAGTTGATCAGACGTTACTACTGAACACAACCTTCCATGTGAGAGTCAGATTGAACGGAGATCTTGTCGAGGGCCTGATGATTGCTTCACCCTAAATACACACAACTGTTTAGTAACTTTTTTGTTGCTTACCTGTTCAGCAGCAGCTAGTTCATGTTCAGCTTCGCGATATGATACATTCCTGAAGGCCGGATGTGAGCAGATTCGACGCACAAATTGTGGCTGAAAAAGAAGGAGATCAATCCAAAAAAAGTATGAACTCTACTTGTTGAGCCTGACGATCTTTTCCCTTTTCGTCATCTTTTTCATCAGAAGTTTTCAATCCAAAGTCGAAGTACTCATCAAATTGAATAAGTTCCTCAGATCGCAAATCGATAGAACTAAAAGAAAATTTAAATAAACAATTTATTTATAAAAATAACCGGCAAGTTAGGGTACATGAGAACCTGAGAGGTTCTACTTGGAGGATACGGCACGCGATCGTTCGTCCAATCTAAACATTTCAATTTTTTCACTAAAGTTCTACCCTTACCGCAACACGTTCAAGTGGATTCTTGAAAGACTTCGAATCTGTTGCAATATTCTTGTTTGAAATAAAGCCAATAAGACCGTTGTCGAGTTTCACCTGAAATGAATATTGAAGCCTTGATTGAACTTTTAACCTTGATTCCAGTAGTTTCACCAGGGCAAAGGCCATCATCCAAATGTTCATACAGTTCGGCAATGCTGTCAAAGATAATCGAGCAACACCACGGACACACCCATTGATTCGAATCTTCCAAACGGATCTAAAAAGAGGTATTGGTGGCACGCGTTTTTTACACAAGTACCGGCTCCCTCTGAGACTGTTGTTCTTGGTGGACAGGCTTGAATGACAAGCGAATGACTTTTGCCTCGACGAGTTTGCCAATATATAGAGTGTTCTTGGACTCCTTTGTAAGCATTTTGAAGAGTTGCTAAAATAAAAGTTTGCCCGACCAAAATGAAATTGAGGATACCATGTCAGAGGGTGGTCCAAATGGTGGGCGCCAATCCTCGTATCGTTTGCTCAGTTCTCTTCGAATATCGTACAATGTTTCGCTCTGGAAAGCAACTGTTGAGCGCAAATTGGAAACATTATATTTACTTTATTTCCAAATCCTTGCCGATGTAACTCTTCGGCAAATGCATCTAGGTCCAAATCTCTGAGTTTTTCGGGAGTCTAAAGTTTACATTTAAGGAGCAATAGATGCCTTAGAATCATACCACTAGGATTTCTTCTAGCGCCGCTGTCGGGTCGCCACTGTCATCGAATTCAAGCGCATCTACCGCCATCTTACGAGCCCATTCGTAAGTCTCTGGATGAATTCGCGATCCGTCAAGAATTTCCACGTATTTGTCGGTATGTTCAGATACCTAAAGATTGGATTTTTTGAATTTCATAGCAGGCACTCACTTTTGATGTGTTAATCTTCATGAATCCAGCACAATTCATGAAGACTTTGGGACCCATTTGACAAATGATGACTAGCTTCGACCGAGCCTAAATTCTCTAAATATTTCTAAATTCTAAAATTAATGGAAACCTCAAGTATGCTGTTGTTCCATCTAAGTACTTTAATCAGTTGATACGCCTTTCGAGGGCCCAATCCACAGATAAATTGAATCAAATTTTGATGATGTGGAAATGAGAGACATCTAAAGTGCAGTTAAATTACGCATACACACTTAAAACAACCTGTTTGGATCAACTCCAACTTCGTTGACACGATTGATAAATTCCAATGCGACCGCATTCTTGATTTCTTCTTTGTCGAGCTGAATAAAAGACTAGCCAAATTCAAAATGAAAAACTTTACTTCTCCTTGCAATGAGTGCATTTGAAGACAGAATAGATCTTCGTCTTCATTCCATAAATGTGCCACTTCTACCAATGGATCAGCCACGTAGCGAGCAAGAGAAACACACTGACGCAGTAGAATCGGGTATTCAGGGAATTCACTCTGAAATGCTATCATTCAATGTAATTTATAAACTATTTTACCGCAGCCATCTTCGATTGAGAGTATACTTTTGCCAATTCGTTTTCAACAATCATCACCTCGGGAGCAGAAGATATCTTTCCCGTGTTTAATAGTTCGCTGACCAACCGCTAAAATTTTTGCATATAAAGTTAAAGAAAGGACATACGCTTGTTTCATTTTGAAATCTTTTTGCATCCATATCTTCACCACAAATCACAATGACGTGTGGACGGCGTTTGGCGATGAAAGCTCCAAGACGATCCATTGTATCTTTCTGAATTAAAAAAAATTAGTTGAATTCCATGAAATTAAACCTTTAAACGAGCTGTTTCCGATCCTTTGTCATTCTTCCCATCTGCCGGCCCACTGGGTTTGGTGAAATGAGGCAAGCGTACGTAGTCAAGAACGGCGCCATCCTGAAGTTTAAGCAATTAGTTTAAGCAAAGCAAAAGCAAGAAATATTAGTGACCATTAAAAATACCTGATTTACAATAGCGCCAAATGAAACTTCAAATCGATCGGCTACGTAGCATAAAGAGCATACCTAAAATAATAAAAGTAAGTTTATTCACTGAAAGATTTAACTCTTAAGCGATTCTCTTCATCATCGTCCTCGTCTTCGTCGTCAGCTTTATCGTGATCCGCGGCTCCTTGATTCTTTTGATATGGACCAACGAGAATTCGTTCATAGATGAAATTTCGAATACTCTAAAATGATTTTAGTTATGTTGGGTAAGTTGAATAAGTTTCCAAACCTGCAAAACGCTCGCTTTGGCTTCTTCTTTGAGGAGCTCGTGTAATTCTTTGTTGATCTCTGGCACCAAGAATTCGCTGACGGCTTTTCGAACGACCTCTTTGCGCAATAAGTTCCATTCTTCCGTGACTGAGTCGTAAAGGTCCTAAAGATTTATATTCATATTGAAAGAGGTAGCAAACAAAGAGATAGATTCACAGCTAAAACCTACAACTTGGAATGGATGCTCTCGAAGAATGTCTTCCAACAAGTTTGCCTCGCTCGAAAATTCAATGCTAATCAACTCTTGACGAACACCCTAGAAACCCATAAATAAAGTTATTAAGTGCTGCTCCATACAATATCGAAGCTGAGAAATTGATCGCCGGAAATCGTTGAAACAGGTTTATTCACCAAATATCTAAGAAAAGTTATTACCTTTAAATAAAACACAACATACCTCGATTTGTAAAGCGGGTGCGCTTCGTCAATTTTCTGTCTGCCCAATTTTGTTGGACGACAAGACATTGTTGCAAAACGACGATACTTTGTTCTGAGAACCTCTCGTACCTACAAAATAAGTTACGAGCTATCAAACTATTACAAATTACCTTTGGTTGTCTAGAAAACTCGCGGGCCAGCATGTAGATTGCTCCACTGATCACTTTGTCGGGCGATGAAAAGACTGAAGTTATGTAGTCGGCAGCAACAGTCGTTGGCAGAGACTAGAAAAGGTGAATTACATCTCAAGAAAAAAAAAAGCTTACATTAACTTGAGTACATTCATGTCGACTACTGCCAAATTCAAGGTTTTCCGCAAATTGACGAGGAGTTAGACCAAATTTAGACGCCACTTCACCGATTCCATTTTCCAAGCAGATCTAAATGATACAGTTGGATTCGATCGCTTTTCTTTATAAGTCTCCGTATCCACTTACCGTGTACTGATCGGTTCGAGAGCTCTTTTTGAACTTTGACACAAACGTCTCTTGTTGCTTCTGTTCTTGTTGTTGTAGTTCAAGTTGACGCAGACGTTCCCAATCAGCCAGCTTATTCAGCTCATTTCCTTAAGTTGATTTTGTGAAGTAAAGATCACTTAACCAACCATGATACATGTGAAATTGAGCAGAGATATCATTCAACTGCTCGAGAGTTTCAACTCCGTCGACACTAAAAAGCAAGGTTGATCGCAAAACATGAATTTCTTACTCAAAAAAGTCCGAATCAGTCAAAGGCCTTTTTGTAACCAATTCCGACTCGGTTTGATATTTCTGGATACGACGCATCAAGTCCGATAGCTAAAAAGTTATTCCGTAATAAAGTATTTGTTGGCAAAAGCCACTTTTTGCTTTCTCTGTTTCAAATTGCACCACTTCTCATCCCAATTGTATACGCGCCATACTTCCTGCAAAAAAACATTAGTCTTGCTGCTTAATTCGTAACTTACATCCAAAGTGAGGCATTTTTCCAAGCATTCTTTCCTGTAGAAAACGATAAAAGGAACCTAAATGAAACAAAAACTAAAAGACATATTTCCATTTATTTACCTCAAAAGAGTTCAATCGAATCATCTTCAAAACTTCAAGAACGGCAGCCTTTGCGCGCTGTCCAAGTGCCCTGATCTAAATACAAAAAAAAATTAGTTAATAATCAAAAAGTACGATACATCTTGTTCCTTTTGCATTGGATCAAGGTCCTCATTCTCGCGAAGATCTTTGATTCCCGAAATTTCAATTGCATCCTAAAAAATAGGGATATCGTTGTATTAAAAATACTAACCTGAGAAGATACTGGTTTGTAGGCGCTCTCATATGGGTCAAAAGCGTGAGTGTAGATCCATCGTGCCTCTGCCTCCAATTCTATATCATCAGCTTCCGTAACAGGAGTGCGACGAGTGTTAAAGCTAAAATACACGCATTTAAACTACCTTTTCTTTTAAAACTACCGTTCAGGTCGATCTTCTAGAACGATTTTCTTGTCATTTGCTGAGAGGAAGCATCTATCAAGCTCCGAAGGTTCAAAGGTCTCCATCATATTTTCCTCTTTCTTCAACTTTTTCCGCAAAGCACGACTCTACAATCGAAAAGCAATGTTATCTTGAAATTTTTAAAACATACGCGAATGATAGAATCTTCTCGATCCTCTTCATCAAGAATTTCCTCTTCTTCGTCAAGAACATCTTCGACCTCTCCGTCATCGTTGTAAAATTCGTCAATATTGAAGTCGTCAACGCCGAATACATCACGAGCTTCATCACAAGCACTAAAAAACCAACTGTCACACTTCCTAAACAATTCCGCTTACGCTGTATCTATTCCCAAATTTCGGCGCACTTTCCTTCGTGATGTTCTACCATCTTGCACAATGAAGTTGTCGTATTCTGAATAAGTAGAATAAAACGTAATCTCAATTCTTTAATTAACCCTCTTCACTTCCAGAATAATCGCGACGATCATCATCATATTCACCCCGAGCTGAAGGGCCACGTGCTTCTGGGAGTGAAGCGGCATCATCATCTTCCTGAATAAAAAAAGTTTTGAATCGAAAAGAAGCCTCTTACATGTGAAAACAGCTTCCTTTGAATTCTAGTACGATCGTCTTCATCTTCGTCCGAGTCCTCTGGTCGCACGACGCGTTTCTTCCTAAAAAGAAATATAAGCCATTAAAAACTCCCAAACAAACCTTGGACCAAGATTTTCGTCGAGCAAAGCCAAATCATCGTCATCAAGTTCCTCCTCGCTTCCTGATTTGGACTTCTCGCTGCGATCCTCCTAAACTCGGACGTCAAAAAAACTATTAAGCATCATTGGTCACCTCTTCTCCCTCTTCTTCCTCATCACTTCCTTCATTGATGATGAAGCCTTTGAATTCTTCGGCTGCTCTTGCTTCTTCTTCGGCGTCATCCTCATCTTCGTCTTCCTCGTCACTATAAAAAGAAACTAGAAACTGTTTCTAGCGCCAAAACAGCAACCTTGATTTTAGATCAACAAAAGAATAACACAACGATAAACTTGATCTTCTAATGCCAAAATCTTTCCGAATTTACCTGCTTATCCGGACGCGATTCTTCTTTGCTTTGCCTTTTTTGCCAAGCTTCCGCTTTTTGCTTTTTGGTTCCTCGACTTCAGAAACGGGGTCGGATTCATCTCCAGACAGTTCGGATTCTTCGGCTTGTTGATCGATAAAATCCGACATGAAGTCTAAAGAAAACCGTATAAAACTTCCAAAATCAATGGAAAACTTTCAGAAAACAAGAAAATGGGGTCCAAAGTAGAAGCGCAGCAACATTAACCGCCAAGAATAAATCAGGATAGTGTTTCGAAACGCTAAACGTTCAAATGTACGAAGGCAAGTAGCTCTAAAAACGCTTTCTCAATCGAATTTCTTGGTAACAAAGCAGCAAAAAGCTCACTAACACTAGAGATTTCAACAAAAATGATAAAGGAACTTATTTTTAAATGAAAAATTTCAAAATTTTAAAAGCAAAGGGAAAACGAATGCGTGAATGGGTGGGATTCTTTCAAGCCCAAGGTCTCAAGTACACAAAGCTACCATGCAAACGGGTGTAAAACGTGCAGAGTGAAGGTTCTTTTAGCCAATGGAAAGGATTAAATCGACCAAATCGAAGGGTAAAATGGGGGAAAAGATTGATTTTTGCGCAGAGAAAGCACTTTTTCAAGACTTTGGATCACTTTTTCAAGACTTTGGGTCACTTTTTCAAATCCCGAGGATTTTTGAGTGTATTTACATCATCTTCGTTCGAATTTTAAGAAACGACAAGAGCATAACGTTTAAATAGAGCACAATGAGAAAATATTCAGTCCTTAAACTGAATAACTTTAGAATTGTAAATTTAAAATTTAAGCGCACTTTGCTCAATCTTTAAACTTCACGGGACAAATGCGACCTTTTTTTGCGCACCCGGACATTTGCGCACCTTTTTTCGCGTTTTAAAAAAGCTCTAAAAACTAATATTAACCAATTTCTATTCCAAAAGTTGTTTTTCTAGGTAATTTTAGGGTGTAGAATCGAAATTTTGACATAACAGAGCTTGTGGAACCTGAAAGACAAAACGGTAGTTTACAAATTACAGAAAATTGACCCAATTTTCTCTATTTGTATAACTGCCGTCTTCGTTCAAATTGGTTCCACACGCTTTCTCTGTTATGTCAAAATTTGAATTCGACACCCTCAAATTACCTAGAAAAACAACTTTTGGAATAGAAATTGGTTAATATTAGCTTTTTAGAGCTTTTTTAAAACGCGAAAAAAGGTGCGCTAATGGGCTAAGTGCGGAAAAAAGGTGCGCAAATGTCCGGGTGCGCAAAAAAAAGGTCGCATTTGTCCCACTCCCAACTTCACAACTTCGGGGTGATAGCAAAAGCGTCACGTTTTTGCGCCAAAATTCTTTGCGCCAATTTCATTTGCGTCAAATTTTTGCGCCGTCTATCATTTGCGCCAAATTTGCACTTTTCAACACACTTTCCTACCAACTCTGATTGAAAATTGAATATTTTTTTCAGTTTTTCCTCGTTGATTATGCTCGCTATGTTCCCGCCTTCACCGGCTCTGAAAAAGGCATAAGATTGATATAGTGAGTAAAAAGTTCAATCCGGGACGCAAAAATGACTGTTTTTAAAGTCTGTATAGGTATTTAAACGTGTTTTCTAATTGAAAACAGTGAGATCTAAAATTGTGAAGCAGAAAACTGAAAAAAATTGGTTGGGAAAAAGTGATTTGTTACGGTGATTTTCGTAAATTTGGCGCAAATGATACGCAGCGCAAAAATTTTTGGCGCAAATGATACGTGGCGCAAATAATTTGGCGCTTTTGCACCCCACAACTTCACTACTAAAGTCATATATAATATAATATATGATAGATTTCTTGATTTTTTAAATGTCGTTTTAATATGTTCTATATAATCTTATCCACTTTGCTGAAGTTTAAATTGTTGATTTTTAGGATGCCCATAGAACCGAATGATGTCCCGCGATTGCCCGAAGCTGGAGCCACACAAGTGGGTAACATTTTTTGCTTTGCACAATTGCCGCCTTGCTTTGCCCAATTGCTGCCGTGCTTTGCCCAATTGCTGCCTTGCTTTGCACAATTGCTGCCTTGTTTTGCACAACATTTTGCTTAAAAACTTGGCCCGATACTTTGTGGGTTGGGGGGGGACACTTTTTCTAGGATAATCACTGACACTGAACACGAATTTGGCGCTTTTAGACCCGGTTTATTATCGAAAAACCGACTTTTTTCTTAAAATGACTGTTACGTTTGGGTTTATCAAATTTAGGAAAGCTTAGGAAACAGTGGTTCTTTTCCAATATCGGGGGAGCGGAAAGAAAATCGGGGGAGCGAAAGGAAAATCGGGGGAGCAAATTTTGCCCCCTCGAAAAATGCATTTCTGGGACTTTTATTTTAACTGCAACGTTTTTTTTTAAACTTTAACGACGATGCGCTTCTCCGATATTTGTGCGTTCAAGGAATCGACGGCAATCGATTATTTCGTCACCAAAGGAGTCATCCAGTCGTGGATTTGCAACTGTGGCGAATCGATGAAAGTCCGCTCAAAGGGAAAAGATCTATTTCGCTGGGTATGTGACACTTGCGCACGGCGAAATGTCCCCAAGCATTCAAGAGGAGCGTTCGGCAAAAAGAGAAGGCGGCCGATAGGGAAGGTAGAGGTATGTTTGGTGTTAGATATTTAAGTCACTTTTGTGATCTAATATAAAGGTTGTGAGAATAACGGGTAATTCGCGGATTTTATCCGGATAATATAGGACATATGTAGCGCTGCCAAAAAAATTTAAAAAAAAACGTTGCAGTTAAAATAAAAGTCCCAGAAATGCATTTTTCGAGGGGGCAAAATTTGCTCCCCCGATTTTCCTTTCGCTCCCCCGATTTTCCTTCCGCTCCCCCGATAATCGGACCGCTCCCCCGATATTGGAAAAGAACCGAAACGGTTTATCAAATTTAGGAAAGCTTAGGAAACGGTTTATCAAATTTAAACTGTTTTTTCTTGTTAAACCCCGTCCATTAACCCATTAACCTAGAAATTTAAAATTCAAGATGCGTTTGGAATTGGCTAAAAGATCGCTTAAATAGCTAAATGCTAAACAAATACGACTAATTTTATATCGAAACATGAAACACGAATACAACCTGACAAAAATTTGTATTTAAGGCGAAAAAAAATGCTATTTCGTTGACTTGAATATCATGAAAATGATCTATAAACGTTAATTACCCTTGGCCCTTTTTAAAATCACCGAATTTTGCTATAACTGAGTTATCCTAGTTAAGTTTTGATTTTTTCAAATTCAATCTTGTTACAGAAACCCTCCGACACGGCCGATCACCAAAGATTCGACGAGATGTTGGTTCATTTGACGCCGCTCGGGTGGGACTTTTGCCTGTCAGAGTCATTCAAGTTTAAAAATCGTTTTTATTATGAGAGTAAATTATCAAGCCTTATTTTTTTTTAGATGCACAGTGCCTTACAATGCCGTTTACGACTCAAATGGGAATATCTGGGTGGCCGGAAAAGGTATTTTAACTTTAAACATTAAAAGCTAAAGTAAAACTGACCAACTCTTTCAATAAACTTGCGTAATAGACATATGTTGCTTTATTCTCCTTTTAGGTGGTCTCTTCAAGATTTGTGGCCAACGAAACCATCTACTATGGTCGCAAAAAAACGATTTCCCAAAGAGACAAGCCGCCTACTCTCAAGTCATCATCCACAAGGATTCAATCGTCTACACGATGGCCGATGACAACTCGAAACTCACCGAATTTCGTATCCTCGATCTGAATGGAGAAAAGAAGCACGAGCAATTCATTGATGGACTTGTCCAGGTGCTTTTTTAATTGAAGTTTAATTCTCAACGAAACAAATACTGTGAAACCTTGACTCGATGATCATTTAAGTTTATCGGAAATCTTTAACGGCTACATATATGTTACGTCCGATTCAAATCCGACCAGACGATCATTTCGGATCCGGACGTCCGAATCTGAAATGGTCGTCTGGTCGGATTGTCCAAATCCGACCAGACGATGTAACATGTATATATTAAAATTCAAATCCGATGTAACATGTATATATTAAAATTATTAAAATGTTATTTTAGAGCCTTGTCATCTCGCCAAATGGAACAATGTACATTTCCAAACAACTACAAGGAGAGGACTCGATTGTTTTCAAGTAAGATTTCGCGTTTATATGTATGAGGTTTGACACTACCACTTTAGAACATCGTTTGACTCACCGTTAGGTTGGGAAGAGCTGTGCTCCGATGATGAGATGGCTTTTCAGGTAAATTTGATGAGAAACTGATCTATGGTTAACGAGAGTTATCAATTTTTAGGCTTTATGTATCTACGATGATTCGTTGCTCATTGCTGCTTGTGCCCAAATACCCGTCAACATGTATAGCAAGTAAGAGCTTTGTTTTAATTTTATATTTTAAGGTTAATGTTATTTGATCAAAGAGATCTAGTATTTTCTAGACAATGTCTCAAATGGATTAACGCGGATTCGGGAAAAGTGATCAAGAAAGTCTCTACTGAAGGGAAAAACGACGGAGAGATTTTTTTCCCACGAAAAATGCACAGGTTACTTATTTCTAGTGATTTAATACATGTCTAGGACGTGTAAATTTAAAATTATTGTTTTTAGATCCCAAGACGATATCCTGTTAGTCGATAAAACGGGTCGTTTCATAAAGTTCGACAAAAATGGGCAATTTTTAGGTGAACTTTTTTGATTTATGGTTTTGAACCTATGGTTAACTTATGGTTAGAAACGAACTGTAATCAATTTTGACATTTAGAAAACTCCGCTCAAGTTGACGCCTATTTGGTGAACGGATTTTGTTTACGAGGAAATGAAGAGGCAACGATCGTTTGTAGTGGAGTTGTACAAGATGAGGTTTGTAATAAACTTTTTGATAAGACAAGCCAAATTGAAAGTTTTTGCATTTACTGTATTCAACAAACTTGTAAATTTGTGATTATGTTATTTTTTTTTAGCAAAAACGGACTCTTTGTGATGATTGGTTGGAAGAGATTCGCGTAGATGGGAAATCAAAATGGCGAAAAAAGTAAATGTCTTTTAAAAACACAAAATTTTCATGAATTTTATAGATCTCTTTGTCTTGTTAAGTATTTCATTGTGATATTGTACTCGAGATTTCCAATTTTCAGATTTTCCTTGCCAATTGGTTGTGATTGTAGCGATAAATTACTAAGTTTTATAATTATTCAGCGATAGTCAAAGAAAAAAAGCGCTAGCTCATAGGATTTTCAGAAAAGAGATCGATGTAAAAGTGAAACCCACAATTTTTTGAGAAAGAAATTTTGAGATCAAAGAGGAATCTGACGCAAAGCGCTTTTCGATCGAGTTAGTGCAAATAGAAATTGATTACGGTAACGATCAATTCAAATTCCTATTTGACAATAACTTTATCGATAGCCAATGTTCAATATTTAAAAGTGATAACTTATCGGATTCTTCAAAGAGATTTCTATCCTACCTACAAATTGTTACAAAGTTGAAGAAATATCTTTGCTCTCGACAACTCGCGGGGATTTTTGTTGCCGATTTTTTCGATCTCGGTACAATTTCCGTTTTGCGACGATTTCTTCGTTACGATCGAAAGAAGTTTCCTGAAAATTGCTTTTCAGATAGGCATAAGGCAGGCTACAGTAACCCGGAAGATCTTTTCCTTTCGCTGGGGCTTTTCAATAGGCTTTCTTCTCAGCCAATGCATTTTCTAAAAGACATCTATTTTAGAAACCTACCGTAATCAACCAGTGATCAGAGACACTACAATAACAATGTACATTCAGCCCAATTTTTGTATTATTCAATGCGAGAATCACAAGAATCAATCAATGATACAAAATTGGGCTGATTGAATGAAAAGTGGCGACTATTAATGAAAAATGGCGACTATTTTGATTACTGTAGTTTCTCTACATAATAAAATCGGTTTCAATAGTTGTCTTTTAGAAAACGCATTTGCACTTTTCCACAAACCGGTGTCAACAGCGGCGGTTGATCATCATTTTCGACCGGTTGACTCCAATAACCCGGCGCGTGAAAACCGCAAATGTGTTTCCCGTAAAAAGAGGAAAGTTTTGCGGTTATCTAAAACTTTCAATAATGAAATTTAGCCAAAAGTAATATTATATTGCTTGTTCAAACTCTGCGAGTTTCTCCTCGCTTTAACATAAACGAATTTTTCATATAAGCTACCCTTATGCGAACAAATTCTTATGTTAAGAAATGTTAAGAGCTTACAGAGGTTTTAGACAATTTATGCAACCAACCACAAAAATATTAACCAATTTAATTGAGAAATTGTCCAGAATGACATTTTTCTTCTAAAAACTTTTCTAATTCTAAACTAAAAACTAAATAAAAATTAAGAACTAAATAAAAATTCAAAATTCAAAACTAAAAACTAAAAAATGGGGGGTAGTCAAAACAGCGCCATAATAGAAAACGTTCAAAACAGCGCCGTCAAATTTCTCACAATCCAAAAACCAAGCCGGTTCAAGTTTTATATCAAAAAATTCCTTGCGTTCTTGGCTACATGATGGGTGAAACTGTTTTGAAAAAACATTAATATTTCATAGATAAAAAGAGCACTTAAAATATGTGTCGAGTGATACTCAGTTGGTTAACTGAATATCTTTAGAGACCCATTTTGAGTGCTCTTTTTATCTATGAAATATTAATGTTTTTTCAAAACTGTTTCACCCATCATGTAGCCAAGAACGCAAGGAATTTTTTGATATAAAACTTGAACCGGCTTGGTTTTTGGATTGTGAGAAATTTGACGGCGCTGTTTTGAACGTTTTCTATTATGGCGCTGTTTTGACTACCCCCCTAAAAAATTTTTATACTCGAAATATCCACCAAATAAAATCGACAACTTTTAGATTACGGTAATGGAGACAGACGAAAAATTCTTTTTTTTTTCATTTTTTTTTCATTCCCGTACCTCTTGTTGATTCCATCCCAATTTCCCGTCCTCTTCGATCATTTTCACCAAACGTTGAAAGTTCGCCCTGTCGAGTGTGCTTGGCACCTGGGAATTTAGGCATGAATGAATGTTTAGACAGAATGACGATTACTGTCTAAACAATTTATTGGGTTGGTGAATTGAAAACTGCGGGACTTTGAACTAAAATTTATTCAACAAAAACCATCAATTCATTCCAAATAATTTCCATTATTATTGACGACTCCTGCCCATTTTACAGGCAATTTGCGGATTCCTCTTTCGTGGTAGGATTTTAGTTTGTGTGTGAGACTCAAAAATGAAGGACTGGAGATGTCCCAGTTTGAGCACTTTCTTCAAAAGAAACCCATTTTGGTGTCAATCGAAAAGTTGTAGAGAATCAAAAATTAGGCTTATAGCCAAATTTCCAAAAAGATGCATTTTAAGCGAAACTACTAAGTGCAAGTTTTGTGAAAATTCGTAAATTTGGCACTTCTTGAAAACCAGTTTTTGAATCGTTCTGAAAATTTGGATATAAGCTTCATTTTTGATTCTCTACGACTTTTCTATTGACACCAAAATGGGTTTCTTTTGAAGAAAGTGCTCAAACTGTCACATATGACAATAAGCCGCAGTTTTCAATTCACCAACCCAATAAATTAAAAATAATAATTAAAAAAGTAATTAAACAAATTGGGTTTAATTTCCTTTTACTTTAAATCAATTTAAAGGAATTCCCTCTTGAAATAATAAAATTCTGACGACAGATGACTTTCGGACCGTCCACCGTACACTTTGCCTTTCAGACGTTTCCGCGCCAAACGTCGGAAACTACGGTAACCCGACGCAATAAAAGGACCCCGCCACAGAATTTTTCAGTCTTTCAGTTCAGTGTTTTATTTTCTCAGTCTTTTTTTTCCATTGGCACCAAAATGGGTTTCTTTTGAAGAAAGTGCTCAAACGGTCACATATGACAATAGCCCGCAGTTTTCGATTCACCAACCCAATATTTCTCGAGAGTAACTCGTGGATAATTTGAAAAATGCGATCGTAATCTTCCCCTTCAGCTTTGTCTATTCTACTCAATTTTAATTCTATTCGATGCGAAATCAGACTGTAACATCATAACAAACTGCAACAACAACATAACCGGACCCATAGCGGGTTAAAAACGATCCGACTCTAGATTTAATTTACTTAATTTTGATCCTATTCAATGGAAATCCGAAGCCGGAGTCGAACCCGCGTGGGTTTGAACGTGGGTTGCCTTTTTTGAAACGGCGACACTAACCAATACACCACGGGGAGTGTGGGCGTTCCACCGGGAAAACCCCTTTTGTTTTTGGGCATTTATGCTATTGGTAATTGAGTTTTTATCCTATTCGATGCGGAATCACACGGTGAATCGAATAGGATCAAAATTAAGTCAAATAGACAAAAACTGAATGGAAAATTACGATAGCTTTTTTCAAAAATTATCCACTTTTTAGAAAATATAGTGTGCCAGATTTGAAGCAATTGCAGAACGCATTTTAAAGTTTTGTAGAAAGTTTCAAAAATCAAACATAGACCTTGAAACAGGGCTTTTCGGTCCGGGGAGGGACTGCTGGGATGGCCGAATGGTAGTAGGTTAGAATACAAGGCAAGACCTGTCGGGTTCGAATCCGTCAGATGATTTTTTGTCTTGCCGTCTTGCTTTTTTAGGTTTAAATGGATAGTTGGCCTCGGCGAGAACGGATGGAAAGTTATGCGATGTGAAAAGTCCGATTTTAAGGACTATGTTTGGTCTTTTTTTTCAATAGAAAATGAAATTCTGCCTCAATTGATATCAAAATCAAAAAGATTGGAGTGAAATTGACCGACAGATGGGATTTTTCCGTTGAACACCTATTGACGTTCCCCAGCGAAAATTCCCAAGTCTTCCCAAGTCTTCCGAAGTCTAACCCATTTCTCCCCACTCACCTCTATCGCCAAACCCGTCTTCAATTGGCAAATCTCGCATTTGAAATGTAACTGAAAATAAAGTTGATGAAAATTTGAAAAGAATTTGAAAAGAATTTTCTGAACCTTCCGTTTTCTCGTCGAATTCCCGATATATTCGACTTTGCACGCGGTGAGGCCAGAGTTCTGAAAATGAACTCATTCATGCTTTCGTTTTTGTAAACGCATCCTTTCTAGCGCACTGAAATCTTCATTTTTCTTGCAGTAACAAAGCAAAAAAGAATCGAGTACGCCAGAATTGATGCGTTTACAGAGTTGAAGCCCGAATACACGTTGTTTTCAATCATTTCAAACCTTTCCTCCATTTGTGATCAGTGCTTCGGAGTGAAGTTGTGTCTCGTAGGCTCCCTAAAAGTTTTTGCTTTGTACAAATTCTTGAAAAGCTTTTTGTACTCTTGTTGTACTCTTGTACTCTTGTTGTACTCTTGTACTCTTGTTATACTCTTGTTATACTCTTGTACTCTTGTTGTACTCTTGTTGTACTCTTGTACTCTTGTTATACTCTTGTTGTACTCTTGTACTCTTGTTGTACTCTTGTTGTACTCTTGTACTCTTATTGTACTCTTGTACTCTCGTACTCTTGTTGTACTCTTGTACTCTTGTTATACTCTTGTTGTCTTATTTGTCTTACTTGTCTAACTTGTTGTCTTACTTATTGTACTCTTACTTGTTGTCTTACTTATTGTACTCTTACTTGTTGTCTTACTTGTTGTCCTACTTGTTGTACTCTTGTTGCCTTACTTGTTGTCTTACTTGTTGAATCTCTGTTAATATTGTTGTTTGTTGTTGATCGAGAAGCATTCCATTTGGGACATATCCATTGTAATGAGATGAATGCTCGGCTTGAACCTGAAAATTTGAGAGAATAAGAGATTTTTGCGGACTAGTAATTGAATTTTTGCGGATACAGGTTATGGGCAAGCGTTTTAACTCAGCCGCTTTTTCGTTCCGTTTGCCCATTGGAAAGCGACGTATTTTACTCGTATCTTAGCTGGGTTTGTTTGAAAAATGTTGAGTTTCCTTTCATTTGACTCGAAATCAAATTTTCTATCGAATGAAAGCAAATTCAACGTTTTCCAAATAAACCCAGCCATGGTACGAGCAAAATTCGTAGATTCCCAACGAAAAACGGACCGAAAAAGGACTTGTGACTTTTTCCGAGAAAATCCCGGGTTGGCGCTTTAAAGCGTGGTAAAACTACCGTACCCCTCCCAAAAAGACAGCACGAAATTTCATTTTTTTTCATTCATTTCGGGGGTGGGACAAATGCTACCTTTTTTTGCGCACCTGGACATTTGCACACTTTTTTTTGCTGGAAAAGGCCGTAGAGCTTCAAAGATGTTCCCATATAGGGGAATCGTAGGCGTAGATTCCGAATTTCGACAAATCAGACCTCGCTGACACGTCAAATTTGGGCTAAAAGGCAAAAACTGCGGAAAAGCGTTAAGTTGCGTAGTTTTTGCCTTTTAGCTCAAATTTAACGTGTCAGCGAGGTCTGATTTGTCGAAATTCGGAATCTACGCCTACGATTCCCTTCTGTGGAAACATTTTTGAAGCTCTACGACCTTTCCTAAGGCCTTTTCTAGCAAAAAAGGCCGCATTTGTCCCACCCCCTTCATTTCATTCCATTTTTGAGTTCATTTCGTTTTATACTTTATTATTCTTTATTATTATTCTTTATTATTATTCTTTATTATTATTCTTTATTATTATTCTTTATTATTATTCTTTATTATTATACTTTTTGCATTTTTCTGATATGTTCGCGTTTGTTTTTGCAGGAAACAAAGAACATAAAGCTAACTTACGTTTTTAACAGCATTTTCTTTGGCGAAAGCTTTGTTTATAGAATTCTTTTGACCCATTTGCTTTTTGACGATCTGCTCCACGAGTTTGATGCCAACTAATGTTAATTTAAGTGGTTTTTATCATTTTCTATGGCAAAAGCTTTGTTTTTGTGAATTTTTAGTTGGAAAAACGTTGAAAAAAACGCAAAAAGAGTAAAATGAAATGAACAAGAATGGAAAAAATGAAATTTCACACAAATTGGGAGGGGTAGTTTTACCACGCTTTAAAGCGCCAACCCAGGATTTTCTCGGAAAAAGGGGCAGATTTAACATGACTGGCTGGAGGCCAGTGAGCGGGGCTTCCAAAATGCCTCGGACGCGTTGCCAAAAAAGGATCCTAGGGTTTTCATGTACGCTGATTCTCTCTAAATTTGGTTCCTTATTTCTATGAATTTGGTTTCTTATCTCTCTAAATTTAGTTTAGTTCCTTATCTCTGATTCGATTGGTGATGTTTTGAGAAGCTGTTTGCGACTTATTTCTTCTTATTTTTAGAGTTTTTTATAAACAAACAATATGCAATTAAAACAAGTAATATTTTCTCTTCCCAAAAAAACACACAACAATTTTTCGGAGTTATGCTGTCATTTTCAAAGAGGTTTAAGGTAATGGTCGTCTCAAAGCTCAAAGATACCGTTTCTCATCCGAACCGAACGTTTTATTCGGCTTCAAAGGAACTGATTTTGTTTTGGACGCAACAAATTGAGGGGGGAAACAAACGGATCACCGGGTTGATCAAGTTTTCGGAGTGTTTAACAGTTCTATGCATGTTCGAAGAAATAAGTCGAAAACAGTCGAAAATATCACCAATCGAATCAGCGTACCCGAAAACCCTAAGAAAGCTTTTTGGTAACGTGCCAAGGCATTTTGGAAGCCCCTCGAATAGCCCTGGATCTTCATTTTTCTTTTAACATTATGCTGTTGCTACAAGAAGAAATAAAGAACTCATAATCACTGCACCAGGGTGGGTGCGTTTACAGCACAGCACAAAGTACACGTGACTGCTTCATCTTGATCATGATCCATGAAATCATCAAAATTCATACCTCAATATTGAGAAATGTAGCCTCATCACAGTGATTTTCACTTCCCGACATTGGTACCGTACCCTGGGCTAAAATTGACATGGTTTTACATGTAAAACGAGCAATTATAAGCTAAAATTGCTAAATTGCTAAATTTAGATGCAAAATGCGATTGCTACTTTACTTTACTTTACTTTACTTTACATTGCTGCTCTATCTCATTGCTACTCTCGTTGCCAAATTTACATCCAAAGGATCTACCGTACAGTTGGAATTAGGGCAGAGCTCAAAAGCTCGTGCGTCGCCGGGACTCGAACCCGTCACCCCTTTGCTTACCAGGCGCCTGTGTTAACCATTACACCCCAACGCACTTGATCTCCCTTGCTCCAGAGGAAGTTAACTGTACTCCTATACTCTTTACGGTGGACTGTAACTAAGGTAGTACTAAGACTGTAACTAAAGTGTTTCCCGCAAACAAACCAATAATAATGAACGAGTTTCCCTCTCCATCTTTATAATATGTTTGTGAATGTTGTCTTCCATCAATCTCTTCATAATATAAATCGCTTGTCGAGGCTGTCGTTTGATCGTTTTCCCTTCTTTCATTTTCTTCATTTTTCAATGCTGTTGTTCTCCCGATTGGACCATCCACTGGAAAAGTTTTTGAGTGTAAAAAGTCGGCTAGTAAGTCAGCTAGTAATTCAACTAGTAAGTTAGCGTGACCTAGTAAATTTCAACTAATCCATTTTCTTAGCCCTTTCCCTTTCTCTTTCAATCGCAGGAAACTGGCTTTGCTTAACTTTGCTTAACTTGGCTTGACTGCTTGGCTTGACTGCTTGGCTTAACTGCTTAGCTTAACTGCTTAGCTTAACTGCTTAACTTAACTTGGCTTGACTGCTGGCCTTAACTGCTTGGCTTGACTGCTTGGCTTAACGGACATTTTCGGCATTAACGTCATTAACGGCTTAACGGACATCCTGGACATCAGAATACTTTAGCTTTTTTTTTTCTTCCTGAACTTGAAACTCACTTTCCAAATATGTAGTCGTTTCGCCATTTTGTAGTTGCTCCGAGATGTAGGCCATTAAAAAGGAAAAATTGCTGAAAAGGCTGAAAAGTATGAAATATCAAATTGAAAAATCATTAAATTTCGAAAGAAAAGAATTGTAAGTAAGTTTTTCAAAAAAAAAAAAAATTCAAGATGTCTTTGGAAAGGTTTGGCTTTGGAAATCTTCAAAGATTCTGCTTCAAGCTTCAATTTTTTCTTCAATTTTCCCCCAACAGTCAGCACCATTTCTCGTGTATTCAAAGATTCTGCCCAAAGGAAAGGTTAAACAAACGTTTTAAGAAGCTTCAGAAGAAGAAGAAGAAGAAAAAGAAGAAGAAGATAAAATGTCAAACAAAATGCTCATCAAAATTTCATTTTGAGCATTTGAGTACTTTAAATGTATAGTAGCTAATTTCTAAATGCCGAAACATTAGTGTTCAGAGAGAAAAGAGAGAGAGAGACAAAAAAGGGGGGCCCTCAGAGGCCGAGCAATGCCTCAAAATGGGAAGAAGAGGATGGCCGATCGATGAATGAAAAGAAAAAAAAGGGGAAAGGGGACACTCACACAGAGAACAGACAGTTACCCTCTCCGCCATTGACTCTTTTAGGGACAAATCCTTTTCTTGAGGTCAAAGAGTGAACAGTTTTGCTAGTAAAAGGGTCTGCTAGTAAAAGACCTCTCAACTAGTCCGTTTTCTAAACTGTGTTCCCTCCCTCTTTCTAGTGTAATCTTCCCTCTATTTTTATCCAATCTATCCACTTTTTCTCTTTCAATATCCTTTGCGTCTCCTTACAAAATCAGACAGAAAGTGGATAGACTCTGAGTAAAAAATAGAGACAAGATTACGGTAGCAAGGGAAAAAACACGTTTTGGGAGTAAAGAGGAACTCATTACAGAGCTACGTAACTGGGGTACGGTAGCTCTGAAGAGCTACCGTACCCCAGTTAGTACTAATAGTACCGTACCCCAGCTTGGGATTAAGGTACTATTAGGTACAGTAAGCAAAGTAGCGATTAACTAGAAAATATAGTGCTTTCATAACATGACATTTACTATACACATAGCCGAAAACCTGGTACGGTAATGAGTTATGTTGTTCATGATATAAAGACTTAGCGTCTCTTAAAATTTTTAACCTTAAACATTTCAGACTCGCCAATCCGTCGAGAAAATATTCGGGATGGGGGTTTGTTTTTTATTTTTTTTCATTTCTCCTTAGTATCCCGAATCTCAGCTTCAACTGATAAACAATCCAAACCAACAAAATTGTCCTCCAGTATTTATTTACTGAAACTATTCACACACAACAATAATTGATCTTTTCAACAAATTTCTTTCTCAATTCTCAATCTAAATGCCATTTAACCGTATCGATTTTATTTTTGAGATGTACTTTGTGCTCAACGTAGCTTCTCTTCAGACTCGGCTTCATTCGCCTCTCTCTCTACATTGCCCATTTCAATCTAAAAGCCCTGATATTGAAAGTTATCAAAAATTTTACCAGGATCTCATTGACTGCAGGTGACGCTAGAAGTTTGGCTTGCACAGGTGTTAAACTTGGAGACAAAATTCGCAACTCGCTCGATCCATCCAAGTTTGCTTTAGTACTAAAGCAAGAATGTGCTTTTGTATGAATTGACAATGTACCGTAATTGTAAGCTCTTCTTTGACACGTTCAGGTGTTCGGCAGCATATTCAAGTATCCAGGAAAGCGGAACAGCCTAAAAAAAATGCAATAATTGGCAAACTTTCTCTTGACCTTTGTGTGCTCTTTGTTGTAAAAAAAACTTACATCAGACTCAAGGATGGACACCGAGTCGAATCCAACATTTGAAACGTTGTTGATGAGCAGAAAATCATACAGAACCAAATCATCGACCTCTTTGACCTGAAAAAAATAAAAATGAGTATTCGAATGCTTTAAACTCACCTTCTCATCTTTCTTAACATTCTTTTCGTCACTTTTTGTCAAATTATCGATGAGTCTAAACAAAAATATTAATTAAAAAGAGAAAACACAAACTTTTTGAGTTCATCCGCTTTGTTTGTGTTGCAAAAGTCGAGTGCGTCGAGGTCATCACGTTTCTCAATTTGAGTCACTAAAACAAATGATGTTTCAAAACTAGCGCTGAGTCGTTACTTTGACGAAGCCCCTTCTCCTCAAGTTCTTTGATTCGGTTCAGACGCTTTCTAAGCTTTCTTGGAGATGTATTTTAAATAAACAAACTTGTCGAATTCGGCCATTTTGTGCAAATTGTCGGCAACGTTGAAGCTTTTCCAATCGTCGACGCTGAGCGTGTTCAAGGTATCATTTTCTGGATTTTCTTTGCGCAGATCGGCCGCTTCTAACATTCATTTTTATTGCTTAACTTTTATAATTTTTACCTTTCAACGTTTTCTCGACAGTTTCTTTGGAAACTACATTTTTGGAAAGTCTTGGCGGCCACGCTCCTTCACCCGTTTCTTCCAGAATAGAGACCTAAATAATATTAAACATTAGCAACTATGGCTAAAAAGAGCAAGGCTCTCATAGTCCCAACTATCTCACAAAGTACCACCTCGGCGTCCTGATTTTTTCCGTTTTGTTGGCTTACTTCGCCATCACCCGTTTGAGATGAATAAAATGAAGAAGACGCCTAAAAAGATGCTTAGAAAAGGAAACTCTCAAAGAAACAAACGTGTTGCCGATCAAAGTTATCGATGAGATTTGTGTAGTACCCGCCGTCCAATCCATCGTCATCGTCATCAGAACTTAATAAGATTTCATAGCTAAAAAAAAGTTTTAAGTAAACAATAAGCAAAAAGCAATACGAACCAGATCTTTTTCGATTGCGAGTCTATGTTGTTGTCCGATGATGTGCGTTTTGCCATTCACTAAACGTTTGGATTAAGTTTTTCGTAACGCTTTAAACAAGAAAAAGTTAAAACTGAATAAAAAGTCTCAAAAAGACTAAAAAAAACTTAATAGATATCAACAATTGCAACAAAATGACACCAAAATCATAAAGATTGGCCCGCTTAGAAGGACGTTATGGCGAGTTGCGCAAAAAATTTGGCGCAAAGTAGCCATCCCACAAAAAATTGTCCAATTAGTGAGGGTTTTCTTGCAAGTGTTTCATTAGATTAAGCTTAAAGCAATGATTCGCTTAAAACAATGATTCAATGATAAGATTACCTAAACCAATAACACTTTAATATTTCTCTGCTTCTGTCTATTACCTTATTGAATTTCTGTATTCGAAAACGCGCGTGCTATGAGCGCTCAATGTAGCCATGCGTAGTGAGCATTTTCAAATTTTTGAATTTTCAAAAATCGGTCCTCTAACACGTACTTTAACGCGTACTTTACTTACACGTGGGTAAAATAAAATACAATCAAACCTCAATTTATTGATGTCAATTTTTGGTCCCTTGAAAGCTATTTATCTTCTAAAGACGCTCGATTTAATGATTTACTCGATTTAACGATTTACTCGATTTAACGATGGAGAATCCCGGTCCCTTAAGAATCGTTAAATCGAGGTTTGCCTATAAAAATAAAAATGATGGAGAGTGGGACAAATGCGACCTTTTTTTTGAGCACCCGGACATTTTCGCACCTTTTTTTCCGCACCTTGCCCATTAGCGCACCTTTTTTCGCGTTTTAAAAAAGCTCTAAAAAGCTAATATTAACCAATTTCTATTCCAAATGTTGTTTTTCTAGGTAATTTGAGGGTGTAGAATCGAAATTTTGACATAACAGAGCTTGTGGAACCAATTTGAAAGACAAAACGGCTAGATCAAATTACAGAAAATTGTCGATTTTCTCTTTGTATAACTCCGTCCGTTTGTTTCCACAAGCTCTGATATGTCAAAATTTCGATTCTACGCCCTAAAATTACCTAGAAAAACAACTTTTGGAATAGAAATTGGTTAATATTAGCTTTTAGAGCTTTTTTAAAACGCGAAAAAAGGTGCGCTAATGGGCAAGGTGCGTAAATGTCCGGGTGCGCAAAAAAAAGGTCGCATTTGTCCCACTCCCTCATTTTGCAGGTTTCTATTCCCAATTTCTTACAACTTTTGATAAAAAAATGTAAAAGTTACGAATTGTTAATTTGTTGAGCCTTTTAGCTTATTATTAATTATATTTTCTGTGTCTTGTAATTTGTTTCAATTAATTTCACAATACTTTTATTTAGCTTCCCAACAAGCCGACGAGAATGGTTGTTTTAACCGATGTGACTCTACCAACGGAGGGCGTTCGAATTCAACAACCCCAAGTTTCCGCGTATTTTGGTGAGAACTGTGTTGGACAAGGAACCCTTACAATTGCTGAAAGGTGAGTTTTGCGATTTTAAACCTTGAAAAGTAAAGTAGTAAAAATCTGCTTGAAAAGTAAAGTAGTAAAGAGAAGTTAAGTCAACTTTGACTGGTTTTGAGTATACTAAAAATTTTGTAAGTGTTACTGATCAGACAAAGTTTTTGCTTTTAGTGCCGTTGCATGGGTTGAAAGAACATCGGGAAAAGGCTTTACTTTGACGTATCCATCGATCATTCTTCACGCCGTTTCAACCGATTGTTCTTCGTTCCCACACGAATGCGTCTTCGTACTTGTCGATTGTTCCAGAAGTGGTGAGCGTTTTGTAGATAAAGAAAGACTATAAGAAGTTGTAGTGGACTGTTTGAGAAAGTTCTTGTAAAAATAAGTTTAGCTCCTCGTCGGCGAGCTAGAGATGTACAGTTTATTACCGCCGACGAGGCTAGGACGTCTCGTGGTGAGGGAGGTACAGTTTAAGCCCTCTTGAAAAAAAAAACCTGTGTTATATTTTTTTGTTTTCTTGTTAACTTACAACTTTAGCCTTGGAACTCGAGGATACCGAAATGGACGGAGATGACGATGACGAGGACGAAGGACCGAAAAATGTTTCGATTCGATTTGTTCCTGCCGATATGAGCATTTGTGAGTTTTAAATTCAAAGCAAACAGTTAAACTTTAGAAAATTTAGTACAAGAAGTATACAAACAAATGTCAGAGTGTCAAGAGCTCAATCCAGAGGATAACAGTGATTCAGAGGACGGAATGGGGGAATACGAGGGTCTCGGGGATGGATCCGATGGAAGGTTGGATATCAGTACGCTTAGGGTTGTTCGAAAAGAAAGATTTTAGGGCCGTGGCAGGCCAAATTTTAGCGTTAACACCTTCAAGCTTGATTTATCTTTTAGCTTTTAGAACAATTTTAGAAATACTATAATACTTGTGGTACCTTGGATATCTAATATGCTTCTCTTTAGATGGTTCACGGCGGATAATATTGGTGGTGCCGAGTTGAGCGAAGAAGGTTTGGCCAATCTACAAAGAATGATGGGTGGTGGTCGAGATGGACACAACGGAAGTAATGGACATGATGACGGTAAATTTTTGTGTAAATAGCAATACGGCAATAAAAAATTGAAAGCTTTTTTAAAACTTTATTTTTTAGATGAGCATGGTGAGATGGAGGAATAAACGAGCCAATAAATAATCAATGTATGTTGATCTCTTGTCATTTTTTGTGTGATTTTTGAATTCTTCCGGTGTTTGTTTTGCGAATAAAGAGTTTTATTTCAGTGATGAAATGATTTTTTTTGGTTAAATTCCAAATTGATACTAGAATAAAACCAAAATCTGAGCGTTTTACAAAATGATCGGTCAGTGATGGAGTCCAGCTCTTTGGCGGGCGGTGTGCTGCACTCGTTGTCGGCCCGGAAGTGTCACAGCGCTTTGGACGCGGCAAGAACATTGTTGAGACATGGTGAGTTTTTATTATAAGTTGATAAATAACATTTGTATGCATTAAACTTTTCATTTTATTATTACCGCCCGAGTAGAAGAATCGATAACTGGTTAACTAAAAGTTCTTTTCAGGTGAAGCGGTAAACGCGGAATACAATGGGACGACTCCACTTCACATCGCGGCTCAAAACGACAACCTCGAGATGGCTCAAATGCTACTTCATTTTGGCGCCGATCCCACTCTATTGGACAAATTTGGAAGAACGTCCCTTGATGTTGCTACTGGGAAAACAAAAGAGTAAGTAAAATTTTCTAAGCAAATACAAGCCTTCTTAGATTTCTACTTCGCATGCTTGCTTTGCCACAAAAGAAACGAAAAGGGATTCTCTACCGTATTTTCATCTGTCACACTCGCTCACTGTTTAGCGGGTTGATGAAAAAGGCAAGGAAAAATATTAGAAGGTAATTTTTATAAATCGACGCATTAATCTTAAAGTTTAGAATTACTTCAGCGACTCATCTTCGTCCTACTTCAATCTCCGATCCTCCGTTACCAAAGGATAGACATGATCGTAAGTGAAATCATGACAACAAAAAAATTCTTTTTTAGCTCATCCGCCTACAATGATATTTGAGGATGATCCATTACCGCTGGAGAAGTTTGTACTACCTGGGACACCCTTGACAAGTCGAACTCCACCGGTGCCCAGCTCGGATTGTGTGACGACGAAAAGGGGAGGAAGACCCAGGTTTCTAGCTTTTCTTTACTTTGCATAATGAAAAGCTAGTAACAGTTAACATGAAAATATTAATTTTTTCAGAGCACGAGTTATTCCAGCGAGTGCAACGAATCAAATTTCCGCTAAGCGAGTGCGAGCACATTCGGTGGACGACAATTTACTGGAAATGAACAAAGCTTTGAGTCACAAGGCGTCAAAGGTATTTTTGCATGTCCTGATTTATTGAAAAAGTTTTAGAGTTCACGCACGCCCCGCCAAGTTCAAACGCCAAACAACAATCATCAAGTCCAAAAAGTTCACTTCAAAACTCCACGCACTAGTAAGAAAATAAGCAGTTTACATAAAAATTCAAAATTTAGCCAAACCACAGGGTGGCCTTACTTGGACTCCATCAAGAAACGTGAACACAACCCCTAGAGCACTTAAGGTAACATTTTATTACTTGCAAATACTATTCAACGTTTAGTTACCAACTCCAAAAGCGAAACCATCAGCTCCACCAATGGAGCCTGTAAAGTGAGTTGTGGAAAATATTTTTCGAGGCTCTTCCTTTTTAGTGTTTCTTCTGACGCCTATTTTACAGCTGACGATAGTATACTTGATGAACTGGAAGCAAGAATTAGACAGGTTTCTTACAATTTTGAATTTGATAACTATATTCATTTAGATCAAAATAAATGACCCGGCAGCCGCTCGAATCACCAAACTTACAGACCATCAACTAAGAGGTAAAGAGCTAACAATAAACTATTCAAAAGGTAATTAATATTATAGCTCAACTTGCCATTGCTGGGATTTCCGCTGGGCCAATAACACCTGAGACTCGCAAGGGATATGAGAAGAAGCTAATTCTATCACACGGGCATACGGTTGGTTATTTTAATGTTTTGTATTAAATTACTACTTATTTCAGACGGTGAATTCTAAATATAGCGGCCCACTTCAATTTGCGTTGGATGGAAAGCCTTCTGAAGATGGAGATAAAGTAAACTGTGCTAATTAGTTTATCATCTCTGAAATTTAGTTGGATCACATTTTACGACGCGAGCTCGACGATGGGGCTCGACAATTTAACTATATCCTCTTGGATCCAAGAGCAGTTGACGATAAAGAAGTTATAGTTGATTGAAAATAATTTGCTAATCATAACTTTAGGTCACTTTGGATTCTTTTATCGCTGCGATATTTTACGTAGGGAAGGGTACTGGAGAACGACCGTTGTCTCATCTTATCGACGCGAAGGTTGCTCGAGAAGCGAAGACTCGTCCAGGCGAGAAAAAGGTTGACAATTGTTTTATGGATAACTCAAAAAATATTTTTAGAAAATTCACAGCGATAAAATCGAACGGATCAATCTAATTTGGAGTTCTGGCGTTGGCGTAATTCAGCTCGAGATAGGAAAAGGTGTCGGTGATCGATTGGTACGCTTCAACTTGTCTTTCATAGACATGAAATTTTAGGCTCTGACGCGAGAAGGATGTATGATGTTGGCAATCGGATCCAACAACTTGACGAATAAACGAGTAAGTTTAAATATTTAATGGTGGGACATATGTGTACTTTCAGTAGTGGGACATATTTTAAATCTAATGGCTAGAGCTTGTTTATTTTAGTTCCTTTTAGGGAGGAGAATTTCACGGAGCAGCTCGTACGTGGGACAATCGAAAGCGCGCCATTTACGGAACCTATCTCATTCTCAGGGCACATAAAGTCTTTAATGCAGGTAACAGAATCTTTTTCTTTTCCAAGATTTTCCGCTCTTGAGATCGTCCTCAACAAATCATGCCCCGAAATGTGCCCGATCAACTTTTTGGAGCAGCGAAGAAGAAATAAGGCCCTCATTTTTTTGTTAAATTGGGTATGTAATTATTGTTGACCTTGTCATTGCTTTAAGCACTTATTCTTGTCTTTCTTTATGTTTGCTAATATGTGATATTTGCTCAAATTGATTGTTTCATGGTTGCTAACCAATGTATCGATTGTAAATATTGAATATTTTGGTATTTTCCCCATAAGTGAATAAAGTGTTCTTCGAGAGTTTTATGAAATCGAGTGGATGTTTTGGTACCATTTGTGATATCTTAAGAAAAATTAATGAATTTCTCTAGGAATTTTTGTAGTCGGTAGCAAGTGTTGAAAGTTTGATGGTTCTTCCCATGTCATTATGGAATTTTTTTAGACGAATGTCTACAAAAGAACGGCTCTCGTTACGAAGTGCTGCGAGGAATGTGATTGAAGGCCCGAGACGCCTCACTTCAAAGCCGACACGAGATGAGGAAAGTGGACCGTCAACGTCAACTTTTAACGATGCTCCTTGTTTTGAGGTATTTTATGATTTTACTGGGTGCTATAGAGATTCATACTGTTTTGAGGTAGATGAAGTAGAAATTTTGTAGAAATTGTCAAAAGTTGGTCGCCTAATTACTTTGATATTTTAGACTTTTGCCTCCCATTTGAGCGAGAGCCAAGCTTTGGTGAAGTTCGAGGAAGATGTACGAGTGGGCGATTTACTTCTCGTCAAAGTCAAGAGGTCCATTTTCTGCTAAGCTTCAAGCCAATTTTTACCAAGATTCGACGCGGCTGGTGCTTATGTAAGACCACTTTGTGCTTTAAATCGAGTTAAACGCGATTTGGAGTGGTTAGACATGCAAGTGAGTTTTCAGAAATTTTTGAAGGCTTGAAGAGTTTCGTTGCTATCGATTAGAATTGTCTGAGTTACTTCATGCGAATTATAATTGCAGCGTAATTATTCTTTAGCTATTGGCACCACTGTCTCCAATGCAACGTCGATTCCATGTTGGGGAAAAGTTGATCGTCGACGTAGTAAGCGTCAACCCAATTCGAATAACCATCTTTGATGTAGGTATTTATGCTTTATGTTAGCAATATAAAACAAATCATATTGCTCAAAAATTTCAATTTTAATTTGAACTCTTTTCAATATATTTTTGTTGAGGCACCCACAGCTGAATGTATTCCACCACCATATTTCAGGTAATCGAAAACATTTAAGAAATTGTAATTGATGGTTTAGCGCTTCACGCGAAGTCGAGGGGACTTCATTTTGGAAATGGGTTAGCCGATTGTCACGAGTTGAGAATCCGTACTTGGAAGAGCTTCTTCAAATGCCCATACGTTCTTCACATACTTTTCTCGAACTAGAAGGGATTGAAGAGGTAACCGATTTACGTCTACTTGCCTATTTAATAGTTTGTTTTAGGATCAAGTTGAAACGGCCACAATTTTACGAAAACGTCAAAATAGAACGATGGCCCTTGAAATGGTGGCAAAGGGGGTACAAGGTTAGAAGTTCCATATTTCCTGTTTTACTCTTGTTTAAGCTTTAAAAGACGGATTTGGTCTCACGGGTGCTGTTCCTCTTTTCAATAAAGCTCTGGATTGTCACGCGGAATGTGTGGAAGCATTTGTTGCTAGAGGAGCAGCGTAAGGAATCCAATCTTTTGAGGAAACTAAAATATCTTTCAGCTATGCCAACGCGGAAAAACTTGAAGAGGCTGTTGAAGATCTTGAGAAAGCATTGAATTTGAACAAAAACGCCAAGAATGCTTCGACTTATCTATACGAGATTTTGCTGAAATTAGCTAACAGGTTTCATATTTTTTGCTGCTTTCTTAAAACTTTAATTCAGATTAAAAGTCGAAGGTTTACAAGATGAAGCAGTGGCGAAGCTGACTCGATGTATTGATCTGAATTCGGAGGACAAAAGAGCACACTCTATGCTCGAATCGTTGGGAGTCAAAACTTGGAGGTACTAGTTTTGACAGCGCAACTTAATTTACAAAAGAAAGCGTTTAGTAATCGAGATGATAGAGATTCTAGTGTGGAAATTGTTATTGGGGAGAATACGCATGCTTCAAATGGGAAAAACAAGGTAAAATTTGCACTCCGGCTTTTTAAGCAAACTTTATTATTTCAGAGAACTCTTTCACGAGATGAAGAACCCGATCTTCAGAAGCGAAGAAAAAATGAATTGATGAAAGAAGAAGAGAAACGAGCAAATCGAGAAAAATTACTAGAATTTGAGCGTCTCATTGCTGCGATGAAAGGACAATAGTTAAAATTAAAAATTTTTTTATTATATTCGCTTTAGAATTAATAAATTTGCCTCATATTTTGAGTTTATGAATAAATATTTGTAAAATCTTGTGGTTTGAAGTTTTCATGAAATAAAACCGAAAGTTTCTTTTGAATTGCTATTGGTAGTTTTTAAGTTTTAATGTGGAACTTTAGCTAATGGAACAGCCACAGTCAAGGCTGCAAAAGAAGAGAGAGCGGAAAAGAGCGGAGGCACAACGTTTGCAAGAGGTAAATTTGAAAATAATGATTTTGCGAACTTTCAAAATAATTCACATTTTTTTAGGAACAACGGCATGATCGAGAAATGAAAGCAGACAAAGCGAGTGAAGCCTTTTGGAAAGCTTTTGAAGACGAGGAGAAACGACGAAATTTGCGAGCAATCGTTCTGCCAAAACTTTTCAGGTAAAATTTGCTTATGATGCCGACTAATTTCTATCGAAAGCCTCTGATTCTTGTTGTTGCCTGGATTGATGCTGCCATTAAGGTTTGCTCTTTAGTTCTCTGAATTTTAAAGTTTTCAAATCTTTTTAAGTTCTGTTTTAAGATCAGATTTTAAGATTCATTTATTTTGCTGATCTTTGTTGATGCTGTGCTGATTTTGCTGTGCTGATATTTGCTAAATCTGCCACTTAATTCCACTTTCATTAATTTCCCTGCTTTATTTGCAAATTTTAGACCAATCGACACCCGACAACAAATTTCTGCCGAACAGTTGGACACATCGATTCGAATAGGAGGATTTATAAAGAAAAATGAATAAATAATCTACTACTATTTTCTATTTTTTTTTAATCAGTTCTACTCGTTTATGACGGAAGATTTTCTCAAATTTCGCAATTTTCGCAATTTTAAACTGTTTGGCATTTCTGTACTTATAGTTTTTTTAGATGACTGACGTGAAACTTCCATTCGGCCGATGTTTGTGCATTCACTCGCATCTACAATTTGTCGATGTCGCTTTACAGGTACCGATAATGTTATTCTGATTTTTATTTTTACACGTATAAGGTGTAGTATTTTTGCATGATCTCTGGAAAATCAAATTTTTTCAATTTTAAATACCATTTTTAGTCTCTTCTGCTGCATCACGGCGTGTTACCTGTTCCATTGGAGACGATCACCGAGACGCCTTCATCGAGTCTTCAGAAAACGATTAGAGGAATTGATGCGGTAAGTCCGGCGGTTTTCCATTTCAACTTTCAATCTAGATAGTTGAAAAAAACAAAGTGGAATTTTTGACTTTTTTTATGTACAAAGCTTTAAGATATCTTTTGAGATAAAATTATGATGTAACTTCTGATGATGTAGCCAAAACTTTCGGACTTGTTGATGATTTTGACATTTTTATGAACTTTTTTTGCAGAAAGAGTTTAAGAACAAATTTTTTTGAAGCAACAGTTTACCTCGAGTAGTTTGTTATTCTTTGGCGGTTATTGTTTTCAAATGTTTAGGTCCGAACAGAGCTGAAAGAAGTGTTTCGCTCGGCGAGAAGGCGCAATGTTCAAGCGGTTCGTGTTCACATTGGATCAACTCCGCACAGACCATCTTACGTTTATGGTACGTTTTTAAAAGTTGGACTTATCAGTTTTGCTATTGTAGAACCCAAATACCTACTACTTTATTTATTTTTAAGAGCTACCGGTCTCAATTTGTGACGCTGACGATTCGACAATGAGCGATTGTGGGACTTGTTGTCAAGTAAATATTTGAAGGTTTATTTTTTAAGATGATTTAATTTAAGGAACTAACCAATGCCGAAAAGAGGACCCTAAATCGACACTTCTTCACAACATTTCCGGTGCTCGGCGAAAAAGTTTCGATTCTTTTTCGACGTTTCAATCGAGGGTTTTAGGCGAAACCACACGATCGAGCATTTCTCTTCATACAAACGACATCAAATGTGATCAGCGAGAACTTGGAAGAGACGTGGGTGACTTTTGACAAAAAGTTTTTGAATTCTCGAAAATTCTAATTTTTAACCTGAAAACGAAGAATTTCTTTTCAGCGAGCTCGACGTTGAAAGCCTCGATTCGAAGACGAAACGAATTCATCTTAAACACGAGGGATGCCAAAAACAAAGTGAGAATCGAAGTGAAGAATCGACGAAAAATGGATGGATACGTGTTGTTCCATTTATTGTTTCGTCTAAAGATTGAATCCTTACTATTGTGATTTGCCCGTTTCAATATCCAGACTCTTAATTCGATTATTTTTGTTACCCCAACTCTGTTGTTTTAATTTTCAACTTATTGTTATTGTGATCTCGAATGAAGAAACCTCAAAGGGGTCGATAAATTACACCCGCATCAAGTAACAACCAAACGTCAGTGACTGAATCCACCTATTCCGGAACAATGCTCACAAGATTGCCAATTTACTCGTACATTTAATCATTTTGTTATCTTGTGATCGTTTCTTGCTACAAGATTTATGCAAAGTATGCAGACGGAAAGTTAAATATAACGAAGGAAATAAACAAAGTGAGATCAGAGGTAACAAAAATTAGAACTTGTCGAAGGCTTCAATTAGTCGATCCTCCCCCGAAGGCCTTCAATTCCTTTGTGTAGCGTTCCTTGTCAGCCTTGGCTTTCTCCTCCCATTCGGACTTGTCCTCGAGTTTTTTCCATTCAGCACCGGCTGCCTAGAATGAAACTACCTATACTAACTGGACGAATCACAAAGCTTACCTTAAGAACCTTATTAGGTTTGACGGTTTCGGCGAGACGGGAGCGATTTTCGCCAAGCCTGATACAAGATAAACTATACGAAACCAGTGAAGACAAACATTACCAGATAAAGTAAGCCGTGAGGTTTCGCTTGGGAGCACCGCCACCATTCTTCTGTGAGACCCTTGGCACTTCTTGCGAGTCACTTTCTTTAGTTGATCGAGCCATTTGTTCTCTGAACAAAAATATCTAATAACTTTTTCCCAAGCTTTGCTCGGAGCACATCCATAAAATCGGCACAATTAGCTATCGTTACACAAAAGTTACAATAATTAAGTGTTGAAAACACCACTAACTTCATCCAAAACTCGCGAAACAATTTATTGAACAGGGGGTTTAAATTAAATTGGAAAGTGATCAAAAACAGAGGAATTCTTTAAAGTAAGAGCCAAATGGGCAAATCAACGTAATGCAAGGGAACAAATAAGCAATAATAATAGCAACAGTAATAGCAATGATAGCAATAACAAGTCGAAGCCGAGGATTTATTTTGAGGCCTTGTGAACTTCCATTTCCTTCGAATATCGCTCTTTGTCAGCGCTGGCTTGTTTCTCCCACTTTGAACGATCTTTGACATTTTTCCATTCAGCTCCGGCAGCCTAAACAAAACGCTAAAATTTTATCCAAAATCTTAATTATTCGTTTTTATTTCTCATTCACACAGTTTGCAATAATTCTACTAGTCAAGATAGGATCTTGCGTGTAAAGACTCGCAGCCATTCGATAGTACCATAAACCTTCAGCCATGTCAAAATTAACAGTCAATTTTAATGCTCTTAACTAATCTAATCAAAAAAAGTTCTAAAGATAAAGTGGCAATTCAAAAACAGTCATACCTTAGCCACAGCAGTAACGGACATTCCAGGCTTGGTGAGGCGAGGGCGGTTTTCGGCAAGCCAAAGCATGTATGCAGAGAGGGCTCGCTTGGGCGCCTTCTCCTCCTTCTTCGTCGGCTTGATGATCGGTGTTCCCGCGTACATGCGGGCTGTTTGTTTCTGCCTTGCAGGTGCCATCTGAAAAAAGGTAATGAATTCAAGAGAGCAGATTCAAAAAGAGAAATAGTTGAAAGGGCTGCGTTATCTAATTGGGTTAATCGATAGTCAATTGATGCTAATTGATTGAATGCACTCAGACTTAAATGAAAATAAACGTTCTTAAAGCAGATAAAAGTTGGGTTCAGATCCGCAAACATGGGGCTGGGGCAATTGCGACGTTTTTTGCGCAACTTTTTCCGAGTTTTAAAAAAGCTCCCTAAAACTAAATATAGAACACATTGTGAACATTTGGAGTGGCTACTTTGCGCAACTCTCCATAACTTTCTTTTAAGTGAGCCAATCTTTACGATTTTGATTTCATTTGGTATATCTCAACTTAAACAAAGCTCCTTAAAACGAAATATTGAACGTTTCGTGTTTAAAAAGTTGATTTTCTGGGTAGTTTGAGGTATGTTTGTTAGGAGATCCCCCTTGCGCATTTATCAGATTGCTTCTAAACATTTTGAAATGTCGATATTCGGATTCTACGATATTCTACGATATTCTACGACCCCTTCTAAGTAAGCTAATCTTTATGATTTTGATGTCATTTTGTAGAGCTCAACAAGTGTAACAAAATGACAAGGTTTTCGGTGTAGTTTGGGGTTGTAGAATCCGAATATCGACATTTCAAAACGATTAGAAGCAATCTGGTAAATGCGCAAGGGGATCTCCTAACAAACATACCCCAAACTACACAGAAAATCAACTTTTTAAACACAAAAAGGTTCAATAATTCGTTTTAAGGAGCTTTTTTTTAAGTTGAGATGTACAAAATGAAGTCAAAATCGTAAAGCTTGGCTCGCTTAGAAGTTTATTAGAAGAGAGTTGCGCAAAAAAGTTGGCGGAAAGTAGAAATATGCTAGAAAAATTACCCGCCAAAGCGCTTTCGAAATAAAGATATTCAATCGAAAAATTGAAATGTTTAGGCTTTGTAAGGGACCTGAATCACTTAATTAATTGAATATCCTTTAGTTAAAAGTATAAAGTATGGTATAAAAGTCTGATTCAATCTTCACAACTGGGTGTGGCTACTATGCGTCAAATTTTTGGCGCAACTGGGTCATTTGCGCAACTACCGTAAATACTGTAATAGTACCCCACCCCTCTCGTACAGTCGCGTAGTCGCTAAAGTTTTTTAGTATTTATGAATACAAAGTGGGCTCTATCACAAAAAACGATCTTTAGGGGCAAGACAAGCGAATAAGTGATATTCAAAATCAAAGCATCGAATAGGATTTCACAGAAAAGAGCTACTTTTCTGTTTTCTGCACATCATACATAAGTAATCGAATTTCTTTAGCTATAACTTTTAGCTAGTATGTTTGTTAGGAGATCCCCTTGCGCATTTACTCGAAATTTTAGCTATAACTTTAACATTTTATGGCAAAAAAATCCTATAGAAAACGCATTCTCGCGCGGATGTGCCCCCTTTTTAATTGTAACGAGGGCATCGCCCTACAGTAAATACTGTAATAGTACCCCACTCCTCTCGTACAGTGGCGTAGTCGCAAAAGTTTTTTAGTTTTTAGTTTAAAAGTTTTTTTCAACTACTTTCAAAAAATGCGTCTTTAGTATAAAAAAAATAGCCCTGAATTTCAGATATCTTTTGATAACCAAGCGCGCATTGTGGCATAAAAAAGTGGCGGGAAAAACGCGTTCAAAGCTAGACTACGCAACATTGCGCACCGTCATTATGAGGGTGGCGTACTATTACGGTATTTACGGTAGGTTTTTTGCGCAACTCACCATAACTTTCTTCTAAGTGAGCCAATTTTTATGATTTTGGTGTCATTTTGTTACACTTGCTCGCTTCCTATTTCACCTAATCTTTCATTTTAAAGTAAACTGACGCCGATGGAGTCCAGCACTGGTCAAAGGGAGCAAAACGATGATCCGGTTCGTTTTCTCTTAACGTTTTTTTTAAAATTTTATATTCATCTTGTGAATAAACAAAATTTTTGCATGTTACATATTTTCTTTAGACAATTTCAACACCACAAACACCATCTGACAGCGCACAGAGCACAGAGCGGGCATGATGAGGTTGGTTCGGTTTTCAATGTTATTTTTTTCAAAAAGACAACCGTTAAACTTATTGTTTAGACACAGAAATCGATTCGAGATGACGAAACACAAGAGAAGCTGCCAGGGAAAGGCGCAAAGGACAGCCGAGGAAAGCCCGGCTCGAAAGAACTCTTGAAAATGCGTAGAGTGGGTTTTTGATCGTTTAGCAAATGTTGACTAAATTTTAGACGAAACTGAAGAAAGATGTTTCACCGAGTGCCGCCGCTCCTCCAAAAGGCGTCCAAATCAAGGCAAAGCCTGAATTTTTCGAGGAACTTTTGTGGGTAATTAATCTTTGATACCTTGATTCATTTTCACATTCAGAATTTGGCTAAACGAATATGAGATGGTGTTGACAACAGAAAAGGGACTCATCGAATTCGGAGGAATCGAGGACGACAATTACACAAGGCTCTGCTCTCATGTCAAGCTCAAGAATTCGACTCACTATGTGAGTTTGGTTTGATTGTAGGGCATTAGAAATAAAAAAAAATTTTGTGTTTTATTTTTTCTGTTTAGAGTATTCTCTTCAATGTCAGCAAGCCTGGCCCTAGTTACTTTACCGTGAAACCGAGAGTTTGTTTTAGATGCTTGCAACTTTATATTTGACTTTGGTTGGGCGTTATCAAGCCGGACGAAGAGAAGACAATCTATTGTACATTCAGCGCAAAGAACGCTCCCGCGATTCCTCCAGATGCCGCTTTTTCCTACAGGTAAATGTTTGCTGAATAAAAACTTATATATTAGCACGATTTTATGCAAAGACAAATAGCGTGCAACATATGCTGCAATTAATATTCATTTTCATTAACCTTTCTTCAATCTCTTTTTAGCATTTTCCAATTGCCGGTGAGCAAAGGTCGAGTGAATTGGCTTCTTAAAGTGCCAAACGGAAACGATTCGCGACTTCGATGGGTAAGTTGGAACTTTTGTCGTTTACAAAATAGGACTCAATGTAACGCTACCCAAATTTCACTCATAAATCCCTTGTTCAGTTCTGGAACGAGCAGATCTCCTACCTGAAACCTCAAAAGAAAGGCGCACAGCAGCAATATCTTCTTCGATTGCCTGTGTGTTTTCTCGCTGAAAAAAGCGGGTGAGTTTGAATTTTTAACCAACAAACAATGTTATTTTTGTAGTAACTGTTTGTTTTTAGATGTGATCAACGTCGTCATCGCCATGTGGTTAAACCGATCATTTACGTGGATAATCAAGGTATGTTTTGTAACAAACCGAAAGTTTTTATTGATTTCTCACCTTCAATGTTAGGTTCTTTCAGCAATCGCTGAGCCCGACTATGACACGGATCAACAATCGATGAAAAGCGATCAATTGCCAAGTGCTCAAGGATAAATCGATTGACGATGTAAATAGGTTATTTTTCACTCGCACTTTTAACAGTTAATGATGTTTTTAATGGTAATAAAGATTTTACATGCTTATACTTTATGAAATGAGGCAGGATCGTTACAAAACATTTAATTACAACATTACAAAAGAAACTCAGATAATTGTTTTATTCCCTGTACAAATTCTCCGCTCCTTGTCCACTTCCCTCAAAATTTGGTATTGGTTCCTAGAGCAGCTAATAATTAAGAGTCTCCACGTGTTACCCTTGATTCTTGTTTAGGCTGTGGAGTTGCTTCCCGTGATTGGGTTTCTCCGAGCTTCGTAAAAGATTCCTGCGTCTTTGGCGGAGAATGGCAAGTCTGAAGCAATGTTGTTAGTTAATAAAATCGGAAAACATTAATCATTAGGCAACTTACTGGTGATATAAGTGACGAACAGTCGATTGGCAAAACGGCGGTCCCACTCTGGCTGACGGCCGCGCGACTCACTCCTTTAGAAGTTTTCTAATAAAGTAAAGATTCGAGTGAATTAAATAGCAAACTCACATTCGATCGCTGGATTCGCTCCGAGTCCATTTCCGTGTCGAATTGTGTGTCGTCGGCTCTTTCCTAAGTAATAGCATTAGTTTGAGTCACAAGCGAATCATTAACCTCATTAATCGTCCATTCTCTCGTCTCATCGGGAAGTTGCTTGCAGAAATGTTTGAACGTTTTCTCCTTCGTCTCGCATTCTTTCCATAGAATTTCGGTTTGGGTTGGGTGTTGCTTGTTGGTCAGCTAAACTATGATCATCTACGACGAACACGCATGACTAACCGACTCAAATTCTGCTGGTACAAAGTCCTTCGTTTGAGACAATGATTCTACCTTGATTTGACTGTTGATTCCAATGAAAAACTAAAAAAAAGATTTCTTAAATCTTTCACCAAAAACAAAACCTCTTTTGCAATCTTTTTCTTTTTCGAGAAGATCAGCTGGTTAAGTAGATCCGTGGGAGAAAGCCAATAGAAGACCGTCCCCTAAATGAAATAAATTTCAATGCGCGCCATAAACAAACCTTTTGGAGAAGGAGAGTATTTTGTGAAACGGCCAAGATTTCCCGATTTCGATATATTTCGGCTAAATGAAAAAAGATTAAAAATAGTTTAAATTTGCTCACTTTCACACAACTCCTTCAGTAATTCAATGCCATGAATGATCGGAGCGATATAGTTGTTTTTGTCAACAATCAGACCGCCAACGTAAATCACAAAAATCCTTCTAAATTGATTGCTTCATTTGAGCAAAAGTGCGAAGTTTACTTGATGATTTCCCCTTTTCGACATACAATTGTATCCCTTTTTGTCTGGTAGAGTACACTAGAGTTCATCGCCTGAAATTGTCAAATAGAAATCCGAGTAGATTTTTAAACAGCTTTAAAGTTAGTGCAAAATAGAAATCAGCAGCGCTAATCCGTTCATTTACTGTAATCAATGGGAGAATAAGGCAAAATACTCAAAAGTAATCACCTGATGAGCCATACGCAAATCGAATCCCTTTTCTTTAAGTTTTGGATGAGCAGAAAAAAGCATCTAAACATTGATTTTAATTATCTGAACCAGATCACCGCAACCTGTATCAGGTTCAGCTTTGCTGGCTGTGGAATCTCGCCAGGTCCAATCGGTTCTTTCAGCCAAGCGAGCACCGATTGATCCTCGTGTGGTTTAGCGCGTCGATTCTTTGACCACACACTGTCCGAACCATCCTAAAAGAAAAAAAAAATGAAAGAATAATGGTCGAAAGTATTCCATTTACCAGTTAGTTTAAAATAAAACGTCCCTGTATTTCTCCAAAGACTTCCTCCATCAAATCCTCGAGACTCACGTAGCCAAGCAATTGTGACGGTCCATCGCATCTAAATTTTAAAACTAGGATCTACTCGCCAAAGTTTAAAAGTTTAAAAAGCTTCTAGCGTCATAAAAGTTTAAAAAATTTACCTAACAACAGTATACATGTGATTCTGTGTCCTTAACATTTCGATCAACACGACAATCACCGGTGTGTCCGCCAAAACGACTCGGATCTAAAATTTTTGTTCTTTCGATACGTTTCCAAAGACGCACCTCTGGTTTCTGGTCGAATCCACTTAGATATTTCCCAATTGTCAGCGTTGGGCTCAATGGTACTGTTAGCAAATCCTGAAGTAATTGATAAATTCACAAAAAACCTAAAAACCAACTCACTCTTGTATTGAGGATATATCTCATCAAATTGTTCGTCTCAAAGATCGGCACTCTCGTATAACCCTTCTCGGCAATCACAAAAAGCAACTAAATCATGAAAAGTTATGTATCTTTATAACTTTTCATGATTTAGTTGCTTTTTGTGAACCAAAGGAAACCTTTTCATCAAGAATATCCTTGTCAGTGAGTCGAAAAATGTCCTCAACATGCGTGTGTACTTGACTGACAACCGTTTTCTGCAAGTTCTGGATCCGTTTGAGAATTTCTAAAAGAAAACAAATGGAGAACTGGAGGAGAACAATCTGGAGAACAATCTGGAGGAGTGTCAAAGTCTTCGAAACCTTCTTCCGTAGACGATCGAATGTTTTGGCTCACTAATTCTATCGCTTCAACTTTTGTGTACTTGGCCATTTCTCTAGAACAACTTTATTTTATTGAACACGTGTAAAGCTAACCGCCCAAGGAAACAATTGATAAGTCGAGCAACTGGATAACAAACAGGAGACAACGCGAACAGGCAAAACCACGTGAAATATCGAGTCATCCATGAAATTATCAAGCCACGGCGATGACAAATAACCTAAATTACAAGTTGAGCAACTCAAAAAGCAAATGCTACTCACCTGTGGTGTTAACTCTCCAAAAGCGACGATAAAAACTGCGGGAATAAAAATTTCCGCTATTTGTTTCCCCACACCCCATGAGTCCTTTAAAAAAATAGGTATTCAGTTAAAAATCCTTCTTCATTTACCGGAAAAGCCTTCTCAGAGAGAATCGTGAGCACAGTGTTAACAAAAACGTTCAAAGTGGCATAGGTGCAAATGATCCAATTTCCGTACTTTCGCAGCTTGATCATCTCTTTGGCGCGTTTCTAAAGCAAAATTTTAAAAAGTAACTTAAGCAACTTAAGTTGCTTAAGTTAGGTACTTAAGCAAAGTAGCAAGTTCAAAAAGATCTATAAACTATGTAAATCATTAAATCAATAACACTCACACTTTCTTTCTTGTTCCCGTGTCGAGCGATCAACTCTAAATGTTTCACGGAAAGGCAAATGAGCGCAAAGTTTAAGCCGGAAAACGTAGCTAAACACTGAATCAGAAAAAAAACATCAACATCAACATCAACATCAATCAACACCAATCAACATCAACATCAATCAACATCAAAGCATTCATTGCAAAAGCTCACCAGACAACATAATGAGCAACACACAGCCAGCCATCATTGCAAAACGTTGCCAAATGTCGTAGGTTTCCTTCTGGACGATAAACGATACCCGGCCCTAAATATGGGTGTATGAAAGCTTGAAATAATTTACCGTTTCAGAAAGGATCGATGAAAAGTGAACACCATTTGGATGGCAAATGTTGTAGACGACTTTCTTGTTTGCGCTTGAGAAATTCGCCTTAATGATTTTAAAACAAACGAAACAAACGTTAAAACGTTCAAATAAACTGTATAAAAACAACAAATTGAAACAAACAATAAACTGTATAAAAACAACAACAACCAAAAAAACCTCAATGATGACGCTTTCCTTGAAAAAATTGACGACCCTGATCGGAATCTCTTTGTCACGATCTTTGTCACACTCGATCGCAAAGTAAAACCGTGATGGATTCAAGTTCTTTCCATAAATCGCAACTCTAAACTCAAAATTATAGAATTCCAATCAATAGGTAAACAAAATTTACTCATTTTCTTTCAAAAAAATGAACAAAACCAAAAATGAACTTACTTGGCGACATCTTGTGCCACATTAATTGTCGGATGTCGAGGATCGTCACCATCAGATGTCTTTTTCACGCCGAATAACGATTGTAAACTCAAATGAAATTGATTGAACAATAAAGAACTGAATGGACAAACTTGACTGAGTAAAAGAAACAGAAAATAAAGTGAATCAAGATTAGAAAAGACCGCATTTAAAGGTTAAGAGAGATGAAATGACAATGAAGCTTTTTGAGACGTTAGAGAGAACGGGTTTTAAATGCTAATTTAATGTAGGGCACTCGATTCGGATTCAAACCGAAGAGAAAAGCTTCATACGACTCTTTATAGACTTTAGAACATGCTTTATTGGCGAAATTTTAAGACCAAATACAGCATGTTCAATTATTCGCTAACTTTCAATATAAAGTAAGGCCAGTAGAGTGTGCTCCTTTCAAATAATGGTTTTCTATTAACCCGCCCTTTACACGCGAAATTTTAAGATATTCAGTTAACAACACGCCGGCGATGCCCTCGTTACAATTAAAAAAGGGGGGGCACATCCGCGCGAGAATGCGTTTTCTATAGGATTTTTACGTTTGAATAGCCATTTAACGCAGAAAATGTGCTGAATTCAATGGTGAAAGAATTATCAAAAGCCGTCTTGTAGATTTTTTTGATAATTCTTTCACCATTGAATTCAGCACATTTTTCTGCGTCATATGTATGATGTGCAGAAAACAGAAAAGTAGCTCTTTTCTGTGAAATCCTATTCGATGCTTTGATTTTGAATATCACTTATTCGCTTGTCTTGCCCCTAAATCTTGTCATCGCCGTGGCTTGATAATTTCATGGATGACTCGATATTTCACGTGGTTTTGCCTGTTCGCGTTGTCTCCTGTTTGTTATCCAGTTGCTCGACTTATCAATTGTTTCCTTGGGCGGTTAGCTTTACACGTGTTCAATAAAATAAAGTTGTTCTAGAGAAATGGCCAAGTACACAAAAGTTGAAGCGATAGAATTAGTGAGCCAAAACATTCGATCGTCTACGGAAGAAGGTTTCGAAGACTTTGACACTCCTCCAGATTGTTCTCCAGATTGTTCTCCTCCAGTTCTCCATTTGTTTTCTTTTAGAAATTCTCAAACGGATCCAGAACTTGCAGAAAACGGTTGTCAGTCAAGTACACACGCATGTTGAGGACATTTTTCGACTCACTGACAAGGATATTCTTGATGAAAAGGTTTCCTTTGGTTCACAAAAAGCAACTAAATCATGAAAAGTTATAAAGATACATAACTTTTCATGATTTAGTTGCTTTTTGTGATTGCCGAGAAGGGTTATACGAGAGTGCCGATCTTTGAGACGAACAATTTGATGAGATATATCCTCAATACAAGAGTGAGTTGGTTTTTAGGTTTTTTGTGAATTTATCAATTACTTCAGGATTTGCTAACAGTACCATTGAGCCCAACGCTGACAATTGGGAAATATCTAAGTGGATTCGACCAGAAACCAGAGGTGCGTCTTTGGAAACGTATCGAAAGAACAAAAATTTTAGATCCGAGTCGTTTTGGCGGACACACCGGTGATTGTCGTGTTGATCGAAATGTTAAGGACACAGAATCACATGTATACTGTTGTTAGGTAAATTTTTTAAACTTTTATGACGCTAGAAGCTTTTTAAACTTTTAAACTTTGGCGAGTAGATCCTAGTTTTAAAATTTAGATGCGATGGACCGTCACAATTGCTTGGCTACGTGAGTCTCGAGGATTTGATGGAGGAAGTCTTTGGAGAAATACAGGGACGTTTTATTTTAAACTAACTGGCAAATGGAATACTTTCGACCATTATTCTTTCATTTTTTTTTCTTTTAGGATGGTTCGGACAGTGTGTGGTCAAAGAATCGACGCGCTAAACCACACGAGGATCAATCGGTGCTCGCTTGGCTGAAAGAACCGATTGGACCTGGCGAGATTCCACAGCCAGCAAAGCTGAACCTGATACAGGTTGCGGTGATCTGGTTCAGATAATTAAAATCAATGTTTAGATGCTTTTTTCTGCTCATCCAAAACTTAAAGAAAAGGGATTCGATTTGCGTATGGCTCATCAGGTGATTACTTTTGAGTATTTTGCCTTACTCTCCCATTGGTTACAATAAATGAACGGATTAGCGCTGCCGATTTCTATTTTGCACTAACTTTAAAGCTGTTTAAAAATCTACTCGGATTTCTATTTGACAATTTCAGGCGATGAACTCTAGTGTACTCTACCAGACAAAAAGGGATACAATTGTATGTCGAAAAGGGGAAATCATCAAGTAAACTTCGCACTTTTGCTCAAATCAAGCAATCAATTTAGAAGGATTTTTGTGATTTACGTTGGCGGTCTGATTGTTGACAAAAACAACTATATCGCTCCGATCATTCATGGCATTGAATTACTGAAGGAGTTGTGTGAAAGTGAGCAAATTTAAACTATTTTCAATCTTTTTTCATTTAGCCGAAATATATCGAAATCGGGAAATCTTGGCCGTTTCACAAAATACTCTCCTTCTCCAAAAGGTTTGTTTATGGCGCGCATTGAAATTTATTTCATTTAGGGGACGGTCTTCTATTGGCTTTCTCCCACGGATCTACTTAACCAGCTGATCTTCTCGAAAAAGAAAAAGATTGCAAAAGAGGTTTTGTTTTTGGTGAAAGATTTAAAAAATCTTTTTTTTTAGTTTTTCATTGGAATCAACAGTCAAATCAAGGTAGAATCATTGTCTCAAACGAAGGACTTTGTACCAGCAGAATTTGAGTCGGTTAGTCATGCGTGTTCGTCGTAGATGATCATAGTTTAGCTGACCAACAAGCAACACCCAACCCAAACCGAAATTCTATGGAAAGAATGCGAGACGAAGGAGAAAACGTTCAAACATTTCTGCAAGCAACTTCCCGATGAGACGAGAGAATGGACGATTAATGAGGTTAATGATTCGCTTGTGACTCAAACTAATGCTATTACTTAGGAAAGAGCCGACGACACACAATTCGACACGGAAATGGACTCGGAGCGAATCCAGCGATCGAATGTGAGTTTGCTATTTAATTCACTCGAGCTTTACTTTATTAGAAAACTTCTAAAGGAGTGAGTCGCGCGGCCGTCAGCCAGAGTGGGACCGCCGTTTTGCCAATCGACTGTTCGTCACTTCTATCACCAGTAAGTTGCCTAATGATTAATGTTTTCCGATTTTATTAACTAACAACATTGCTTCAGACTTGCCATTCTCCGCCAAAGACGCAGGAATCTTTTACGCAGCTCGGAGAAACCCAATCACGAGAAGCAACTCCACAGCCTAAACAAGAATCAAGGGTAACACGTGGAGACTCTTAATTATTAGCTGCTCTAGGAACCAATACCAAATTTTGAGGGAAGTGGACAAGGAGCGGAGAATTTGTACAGGGAATAAAACAATTATCTGAGTTTCTTTTGTAATGTTGTAATTAAATGTTTTGTAACGATCCTGCCTCATTTCATAAAGTATAAGCATGTAAAATCTTTATTACCATTAAAAACATCATTAACTGTTAAAAGTGCGAGTGAAAAATAACCTATTTACATCGTCAATCGATTTATCCTTGAGCACTTGGCAATTGATCGCTTTTCATCGATTGTTGATCCGTGTCATAGTCGGGCTCAGCGATTGCTGAAAGAACCTAACATTGAAGGTGAGAAATCAATAAAAACTTTCGGTTTGTTACAAAACATACCTTGATTATCCACGTAAATGATCGGTTTAACCACATGGCGATGACGACGTTGATCACATCTAAAAACAAACAGTTACTACAAAAATAACATTGTTTGTTGGTTAAAAATTCAAACTCACCCGTTTTTTTCAGCGACAAAACACACAGGCAATCGAAGAAGATATTGCTGCTGTGCGCCTTTCTTTTGAGGTTTCAGGTAGGAGATCTGCTCGTTCCAGAACTGAACAAGGGGTTTATGAGTGAAATTTTGATAGCGTTACATTGAGACCTATTTTGTAAACGACAAAAATTCCAACTTACCCTTCGAAGTCGCGAATCGTTTCCGTTTGGCGCTTCAAGAAGCCAATTCACTCGACCTTTGCTCACCGGCAATTGGAAGATGCTAAAAAGAGATTGAAGAAAGGTTAATGAACATGAATAATTACTTGCAGCATATGTTGCACGCTATTTGTCTTTGCATCAAATCGTGCTAATATATAAGTTTTTATTCAGCAAACATTTACCTGTAGGAAAAAGCGGCATCTGGAGGAATCGCGGGAGCGTTCTTTGCGCTGAATGTACAATAGATTGTCTTCTCTTCGCCCGGCTTGATAACGCCCAACCAAAGTCAAATATAAAGTTGCAAGCATCTAAAACAAACTCTCGGTTTCACGGTAAAGTAACTAGGGCCAGGCTTGCTGACATTGAAGAGAATACTCTAAGCAGAAAAAATAAAACACAAAATTTTTTTTATTTCTAATGCCCTACAATCAAACCAAACTCACATAGTGAGTCGAATTCTTGAGCTTGACATGAGAGCAGAGCCTTGTGTAATTGTCGTCCTCGATTCCTCCGAATTCGATGAGTCCCTTTTCTGTTGTCAACACCATCTCATATTCGTTTACCCAAGTTCTGAATGTGAAAATGAATCAAGGTATCAAAGATTAATTACCCACAAAAGTTCCTCGAAAAATTCAGGCTTTGCCTTGATTTGGACGCCTTTTGGAGGAGCGGCGGCACTCGGTGAAACATCTTTCTTCAGTTTCGTCTAAAATTTAGTCAACATTTGCTAAACGATCAAAAACCCACTCTACGCATTTTCAAGAGTTCTTTCGAGCCGGGCTTTCCTCGGCTGTCCTTTGCGCCTTTCCCTGGCAGCTTCTCTTGTGTTTCGTCATCTCGAATCGATTTCTGTGTCTAAACAATAAGTTTAACGGTTGTCTTTTTGAAAAAAATAACATTGAAAACCGAACCAACCTCATCATGCCCGCTCTGTGCTCTGTGCGCTGTCAGATGGTGTTTGTGGTGTTGAAATTGTCTAAAGAAAATATGTAACATGCAAAAATTTTGTTTATTCACAAGATGAATATAAAATTTTAAAAAAAAGGTTAAGAGAAAACGAACCGGATCATCGTTTTGCTCCCTTTGACCAGTGCTGGACTCCATCGGCGTCAGTTTACTTTAAAATGAAAGATTAGGTGAAATAGGAAACGAGCAAGTGTAACAAAATGACACCAAAATCATAAAAATTGGCTCACTTAGAAGAAAGTTATGGTGAGTTGCGCAAAAAACCTACCGTAAATACCGTAATAGTACGCCACCCTCATAATGACGGTGCGCAATGTTGCGTAGTCTAGCTTTGAACGCGTTTTTCCCGCCACTTTTTTATGCCACAATGCGCGCTTGGTTATCAAAAGATATCTGAAATTCAGGGCTATTTTTTTTATACTAAAGACGCATTTTTTGAAAGTAGTTGAAAAAAACTTTTAAACTAAAAACTAAAAAACTTTTGCGACTACGCCGACTGTACGAGAGGAGTGGGGTACTATTACAGTATTTACTGTAGGGCGATGCCCTCGTTACAATTAAAAAGGGGGCACATCCGCGCGAGAATGCGTTTTCTATAGGATTTTTTTTGCCATAAAATGTTAAAGTTATAGCTAAAATTTCGAGTAAATGCGCAAGGGGATCTCCTAACAAACATACTAGCTAAAAGTTATAGCTAAAGAAATTCGATTACTTATGTATGATGTGCAGAAAACAGAAAAGTAGCTCTTTTCTGTGAAATCCTATTCGATGCTTTGATTTTGAATATCACTTATTCGCTTGTCTTGCCCCTAAAGATCGTTTTTTGTGATAGAGCCCACTTTGTATTCATAAATACTAAAAAACTTTAGCGACTACGCGACTGTACGAGAGGGGTGGGGTACTATTACAGTATTTACGGTAGTTGCGCAAATGACCCAGTTGCGCCAAAAATTTGGCGCATAGTAGCCACACCCAGTTGTGAAGATTGAATCAGACTTTTATACCATACTTTATACTTTTAACTAAAGGATATTCAATTAATTAAGTGATTCAGGTCCCTTACAAAGCCTAAACATTTCAATTTTTCGATTGAATATCTTTATTTCGAACGCGCTTTGGCGGGTAATTTTTCTAGCATATTTCTACTTTCCGCCAACTTTTTTGCGCAACTCTCTTCTAATAAACTTCTAAGCGAGCCAATCTTTACGATTTTGACTTCATTTTGTACATCTCAACTTAAAAAAAGCTCCTTAAAACGAATTATTGAACGTTTTGTGTTTAAAAAGTTGATTTTCTGTGTAGTTTGGGGTATGTTTGTTAGGAGATCCCCTTGCGCATTTACCAGATTGCTTCTAATCGTTTTGAAATGTCGATATTCGGATTCTACAACCCCAAACTACAGCCACTCCAAATGTTCACAATGTGTTCTATATTTAGTTTTAGGGAGCTTTTTTAAAACTCGGAAAAAGTTGCGCAAAAAACGTCGCAATTGCCCCAGCCCCATGTTTGCGGATCTGAACCCAACTTTTATCTGCTTTAAGAACGTTTATTTTCATTTATGTCTGAGTGCATTCAATCAATTAGCATCAATTGACTATCGATTAACCCAATTAGATAACGCAGCCCTTTCAACTATTTCTCTTTTGAATCTGCTCTCTTGAGTTCATTACCTTTTTTCAGATGGCACCTGCAAGGCAGAAACAAACAGCCCGCATGTACGCGGGAACACCGATCATCAAGCCGACGAAGAAGGAGGAGAAGGCGCCCAAGCGAGCCCTCTCTGCATACATGCTTTGGCTTGCCGAAAACCGCCCTCGCCTCACCAAGCCTGGAATGTCCGTTACTGCTGTGGCTAAGGTATGACTGTTTTTGAATTGCCACTTTATCTTTAGAACTTTTTTTGATTAGATTAGTTAAGAGCATTAAAATTGACTGTTAATTTTGACATGGCTGAAGGTTTATGGTACCATCGAATGGCTGCGAGTCTTTACACGCAAGATCCTATCTTGACTAGTAGAATTATTGCAAGCTGTGTGAATGAGAAATAAAAACAAATAATTAAGATTTTGGATAAAATTTTAGCGTTTTGTTTAGGCTGCCGGAGCTGAATGGAAAAATGTCAAAGATCGTTCAAAGTGGGAGAAACAAGCCAGCGCTGACAAAGAGCGATATTCGAAGGAAATGGAAGTTCACAAGGCCTCAAAATAAATCCTCGGCTTCGACTTGTTATTGCTATCATTGCTATTACTGTTGCTATTATTATTGCATATTTGTGCCCTTGCATTACGTTGATTTGCCCATTTGGCTCTTACTTTAAAGAATTCCTCTGTTTTTGATCACTTTCCAATTTAATTTAAACCCCCTGTTCAATAAATTGTTTCGCGAGTTTTGGATGAAGTTAGTGGTGTTTTCAACACTTAATTATTGTAACTTTTGTGTAACGATAGCTAATTGTGCCGATTTTATGGATGTGCTCCGAGCAAAGCTTGGGAAAAAGTTATTAGATATTTTTGTTCAGAGAACAAATGGCTCGATCAACTAAAGAAAGTGACTCGCAAGAAGTGCCAAAGGTCTCACAGAAGAATGGTGGCGGTGCTCCCAAGCGAAACCTCACGGCTTACTTTATCTGGTAATGTTTGTCTTCACTGGTTTCGTATAGTTTATCTTGTATCAGGCTTGGCGAAAATCGCGCCCGTCTCGCCGAAACCGTCAAACCTAATAAGGTTCTTAAGGTAAGCTTTGTGATTCGTCCAGTTAGTATAGGTAGTTTCATTCTAGGCAGCCGGTGCTGAATGGAAAAAACTCGAGGACAAGTCCGAATGGGAGGAGAAAGCCAAGGCTGACAAGGAACGCTACACAAAGGAATTGAAGGCCTTCGGGGGGAGGATCGACTAATTGAAGCCTTCGACAAGTTCTAATTTTTGTTACCTCTGATCTCACTTTGTTTATTTCCTTCGTTATATTTAACTTTCCGTCTGCATACTTTGCATAAATTTTGTAGCAAGAAACGATCACAAGATAACAAAATGATTAAATGTACGAGTAAATTGGCAATCTCGTGAGCATTGTTCCGGAATAGGTGGATTCAGTCACTGACGTTTGGTTGTTACTTGATGCGGGTGTAATTTATCGACCCCTTTGAGGTTTCTTCATTCGAGATCACAATAACAATAAGTTGAAAATTAAAACAACAGAGTTGGGGTAACGAAAATAATCGAATTAAGAGTCTGGATATTGAAACGGGCAAATCACAATAGTAAGGATTCAATCTTTAGACGAAACAATAAATGGAACAACACGTATCCATCCATTTTTCGTCGATTCTTCACTTCGATTCTCACTTTGTTGTTGGCATCCCTCGTGTTTAAGATGAATTCGTTTCGTCTTCGAATCAAGGCTTTCAACGTCGAGCTCGCTGAAAAGAAATTCTTCGTTTTCAGGTTAAAAATTAGAATTTTCGAGAATTCAAAAACTTTTTGTCAAAAGTCACCCACGTCTCTTCCAAGTTCTCGCTGATCACATTTGATGTCGTTTGTATGAAGAGAAATGCTCGATCGTGTGGTTTCGCCTAAAACCCTCGATTGAAACGTCGAAAAAGAATCGAAACTTTTTCGCCGAGCACCGGAAATGTTGTGAAGAAGTGTCGATTTAGGGTCCTCTTTTCGGCATTGGTTAGTTCCTTAAATTAAATCATCTTAAAAAATAAACCTTCAAATATTTACTTGACAACAAGTCCCACAATCGCTCATTGTCGAATCGTCAGCGTCACAAATTGAGACCGGTAGCTCTTAAAAATAAATAAAGTACTAGGTATTTGGGTTCTACAATAGCAAAACTGATAAGTCCAACTTTTAAAAACGTACCATAAACGTAAGATGGTCTGTGCGGAGTTGATCCAATGTGAACACGAACCGCTTGAACATTGCGCCTTCTCGCCGAGCGAAACACTTCTTTCAGCTCTGTTCGGACCTAAACATTTGAAAACAATAACCGCCAAAGTATAACAAACTACTCGAGGTAAACTGTTGCTTTAAAAAAAATTTGTTCTTAAACTCTTTCTGCAAAAAAAGTTCATAAAAATGTCAAAATCATCAACAAGTCGCTATCAAAAAGGCCGAAAGTTTTGGCTACATCATAATCAGAAGTTACATCATAATTTTATCTTAAAAGATATCTTAAAGCTTTGTACATACAGCCTCGACCAACAGCCTCGACGTGGCCGTCGAGACTGTTGGTCTGGCTTACTATTCTGTTCCTTAAGCATATCCTTCGGGTATTCTCCATTCAGATGTTCAAATCATTTAGAATCGGATGCATCAAGTATCACAATATACACGACTTCAGCGATCCATTAAAATAGCAAAAGCTACTCATTGGAAATTCGAAAAATTCGTTTTGATAAAATTAACAATTCTCCTCTGGCACCATCTCCTTGGTATTAAATGTATTTCTCTTTAATTCGACATTTTTCTCCAAATCGTTATCCCGAAATTCGTCGAATTCGTCGAATTTGTCGCACTTCCTCGAATCCCTCGAATTCCCCGGTAGCTATTCTCTCGAAGATCAGCAAATTGCTCCAAATCATGATATCGAAACTCAGCAAAATCATCGACATTCCCTCGAAATTCACGGAAAGATTTGATTCCATACCTGAAAATAAAAAAAATTAGTATTTTAATGGATTTTTCTAGATTGCAACCATTTTTGCGCTCAAATATTTTTAGAAGATGAATGACGTTACGCAAATAAGTTGCAATCTAGAGATGCTGGGCAACAAATGAGAAAAAACACGTTACATATTGAAAATACATAATGTCAATGTCAACAACATAGCTGTTTTGTATTTGAAAATCTAAAGGATCGTAGAAGATATCAAGTATAGAAACAACAAGAGATGTAAACAGAAGAAAAAGAAGGAATTAGACATTAGACCATTAGACAATTAGACAAGAAATTAGAAAAAGAAGAAATCTTGGCGAAATGAGATGCCTTTTTTGCGCTCAAATATTTTGAATGAAGAATATGAATGACGTTACGCAAATAATGGCTTTTGTTGGCGAAATGGCTTTTGTTGGCGAAATGGCTTTTGTTGGCGAAATGGCTTTTGTTGGCGAAATGGCTTTTGTTGGCGAAATGGCTTTTGTTGGCGAAATGGCTTTTGTTGGCGAAATGGCTTTTGTTGGCGAAATGGCTTTTGTTGGCGAAATGGCTTTGTTGGGAAATGGCTTTTGTTGGCGAAATGGCTTTGTGGCGAAATGGCTTTTGTTCGAAATGGCTTTGTTGGCGAAATGGCTTTGTTGGCGAAATGGCTTTTGTGGCGAAATGGCTTTTGGCGAAATGGCTTTTGGCGAAATGGCTTTGTTGGCGAATGGCTTTTGTTGGCGAAATGGCTTTTGTTGGCGAAATGGCTTTTGTTGGCGAAATGGCTTTGTTGGCGAAATGGCTTTTGTTGGCGAAATGGCTTTTGTTGGCGAAATGGCTTTTGTTGGCGAAATGGCTTTGTTGGCGAAATGGCTTTGTTGGCGAAATGGCTTTTGTTGGCGAAATGGCTTTTGTTGGCGAAATGGCTTTGTTGGCGAAATGGCTTTTGTTGGCGAAATGGCTTTTGTTGGCGAAATGGCTTTTGTTGGCGAAATGGCTTTTGTTGGCGAAATGTCTTTTGTTGGCGAAATGTCTTTTGTTGGCGAAATGTCTTTTGTTGGCGAAATGTCTTTTGTTGGCGAAATGGCTTTTGTTGGCGAAATGGCTTTTGTTGGCGAAATGGCTTTTGTTGGCGAAATGGCTTTTGTTGGCGAAATGGCTTTGTTGGCGAAATGGCTTTTGTTGGCGAAATGGCTTTTGTTGGCGAAATGGCTTTTGTTGGCGAAATGGCTTTTGTTGGCGAAATGGCTTTTGTTGGCGAAATGGCTTTTGTTGGCGAAATGGCTTTTGTTGGCGAAATGGCTTTTGTTGGCGAAATGTCTTTTGTTGGCGAAATGTCTTTTTGTTGGCGAAATGTCTTTTGTTGGCGAAATGTCTTTTTTGGCGGAGTGTCTTTTTTGGCGAAATGTCTTTTTTGGCGAAATGGCTTTTGTTGGCGAAATGGCTTTTGTTGGCGAAATGGCTTTTGTTGGCGAAATGGCTTTTGTTGGCGAAATGGCTTTGTTGGCGAATGTCTTTTGTTGGCGAAATGTCTTTGTTGGCGAAATGGCTTTTGTTGGCGAAATGGCTTTTGTTGGCGAATGGCTTTTGTTGGCGAAATGGCTTTTGTTGGCGAAATGGCTTTTGTTGGCGAAATGGCTTTTGTTGGCGGAGTGTACTGTAGCTAGGGCACGAGAAAACGTTTCTCTTTAAACTTTTTCTCTTTAAACTTTTTCTACTTCTTACAGTCTTATCTAGTTTCAGTACACCTTTTTAAGCTTTACTGTCCCACACTGTAGCTATAAAAACGATGAATCAAGCAATTGTTCTTGCAAAATACTAATTTGTGCAATTTTTATCGGTACTTTTGTATTTCTATTTCTCCTTTTTCTATTTTTCTATTTTTCTAGACTTTTCTTTCTTTTCTGCATTTTTTTCAAAAAAACGAAATTTTTCAAAATCTTTATCAAGCCGGAAAAGGGTAAAAAGGGTAAAAATGAATAAATAATAAATTTTTAGGGTTTATTTTAAAGTGTTGGTGGCACCCATCCACCGAATCCTTCTTCCAAATCTTTCGCACATGCGATTAGCGTTCGATCACTTCCTGGAGCTCCAACCACCTGCAAATTGCATTCAACTTGTATATCAAGTTGTCGAAAAGCTTAATGGATTAAGTTTTATGGACTAAGCTTTAGAGCTTAGCTTAATAGATTAAATTTTAGAAGAGTTTTCAGTTTTGGTTACTGTAAGATTGGATGCTATTGAAAGGTAGTGTAGAAGTTGTTATCTATCTGTATGCTATCTATTCTTTGTGTAAGAATCGTGTTCTTTTAAAAACTAGCGTAACCTTGGCTCTAGTGTGGCTATTTTTGAATGTGAGCAATTTGCATTTACCTGCACTCCCAATGGCATTCCATTTTTCGCTAAACCCATCGGGCATTGCACAACGGGAAGTGCCAATGCGTTGAAAAGACCCGTGTAGGCGAAGTTTAGAGGCTAAAATTGGGGTTAAAATAGGGTTAAAATGGCTAAAATGTGGTTTAAATGGCTAAAATTGGGTTAAATTGGCTAAAATTGGGTTAAAATGGCTAAAATTGGGCTAAAATGGCTAAAGTGGCTAAAATGGGCTAAAATGGGGTTAAAATGGGGTTAAAATGGCTAAAATGGGGCTAAAATTGGGCTAAAATGGGGTTAGAATGGCTAAAATTGGGTTAAAATTGGGTTAAAATGGCTAAAATTGGGTTAGAATGGCTAAAATGGCTAAAATTTGCATTTTTTAATATCTAGATATAGATTTGGATTAGATTTGGATTTGGTTTCGATTTGATTTCGATTTGATTTCGATTTAATTTCGATTTAATTTCGATTTAATTTCGATTTGGTTCCTTCCGAGCTTACCTTCAATAAAGGTTGATGGTGATATGGGGCAGTGTGTGGAAATGATGGGAAAAGGAGAATCCCATCTGATCCCAATAACTCTTTGATCTCTCTCGCTAGTTGGTCACGCTTGTAACGAAGCTGAAAAAGGAAATTATGGTAAGCAAATCTGCTCTCCCAAATCTCTTGACAAACCTCTTTGACAAGACTTTCATTGAATGGACCCTGTGGTCGATCGATTAATCCAGTGATCAATGCGGGCAATGTATGCTGAGATTTTCCAAGAGGCCATTTCATTAACTCCAACCAGCAATTGATCGATCCCTGTAAAGTTTCTTTATTTCTTTACAAGTTGGTTTGATCAAGTCAATCAGGTTTTGGCTTTGGTTTGGCTTTGGTTTGGCTTTGGTTTGGCTTTGGTTTGGCTTCAACCAGGTTTCACTTGTCCATACTATCGTGCTTACTTCAAAACCCATCTTTTCTGGCTCACTTTTCTGAAAAGTGACTTTTCGTCACTTGTCAAAGAAAGCTTTTTCAAAGAAAAGCCAAGAAACGAGTGCACCAGAAGGTGTGGGTTTGCAAGAAATCGAGCACAAAGTCCAGAAAAGTACCTTCAAATCAGCTAAATGTTCCTTGAATGTGGGCTCTCCTTCAGTATACATTGAGACGAGGAAATACTCGACCGCTAAATGTGCCAATGGAAGATCGACTCGAATCGATGTTAGATCGTATTTCCGGACAAAGTATTTCACAGCCTAAAGATTGAAATTGTTAAATCAATGCAAATGAATGCAACCCGTTGGAGTGAATATTTCATATCATCATGCAAATTCTCGACAAGCGGCGTATTCAGCCCTTCCATGTAGAAGATTTTCAACTTTCGCATCTAAATTGATGAAAGATTTAAGGAATTGAGCAGAATTGAACAATTGGAATTGAGCTTTAGGTGATTGGGAAGCTTTGGTTGGCAATGGGAAGCTTTGGTTGGCAATGGGAAGCTTTGGTTGGCAATGGGAAGCTTGGGTTGGCAATGGGAAGCTTTAAAATAACACCAACTCCCTTTGCGCGGCCTTGCCCTCCGCCCCCTTTTTTTTGTTTATTTTTTTTCTTTTTTTTTTTTGCCCTTGAACTTTCCCTTTTTTTTTCTAGACTCCGTTCGGCCCCCGCTTTTTTGCCTTCGTGTCCTTTTTAGTTCCGGAAATGAAAACTTTCCGGTTGGCAATGGGAAGCTTTGGTTGGCAATGGGAAGCTTTGGTTGGCAATGGGAAGCTTTGGTTGGCAATGGGAAGCTTTGGTTGGCAATGGGAAGCTTCGGTTGGCAATGGGAAGCTTCGGTTGGCAATGGGAAGCTTCGGTTGGCAATGGGAAGCTTCGGTTGGCAATGGCAAGCTTGGATTGCCAATGGAAGGCTTGGATTACCATTGGCAAGCTTGGATTGCCAATGGAAGGCTTGGATTACCATTGGCAAGCTTAGATTGCCAATGGAAGGCTTGGATTACCATTGGCAAGCTTAGATTACCATTGGCAAGCTTAGATTACCATTGGCAAGCTTAGATTACCATTGGCAAGCTTAGATTACCATTGGCAAGCTTAGATTACCATTGGCAAGCTTGGATTACCAATGGCAAGCTTGGATTACCAATGGCAAGCTTGGATTACCAATGGCAAGCTTGGATTACCAATGGCAAGCTTGGATTACCAATGGCAAGCTTGGATTACCAATGGCAAGCTTGGATTACCAATGGCAAGCTTGGATTACCAATGGCAAGCTTGGATTGCTTGGATTGCCATTGGCAAGCTTGGATTGCTTGGATTGCCATTGGCAACCTTGGATTGCCAATGATCGATGGATGGAACATCCTATGCAAGCCCTTTTGGTTTCAAACAAATTTTTGTGATTCCACGGGAAGTTGGCTCCGTGTTTTGAATATTTTTTAGATCTAGATCACTGCTTGTTCCATGTGCATATGCATTCCTCGTAAGCAAAGAGGCGCATCGATATGCCGATGTTTTTAAAGTACTACAGCAAGAAGGTGGCAATTGAACTTTAAGCTTATCTTGGTGTTGGGTTATCGAATTTATAAATTCTTGGTATCAAAAGTCTTTCTCTATCGATTGGTACAAAAACTATTTACATTGAACAGCTGAATGGCAAGAAATTTGAGCTCAAAGTTGGATCGCCAATGGCAGATTGTCAATGGCAAAGCTAGATTGCCAATGGCAAGGCTGCGAGCCGTTTAAAAAGCGTCCCATCCTACATCAAATGTCCCACAATGCTGATTTTCTTCAATTCCCCCTTTCCACCCACCTGAACCGGTTCATCCAATCGCAAATCCACAGCCGCTTTCCCGCCCATCACCTGAATATCATTTATAGATAAATTAGCAATTTGCATTTTCTAATTTATCTATTTAATTGAAATTTTGCTTTCGTAGTTAAATGCAAATTTTGAATACCTTTAGCATAATCGACAGATCCTCAGCGAAACGACAAATCGGACCGATTCGAAGCATTTGCGCTCGATAGCCGGGGATTGGGCCTGGCATGTGACCCTCAAGGGGGACAATGCCTAGAAATTACTGTAACTGTAGAACTGTAGAATCGATTACTGTAGAAAAGCTTACTGTATGGGCTGAATATCTATGCCTAAGCCTAACCTGGAGTCGGCTTCAACCCGAAAACCCCGTTGAAGAAAGCGGGCATTCGAATCGATCCACCGATGTCACTACCGACGCCACACTGGAAATGTTTTTGATAACTCTTTGAGTGTGCTCAAAAGCCGGGTTGACTGGTCTGGCTAGCCAGGCTAGATGTCTGGCTGGTCTGGAACCGTATTGGAACCGTATCCGAACCATATTGGAACCATATTGGAGCTCCCGGGCTGGTCTGGCTAGCCAGTCTAGCTCCCAGGCTGGTCTGGCTAGCCAGTCTAGCTTCCAGGCTGGTCTGGCTAGCCAGTCTAGCTCCCAGGCTGGTCTGGCTAGCCAGTCTAGCTTCCAGGCTGGTCTGGCTAGCCAGTCTAGCTTCCAGGCTGGTCTGGCTAGCCAGTCTAGATCCCAACCTGGCCTGGTTAGCCAGTCTAGGCCTGTCTTCTGGTTGTCTTAGGTGCTCCTGGCCCTAGTACTCCGGGTCAGCCCAGCTCAAGGTCAGCCCAGCTCAAGCCAGAAGCCAAGCCTGCTGGCTCATTTTTAGCCATCCCATTTCCTTTTGTACTTCAAAATCCCCACCGCAGTGGCAGCACTGGCGACAAGTGCCGCCTCTCCTCCACTACTTCCGCCAGTGATCCGTCGCGTATCGTACGGGTTATGAGATCGACCTAGAGAAAGATGATACTTTATATCATCATCATCTTGATGATAGTTACGGTGAATACACCGTAATCTATTAAAGTCTCGTAATCGGCTAGTATTTGAGCGTTTCACTGACCATAAATCGTGTTCACACTCTCCCACCACATGCAAACTTCGGGCACATTCGTCACCGCCAAAACAATCCCACCGGCTGATTTTAGTCTGAGATTTGGAATTGAATTGAGATTGGATTGAGATTGGATTGAGATTGAATTGAGATTGAATTGAGATTTAAGATTCTAATTCAAATATTTAATATCTAAGCTTCTAATCTCTACTATTTAACTTTACTTTACTATTCAAATCTTTTCCACCTTTCCACAACGGTCGCATCTTTTTCGGCTTTCGTGTACCGTCTTGAATAGATCCCATTCGAACAGGGTAAACCGCCAACCTGAAGTTAGAGCTTAGCTTGAGGTTAGAGCTAGGCTTGAGGTTAGAGCCAACCTACTTTATATCCTTTCTCCTAATCTAGACCGAATACCCTAATCTAGATTGAATATCCTAATCTAGATTGAATATCCTAATCTAGATTGAGTACGGTAATCCAGCTAATCTTAACTGAATACCTTAATCTAAACCTCACCTCAATGCAATCCTTGAGTGTAAACGGGACTCCGAGAAGCGGCTCCGTGTTGATCAACTAAACTTTAACAATCACTTGAACATCTTTAGTGATGTAAAGCTATCTTTTAAATGATGTAAAGCTATTTAAATGCTGTAAAGCTAAAAAATCAAATGATTCAAGGATCTTCTAGAAAAGAGATGAAGAGTTTAAAGATTCCGAATTGGTGATTGGCTCGAATGAAGTCTTCGAACTTCTCTCTGATCAAGTCTTTAAAAGGGAACGGTTTAGAAAACAGAGGAGGCAATTGTTTGGCAGTTTGAACAGTTTGAACAAAGGAGGCAATTGTTCAAGCTAGAGTTTATAGTTAAAGCTAAGAGTGCAGCTGGGAATCCAAAAAGTCGGTGCGGGGAGTCGAACCCACCACCCAGCCCTGGATTTCGCTTACGAGGCGAGCGCTTTACCACTGAGCTACACGACCTGGTAACCCAACGTCGCTAGGATAGGGCTTTATCCTTTACTCTGCATGATATCGTGCCAATTGATAGGGAAAGACTTGCCAAGAATACCAAGAATTGATAAATTTGATCCCGAAATCGATATTTGATCGATATTTGATCGATATAAATAATCCCGATCTAAATTAGATCCCACCAGATCTCTTTGATCTTCTCCCATTTCATCTAATCTCTCATCAATCTCCCTCGCTTTCACCCTTGCTTCGTCGAAATTTGGCAATACAACAGCGTTGATTGTTCGATTAATCTAAAAGAAAATGTTTTTATATTCAAAAAATTTTTGCCAGCTTTTGCCAGCAAAACAAAAACCTGCTCAATTCGTCGTATGAATGTCTCAACGAGAGCGATTGAAGTAATCTAAAATCGAGCTTTGAAATCTCTTAGCTACAAAATCTCTTAGCTTTAAAAGCTTTGAAGCTTCACTTAGCTTTAAAATTGTACTTTGTGCACTTTAAGCTCTTGTAAAAACACCCCCTCTAGTGCACTGGATTCTTTATTTTCTTGTGTCACCAAAAAGGTAAGAAAGATCAAGAATTCGGCGCACTAAAGAGAGAATGCTTTTACGGATTTGAGAACAGTAAACGGGATCCATGCGAGAAATGGTGCTGAGCTGAAACCTCTCTTTTCCTAATCATATCGGACGCTTGTGTGGCACTGATTTGCAGCAATTCATCGTATGGCGGAGGGACGGAGACTTTTCGAGTGAACAAATGGATGACACCGAAGAGGAGATTCACGAGTTTGAAGTAGAACTGGAAAGGGGATAGTTTTGATTGGCTGGAATTTTGTCGGGCTGGCTGGCTGTCTGTCTGTCTATCTGTCTGTCTGTCTGTCTATCTGTCTGTCTTTTTATCTGTCTGTCTATCTGTCTACAGTAACCCTTCCGTCGTAAAGATTTCTAGTCGTAAAGATTACTGTAAGATCGTTGACGATAGCTTAAAGCATGCTTTAGGCTACCGTATCCCCGGTTTATCGTATAGAGATTTGCATTGCCTATCTCAAAATTAGTTGCTGTTACAGTAATCGATTTGACTGTGGTAGAAACTAGTAGATTATTGTAAAAGATATTAATTAGCCTAACTAGGGAAAGTTTCCATTTACCCGTGACCTTTTAAAAAGAGACCAACTACAAAATCTATAGAAGCTATAGAATCTACAAAATCTATAGAATCTATAGAATCTACAGAATCTATAGTATCTATAGAATCTATAGAATCTATAGAATCTATAGAATCGATCTTATAGAATCGACTACGCTGATTCCGAAATCGTTTTCAGTTTTTGCCCTCGATGTCTGTAACGCGAGTTATTTGGCTATCTAGGCCACAAGTTTATCTTAGCCTTCTTTTAAGCCGCCTGCTTGAGTTCATTTTTCACAAACGAGCCAACTAGGGACATCGCGCATCGTCAAAGCTGTCGACTACAGCTCTAAAGCTCTAAAGGACCCTAGTTCAATCCCCCACGCAGTCAATTTCTTTTTAATTTGGCTCAAATTACCATTACCTTTCGTCATTTCTATAAGAGTTGTTGATCTCGTTTTTAAAGTAGCTTCTTCTTTAAGTAGCTTGTAAGTTTTAAGTAGCTTGTACCTTTACAAGTCGATAGCTTCTCCTTTTCATCGATGCTCTCGATGCTTTTCAAACAAAGACAAACTTTTTCAAAGACTCACAAATGATCCAACATCGAGCAGGGGTCGAATTCGTCGTAGGAGATTGTAGGCAAACATATCTAGAGATCTGAAATATACAATTACACATTAGACACATTAGACACCTGAGATGAGACTATGTTTCAGAAAAGCGATTACCCTACCGTACTACAAGAGGTTACGGTAGTTTCTTAGCACTTTTTAGAAATCAACAGAAACTATCAAAACAAAAGAAAAGCCACAGAAATAGAGGAAGATCTTGAACTTTAACTGAATATTTTAAAATCCCAATGAAATATAAGATATTCAATCAACATTTAGATTTCAATCAACCAAAAGATATTCAATCAACTAATTGTCAAATAAATTAGTCAAAACCAGAATTTTATTTTCTTCAAAATCTAAAATATTATACTGATTTTGAAATTGTTCAAAGTTTTTCTCTAGCAAAAAGTCATCAATTCCCCGCTTTTCCCTTCGTCAAATTCTTGATTAGCGCACGAAACTACGGAATTTTCTTCGCTTTTGACATGCCAAATAGAATGTACTCAAAAAAAGCAACAATTTACTAATTCACATATAAAATAAATCACTGGCTTTTCGAAAGGTCGCAATTTTTAAGGAAAGAGATCAATTCAAAGACGGGCAAAAACACACAAAAATTGTTGCCTGGTGACCGGAAAAGGAAATTTTTAAGTAAAAAATAAAAAATTTCCGTCAAAATAAGGTAAGAGTCGGCTAAATTTGCATAAAAATTCGATTTTCGTTGAAAAAATTCACAACCTGCTATATAAAAATCGCTAAAAAACGAAATAAACAGTGAAATAAGGTACTCGGTACGCAAATTTCATAGATCATAAGGTAAAATCCGAGGAAGTAGGTCATACTGGAAAAGAAGATAGAAAAAGATTGTCCAAAAGAGTCTACGAAAAGAGAAAAGGTCAAGGTACACAATAATTGGTGGGGGAAAAGAGAAAAAGTAAAGAGAGAGTGGCTGTTTGAGCAAAAAATCGAGAGAGACCAAGGAAAAAGGAAAAGGCTGGTTGCGAGACAAACAAAAATACTTTTGCGAGAAAACAAAAATTTCCGGGATAAAGAAATGAGTAGTAAACAAGTTATGGCAATTTACTAGACTTGTTGAGCGGCAAAGTTTAGTGCAACTTAGGAAATGATGACGGTATCCGGAAGTATTCCATAAGACACTAACTTTGTAGATAAGCAAGTCTTGTCACAAGCAAGCATGTTTTGTTCTTCGTCAAATCCCCATCAATATTCGTCCTCATCGTCCTCGTCGGTGTCAACATCGTGATCGTGGTGCTAAAATTAAATATTAGATAGTAAGTATTGAGATTTTAATATTATAAACTTTCAAGACATAAAATCAAGACATTTGCCTTCTGCACTCCAGCAATTTGTCTTCTGCCTTTTAGGCTCTAGCAAACACAGTGTTTTATAACTTTGGAACTTCGAATCAAATGCAAGAACTATAAAAACAATAATTATGGTGTTTATGCAGTTAACCCCTTAACCAAACAAAGACTAAAAAGACGTATTTTCACTTTAATCTTAGATAGATTCTAAAGAAACTACAAGAGTCACAAGCTTTGCCTTCAATATGCGAAGTTGAAAAGTAGATTGAGTTATTTAATTATTCAAATCTTAGACCAGGTTCCCCATCCGAGTAATTATTATCATTTAGCTTTCCAATCCAACTCACATCATCATCCCGTATTCTCAATCGTTGCATTCCAATCGCATCCCATTCATCAGGTTCCCCATCCGAATACGTGTCATCATCCTCATCGCTCTGCGATTCCTCTTCCGGATACTCGTTTCTGTAAAAGAATAATTTTCACACAAAAAAAAACCCTCCCAATCACCTCCAATTATTCTCATCATTCGAATCCTCATCATCGTCCGCACAATTGTCATCCGAATCCGAGCCGGACTCCATCCATAGATTGAATTCTTCCTAAAGCCAAAAACAGATTTGATAACCCAACTTATTTATTACCTGTGACATGAATCGCATCTCAAAATCGGTCTCTTGAAAAGCCGCATCAGCGTCCCCCTAAAATAAGCAATGATATAATAGCAATAAATAAGCAATTGTTACTAAAAGTTGAACAAGCTTTGCATTTTGCAAACAAGCAATTGTTTTAAAGCTTAAACAAACCTTTCGCATTTCATAAAAATCGTAAACGATATCATTCTCGTTGGGGCCCATTCGTAGCATCGGCACTCCATTGCACGTGATCACATCTTGCGGAGCGACGTGCCGAGAACTTGACGCCTGATTTTCGCCGATCCAAAAATGATTGATTTGATTTTGAACAAAAACGAGAACAAGACTTTTAAAGCAAGACTGTTTTTTTGTCTTTAAATTGATATTGTGCATAACATTTGATCGCCAAAGTTACAAACAATCGTTTTAAATTTAAATAATCACCTCTCCAATCGAGTTTTGAAAGAGCGCGAGTGGTTGCTCGGTTTCGTCAATCTAAAATGAAAAAATTGTTTTTAAGGCTATAAATTTAAAGTTTTGAAGTAATAACACTTCAAAATTTAACATCATTGCTGCTATTTATTACTTTCAAAAACAATCAAACAGAACTGTTTAAGCAATTACTTAAAATTAAAATTCAACTGCTATTCAATTGATACTATTTGTTAGTTTGTCAAAAAAACCTGTTGAACTAAAACATTTGAAAATGAAGCCGTCTCGTCTACCGGTGGTCTCACTTGAGAATAGTCGATTACCTAAAAGAATAAAGTTTAGTTTAAAATCAAATATTTAATGTTTAATGTTTAATGTTTAACACAAAATCTTGCAAAATTTTACGGAAAACAACGCACTCGAATATTTTCGGGCACATTCGGCGAATCTTGTGTGGCGCACAGGGAGAACAACAATGGATCAAGGCCACCTGAAAGTAAGGACATTTCGAGTATCTGAAAGTAAGAACAATAAGAACAGTAAGATCGTTACGAATTCCTATTCCTGATGAACATTTCTTTGAAGCAAACGTTCTTGATCATTATTAATTACTCATTATCAAAAACAGATCAGTATCATAAGTAAATTAGCAAAATTTTTAATCTAGATATCCAAAAACAATTGGGACATTTAAACAAGCAAATTTTTACCCTTTTAGCGTCGCTGAGACGTTTTTGATAATGATAATCACGATAAATCGGCACCTTTGCTGTATAATATTGTCTCCAACTACTATAGCAACTGTGCTTCGTTTTAAAATCAATCGCTTTACCACTTTTAGAAGCATCAATAGGTTTATTAGTTATAACAATAATTATAACAATTGTTATACCAGTACTTTTGCATTACATCCTCGTTTTAAATCTTCAACTAACTTTTACTAAAGGGTTACTAAAGCCAAAAAGTTTCTTAAACAATTTCTAGAGGATCTTGTACTTGTATACTTGTTTTGTTTTGTACTGATTTTGTACCAAATATAAGTCGCGCTCTTCAACTATATCACGAGCTCAACTAATTACAAGTTGTTTAGTCAATCTAGTCAGATTAAACGAGCCCAACTAACGGCGGTGGCTACTTTACGCCAATTTTTTTGCGCAACTAGGTCTTCTACACAACTCGCCATAACTTTCTTCTAAGTGAGCCAATCTTTATGATTTTGATGTCATTTTGTAGATCTCAACAAGTGTAACAAAATGACATCATAATCATAAAGATTGACCGACTTAGAAGAAAGTTATGGTGAGTTGGGCAAAAAATTTGGCGCAAAGTAGCCACCCGCCAACTAATAGAAAATTAGGAAGCTGGTCAAAACAGCGCCGTGTACAAACAGCACCACGGCAAAAATAGCCTCTCGGTTAAGGCTAAGGTTAAGGCTAAGGTCAAGGTCAAGGTCAAGGTCAAGCTTCTTTGTGTTTCTTATTCTTATTTGATGTAGAATAAAATTATCTACATTTTGGGATCACTTAAAACAGAATTTGTGTCGAGAAAAGCTCAGTTAACCTCTTTTTGAGCCCTTTTTTCCTTTTTTGGCATTTTCTCCTCGCAGATTTGTTCTAAACGGCTTCAAAAAATTCAGTGGATAACTAATTGTTTTTACTACATCTAATGGAAATAAGAAACACAAATAAACTTCATTGTAAACGCATCATTTTGCTCGACGCTTTTTGTACAATAACAATTTGTACAAAAACAATTTATACAATATGTTTTGATCAGCTGCCCGAAAATTGGAGTGTAATGCTGCATGGTATCGTCACAATTGTTACAAGTTTATAAGAACATAGCTTTAAAATTGAAATCTTAAAAACCCAACCTTCACCACCATCGACGCGTCCTCTTTTAACGGAGACGAGGAGTGCCGAATGGGGATCGGCTGTCCTTTTTCGGCAAACACGTATCAATGGTGGAAGGGTTGACATGGCTAAAATAGAAAAAAATTATATGAGAAAGTGTAAAAGTTAAAACAAAATAATGAAAAGTTGAACAAAATAATGAAAAAAAAGCTATAACAGTTATAAAAGCTAAGCTATAAAAAGCTAAAACATAAATTTAATGAAAATTATAGATTGCCAATTTTTTAAAATCTCTTTTTTACGTATAAAAGCTATTCGATTCATTTAAAGCTTCGTTTAAAACGGGGGTAGGACAAATGCGACCTTTTTTTTTGCTGGAAAAGGCCTTAGGAAAGGTCGTCGAGCTTCGAAACTATTTCCATATAAGGGAATCGTATGCGTAGCTTCCGAATTTTGATAAATCAGACCTAGCTGACATGTCAAATTTGGGCTAAAAAGCCAAAAACTACGCAACTTAACGCTTTTCCGCAGTTTTTGCCTTTTAGCCCAAATTTGACGTGTCAGCGAGGTCTGATTTGTCAAAATTCGGAATCTACGCATACGATTCCCTTATATGGAAATAGTTTCGAAGCTCGACGACCTTTCCTAAGGCCTTTTCCAGCAAAAAAAGAGGCGCAAATGTCCAGGTGCGCAAAAAAAAGGTCGCATTTGTCCCACCCCCTTTAAAACAGAATAATGAAAAGTAACTAATGAAAAGTAAAAAAAAAGCTGGGAGTGAGACAAATTCTACCTCTTTTTTTCCGCACCCAGCCAATTAGCGCACCTTTTGTCGCGTTTTAAAAGAAAAAAACTCTAAAAAGCTAATATTAACCAATTTCTATTTAAAAAGTTGTTTTTTCTGCGTAATTTTAGAGCGTAGAATCGAAATTTTAACATATTAAAGCGTGTGGAGCCAATTTGAAAGAGAATGATCGATTTACTCTCTAATTACAGAGAATTAACGATTTTCCCTATGTGTAACTCCGTTCGTTTGCTTCCACAAGCTCTGATATGTCAAAATTTCGATTCTACGCCCTAAAATTACCCAAAAAAACAACTTTTGGAATAGAAATTGATTAATAGCATATTTCCTCTAATAAATGCCCCTCTTCCCCTGCTACACGGTGACCACAACGACAATCAAAGTGTTCACGAAGGAGCTACTGGTGCCAATCATGCCAATCCAACCGTGGCGTTCGGCAAGGAGACACCATCTCGCCGAAGCTCTTCACCGCGGCGCTCCAGAACGCCATGAAAGATCTCACAGGTTACGGCATCCAGATTGGCAAGAACATCACCAACCTCCGGACGACATTGTGCTCTGTGCAAAGTCTCCAGAAGCTCAGCAAAGGTTGGACGAGCTCGACAAAACTAGCAAGAGGATCGTTCTTGAGATGAACAAGAAAAAGACAGCATGAGGAACGCATGGTGCTCACCTGAAGAGATCAAACTGGACAACCAAGCTCTAGAAAGAGGTCTCATCATACAACCACCTCGGAAGAAGCCTGAACATGGACGGAGATCAAAGAGAAGAAATCGGAAGAAGGGCGGCGTGGACAGCACTGGCAAATATCAAAGAGGTCACCAAGATGCTCAAGAATTATAAGAAAACAAGAGCACATCTCTTCGGCAGCACCGTCCCCTCAGCACTCTGCTACGGGACTTGGGCCACAACATCAACCAGCGAGCAAGCAATCAAGCTGAATCATTGAGCCTTGGAGCGGAACCTTCTCGGTCACAGCTGGACCCACGGAGCAATGTTATGCGGCAACTGTCGGGACTCAGAGATCCTTTAGAAGTGATAGAGGCGAGGGCTTCGATGGGCTGGGCATGTGGCCAGAAGAACAGATGACAGATGGACTACACGGGTCATGGAATGGACCAGAAGATCAGAAGAAACCTGTCGGGCGGCCAGCAACCAAATGGAGCACAAGGGTCGATCAAACACTCCGAGAAAGGTTAACAAGACTCCAGCCACCAGCACCACAAGCACAGGCAACAAGACTCCGCTCCAGAAATACCTAACATAGTCGCCATTGGATGTCCATCGCAAGAGATAGGGATAAATGGAAATTGGTTAGTGGTTTGTGATGTATTGTGATGTGTTATTCGGAGTGATTTGCGCTAGCAAGCGATGTCAAATCAATACATTTTTATATAGCGCCCCCCTCGACCAACTTTAGACGCCTCGTCCTCAGCTCCAATTTAAGATATATAAAAGACATATATAGAAGATATATAGAAGACATTAAGGACTATCTTTTGGTATATTGAACATAAAAATATCTCAAAATGGGGCTGAGGACGAGGCGTCTAAAGTTGGTCGAGGAGGGGGACGTTTATTAGAGCAAATCCAGTATTAGCTTCCGGCTTTTTAGAGCTTCTTTATAGCGCCAAAAAAAAATGCGCTAATGGGCCGAGTGCGCAAAAAAAAGCTCGCATTTGTCCTGGGCTCATAGCTATGACCCGGGCTCATAGCTAGGACCCAGGTCATGGCTATGACCCGGCCTCATAGCTATGACCCGGATCATCGCTATGAGGAAATTCGCTAGTATATGTATAAAGTATGTATAAAAGCTATTCAATTAAAGTTTTGTAGGTAAATTTTGATGTGATAGTTTAGCTTTAAATGTTTTAAATGCTTATATTAGGTTGATGCAAAAGTCTTTTTCATTTTTTTCGTCTGCCGTTTCAAGCCAACAAATGCACCAATTAAACTACGGTTGATTTCATTAGAAAAAGCAATTATTTTTCTGCAAAATAACATTAAAACGGGTTTAAAAATATTTTGCCTGAATTTTCTTGAGAGTATGAGTCGGGTAGTCAAAAGGGCTAACTCGATGATGCGGTTTAGACACCTTGCTAAAGAAAACCTATCTTCGGCAATAGATAAAGGTAGAGAAAAACGTTTGTTATTTCGCCAAAATTTCAGAGAAATTCATTCAGCCAATTTTTCCGTAGAGTTTTTTATAGATTTTTACGAAAAAGGCGTTTTTCACTCTCGAATTTGCTTGAAAGTGAACCGAAATTTATTTAAAAGATGGAAATTGAACAAAAAACCTTTTTTTATAGAGCAAACTATAGATTAATTGGTGAATTTGTTACTTTTTAACAGAAGTACGAAAAAAATGAAAAAGACTTTTGCATCAACCTAATAAATGCATAAAAATAAAAATAAAGAAGCAAAATTTGAAAAACTCGAATCAACTTATTCATTGTGAGCTTAAATGAAAGAATTATTGGGAAAATAAACCCATATTCAACATTTTTAAGCACCAAATAAACGAAATTGCATTGTTTATTTGAGAAAATTTCATGCACTATACATAAAAAAGTACATAAAAAGTACATAGAGTACATAGAAAAAATGTACATAGAAAAATCGGTATATAAAAAGTGTAGAAGAAAAATTCGCATACGAAAATCACATTTCTCGTCGACTAGGGCAGAAAATTGAGGTGAAAAGAGGAAACGATTTGTTTACAGACAACTGAATACCTTTAAAATAGTAATCTTGGTTACTAGTAAGTCTTACTGTAGTCGGGAATTGTAAGTTAAAAGCTTCAATATTTTACTGTAGCTGATAAAGTACTGTAGTTAATAAAGCTATTCAGTTAAGCTGCAATATTTTACTGTAGCTGATAAAGTACTGTAGCTAATAAAGCTGGCATACTGTAGCTGGTAAAGTTAGTGCAGAATCGAAAATCGATCCGTTTGAGTTGCCAAAGCCGAAATGATCTGGCTTTGGCAACTCACTAGGATTCACCCAATGAGCAAGGTCATCTGATAGGGCCAAGCTACAGCTTATGCCCATAAGCTCTAGCGTTACCACTACATAAAAGTGCCTCCCGAGAGAGCAAATTTGTCATTGCCTTGACTAAGGAACCAAATTTAGAGAGATAAGGAACCAAATTTTGGATTCAAACTTAGAAGCGTTCAGTTATAATCCCGCAGATGGTAGCTTCGCACCACTGGCCGATCGGCCCGGTGCATGAACCAAATGTCTAGACCTGCGGTTCTTCTCGTACTTAGCAGGATTATTATCGCAACAACTAGCCAACAGTAGGGTAATAATACAATTAGACAATAAGCAAGATTACGGTAGACCACAAAAAGATATTCAGTCCCCCACAAAATCGATAAAATCAAAGAAATCATTTAGAAATCAAGCGAAAAGTTTCGTTCTTTTTTTTTTGATATGCTTTTACATTTCTTTTAATGTTTCAGATCTAAAAAACAATTTGAATTTGGGATTATGCAAAACAATAAAAATAGAGCAAAACAATAAAAATAGAGCAAAACAATAAAAATAGCGCAAAATTTAAAAATTAGTTCAAAATTTCCCCTCTTCTTTCGTTATTTTGAAGACTTTCTCGAGCAGTGCCGCTTTCGTTGTATCGCTGAGATTTTTGTATTCTTCCATATTCTTGATCGCCTTCACGTCGCTAAGCGATTTCATTGTCCGAATGCAAGAATCCTTAAAGTGATCAGATTTTATTGCCGTTAAGATTCGAATGAATGAAAAATCCGGGGTAGGCTAGTTTCCGCAACTTTTTTTGCGCAACAGGGTCATTTGCGCAACTGGGTCGTATGCGCAACTCGCCATAACTTTCTTCTAAGTGAGCTAATCTTTATGATTTTGGTGTCATTTTGTAGATCTCAATAAGTGCAACAAAATGAAACCAAAAACATAAAGATTGGCCCACTTAGAAGAAAGTTATGGCGAGTTGCGTAGAAGATCTAGTTCCGCAACTTTTTTTGCGCAACAGGGTCATTTGCGTAAACGACCCAGTTGCGGAAATGACCCTGTTGCGCAAAAAAAGTTGCGGAAACTAGCCTACCCCAAAAATCCTCATGGTCAGATTACAGTATCTTTCTGTCTGTCTGTCTTTTTTTGTCTGTCTTTTTTGTCTGTCTTTTTTTGTCTGTCTTTTTTGTCTGTCTTTTTTTGTCTGTCTTTTTTTTTGTCTGTCTTTTTCTGTCTGTCTTTTTTCTGTCTGTCTTTTTTCTGTCTGTCTTTCTTCTGTCTTTCTGGGCGGTGGGACAAATGCGACCATTTTTTGCGCACCCGGTCAAAAGCGCACCTTTTTTCGCTGGAAAAGGCCGTAGAGCTTCAAAGATGTTCCCATATAGGGGAATCGTATGCGTAGATTCCGAATTTCGACAAATCAGACCTCGCTGACACGTCAAATTTGGACTAAAAGGCCAAAAACTAAGCAACTTAAAAGCTTTTCGACAGTTTTTGCCTTTTAGCCCAAATTTGACGTGTCAGCGAGGTCTGATTTGTCGAAATTCGGAATCTATGCATACAATTCCCCTATGTGAAAACATTTTTTGAGGCTCTACGGCCTTTCCTAAGGCCTTTTCCAGCGAAAAAAAGGTGCGCTTTTGACCGCGTGCGCAAAAAATGATAGCATTTATCCCACCCCCTCTTTCTGTCTGTTTGTCTGTCTTCTTTTTCAAACCTGCAACTTTGCGAGCACATATTGATCAGCCCAAACGAGTTTCGTCACAAGACTGATCTCACCGGAGCCGATCAAAAAGCTGAAATAATGAAGATTAGAGGTACACAAGAATCTTCTAATACCAAAATCAATAAAAGAAAGACAGCAGTAACAGTAGTAGGATTGAAAACAACCAATTGCTGGACCTAAGCACAGGAAAAGATCCAGTAGTGGTACAGCAATTATCCTCCAGTAAGGTCTATAGAATAAGCCTTATGCTCGTTCTTGTCACATACATTGTCTGGTGCCCTCAACTCTTCATTTTACTTGCGATACCAATTTGGTGAAGGAAAAATGAAGACTTGAGTGCACTAGAAGGGATTTTTTTTTTACAGATTTATGCAAATTGCACTGTGTGAATTGAAAGCAACCAATTGCTGGAACTAAGCACAGGTCCAGCAATTGGTTGTTTTCAAAAGACCCAATACGAGTTCGATCTTATGTCAATATACTAAGATTACTGTAGCAAATAGCTGTACTACTGTAGCAGAGGGTGTACATTGTACAATCCGTCGAAACTTTCCCCCTCCCACCGTTTACATCCCACTCACCGTTCGCACTCATCCAAAACGAAATGCATCTCGAATTTATCTCCCAACTCCAGAAGAAATTCCACGTTCTCAGCTAAACTCTTGTTTTGAATTGAATTGAATTGAATTGAATTGAATTCCAATACGGCTCCAATACGGTTCCAATACGGTTCTTTTTTTGATCCAATACGGTTGCAATACGGTTCAAATACGGTTCCAAGACGATTCCAATACGGTTCCAATACGGTTCCAACCCAACCCAATCCAATCCAATCCAATCCAATCCAATCCAATCCAACCCAATCCAATCCCTTTTCTTTCAACTCACTTGATACAGGCTTCCTTGAAGGATAAACAACATTGAGCAATTCGATGAATTCATCAAAAATCACATCTTCTACCGTAACCTCTTTCTTGTCTCTTTCCGAGAAATTCGAATAGAACATTGCGTGAAAGACGGGTGAATGAAGAGCCAAGTACTAGAAATTAGCATATTGTAAAAAGAGATTTAATAATCTGCTAATTCTAATCAGCTATAAACAGAGAAAAAAATAATTTGATAGTTTTGATTTTTTTTTTTGAAAGTTTCTTAACTTAAAATCATCTTATCCATCAAATTCGTTTTCTAAAATGAAAACGAAAGCCTACTGTATGATTTTCATCGTTTTTCTTTAAGATTACGTTACAGTAAGATTAGAGTAAGATTACGGTAAGATTACAGCCAGATTGCTATAAGATTACAGTAAGATTACAGTAAGATTGCCGTAAGATTACCTTAAAATTAACCTTTTAACTACCATAATCTTCTGCTAGCGTAGGAAAACGACAGAAGAAGTACAGTAGCTTTTTTCTTTCGTCTAAGAAACGTCTAAGAAACGTCTCGACATTTGAAACAGTCTAGACATTTGTGTAAAACAAAACCTACCGTAAATACTGTAATTGGACCCCACCCCCCACCCGTACAGTCGCGTAGTCGCAAAAGTTTTTTAGTATTTCATTTTTTTCAAAGCGCCCGTACTTTCAAAAAATGTGTCTTTGGTATCAAAAAATAGCCCTGAATTTCAGCTATTTTTTGATACCTAAACAAGCATTGTAGCATAAACCAGTGTCGAGAAAAACTCGTTCAAAGCTAGACTACGCAACACTCCGCACCGTCATTATGGGGGCCTGGGTACTATTACAGTATTTACGATAATTGATTCCAAATCTGTATTTACTTATTTTACTAGTGAAGCTAGCTAGCTTTATTACTAAAGAAGCTAGCTAGCTTTACTACTAGTGAAGCTAGCTAGCTTTACTACTTAAGCAGCTAAATCTAAATCTAAATAAATCTAAATCTAAATGAAGCCAAATCTCATTCTTAGCTTTTTCTCACCTCTTTGCTCACATGAAGTCTCATTCCATCGATGACAAGAATTCCAGAAGAAACTTGAGTTTGTGAAAGAAAATCGAACACCGGATGACGTCTGAATTTGAGATTTGAATAGATTTGGATAGATTTGAATGAGATTTGGATAGATTTGAATGAGATTTGGATAGATTTGAATGAGATTTGGATAGATTTGAATGAGATTTGGATAGATTTGAATGAGATTTGGATAGATTTTGAAAAGAAATCCTTCTCTAAAACATGGAAACTTCTCAGACTAGACATGATTACGGTAGTTGGTAGTTTTAGTGAACGATATTTTGCTTTCCATTGAATAATAATATTTATACTATTAGGTTGATGCAAAAAGGTCTTTTTCATTTTTTTCGTACTTCCGTTAAAAAGTAACAAATGCACCAATTGAACAACGGTTTATTGCATTCGAAAGGCCAATGATTTTTCTGCAAAATGACATTAAAACGAGTTTAAAATGTCTTATGACTAGATTTTTTTGAGAGCCTGAAGTCGGGTAGTCAAAAAAGGCGACGGCTCGATGATGCATTTTAGACGCTCTAGCTAAGGAAACCAATCTTGATGTTAATAAATAAAAGATAGAGCACAAAAAGTTCGATATTTTTTCAGATTTTCAGAGAAATTGATTCAGCCAATTTCTTTATAGAGGTTTTTATAGATTTATTATGAAAAAACCCGTTTTCACTCTCGAATTTGCTTGAAAGTGAACCCAAATTGACTTAAAAAGATGGGAAATTGAACAATAAACACTTTTCATTTAGAGCAAACCATAGGTCAATTCATGACTTTGTTATTTTTCAAAAGAAGTACGAAAAAAATGAAAAAGACTTTTGCATCAACCTAATACACAAGCTCAACAGCATTTTTGCCGGACATCACATTTATCTCGTTTTAACACCGTACTTTTAGAAAGTCACCGTTTTTCCAAAAAGTTTTGATGCTTTTCTAAAAGGCATTAAGGCACCGTAGTGTGTACGCGATGCTCCGCGTCGGAATCACCATATAAAACACGGTCTCTTTCCCCATTTTCTCACTTTTTTCTTCGAGCTTTGTTGGGCAAAATGACTGCTAGTGACCGGTTTCTTATTTTTCTGCTCGTTTCTCGTTTCTCGTTTTTTATTTTTTATTTATTATAATTGTATTATATCTTGATTTTAGAAATGGTGTCGGCTAATTCGCTTCGCAATGCAATCATCAAGTCATCAAGCTAATCCACTCCGTAACGCTGTCATCAAGTCATCAAGCTAATCCGCTCCGTAACGCCATCGTCAAGTCATCAAGCTAGTCCGCTCCGTAACGCTATCATCAAGTCATCAAGATGGAAAGGCGACAAACGACATTATGAATGTGCTCGAAATTTCTCGGCAAACTGCCAAACGATTCAAACAACTCAATCGTATTGGCCAAGGTAGAAAACGATCGTATTGGCCGAGATAGAAAACGCAACTTCGAAACGGATGGTGGAAACGGTGTGGAAGCGAATCAAACGAAATCCCAGAGGCTCAATGGACAAAATGTCAGATCTTGGATCAGTTCAGTGGGAAGACTTGTAAAAAAGCAGTTGATGTACCCATACAAAAGACAAAAAAAGCCATGAATTGACTAAAGATATGGTGAACGAGCGGCTACGACTTTGCAAGAGCTTTCTTAATCGTTTTGCGAGACGATGAAGAAGTTTTCCGATGAGAGAATATTCACTAAGCGATTTCAAATCAAGACAAGTACTGATCTGTCATCATTGATGGTTTGATCACTTTGGAAAGCTGAACACTGCACACTGCACTTATTTTTGTCGATCTGGGAATCAAAATCACCAAAGATGTTTACCGAGAAGAAGTTTTGGTGAATTTAAAAGCCTTAAAGCATCGTTAATCTCTATTCTTTCTTTACCTCACTCCGATCACTTTCTGAACTGTAATCTTTGCCTCGACGACCACTCGATCACCGCGGATGTAGCCCTAAAAGATTTTGGTATAGTACTATTCCTATTGTACTATTCCTGCTTACCAAATCCGGATTCAGAATCTCAGTCCATTCCATGAATGACGGGAAACCCCAATTGTTCGAATTATAGTTGAATTTGTTTGTGAATTGACGAGAGAAATCAGGGACACCGTCTTTATGGGAAATCAAGCGAAATTCAACCTGAAAATAAGCTTTAGAGGTAGGCAAGTCATCGCTGGCTTTGATAGAATCTCTCTAGACCTCTCTAGACCTCTCTAGACCTCTCTAGACCTCTCTAGAGCTCTTTAGATATCTTTAGATCTCTCTAGACCTCTCTAGACCTCTCTAGACCTCTCTAGTTTATTTTTAAATAAGACTATGATATAGATAGCTTTTACGATCGATATACACTACTGGAAAATGAAATATGATATTTGAAAAACGATCGTCACTTTCGCGCGTCTATAACTCTCTTGTATTTACCGTATTTCTAAATATTAATATTACCATTGTGTAGCCCTTGAAAAGAGCTTTCAGAAAATGTATAACACTAATAGTTTAAACTCAAAGACAAGAGAGTTATAGGCGCGCGAAAGTGACGATCGAAAGTTTTTCAAATATCATAATTTCATTGTCCAGTGCTGTAGATAGCTTTTTCTTCAAGCGCATCTTTTAGAAATGCTTAGAAATGCTCAGAAATGCTCTAGAAATGCTTAGAAATGCTTAGAAATCGAAATCTGAATCCTTGAACTCACCACCGCATCGCAATTCCACAAAGTGCTTTCGCTTTCCGGATTGCAATCGATATAAACGGAGAAATATTTCTTATGCGATGTTCGCTTTGTGCATTCGGTTTTCGCCGCCAATCTCCTAGAAAAGAGAAAAGTTTTGATAAGTCAAATGGTAAATGATTTTCTAGGTCAAATGATTTTCTAGTAATCATATTCTACTGTTAGGTAAAGTAGTTTAGATTTAAAGATAAAGATCTATCATCGATAGATCATTGTATACAGGGTGGCTGAAAATTACGTGCGCGCAGCATCAGCATCATAGTTTTAAACAATGTATAAAGCATTACTACTCATCTTTTTGTGTTTTAATATTCTTTTTATCATTGTCTAATAATTTTTTGTTAAAAAAGTTGTTTTCTAGGTCATGACAAAGACGTGCGCTAGTCGGGACGTAATCGCACAGCTGGCGACGAGCGGCATGAAGAACCCGTCGATCGCATCGAGGCTTGGGGTGGCTCTGAGGACCGTCCAGAAGATCATAAAGCAATGGAAAGATGAGGGGCATGTTCAGTCCAAGCCCGGAAGAGGACGAAAGAGGACCGTTAACACCCGAAAGATGCGTGGGATCATCAAGAGGAGGATCGAGCGAAAAGACGATCGTAGTTTGAACAAGATGGCAAAACAGCTTCAAATTTCGCGTTTCTCGGTTCAATCGATAGTGAAAAATGAGCTCGGACTTCGAAGTTATCGACTGTTAAACGGGCAAGTGCTCACCGATCAAGCCAAGCAAAACCGGAAGGAGAAATGCAAAAAATTGCGAGCTTTTTTCAAGGTGCGGCGCATTGACGATGTTCTTTGGTCGGATGAGAAGATTTTCACCTTGGAAGTGGCTTAAAAGTCACAAAATCACCGTCAACTGCTCAGTCCAACTCTCAAGGGCTGTATATGTCGTAGCCGATTATGAATGAAAATTTTTTGATAAATCTTTCTAGTCGAGCAACCCTTTGAATGTATGAGGACAATATTATATCATCCTGTAGCGAATTCAATTCTGCGTCAATTGGTACCAAATTTGTGAGTTTAGGTTAAAAATTACCGCCACTACAACGTTTCATTCAAAATCGGCGGCATCCCCGTAGACGATTATGAATGAGTGGGTCTAGAAGCGTCCAACCATCAAGTATTTGGTATCATTCAACGCAGAATCATTGATAATTATGTTAAATTTTTAAAATTAGAAAGATTGAATAAAAAGAAAAAAAATTAGAACAAAAAAACTGTTTCTTCAAGAGGAAACTTTGAGGCCCCATAATTTTTTTTCTTTTTATTCAATCTTTCTAATTTTAAAAATTTAACATAATTATTAATGATTCTGCGTTGAATGATACCAAATACTTGATGGTTGGACGCTCCTAGACCCACTCATTCATAATCGGCTACGACATATAGATCATTGAGATAAATCATTGTCCTTATCCCAAACGGAAGTCATTATTTTATTTTATTTTTCAGATTTCTTTCTCACCAGGGAAAATTGGCGATATTGTGATAGGAGGTGTTGACTTTTGCTCGAATTGTTGACAGATTCGGGATATTCAGCTTGATGGAACCCTCAGTTTTATCTAAAATTTGATTTGTACAGTATTTCTGATTGCCGTCTCAATTACCGTTTCAATTACCATCTCAATTAACGTACCTGATCTGACGGCATTACTCGAAATGTCATCGAACGAGTTCCGCGTGTACTCTGAGCCACAATCTGACGAAGATCTGAAAATATTGGCAATAAGTTAATATAGGTTGGATCTAGGGTATCTAGTACTATTTAATACTATAAACAATTTCAAATAATAGTACATACAGCGGATTTACGAGATGAAACTGTTGAGCGGCGAGATTTGAAGAGGAGTCGCCGGAGGAACTAGCGAAACAGGCATTTGCTGAAAAGCATTGAAAATATCATAAGCTATTGCTGATCTCTTGCGACATTAGAGCTTAATCTAAATATACAGTGCGCGTCAAAATGATAGGTCCACCCGATTTCTCAAAAAGTATCAAGCAAAATCAAAATCCATATTTGCACATGAATTTTAATTTGATTCTTGATAAATATTCAAAAGTTGAAAAAAGTTTTTTATCGGTAAAATTTTTGAGTATTTTGGAAAAACTCAAAAATTGAGGGAAAAACCGTGTCAAAATGATAGGTCCACCACTTTATGCGTTTAATGCCTTGCCACTTTCTTGCTGATTTTTTGTTTTATTTTTTGTTTTTTTGCATGCAAATTTTATTTTTCTACATATTCTAACTTTTTCCTTTAGAATGGGCCGAGGAAATGCGTTGACGCTGGTGGAGCAGGGACAAGTTGACGTTCTACACACAAATGGACTCAGCAATCGCAAAATTACCGAACAACTTGGTCGCTCGCACAACGTCATCAATCAATACCTTCAAAATCCACTGAATTATGGAACTAAGAAGACGACTGGACGGAAGCCGATTCTGACACCCCGAGACAATAGGACAGATAGGACAAATTGTGTCGAACTCAATGATGTCAGCCAACGAAGAACGAAACGAAATTGGTCTATCGGCATCGAAAAGCACAGTTTTGAGGATCATTACTGCAATTCCTCACGTCAAGCGATGCAAAATGATACCATGTCCTCGTCTAACCGGTGACCACAAAGTTACTCGAGCCGAATTTGCACGCAAGAATTTAAAGGTCGATTGGAACAAGGTGACCATTGAGTAATAGTCAGCAACAATAAAGTTTTTTTGGTTTAGATTATCTTCAGTGACGAAAAAACGTTCAATCTTGATGGTCCCGATGGTAGCAAGTATTATTGGCACGATCTTCGCAAAGAACCACAATACTTTGGGCGTCGGAATTTCGGAGGAGGCAGCTTAATGGTCTGGGGAGCATTTACGGCCGGTGGTGTACTCGAATTGAAGTTTGTCTCTTGTCGAATGAACTCGAAGGATTATCAGGATGTGTTATCGGATCGTTTGTTACCGTTTTTGCTTAACAATCAAGGACAATGTTATCGATTCCAGCAAGACATGTCGGCAGATCAACAAAAGACTACTTTACGCAGAATAACATCGATGTCTTGGACTGACCCGCATATTTGCCCCACTTGAACCCGATGGAAAATTTATGGGCAATACTTGCACGCAAAGTTTATGCAAATGGACGAACATACAAGTCAGTTTCCGAGCTCAAAACACAATTAATTCTTTCATGGCGGTCGATCATGCCCACGACTCCTCAAAAACTAGCTGACTCGATGGATAATCGTATTCTGGACATGGTCAAACTTAAAGAAGAACCTACAAAGTGTTGACCGTAGTGATAAAGTAATGATAAAAACTAATTTCATTCAGTTTTTACAATTTTTTTGTTCTTGTTATAAAGTTTTTAATGAGTGGACCTATCATTTTGACACGGTTTTTCCCTCAATTTTTGAGTTTTTCCAAAATACTCAAAAATTTTACCGATAAGAAACTTTTTTCAACTTTTGAATATTTATCAAGAATCAAATTAAAATTCATGTGCAAATATGGATTTTGATTTTGCTTGATACTTTTTGAGAAATCGGGTGGACCTATCATTTTGATGCGCACTTTATCAACAAACCTATGGCTGATACTAGTAGCCATAAGCCAGAATGTTCCGGTAGACGTTAGACTTGTCAGAATTAGACCAGTACCAGCCTGGCTTAGCTCTAGATCTTCTAGTTGGTTCAGATGGTCTAGAATTGATCTAGGTAGTCTAGAGTTGGTCTAGATGGTCTAGAGTTGGTATAGATGCTCTAGAATTGGTCCAGATGTTCTAGAATCGGTCTAGATGCTCTAGAACTGGTTCAGATGGTCTAGAGTTGGTCCAGATAGTCTAGAATTCGTCTAGATGCTCTAGAATTGGTTCAGATGCTCTAGAGTTGGTCTAGATGGTCTAGAATTGGTCTAGATGGTCTAGAATTGGTCTAGATGGTCTAGAATTGGTCTAGATGGTCTAGAATTGGTCCAGGTAGTCTAGAATTGGTCTAAATCCTCTAGAATCGGTCTAGATGGTTCAGAAACTTTCTATAAGCCTAATTAGAAGAGGTAAGGACTTGATAAGGATTAGAATCAGTCTAGATTTGATCCCGGTACTAATTCTAGTCATAGTTTCAGAAACAAAACCTTTTCGAAGTCATTTAATATCAATCAAAGATTCTAAGAAAGAAATGTTAGCTATAAAATTAAATTATTGTAATAGAACATTTTTTTATATACTATTCTATTATAAAAGCTATTCTTTTTAAGCTTTTATATCCCATCAACCAACCAGAAAACAGTCGCTTCGGTGTCACTGCTCCATTCGGCTCATTTTGCGGCTCATTTGCTCGATGGGACTGAAAAATTGAAATAAAATATTAATTTAAAGATTTAATAAAGCTAATAAAGCTTACCTTTAATTTATAAATTTTATAATTCATAAGAAGAAATGAAATGAAAATTTGAAATGAAATGATTGTTTTCAAATGCGCATCTAATCATCGCAACATCCTTTTCACGGAATTTATCAAAGCTCTTTTGGAAATGAAAGGGAAAGTTCCGAAAGATGATAAGGAAAATTTCGATGCAAATTGTGTCAAGTTGTGAGATTTTTGGGGTTAATTTTAGATAAATGATAGAAATTCTTGAGCAAGCTATGCTTTTTCGTTGGCTAAATTCTTTGAAAAGTCTTTAAACTTTGAAAAAGGCTTTGAACACTTTTTTTGAAGTCTGTTTAAAAATTTGCTTAGAAATCTGTTTAAAAATTTGTTTAAATCTGTTTTTTAATCTGTTTTTAAATCTGTTTTAAATCCGTTTTTAAATCAATTTAGAAATCTGTTTATCTTTATCTTTAGAAATCTCTCTATAAATCCTTTTATCAACGAAAACTTTACCAATTAACCTACAGTTTACTTCAAATAGTTGTCTATTAAACACTTTTCTTTCTTTTTACCCTAATCTGGGCCATTTCCAAGAGCTCAGTCGTTTTGCGTAAAAGCTGATATTGAATGGACAGTTTTTTTTCTTAAAAACTAAGCTATTAGGTTGGCAAGTTATAAACGATCGTTTTTTGGTAATGTGTTTTCTGAAAAAATGACTTATCCAATCAAAAAAACGGTTTGCTTGATTCAAAAGCCCTATCCTTAATCTACAAAACTTTTTGGCTTTTTTGAATTTTTGAAAAATGTTTTATTTTAGAACTTTTTCAGGGCATTTTAATGTAAGAGTTGAAAATCCTTTCTAGCAAATCCTTCCTGAAAATCCTTTCTGGTTTCTAGCATTCATGAGCTAATATATTAGGTTGTTCGGATATAAACGAGCGTTTTCGTAGTCGACAAAATTTATCTTAAAAACAGAAACAACACAGTTTAATATATTAATGGTGAATATATTCTAAAATATATTCACCATTATTATTGATTACTTCTTGCCATCTTTTGGGCAAAGAATTGATGCCGCTCTTGAAAAACTCAGCCGGCTGTGACTCGAAAAACTTGGTGACCTTGGACCTTGGAAACTTCGTGAATTTTGGTCATCTTCACGGTTTGAATTTCTGATTGGCCAAAAAGTTTTGAATCGACCGGAATCAAAGGTAATCTGAGGAAGCCAAATCGGGAGCATACGGCGGATGTGGTAAAACCTCCCATCCTAGATTCTCTAGTTTTTGCTGAGCCATTTTTGCAAAACGTGAGGTCTAGCGTTGTTATGGATGAACTTTATCTTTGATGTGTCTACTCCGTAACGAATGAGAGCTTCATTGACCCGATCAAGTTGCTGTTTGTAGAGGGTTGTAGAAGCTCAAAATAAACAAGGCCCTTGTTATTCCACCATACTGAGAGCATGACCTTTTTTCCATTAATGTCCGGTTTCACGGTCGGATTTGGCCGTTCTCCTGGTCCTAGCCATTTCCGTTTTCGAATAGTATTATCGAAATGGATCCACTTCTCATCTTCAGTAACGAGAGAATCAAAAAACGCCATGATCTTTAGCGTGGCGGATGAGGATTCCGGGAATAGCGACCCGTGAAGCCTTGTTTGCAATGCTTAACTCGTGAGGAAGCCATTTCCCGCATCTGATCGTCTTTCCAATGGCGTGGAGATGCTCATCAATGGTAGAATTTGAACATACAAACTGTTGAGCAAGTTCGCGCGTCGTTTGACATGGATCCGATTCGATTGTAGCCCTCAAAATAACGTTGTCTACCGCTTGAGGTCGACGAGAGTGTTCATCATCCTCGAGACTTTCATCACCATTCGGAACCAGGCTCGGCATCGGCTTTCGAACAATACATCATTCAACAATTGTTTATATCCGAATAACCTAATATTTTTGAGTGATTGCATACTTTTTAAAATAAAACGCTTCATCGATTACACAGTTTCCCAAAATTTCAGAACAATCCAATCTTCGGAAGGTTGATTTTCAAATTTGGCTCAAATCTTTGTTGGCTCAAGGCTCTTTGTGCTAATTTAATTTATTTTCGTTTGAATTTAAGCAAGATTAAAACAAAGAGAACGGTTCGATCGATTGGATTGTTCTGAAATCTTGGGAATCTATGTAATCGATGAAGCGTTTTATTTTAAAAAGTATGCAATCACTCAAAAATATTTTAGCTCATGAATGCTAGAAACCAGGATTTTTAACTCTTACATTAAAATGCTTGAAAAAGTTCTAAAATAAAACATAAAATGCGTTAAATGATTGATTTACGATTTATTCTATTAGAAAAGCTTGATATTTTTCTATAAAACATTGTTGAAATCTTAAGAAATCTTTTGTTTGTTTGTTTTTCACAGCCGGCTGAGTTTTTCAAGAGCGGCATCAATTCTTTGCGCAAAAGATGGCCAGAAGTAATCAATAATAATGGTGAATATATTTTAGATTAAACTGTGTTGTTTCTGTTTTTAAGATAAATTTTGTCGACTACTAAAACGCTCGTTTATAACCGAACAACCTAATATATTAGCTCATGAATGCTAGCTAGAAACCAAGATTTTCAACTCTTACATTAAAATGCCCTGAAAAAGTTCTAAAATAAAACATTTTTCAAAAATTCAAAAAAGCCAAAAAGTTTTGTAGATTAAGGATAGGGCTTTTGAATCAAGCAAACCGTTTTTTGGATTGGATAAGCCGTTTCTTCAGAAAACACATTACCAAAAAACGATCGTTTATAACTTCCCAACCTAATAATACTCGGTAATACACCATTTCACCTAACAATTAATAGACTGTAGTAAGGGTGTTGGAAGCTAATAGGACATTTCACCACATAATACACCATTAGCTTCACCACCATCTCACTACTGTATTAACTTTACAATGGGATCCTTAATACACCTTGGAAGCTACTCTTAGAGATGTATTAGCTTGTAAATTTGTAAACGTCAAAATGAAATGTGCAGCTTTAAAGGAAGACGAAATTCCGAATGAAGAGCCAGAGCTTCGAATGCTTTTTTGCTTTGTTTCGGAGCTTCGAATGCTTTTTTAATCACAGCACCTCCTTTGCATAATGCAATTGTAAACCAAGTTTCTTGATTTATCGGATTATCCTTTAAAATTAGCTTCAACCAGAACAACCAGAAAAAGTTTTGTAGATTGAGGATAGGGCTTTTGAATCAAGCAAGCCGTTTTTTGGATTGGATAAGCCGTTTTTTCAGAAAACACAATAACAAAAAACGATCGTTTATAACCTAATATAAATGTTTTACGCTATATCTTTTATCTTTTGACTTCAAGATAGGTTTCTTTAGGTAAACAAAAGTGTCTAAATCGCGTAATCGTTGCCTTTTTTTGCTAGATTAGCTTGATGACTTGATGACAGCGTTACGAAGTGGATTAGCTTGATGTTCACACTTTTGAACAAAAAAAACAAACAAACAAAAGATTGCTTAAGATTTCAACAATGTTTTATAGAAAAATATCAAGCTTTTCTAATAGAACAAATCGTCATTTAACGATTGATTGAGTGAATCAATCATTTAACGCAAAATGACTAAACGCTAGCTAAAGCTAAATCAAACCGCACCTCATTTCTTTCGCATCCACCGCTCATCTCGTTGTGCCCTCCTCGTTTCCCTAATGGTGACTCGAAATCAGCACTCCCGCAAAAAGTCTCATTTGTATCCGAATCGAGATTCATTCTAAAAGTAAAACTGATGAAATGGAATGGAATGGAATGAAATGAAATGAAACGAAATGGAATGAAACGAAATGAAATGAATAACATTAAAGATTGAAATAATGTGAATCGAAGAGAAAAAATGAAATGAGCAGCTGGTTTGGCAAGGGAAAAGGAAAAGCAAGAGCAACTTTTAGAATGCACAAACAGAAACAGAAAAGGAAAAGGAAAAGGACAAACAGATGCGCATATCTAACGATTTACAAGCTTTAAATGACTTTTTCAATAATTTATATCATTTTCTAAGCTTTAGATTACATATTTGAATAGATTTATGGTATCGTAAAAGCTTTAATAGAACCCCACCCTATAGAAGCGTCGCGTAGTTTAAGATTTCCCAATCTCTTTGTGGCGCTTGATTACTCTTGAAACTGTCTGGTGAGGCACGAAATCTTACCATACGCGTATACCATCACTTGTTGAGGTTTCTGTTGTCGCATTTAATAAAATGGAAGCCAAATTTAAAGGAAAAATAAATAGCATGACGTTCATCACTTTCTTGAGTCAACCAATCTTTTTCTCGGATTTGATTTAGGCTTTATAAATGTGAAATTTTGTGAATTTGTACTGTATTTTGATATTTTATCTCGCTTTCTAGATTCATTCACATTCTCCAAACCTTTATGCATCTAAAATACCGTAAAGCTTTAATAGAACCCCACCCTATAGAAGCGTCGCGTAGTTTAAGTTTACTCTCAAACAAAAGCTCATATCTCAGCACTAGTACATTTGTTTCTGTTCGTTTGAGTACCAAATTAAAGTCGAGAGAATGGGGAATTTTTTGAGCTATTACACAGATCTTTAGCATTAACCAGCACTTAGAAAACGATGATTGAAAAATGATGAAAAATCGGTTTTTTTTTTTTGCCACTTTTCAATAATTTTTTTCTAAGTGCTGGTTAATGCTAAAGATCTGTGTAATAGCTCAAAAAATTCCCCATTCTCTCTACTTTAATTTGGTACTCAAACGAACAGAAACAAACGTACTAGTGCTGAGATATGAGCTTTTGTTTGAGAGTAAACTTAAGCTACGCGACGCTTCTATAGGGTGGGGTTCTATTAAAGCTTTTACGGTATTTTAGATGCATAAAGGTTTGGAGAATGTGAATGAATCTAGAAAGCGAGATAAAATATCAAAGTACAGTACAAATTCACAAAATTTCACATTTATAAAGCCTAAATCAAATCCGAGAAAAAGATTGGTTGACTCAAGAAAGTGATGAACGTCATGCTATTTATTTTTCCCCTTAAATTTGGCTTCCATTTTATTAAATGCGACAACAGAAACCTCAACAAGTGATGGTATGCGCGTATGGTAAGATTTCGTGCCTCACCAGACAGTTTCAAGAGTAATCAAGCGCCACAAAGAGATTGGGAAATTGTCAACATTGGTTGTCAACGATTCAATCAATGCTGAAGGTTATCAACGATCAATGCTGAAGGTTGTCAACAATTCAATCAATGCTGAAGGTTGTCAACGATTCAATCATTCCTAAAGATTGTCAACGATTCAATCAATCGTTCAAAGACCTTTCAATGAATCCAAAGAAATCCGGGATCTACAGAAAATCCAAAAGATAGCTGCTGCAATTGATCAGCTGCATCTTAAACACCTGCACCGAATTCTCAAAACGGAATGAAGCCACGAAAAGATGTAGTCGAACTTAAACAAAGGATCAAGCAAAAGAGAGTCAACCATTGCAAGAAGCTTTGAAGCGAATCGCCATCATCAGATCCTCTTTACCAATGAAAAGTGGTTTGACATCGATCAAACTCATTAAACTTTAAAGGAACCAAATAGGAACTATAAAGGAACTACAAAGGAACTATAATGGAGCTATAAAGTAACTATAAAGGAACTTTGAAGGAACCAAATAGGAACTATAAAGAAACTTTAAAAGACCTAATCAAAACGACTTGGTCAAAGGACACTTCAGCGGCAACATAAACCTCAACAAGTGATGGTGAACCGGGAAGATGTCTCTGATTTTCATCCCAGCTCTCAAAGGCAACAAGGATGAATATCTGAACATGTTGAAAACAAAAATTTTGCCTTGGAGTCAGCAGCATTTCGGAAATAAGCCCTGAATATTTCAGCAGGACGGAGCTCGAGAAAAGCTCGAGAAAATCTTGAGAAAGCTTGAGAAAGCTCGAGAAAGCCAGATTGCATTGCAAAGAATTTTCCTGAATGGATTACAGTTGAAATGAGCGTGCAAAATCTAGGAGAATGGCCATTCAACAGATTCGAATCTTTGAATCAACAGATTTGAATGATCCAAGCATTTTGTCGATCTCGCCGTCAAAGGCTTGTCAGCCTCACAGTCACAGATATCAGTCAAAGACATCAGTCAAAGACATGACTGATGTCTTTGACTGATCTGTGAGGCTGACAAGCCTTTGACTGAAGGATTTGGAGAAAGCTTGGGACGACATTGTTCATCAAAAAGGCCATAGACTTTCCGAAACGATTACGAAGATGTATTCAAGCTAAATGAGGTCACTTTGAAGAAGAATCTTTTATTTTTGTTATTTTGTTTGTTATTATGTTATTTTAATGATTGTTAAATGATTTTTAAGTTCTCTACAGGGTGTCTGATTGTTTATTGAAGACAAAACTAACTGATTAACTGCGAAAACTGATTTTTTAATCATAACAAATGTTCAAAATTTCCACCCTTGGCCTTGATGCACTTCTTCAATCGCTTGCCTGTCAATGCAAATCCTGCAATCACTTCTGCAAGTTGCCGACTATGGTGGCGCATTGCTGAACAGTCATTTCAGCCCAGGCCCTCTTCAAAGCGGCTTTCAAAGAATCCACGGAGTGAAAGTGAAAGACAAGATCTCTGACAAGATCTCTGACAAGATCTCTGGCAAGAGTCTGCTTCTAGCAAGAGTCAAGAATCCAGTCTGTCTTCCAAGATCGACCAAACGGAGAAGTCCAGCGGGTTCAAATCGGTTCAAATCGGTTCAAATCGGTTCAAATCGGGGCTATTCGACGGCCAAATGTCCTTAGCCCGGAAAAGAGCTGATTGCAGAGAGCGAGAGTCGAGCGGGCTTCATGGGCCGGTGCCCAGTCCCGCTGAAGGGTAAATCCAGTTTGTCCAAAATGTATAAAGTTTGTATAATCTATATCTATATAAATTAACAAATTAACAAAAGATCAATGATCGAATTTTCGCTCAATAATTTTGAGACACTCTGTAGTGATTGCCCGTCTATTAGAACTTTCAGAGCAACTTTCAAAGTCCTCTAGCCATCTCTAGACTCGTTAAAAACGTTGCCTTCTCAATCGCTCATAGACAGCGTCTAGTACTCGATGAATGTTATACTCGATGAATGATGGAATTGATCAAAACTAAAGACAGTTGATTGTTTTACGATCTTCACCCAATTGCTCTTGTGCAGAATAAGTTCTCTTTTGATGGGAGGTGAATGGATTTGGGGTGGGGTTGAAAAGATGAAAAAGAGAGGTGAATATTGGACACCTGAAGAACCCAAGGTTGAGCGGGGGGCATTCAGGGTCCTTTCTCCCAAAAACACTGCAATTATCCCTTCCTCCGGAATTTGTACACAACAAACCTGAAATTGCTTTTACACTGAAAGGGATAATCGGTTGAACAGAACACTTTTTTCGTTTTGAGATATTCTTTTTGAAATCAAAGACGATTCTATTTAGCGATAGCCATTTAGCGATATCGCTAAATAATAGCTTTTTAAGACTGCAGAATTCATTGCACCAGAAGGGAGACGTTTAGAGATCAGAGATTTGAGCACAAAGTAAACTCTCAATGATCATCAATGATCTCAATGATCATTTTCGTGCCTAAGATCTGATATATTCTTGTTTCTCTGTGATTCATTATTTCGTTAAATGAATGGATAAATTAATGAGAAAAGAGTCGAGTAAAGGGTCTCATTATTGGGCGGATAAAGAAGGGGAAACATTTGTGCCCAATTTGGAGGAAGAACAAAGGGAAAAGAGGAAGGATGAGCACAAAATGAAGGAAAACAATCAGGGTGATGATGGGACAAAGATTCTTCTTTCTTTCTTTCTCTAATACCGTATTCTCTCTAATAGTAGTGGAGCGCGTGGAGCCGAGTTGTTGAGTTGATGACCAATTTACGGCTTCTAAGTTTTCGCAGAAGCTCAACACACTCAAATCCCCCACAAGATCTCATCGTCAGCTACATTTTAGCTACATCTCATCGTCAGCTACATCAATAGGTTCCGATAAGCGCTTTTCGAGATTTCGAGCAATTTAGGCAACACATTCCTACATCGTTTGCCTCAGAAACGATACTGTAAGACTGGAATTTCACAGTTCAGCACCATAACTTCGTGTCATTCAAGATTGAATCGATAATCGACAAGATTGAATCGATAAATCGATCGATTGTGATCATTGAATTGATAAAATCGATTGACCACTGTCAATTCTTGGAGTTGAACTTAACAAGAGATTGTCAACAAATCCAGATCACCAAATGAAATCAGCCATAAACCATTCAACGCAGCATTTGACGCTGATTCCAAATATCTGAATCGCGCGCAATTCGGCAAAATTTGAAAGACTTTGGCCTGACAGCCGATTCGAACCCTCGAGTAACCATTCCGTATCCTAACTCACTATCCATTACACCACGCAGCCACTTTCCCTAGATCTTTTGACAATCCCTTTTAACCCTAAACTCATCACCAGACGGCTTGATTTCCGATTTCCTTTGTCATTCACGAAGAAGTCAAGCTGAATAGAACACCGGAAATGATCTTAAACTGGATATACGGTAAGTGATGCTGATTGTGGAGCAAAAGGGGAGCCGATAATTGGACAAGTCAAGTGGATTGGAGAAGGGAGAGCTGAAAGGGTTGAAAGGGTTGAAAGGGTTGAAAGAGTAGGGACACGCCCCTATAGCCCTGGGGAACCCTGGGATCTGGGCTTAAAACTTAGGTCCACCTTAAAACTTAGGCCCAGATTGTTAGGCTAAAGTTTTCCCGATGTTCCCATATCTGTAACTAAATTGAGCACTGCTAAAAGTCTTTAGCTAATCTCTATTTTTCTATCCTATCTATTCAAAGCCGATACAAACTCCGTGCCCTATTTTATCTGAATTCTATCTGAATCCTATTTGAATCCTATCTGAATCCTATCTGAATATCCATTCTTGAATTATCTGATTACTCAAGACCAACAGATTTGCTTCTGGACAATTGAATATTCATTCTTATTATTTCTCTACTTCCTTATCATTATTCCATTGAATATTCTTTTTCTCATTTCCCAAAATGGTCAGCCTCGACTCTCTTCGTGATTATCAAAAACTTCTCTTCGACAATTTCAATTCAACCAGTGTTCAGGGCCTTTTCGCATTGAGTAAGTGCATAAATTATTCAAAAGCTAATCCTCACCTCTTGGCTTTGGCCTGGTTTAAGCCAGAAGCCAGGCTTGAACCTGGCCTAAGCCTTAAACCTGGCCAGGCTTAGGCCTAGTTCACAGGTCTAAGCCTTAAACCTGACCTAAGCCTTAAACGTGACCTAAGCCTTAAACCTGGCCAAGCTTAGGCTTAGTTCACAGCCTAAGCCTAAGCCTGACCTTTCGTTCATTTCGCCAAGTTCATTTCGAGCATTCCTGGTGAACAATCTAAAAAGCTAAAAGTTTCAAACGTTTTCAAATCCAAGATTTCTTTATAAATTTCTCTAGCTTGAAAATTTATCTAAAAAGTTTGAAATAAGAAACTCAAATGTTTTCATTGTAAAAACTTATTTTTAGCGACATCAGTCGAAAATGGATTAATCGATCAACCGAAACCCCAATATTCGTATATTGGATTGATTGGTTGGTGAAAAAAAGAAATTCAAGGTTTAATCAATCTAATTAGAGCTGTTAGATCAAAATTTCCAAGACTAAACCTCAAAATGGACTCATTTTTCAAAGCTTTCTCTCCAAATCAAGGCAAATAAAATTGTCTTTGACTTGACATCTTTGAAGCACTGCATTTAATAGAAATAATTAATTTAATGGAAATAAATCTCACCATTTCCAGCAATGGCCATCCTTTCGTCACCGGATCGAAAAATGATTCTCTCGGAAGTTTACGATTGGATTGTTCATCATTATCCATATTTTCGAAGTCGTGGCAGTGGATGGAGGAATTCGATTCGACACAATCTATCGCTAAATGATTGTTTTGTGAAAGGTACCTCAGTCGTTTCATTTGCTCAGAGTTTCTCGGAGAAAAGTCGTTTCATATCATTTCGTTTCATTCAAAGTCGTTTCATTTCAATCGCTGCCAAAGTTGTACCAAAGCTGTGCCAAAGTTTGAATCCTATCCTCTCAAATCCATTGCCAGATCTGTAAAAAAGAAAATGAAACAACGTTGCAAAAAAATGACAATCTGACAAAAAAATGACAAAATGACAATCAAAAAATCTTCTTTTAGCCGGCCGAGCCGCCAACGGAAAGGGCCATTATTGGGCAATTCATCCAGCAAATCTACGCGATTTTGAACGCGGAGATTTCCGGCGAAGAAGAGCACAGAGAAAAGTTTGTGTTTTTTTTGCTCAATCATTTGAATATAGAAAGCCATCTTTTGCATAGAAAGCCTTACAGACTTCAATCTCAATGGTTTTAGGTTCGTCGTCATATGGGTCTCTCAGTTCCAGATGGTGAATCGTCAGATGAAAGCCCATCCACATCACCGCGTCCACCGCTAAACGAACAACAAAATGTGAATAATCTGGTTTGTTCACGAAAAACTGTCATAAAAAATGAAGATGGAAAAACTGTCATAAAAAAAAATGAATGCTAAAATCTTCAAATTTTCCACCAATTTTCCACAATTTTCAGTTTTCTCTCTCAAATCCTCTCTTCAATTTGTCTCATTTTCGTTTTCCTTTCCTCATCAACGAGACTTTTCAACAAAATATCGATGCCGAGAGAAACAAAAAGAAGCCGATGAATCGAGGGAATTTCACGATTGACTCCATTTTAGGCGGTGCTATTTGAGAATTCGTTTTTTTGTGCTTTTTTTTAAAGAATCTAGTCAATAAAGATTGTATCAAATAGAGAAATTTCGAAAAATGCTCAAAAAGCGATAAATCAATCTTCCTACAACTCTACATTCAAATTCTAGTTCATCAATGGAAATTGCTTTCACCATAAAGTTGACTACGGTAGGGAAGAATATTTAGAAAAGCCAAGTATTCAACTTACCTTTTCTCCCCTACCGTAATCCATTTTTTATTTTGCCACTAAAAATTACCCTTTAATCTGTCTAGATTTCTATAGTTTTCCTTGAAAACATCCAGATACAAAGCTTACGGTAGTGAAAAGTGAACACATCGCTTTCTCTCGAATTTCCGCCGAGTTTTCGGGGGGATTAAAAAGAGAGAAAGAAAGGCGCGTCAGGGTTTGCATCGAAACACAAAGAAGCGTTTGCAGAAGGGAGAGATTCTTGAAGAGATTTCACACAAAGTGGATTTCATCGCGCAATTTATCCACACAAATACACGGGATGTTTGAGGAGATTTCTTCTCCGCTCAACAAAGCCCAACAATCAGGGCAATTCACCGTCGGATGGATATGTGTGTGGAACGAGTGTACACACAAAGAAACACTCCACAAATGGATATTGAATTTATGTTTTGCAAGAAGCTATGCATGTTTAGGTGAGAAATTGCCCGTTTTCCAGGAAACTGGTACTAGACTTAAAATTTATTTTCCACGAGGAGCCACACGAACAATAATAACAAAGTTATAAGTACAAAAAAAGATTACTTGATTACTTGTCTTTCATATAATTGGCCATCGGATCGGACGAGTGAATTCGAGTGAGATGGAATGCTTCAACTTGTACTTCGGTTGGCGCCTTTGTCTCGTAAGTCGAATTGTACTTGCGTTGACGATCACCCTGGAAGAATGCGTTTAGTTAAAAAAAACTTTCTAAAGCCATACAAATTCATCCTCCTTTCTGGCCCTTTTCTTTTGTTTCTTCTCCGCTTTGATCGCCTTTTCCAGATCACGTTTCTTCCTTGATTCTTCATCGGAGTCACTGTCAGATGATGAAGAAGAGGACGCAGTGGAACTGAATAAAACAAATTAAACCTCAAATAACCTTTTTAGTAATCAAATTTTTCACGTGATTAAAACTTAAAAGGTCCTCCAATAAACGTTTTTTACACAAATACGTTCAAAACCAACTCTCTTCTCCGCTTGCGCACTTCTCGGCCTTCTTTATGCTTGCGTTCCTTCTTGCGCTTCCTTTTGTCTCGTTTACGCTCACGTCTTTTTGCAGTTTCTTCTCCTAAGCAAAAGCAAGTGCAAAATTATATAAGCAACACCTACTTTTGCGTTTTTCTTCCGCAAACTCCTTTTCACGTTCTCGTTCGGCTTCACTATCCAGTTCCTCCTCCTCCTCCTCCTCTTCCGCATTCTCGCTTTCATTGGACGATTCTTCACTGTTTCCTTTCTTGCTTTCCTCCTCTTCTTTAGGCTCGACTTTTTTGGATTCTAAAGTAAAAACGTGAATTCACTATCATGGCTACAACAAAAACAAGATTTGCCTACCAATTTCTTTGCTCGTATTCGGCTTTGTTTCAATTGTTTCAGCCACTGCTTCTTTAGGAGTTGCTAAAGTGGCAGTCTTCTTGACTGGAACACAGTAGGCCTGAAAGTTGTTATCAATTCATTCGAAAAAATTATCCAACTTGTTTCAGTGTTTGATGGCAACATTTGTATCCCCATTTTCCAGCTTCCCACCAGGAGCCCCAAACAGAAGTGTGGTTTCCAGGGTATCTAAAGAACAAAATTGTAGCAAAAAGAAAACACTTACAGATCCTCTTCGTAAATACTTCTTGCTAGTGGCCGTTCTTCTCCTTTGATCAATTTTCCCTTTGCAGAGTATTCCACGTATCGTTCAGATTGGGCCATCAGTAACTCCTTCGGCGGTGCTTCTAAATGTTCAGCTCCGCCGTACTTCTCGACAAGCAACTAAAGAAAAAATGGTTTAAAAGTCAAAATACACCCAACTGTTCTCGCATCATCCTTGACAGACGACTTTTCCTTCTCGTATTGCTTCTTCAAGGCTTCAAGTTTGGTGGGCTCCGCTATGGCGTGCACATTGATTCCCTAAGTAAAAATTGTACTGTGAAGTGAAATGGATTCTTACTTGACATCTCGCTTGCCATGCAAAAACTTGAGCCTCGTTTGCGTCCGCCACTTCTCCACTGTATCGAATGAAGTTCTCTCCTTGAAATTTGGCCGCTTCAGCCTCTTTACCTTTCACTCCCTAAAGTTTTTGATTAAGCAAAAAAAGTGGTACTACACCTGAAATGGGTTCTCGCGCATCGAACGAGACTTTGGATCGTAGTAGGGAGCGTTCTCGGCCAAATTGTGCAAATACTTTGCCGTGTCTTCTCGAATTCGAAGATTTCGGACCTAAATAAAAAGTTAGTAAGTTAAAGGTTAAAAATTGGGTCTATATAAACTCACCGTGATCCTAGTACGACTGTCCATGTCCACGGAAACTCCTGCCATATCGGCATCTTCTGCGTACTTATCTTCGTCCTCGTGAACTTCCTGAACTTCCTGTTTGTCCTCTTCTTTGTCTTTGGTTCCCATTGCGTTCTCTTCTTTGATCTAAACAAATTGAAATTTCAATTAAGTTTCAATATTATTAACCTTTTCGGCCTTGTACATTTTGCGAGCCTCCTCCAGTTCTTCGAACTCGCGAACTACATCTTTATGTGTTTCTGGGTCGTAGCCGTTCCACCTACAAAATTGAAATCAAGCCACTGAAAAAATTTTAACCAACCGATCACGTTTTGCGTCAAATCCGAGTTTCAACTTTGGTTGTAAATAATCATCAGCCGCAATATCCATTCCAGTATGTCTAAACAAGTCAGGATTAAATGGTGTCGATTTAAAACCAACTTCGCCTCGGATTTCCGTGGTCGTTCAAAGCAATCCTTCTTTTTGTGCGTCATCGCACCACAATTTTCACAAGCGCCTAAAAATATTATAAATAAGCTCAAAATATTAATTTACCTTTTCTAAATTTTGTCGCAGCTTTTCCCGTTGTTCCTCTTTGATACCAATCATCAATCTCGGAGAGTTGATTTTGACGTTCAGGGTGTGGGCGTTGATGCTAAAAAAAATCGTATTTGAATTCCACAATTCACAAGCTTACTTTTAGAGTCGGTCCTTCCGAGGGGACGTACCAAGGTGTCTGTGCGATGAATTGAGGAATGTGCGGGTTGATATCTCGTCCGCTGTCTACATCGACCATTGCGGGTGCTGTTCCGGCCTGCAAAATACACATTTTATGGTTTAGCAACATACGGTTAACATCAAAAATTTTTAAAACACAAACATTTACCCTTGCCATTCAAGTTTAATAAAAGAAGAAATAAAATGTCCTAACCTTTCTGTCTTCTTCCAAATCCTTTTCCTTTCGATATTCGCCTCGCGATTTCTTAGGCTCTCCCGTCGTCGTGTCACGCAAAAGCGCCGAGACGGGCTCGGCTTTCTTGAACGAGGCCATGATACCTAAATTTTAGTTAATCTAACTGTAAACCTTTCACGAACAAACAAAAGAAGACAAATAATATAACAAAAAAATTATATGTACAGATGCAAAATTAACGTTTTTGAGTGCGATAAGAGACATAACAATTCCATAACAATCCGGCGGAGTTAGTCGTCACGACGCGATAATGAATCGGAACAATCGAGAAGTTCACTAGCTGAAAGAAAGGCCAAAACATCAATCCCGTTTTCCACAGAGGCCACCAATCTCGAGAAACAAGTGCATAACATTCATCAATACTTCGGTTTTCAAGTAGACGCAGTACCATCAAGAAAATGACCGAGAAGACAGGTGAAAAGAAGAGCTGATCGACCAAAACCCGTTTGATTGGATGTGTGTAAGGAGCTCCATGTTTGATTTTGTCCAAAACGCGAAACCATCGATACAAAGTAGGAGCAACGAGAAGACCTCCAAGAGCGAAGAAGCGTGTTGTCCGCAAAAAGTTGTACTTCTCGATCGGTGTACCTTCTATCACCAGTTGACAAATCGCATCACCGGAGGCCGCGATCATTCCCGATACAAAACCTTGCATGAGGAGAGGCTTTTTCAAGAAAAACGACGAGACACGTTGAACGATCATTTTGATAACTAAACAAAAAATATGGACTTGGCAAAAGTGCACACAAAGAAAGACTAAGACGCTCTGAAAAACCGATCGTGGGAAAACTTTTGTGCTGAACTAGAAAACATTAGCTTTTTGTCAAAACTAAGCACTAGGTTAAATAAAAACCGCAGAAAATCTATAAAATGCGATTTTGAAGCTCATAAATATATAATAGGGGGAATGTTCTGTGAATTGCATATACCTAAACAAGGTGCCGAAGGTTCAACTCAGCCGAAACATCCAGCCTTCTGCTAAATCTCTATTTATAATCGAAAGACTAAAGATACTCAATTCTTAGACTGAATATTTGAAATACGATGGCAGTAATTCAAACAATAAATAGCGAATTTCCAACTGAGGACATTGATTCAAAGATATTCAATTAAAAACGTGAATAGTGAATAGTGCTGAAAATTTTACAGTTACATAAACAAATCAACGACACAAGATACGCATTCATTTTTAAACCGCAAAGCTTCTATCGCTGAAGTAAAAGAATTTCGTATCGTGTGTATCAGTGAAAACAAGGGTGCGGGATGAAAACGAGTGACTACAAATGACAGAAGGTTTCCTTCATCGACCGATTTCTCCCATCGCCGATTAGCCGCGCAGAGCTAATGTAAGAAGTCAGAAAATCTTTATACGACACCGTTTTTCATACATTATTCGAAAAAAGCTTTTTGATTTATTAGTGTTAAAGTGTCAAAGCGTCAAAGCTTGCTTTATACAGCTGCTTTAAAATTTGTAGGGGTTTTCCAGGGGAGGCAAGTGACTTTGAAGAGTTTTGAAGACTCAAAGACTTATCCCAAAAGCAAGCCAATAATTGGTCTACTTTCACATTTGCTCTATTGCCTTTGGCAAATTGTTTAAGAAATTGTTGAATTGTTTAAATTGTTAAAAATTGTTTGCCTTTTGCCTATTGCCGATCTGTTGGTCCAACGGAATCGATTGAGAAGATTTTCGAGTGCTTTGGGCATGTTTTGTGACAGAGTAGATACAGAACAAAGTTCCCCATCAATCAAACATTCGCGAACTTCGTTTTCTTTCGTTCCGAACTTGCTTGTTTCATTTTCTTACCTTTCTTAACAGCCAAAAATTATTTTCTTTTAGTGCATGGTAGCGAATTCAGCGATTGAGACTGATTTCGAGGCAGACCGATGCAAGGTTTGATCTACCGAAAACATCAATGTTTTCTTTTTCTAGGTTTGTCAAGTCGATTGCAACACGCCGGAACAAAAAGAGTTACATCTGCGATTTCCACTGCATAACAGAGTTTGTTGACTATTTATATTGTGAAAAAATAATTTTAGCGGAAGAACATCAGTGCGTACTTGGCGAAGATTGCTGCAAATCCCGTGCAATCGACGCGATCATCGGAAATCTCGAGGAGATATGCACTTTTGAAGGAAAACGTTCTCGGTAAGTAAATTTTGCTGGTGCTAAGCTTTAGCTGGTTTAGGTTAAAATTCATTTTCATTTAGGAGCCGATTGTATCGTTGAGTTCGTCTTTCCGTGGTGCGAGTCCGGCTGGTGGGCTTGTTCGATTTGCTATGAGAGCGGTAACAACTACGATTTGCTGGATCAACATTTGAGTAGTAGACGACATCTCGGCATTTACTTGGTTTGCTCATAAATGTTGATCAATTTTACTTGGTTTCAGAACGAACTGATTAGCGATCCAAATATCAACGCTCTCACATGTGACGCTGGGGAATTGTTGCGACTGAAAGATGATATCTTCGAAAGGGTAAGGCTTAAAACAATTTTTGCCCAGTTATTTTTCTATGATCGAAAATAATTCTAGGGAGAAATGATGTTACCGCCTGATGTCATCTCACTTTCCATTTCAAAGCCGGAAGCCATGTCTTCACTCGTCATTTCCGATCGAAGTCCACCATATTCAACACATGAAAGCGGGCAAAAGAATATGGTCTTCCTCTCTTGTCAGGTTTTTGTTTAAAAAGCTTCTGTTTACAATTTTTTCTTTAGGTTTGCCACGAGTCGTTCTTGAGCATCGTGAAAGGGCCAGAGCAATTACGAGCCTGGGATGTACACTCAGTCAGTCCAGCACACCGAAACGCTCTCTACATTAGCAATGTGATCGGACTTTGTAAGTGCAAAAGTACTCTTACACATCAATATTTATTTAGGTAATCCAAAGGAGGTTGTTGATGAAACGGCGAATACCAACGAGCATAATGGGCCATTTGGATGGAGGAATTATGAATTGTTATTGGATGGAAAACAACCACCACCGGGTAACTTGTCTTACACAGGCTTTTTATTTAAAAATTTCAGGAGTTCAAATGCAAGGACCTGTTTGTGGAATTAATCATCTAGTTACTTTCAGTAAGTTTTATAGGCGATTTTAAATTTTAGCAAGGTGAGATGAAATAATATTCATTTTTTAGACGATCAAGCCTATTGTGGCCTGTGCTTTTGCGCTGTTCACGGTTTGGAGGAGCATTTTTCTTCCGAGAGTCACATCATACGCTTTGTGGTCTGTTTTACACATCTTTGACAGCTTTACGGAGGTTTAGAACAAAACGAAACCGAAAGCTGGCTTCATAATGACGCAATGTCATGAAAGGCTGCGAAGGAGTAAAGTTCGTTTTTTCATCTTGGCCATATTTAATTTTGTTTTAGTTGCTTTCCAATTTGGATCGTCACGGTTTGTCGATTGATCGATCCCGTTGTTGTGAATGTCCGATGCCAAAAGAGTTGAGAGATCGTATTGTAAAAGGTAATACATTGTTTTGAATTGAACAAAGAAGAAAGTTAAGGACCATTGCCACTACCCGAGCCTATTCCCATGGTTGAACCCTTCGACAATAAAAATCAATGTATCTTCTGTCCAGTATGTTCTTTATTAGTGTTTGTTCTTCAAAGTAATTTAGATTTGCATTGCCGCACTACAACTCAAAGAGAATGAGGATCCGATTGCGGTTTGGCACAAACATCTTGTAACTGCTGAGCATCTTCGAATGTGTGCTAAAAGGAATGAATATTATTTGGGTAAGTGTTGTAAATGTTTAACTGAAATAAACAAATTAACGCTTTAATTTCCAGTAATCATCGTAGGAGCATTATCATCTTCTTTTAGATGATAAATTCTTTGTTCCGACTCGATCATCGATTGAATGGGAGTTGAATCAAATCAACGAAACTCTTGGCCATTGGACGGAAGAAGATGGAAAATGGATCCAAAATCAATTCAACATTGGACTCGAGTTTATCATTGACAATAGGAATGCTGAGCAAGTAACGTTTTGGAAAAATATCGCGTTTATTGCGTTTTTTAGTTTATTTGTACTCAATGTGCTGAAGTGTTTCATTATTCACAGAAGGCTCAAGGTTAGTCCATTTGTGTTAGTTGAAAACAATTCTAATGTTAGCTTTACATCATCTACGGAGCCTCGATCACTTGACAAAGTACCTTCACATTTCCAATCGGGACCTGATCTCAAAATTTGAACGTAAAGAGGGTCAGCCAACGAACATGAGAGAAATGAGGGTTGGTATAAAATTTGATCAATATAAAAAGTTTTAAGCATTGATTAAGTAAGCACTATTTATTTTAGAGAATGTTGGATGCCAATATGGATTTGCTTCAAATTGCACCACATAGACTATCACAAGTAAAGCATTTAACAAATTACTTCAAACTTAGCGTCTTTAGTTAACCGACGCTCGAGTTTATGATCCCCAACTTGCTGTTCGAATGGAATATTGGGGGAAAATCAATAAACGAACGGTTAGTTTGAAAACAAAAATCAATTCAAAGCTGTTTGTTAGGTAGAGCTTTCCGGATTTGAATTTGAACAACGCGACCTACTTGAAACGGTTTATGAGCTGGTGGACAAAGTGGCTGATGATGATGGTTTGTCGAACTTCCTTTGTTAGCCCAAAAATCATCTTTAGCTGAAACACAAGAGATCTCACTGCGGGAAGCGCTTTTGGCCACTTCAATCAAAGTCCTCGAAATTGGCGAATCAACTTTAATCTGTCGTTGCTTGGTAAGTTCAATTTGAAATCTAGTATTTTGTTCATAAAACCACGAAGTTATATCCGACGCATATAGTCCTACCTCAACGTGTTACCCATGAACATGAGTTATAACAAATCGACCCAAAAGGTATTGGCTGTATGTCATTTGCAGTCCTTGCTTTTGATTGATTAGATTGATTGAGAGTTGATTAGAAAATAGCGGGCATATAAAAATTGTCTTTACGGGACTCTCGGACACTGAAGGTGTGAAAGAGATCGTATCGATCAATGGTAATAGTAAGCGCCCGCATTGACACAACCAGAGACAACTCATTGTAATGGTCGTAAAAATATCAAATCCCATCATTTTACTGTTCCAGTACGTTTTGAGGTCAATTGTCTTTCAGGCAAAAATGTGATTCAAGGAGAGTTATCACTTAAGGGTCTTTTCAATGCAAATATATCGAGAACAGATTCTCTACCTTGAGAATGTCATTGATATTTATTTGCAATTTGGGTTGACCATGTTTCTTGGAAATTATATGTTTCAAATTGTAGAAATTGAATAAATTTTCATGTTTTAGGCAATAAACGTGTTGTATTTGCACATGTTTAACGTATGTTGAATATGAAAATAGAGAAAGTTATCAGAACATACCTAAATTGACAAAGATGTCAAATTTAGTGTGGAAAATGATCAAGTAGCGCGTTACTCGATCAAAATCGCCCATTTCCTTTTTATTTTCTTTCTTTGCTTCCCCAAAAAGCTGAAATGGTCTATACGTAAAACGAATAGACCCCTTTTTTTAGAAATGTCAAAATGTAATCGTCACCGAGCCAAGCAAACTTGTCGAGGATATGAGTGAACATCTTTCAAAGGAAGAGCATCAACGACGACAAATTGCTATTCTTTCTTGTCAAATGGGTAAGGATTTATGGCTTTAAAAATCTTCAACCAATTGGACAACTTCTTCGGGATCTGCAATAGAGGAAAAACCCCAATTTATGACTTTGATTTGTGATTTAACGGGCTTGAAATTTTTTAAATACATTTTTTTCTTGCTGTTTTACTGCTTTTTACCTTTCTGATGGAATTTTTTGTTGCCTTAAACGGCCATTTGTATGTTTGTTGTTTTGCATTATTTATTTTGTCATTTTGCTCACGTTGTTTTAGATGCTCAACAACAAAAAACAAAAAAAGCACACAAGGCACACACATACGACTTTAACAGAAGAAAAATTCAATTAAACGAGAAAAACTGGACTAATATGTGTTTTTCAGCGCCGAATGGTTTCACCGACCAACCTTCTGGATATACGGTGAAAGAATTTGAGCAAAAGGACCCAATAAAGGTAAAGATTTTGAAAACGATGGATTTAGAAATGCATGGCGTATTTTAACGCAATCTGCTTGATGTGGCGGTGTATTAAGATTTATCGAAGGCCAGATATCTGAGAGATGCAGAATTCATTTCCCTGACAGGAATAGATTTGCGACAATTTCATGGAACGACCACGGATTCCGAGTCTGGACTATTTGGGGAGTCTGATTTTAAATCTTCCGGATATCTGGTATTCAATAAATCTTGAAATGACCAGAAAGAGGGTTGTTAACATTCTTAAACAATAATTTCACTAAGACTGCCTTTAAGATTGGTTTTAGAAAGTCACGTGGCACTACAACCAGACGCTGAAAATGCATGAATTCGTGTTGGCCATTGTTGGTCTACAAGATATCGTTGAGAGGTAATTGTGAAAATTACTTTCAATTTATCATTGGTTTAGGAAGAGCAACGAGCATGACATCGAACCACCGGATCCGACAGAATGTGACTTTTACTGTCGTCTATGCTTGGTATCGTTTCCGCGGAAAGCTCAGGCATTGGAGAGCCACATTCGTTCGTCTACTCACATTCTTCAATACGTGGTTTGGCCATTGGAAAAGAATTTATTGTCTATTTATGAGTTTAGCACAAATACCATCCGACAGCATTGAAGAAGATTGAGCAAAGCGCGGAGAATGATAATGGCCGTGAATTCCGGAAGGTTGGCTATTAGTTGCACATAGAAGAATGGAAGCTGAAAGAAGCGTTTATTCATAAATAACACGCTGAGTTGTTCACTCTAGGTTCTTGCACAACTTCTGAAAGACGTGAAGCCGCCAAGCCAATATTGTATAATGGTTTACGATCCATTTGGAGAACGTCAAAGACGGGCAATTCTCGCAATGCAAAGAGCACAAGAAGATGAAAGACGACGAGCCGAGGAAGAAGAAAGAAAAGTTGCGGAAGAAACGAGGAAAAAGAAAGATGAAGAACGAAGAAAGCAACGGGAAGCTGAGTATAAAGCCAGAGCGCGCATACAAGTATGGTGTTTGAACAATCATTTGATTGTTGTTTTGTGTTATTTATGTTGGAATGTTGTTTCTTCAATGCTTAATTGAAAAATTATGGAAGATTGAAATTTTTAGGCTGAACGAGACAAATTGGAGGCTGCTCAACGAGAAAAACGCATGAAAATTGAGGTTATGCTTTTTAAAAATAACATATTTTAGTAGGTTTTAGGCTCAACGAGAACGACTTGAAAAAGAAGCGAGAGAGCGCCGAGCTATGATGGAAGCAAGAGAGCAAAAAGAGCGAGATCAATTAATGGCTTTAGCTTTTGCTAAACAGCAAGAACTTGAGGCAGCAAGAAATAGGGTGAAGCTTCGTTGCAGCTATTTTAACCGAGATGAACTTTAGTTGGAACAGGAAAGGCAAATGATTGAGGAAACAAAGAAAGGAAAAGAGCGGGCAATTTTGCAAGCACGATTGAGTGAAGAGCGACGGAGATTGGATGAACAAATTCGTGATAAACAGCGGCAAAAGCAACTGATTGAGGATAGGAAGAAGTTGGAACAAGAGCTTGAAGATGTAAGGGTTTTCACCCTCATTTCACTCATGCTATGAATGTTTAGGTACGACGTCGTAAGGCTGAAACCGAAGCTCGACGAATTGAGCTGGAGAATCGACAACAATCGGCAGCGATCGCTTCAAGGCAATCTGCCTCTGTACCTCGGCCTTCACTCATCATTCCGCCAGCACCAACTCTCAATTTACCGCTCACACAACCAAATCTGATGCCGGGTTTACCCATGCTAAATCCAGTTCAATTCACGGTTCCACCGCCAACTTTCAATGCCGGTACGAATTTTACGCAAAAAGAAAACATAGCTAACGAGCGAAATTGGGAAACCCGATCGAGTTTTAAAGTCATGGACAAAAGTCGTTGGTTTTTAGAAGTTTGTTCTTTGTATATCTTAATTAGGTCCTCCGCGAGCCGCAATTACTGCTTGAATTCTCCTTGGCATGCCCTCAACCAGATCACATAGAATTTGGGGTCCAAGAGTTGTCCAGACTCGATGGATGAAGTACCAAAGCTCCACTTTTGATCCGAATAGTTTCACCTTCAATTTCGACTTCACAAACGCCCATAAGTTCTCGATCACATTCAAATCAGATCTATAGGGAGGAGCAGACACGAGTTGAACACGGTTTGCTTTGAACCATCCTGGCACCAGAGCCGTTCCTCCATTGACGAGTCGAACACGGCGTCTCATCAGCAGCTGTGACTTGTGGTACGGGGCATTGTCCTGGTAAAGCAACCAACCTTGGCCCATATTTGCGGTCGAAAACGGTAGAAGATCATTCTCCAGAATCGTCTTGTAGCGTTGAGCATTCAGCGTTAAGTTTAGAAGGACGAGTGGGCCTAGTGAATTTCTGGACATTGCTCCTAGAAATCAGAAAATCAGTAGGCACAAAATACAAAGGTTCTTACCCCATGATCGATCCCCCACCAAATTTAACTGTAGGACGCAAGTATTTAATGTTATAAAGTTGTCCGACTGGTCACCGTATCAAATGATTGCCATCAGGGGCGAAAAGATTCACTTTCGATTTGTCGTTGAACACAACATTGACCCAATGATGCGACGTCCAACTTTGATACTTAGCAAACTCGAGACGAAGCCTCCGGTGCTTAGCTACCATCAGAGGTTTCTTGGCGGCCCTTCTAGTCATCAATCCACCGTGAATCAGGCGTCGACTCACTGTTTTTCGAGAAATTTCTTTGTTAAATTGTTGCTTCACCATAGCCACGCCATCAGAGGCATTCAGATTTGGGTTTTTCTTGTGGACCAGAACGAGCGCATTGTCTTCTCGTAAAGTTGTAACTGGTGGACCTCCACTTTTTGATGCACGATGAACGTTTCCCGCGAGTTTGGCCCTGGAGACAACAAAGCGATACAGTTGTTTCGGTACAGCGGAAGAGCTCAGCAACCGCTTTTCTAGGCATCCCATTTTTTCGAGCTTTGACGATTTTCTCTTTGTCAGAAGTTGATAAGTAGGCGGCGGGCATCTAAAAAATTATAGTTAGCAACCAGAAATCAAAAGGAAAAAGACAGAAAAAGAGAAAATTTCTCAAAAAAACTGATGTTAAAAGGCTTTTGTCCATCGATTTTTGGCTAAATTTTTGTTTTTTAAAAAGCTCATGACATATTATAAATCATTGAATCCATCGTTTTGCTAATGCTAAAACTAGTGATAATAAGCTCTTTAAATCTTTTAAACGTTTGCAAATTGGTCGGATTTGGATCAGGATATACAAGGAACAAACTTCTAAAAGCCAACGTTAAAAGACTTGTCCATGACTGTATTTACAAAGCAACCAATTTGGAAATTGACCCCATACGCAGTTATTTTAGGTGTTCCTCCTCCGAGTGTGGCGATGTCGATGGGTCAACCAATTTCTTTCAATATGGCAAATCCGAACATTCGACCGCCACCCCAATTGATGCCCCAACAAGCGATTCCCTGGCAAACCGTTCGACCAACTTTGGCAAATGTGGCGGTTGACCCTTATCTTCTGGATCCAGCAATTATCACATCAAGGGAGCAATTGCTTGACTTTAGTAGGCAAAACTGATAGTTCATCCATATACTCTTTATTTTAGTGGAGCGACAAGGCACGATACCGATTCCAAAAGAAGAAGTATCCTTAATCAAAAGATTTAACACTTATGTGGCTAGTGTTCAAGGATTACTTGGTTTAGCATCAATATATGAAGTACGTTTTGTTTTTTAAACAAGAAACTACAAAAATTTAGGTCGTTTGTTTGGATGATCCGAAGCTTGAGTCCTACTATTGTTCGTTGTGTCGTCATTGGGCTTTAGCTGGAGAGATGATTAAGCATATGGAATCCAATGTGCATCGACTAGCATATTTGGTTTGTGGTAAAAAAAATAGCTGTAAAATTGTCACTTTTTAGTTCAAATTCCGGGTAGCGTTCCACAATGCGGTGATGTCGGAAACGAATGTAATGGTTCGAGACTGTATGATTGAACAGTTTGCTGTCGAGCTTTGGAAGGTTTAATAGTGTTTTAAAGGTGGAGTCCCTAGAGTTTTTAGAGAGAACAACCTGGAGCTGTACTATCACAGCGTTTACGAGCCGTTTTGAACAAACAAGTGGTTCAACGACTTTGGCCGAATTATTATTTATCGCAAGATCAATCGTGGAAATATGATCCAAGTGACCATTTTTGGTTTTTCCTAAAAAAATTTCCATTTAGGAGCTGGAAGCCCGATCCCAGTGGATCCATCGGATACATCTTTGATGAATCTGGAGCTTCCCGGAAGAAATACGATGATGCCCATGAATGTTTCAATGGTTTGGGAAGGCGGACCAATGGAAAATTTGGTGAGAACATTTTCTGTTTCTTTAAAAATTTTCTTTAGATGCATAATGAGATGGATAGACGAAGTGACGATCGAGCACGAAGGAGATCAAGTCGAAGTCCAAGGTATATCGCTGAAGTGAAATCAAAAACAACTCTTTTAGTCCTAAGCGGAACAGAAAAGACAAAGGAGGAAGTGATCGACGGAGATCACGGTCCCGGGATCGCCCAAGGAGGTCAACGTCGAGAAATCGAAGAAGGAGCACAAGTAGAAGTCGCAAAGAGATCGAGGTAGAGCAGCAAGCTAAGGACCATGGAAAATTTCACTATTTAGATCACGTGATCGCCGTCGCCCGAAAAGTCGATCACCAAATCGTTCTCATTTAATGGTTGGCCTATTCTTGCTCTGCAAAAATAATAAGCACTTTTAGCAACCACTTATTCCAATAAACTCCACGGCTCCCATCGGACATCCGCCTTCGTGGGAAGAATCAGCAGCAGCGTTCCTACAGAAAATTGGTGATACAAAGGTAATTTTTCCTAGCACAGTTTTGTCTATCTTTCTATCTTTAGGCCGCTTCAAAAGTTTTGGAATCGCAAGCCGCTGCCACTCGATTGCCACTTCCAAATGTTTGCAGTTTTTAAAATTAACTGGTAAAGATCTTATTTAGCCTCCGTCGACATCTCAAGCGAGAAGCGAAAACAATGAAAACGTAGATAAGCCTTGGAAATACGAATATTAAGATTTTTAGGCTCAACTTCGGAAAATGCTTGGCTTGCTGGTGACAATGCAAAAAGAGGCAGAAACACGTGGAAGTTTGGATGATCAAATGATAAACCAAATTTATGGGGAAGTAAGTACAACATATTTCCTATTGCTTCAAACCAAATATCCCAAAAATGTCTTCTTTAGATGGGATTGAAAAGAAACGCTGACTCAGAAGCTGATGCTTTACTTGTAAAGGTGTGCAGTTTGATTGGCGGAACTAGCGCTCAAGACCCAACGAAGGCCAAACCCAAAATTGATCTTTCCGTTTTTGGGATTGAAGAGGCAAATCCGGTATTTGTTGACGGGTTATTTGCAAAATTTTATCCATTTAGGCGACTCCACCAAAGAACTTTGGCGTTGATTCAATCCCAACCTTTGGCCAAAACTCGGAAAATCTTTATGGAATACGAAAGGATCCAGCAGCACAACTACCGAAAAAGCAACAAGGTACTTTTTAAGAAGGGCTTTTTCTAAGATAATTTCGATTTGTTTCGTTAATTTGGAAAATCTAGACACACAAAGATGGTTCATCATCTTCTGCTTTGCCACCACATTTGCAGACACTTCTTTCTGGACTAAAAGGTACTTGATCTGAAATTCCTTTGGCAAACTGAAAATTAATTTCAAAGTCCTAGCAAAGCATTCTATGACTGCTTTTGTTCAAAGTAAAATTCAGGAACGCTGAATCAACTGAAATTCCCGAGTGTTAATACATCGACGGCACCGCAACCATCAGCAAAAGGAAACTATGGAGATGATCTACTTCGCCCGAATCTAGTAAGAATTTGCACATCATTACATTTTAAACGGCGAAATTTAGGTGCATCGACCAGATGACGTTCTTAGTACGGAATCCAATGTAAAGCACATTTACCCAGGAGCACATGTAAGCTTTCAGAATTCAATGGTGATCACTGGATTTCTAAAGAATCGACTATCCGCTACAATCTAATCTAAAATTTAGGACCAACAGCCCCCGCCGAAACCTCAAGGAAGAAATGACAATCGTCCGTTTGGCAACACCGGAGCTACTTATTCGCCTATGGATTAGTAAGTTTTAACTATTTAACCTTAAAACATGATATCATTGTTTGAATTTGAATTTGAATTTGAATTGAATTTAGCCCACCACCTGTTCAAAATCGTCCACCGTTGCCAAAAAGCCAGTTGCCAGTTCCAGTTCATCCGGGACAGGCTGGACGCTCGAGTGAAGATGGATATGATGCCGTTTTCCCTGTAAAAAGTAGAGAGCCGAATATGCCAGGAGGAGCGATACGGAATCAAAGCGGACCGGTAGGATTTGAATTAATAACATTCAAATTGTTCTGATTGACAACTAAAATACATTGTTTAGAGTGGACAAAGTCAGGGTTATAATTCTCAAGAGCCTCGAATGAATCCTGACGGAAAACCCTCAGCAACAAGGTGGAAATCTTTGCAATCCTTTTTTATGCAAATTTTAGAAATATGCGCAAAAAAATGAGGAAGGAGTTGCGAGAGAAAGGATACAATCCAGATGCTTTCAATTACTATCAATCGGGTCCTGAACCAATTCCAGTTTGTATTTTTACTCTTATTATTATTCTTTTCTTTATAGGGGAAAAATCTTCAGCTTCCCGCGGATTTCAGACCATCTCAGGAGGATCTCGAAGGAGATTTTAGCCATGGTTTGAAATTCTGTTATTAAAGTATTTATTTTTATCATTTAGCCGAACAACCACGTCAACCACAAAGAGGAATACAGGGGCAAGGAAGGCCACCTCAAATGATTGAGGTTTAGTTTTGGGAGTTGTTTTCAAATTGTTGCCTTTTTCAGCTTGACGAGGATGATTGGGAAGGAGCCGTCGGAAGTCTCAACAATTTGATGACAGAGAAGCCACAAGTAATTAGCATTTTCTTTGGTCGATTCACACTTTTTACTTTTAGCAAAGGCACCAACAAGGAACGTCATCGAATCAACAGCAAAAGCTTCAACCGTTGATGGAAATAGATTACGGAGATCCGCATGCTAGATATGGTGGGCCAAAGGGTGGACCAACGCCGGGAAGAAGTCAATCACCAGGATTTGCACGAGGCGGTCTTCAATATGGAGGCCCATCCCGACCACAGGTTATCTCATTTTAGATGGACAATAATTTTTCTTTGTTCAGGGAAACGATCAGCAGTGGCCACACCCACAAGGAAACAACTATCCAGGGTATCCTCGTGGTATGTTATTTCATATCTTTTCAATAGATTATGTTTTTTCCTAGATCCCTACGCTCCTCCCCAGCCTCAACCGGTTTCGAGGTTGTCTCAATTACGAGGTGCTCCTCCACCACCACCATCAAATCGTTCGGGAAATTATCCAAACTATCCGCCACGGGGTTATTGATATCATTGCAACTTTTTCGTTTTTTTTTTTGTTGGATTTTTGTGTATTCTCCTATTTTGTACGGTATTTTACTTGATTCCTTTTGTGATTGTGATGATTTGAACGAGGTATGTATTTAACACAGAATTTCAAGTCTGTATAAAAAGGTTCTAGTAGTTAGTTGTTTTTTATTGCTAGTGTTAGTGGCTATAAATTGTTTTGTATATGAATCGATCTGGAAAGAATGTAAACAGGCATTGACTACAAATTTACAAGAGCGATTATCATTTTGCACAAGATTTGCAAAAATAATGTTGGTGAGAGAAAATTTTCGCTAGGAAACATTTTTAATGCTACCACATTTTTTTGGTTTGGTTCTTTGGTTATTTATGTGAAATTTTAGTTGAAAGAACTTTTATTCAATTTTTGGTCACTTTTTGGTTAAAAACCGCATATTTAAACCCGTAAAAAAATGAAATCACAGTTTTACTCGAAATCATCAATACAGTATACCAAAAGGAAAGAATTACTTTAATTTTGGCATACTGTAGCCCATTAAAGTCATACACAATGACTACTAAAAGATCTTTACAAGTTTTCTATAAATTGGGATTTTGGGTAGTGAGAAAGGGTTTAGAATTATCGAAATGAGGTGAATTCAGATTCAAATTGTAAAATCAACTCGATGAAATATCATACAAAGCACAGAGTCGATCCATTTCGTTTAATTGTGCTGTACTTGGCTCGATCACATTTCTGAATGATTTTCTTTTTGATTGCTTTTTTAGATTTAAACGATTCAAATGATTACAACGATTTCAATTTGATTCAAATGATTTAGAAGCGATTCAAATGATTCAGAAACGATTCAAATGATGTGTAGCAAAAGGAAATTGGGAAAGTCAAGCAAAGGAAAGCAAATGAAAGCAAATGAAAGCAAAGGAAAGCAAAGGAAAGCCAAGGAAAGTCAAAGAAAGCCAAGGAAAGCCAAAGAAAGCAAAGGAAAGCCAAAGAAAGCAAAGGAAAGCAAATGAAAGCAAAGGAAAGCCAAGGAAAGCAAAGAAAAGCCAAGGAAAGCCAAAGAAAGCAAAGGAAAGCCAAGGAAAGTCAAAGAAAGCCAAGGAAAGCCAAAGAAAGCAAAGGAAAGCCAAAGAAAGCAAATGAAAGCAAAGGAAAGCCAAGGAAAGCAAAGGAAAGCCAAGGAAAGCCAAAGAAAGCAAAGGAAAGCCAAGGAAAGCAAAGGAAATGAAAAAACGTGTTGTTAAAGCAGGTAAAACTTTTGAAGTAAAAATGACTCTTGAAGCTATAGATAGAGCTATGGAAAGCTATAGATAGAGCTCTGGAAAGCTATAGATCGAGCTATGGAAAGCTATAGATTCTTTTGAGTGACGTCAAAGTACAGTTATTAATCAAAATTTATTGTTTTTTTATTTTGGATATGGTTTAGAAAAATTCCCACTCACCCAATGGGCTCGGTTCTCTCAATTCTGACCCGTCCCTCGAGTGAATTTTCGTCGATGAAACCGCGAGCAATCACCAAAACACCGTTGAAAAGAAATGGCTCGGAAATGATCGAAAACTGGAAAAGAAAGTGATGAAAGGTTTACTGTAAGTCTTAAATTTTTACACAAAATTTCTCAACTCACTCTTCCATTCGCGAAGTTTCGTTCATTCGATAAGCAGAAAGCGGGCGCGATCCCGTTGTTGAATGTCTGGAAATTTCATTTTCAATTTTTTTTGATTTGATTTTTACAATTGAAAGCTAAGAAAGTTAGGGATCTTACTTTAAATTCAAAACGAAAAATAGATTCTCATTGTCAGCTCAATTTTCAGGCTGATTTCCGGTGAATTTGGAGCTCTGATGATCTACGTTTGATGATGATGATGATGATGATGGTGATGATGATGAAGATGATGATGATGATGATGATGAAGATGATGATGATGAAGATGATGATGATGATGATGATGATCAAAACTCGAGGTAGATCTCATTACTTTGTTTATTCTATAAATTATAGTCAACTTTTTCTAGTGACAATCAACCAAACTTGGTCTGATTTAGATTTGAATCTGATCTGAGCTGATTTGAATTAGAATTAGAATTCGCGGAAGAACGTTAGAAGAAAGTTTTCAACATCTCGCTTAAAAGGCTTTTCTTGCGCCGTTTCGTGAGAGCCGGTGGTCTAGCGGATAAGCTGATTGTATATAAAGCGAGCTATCCATTTTTTTTTTGCTCAGGTTCGAGTCCTCGCAGATTTTTTAGCGATCGACGGTGACGGGTTGGGAATTCTCTTGTTTTGGATATTGGATATTGGATATTGGATATTGGATATTGGATATTGAATATTGCATATTGCATATTGCATATTTAAAGCCAACGACCAAGAAATCAAGATTAGCTTATTTTAATTGAGCCTAGGTCTATTCCTAACTTTCAACGACACATCGAAACTTTGGTTCTTTAAAGAAGGAGGATTGGAATGAGTGAGGATTCGACAGATTTGCCCTTTCTCAATTGAAGAACACCTCATAAACGAGACACGGAGATTGGGATCGAAAAAAATGGAGAAAAGGAAATCGAGATGACACACGGAGATAAGAAAAAAGAAAAGGCACAGGTATTTGGAACAAACAAAAAAAAAAAGGAATGAGAAGAGGAGATAGGGAATGGATCTGATGAGGGAAATCGCAAATTCAACCTCATCTTGGCTCACTTTTAAGCTCGACTTCTAGTAGCTTTTCTAGCTTTTCTAGTGCATTGAAAGCATGAGCTTTTTGTGAACTCATTGCACTAGAAATGGTGCGTTTATAAGAATGAGCACGAAAGTACAAAGTCACTCACCACTCTCACTCGTCCATTGTCGAACTCGCGTCGAAATTGTGCACGCCTTTCACCGATTTGTGCGTGTGGGATCTCCTGGATTGAAATTTGCATTTAATTTAATGATTAATCGAAAAAAAAACGACAATATCCTTAGAAACGAACTGAGTATTTGCATTGATAGTAGACGCGTAATTCGTGCAGAAATTCGTCTCCATCGAAACGATCCGATTGATTTGGTAATAAATACATGAATCTAAGAAAAAAAAAACAATCGAATTTCTTAAGGGAAAATTTTTGTTAAAAAGAATTGAAAATAAGTTGAAAGGACGTACTTTGTGCTTTTTTCAGACACACTTTCTGGCACACTTAAAAGAGCACTACAATAGGAAAAGTGCTCTTTTCAGTGTGCCAGAAAGTAACTTTTCCTATTGTAATGTTAAAAGTTTAAAAAATTGCTTCTATCATTTGATTGATGTCACAGGAAAAATAGTGCTCTTTTAAGTGTGCCAGAAAATAGGCGTTTTTTCAAGAGTAGAGAATTACTTTTTGGAGAATTTTAGAGAAAAAAATGTTTTTTTGAGACTTTTTCATGTGAAATTTGAATTTGTCGCAAATTTTAAAATGTTAATTTTATCTTTTTGTTAAATGCTAATTTTTATCTTTTTGTTAAATGTTAATTTTTATCTTTTTGTTAAATGTTAATTTTATCTTTTTGTTAAATGTTAATTTTTGCGCGACGTCGCATTCCAATTGACGTCGCCGTCATGTCGAGGTAGTCGATGGGAGCGTCGCGTCGTCGTTTCTTTTTCGTTTTAAAATCATTTTTTAATTTGTTTTTTTTTGGTTTTCCTTGGTTTTGCCTGTGTTTTTTTTTGTTTTTGTTTTGTTTTTGTTTTGCTTTTGTTTTGCTTTCTTTTTCTCAGATTAATGGAAAGGATTGTTTTACGCGATAAAACCTAGTCAAAATAGCGCCCTTCAAAAAAGCGGCCATACAAAAATAGCGCCAAATTGAAAAAGACTGCGATTAGATTTCTCAACTTGAATTTTTTTATACATCTCATAACAACTTGTAGCTTTTGTTATTTTAAAAAACATTTTCAAGCACGTTACGCGTGTTTTGACTGTTTTGACGCTGAGAAAACAGCAACAAAACCGAGAGAACAGCGCGACTCGACTCAGGCTTGTCGCTCGATTTTCTCAAGGTTCTTATGGTCCAATCAAGCTCTATTTGGTATCATCGGAAAGCCTAAACTGTCCTCTATACAATCATATAAATAGTTATTAAAAATATGAATCTCTAGACAAAGATATTGACCTTCAAAGTGTAACCATTCTGGACCCAAAATCAGGCAGCGAAAAATATTAAATCAGGATCCAGAAAATTAGCTAAATTTTTCCAAAAAAAATTGATCAAATTCTTTCAGATCAGATTTTTCTTTCGAAAGAAAAGAAATTCGCCGTTCTTTTTCCTTTTTTTGATCCAATTTTTGCATTTTTAGGCTAAATTTTGTCGAACTGATAAGCAATTTGCATTTATTTTTGGGTTTTCGTCTTTTTTCTCGTCTTTTTTTCTTACTCTAAGCGAAATAAGACGAAAATTAGACGAATTTTCGAGTAGCCTAATTTCGGCAATTTTTTTTGGCGCATCACGGTCGTTTGAGCAACTCGCCATAACTTTCTTCTAAGTCGACCGGTCTTTATGATTTTGATGTCATTTTGTTGCGCTTATTGAGTTCTACAAAATGACACAAAGAGCAGAAAGATTGGCCGACTTAGAAGAAAGTTATGGCGAGTTGCGCAAATGTGGGCCATTGCTTAAAACAGATTGCGGAAATTAGCCTGCCCCCGAATTGTTCTCTTTTTTCAATGATTTTTTCATGCGTTTTAGACTAAAAATGACTAAAAACAAGAAAGATTAGAAAAATGAACAAAAGAAAATGAAAATTTTGTCGTTAGTCTCAAACGTCTCAAAGAAGTCTCTTCAACGTTAGTCTCAAAGAATTTCATCGAGAGCCTTTTCTAGACTGGAGCCTCATTTCTTTAGAAAGCTTTAGAGAGCTTTAGAAAGCTTTAGAAAGCTTTAGAAGCGTTGTTTCAATCTCAATTCAATTTCAAATAACCTCAAGAAAATCCAGGCAAAGCAAAGCATAATATAAGAATTTTTGAGAAATAAAAAGCAAAAAAAATGTTCGGCAAACCGAATTGAACCCAGCGGGAAACAACTCGATCAGTTTTGTAGACCATCACACTATCCACCATGCTACGATGGTCGCTTGAAATGCGGTGCGTAAACTCGCTGATAGAGGCCGAGAGGCTGATGGGGTAAGCTCGACTCAAGAGGTAAAGGAAAAACGTTGATGCCAGAAATCTTGCGTTTGCGAGCTATTCAGCGAATTTTGCTTACAGATTCGGATTTCCCGTTCGATTTTTTATTGATTTAGCTGGATCTGAAACCTGGTACTAGTCTAGAAATCTTGTCTAGAAAAATCTAGACCTAGTTAGAGTCAATCGTCATCGTTAGAGCCTAGTCTTCCCTAGTTAGAGTCAATCGTCAAGCCAGAGCCAGAGCCAGTTCCAGGCTTGGCTACTAGCCTACAGTAAAGCCAAACCGGCCGGCCAGGATCTAGCTTTCATCCGCCTTGACTGGAAGCTCAAAAATATCACTAACTAGAGCACTGATAAGCCCGGCTACAGTAGGCTACAGTAGAAGGAGTAGAAAACTCAAAGAGGCAAGCAAAAAGACATACAAGACAAGCTGTAGACAGAAAAGAACTTATTTCTGCCCTCATAAAGAGGCGGCAAGCAAAAGAGGATCGGACACCTTCCCCCATGGTGATTCTCTCGCGCATTTCCCTCCAGACTCCGCCCATCCCCCAAAACATCTCCCAAAGCAAAGAGAAACTCAAAAAGAGAAAAAAATTACCATACTATATTCGTTTATCAATGAAATGTTCTTCAGTTCTTTTTCATCATTTCAAGATTGTTTGGATTTGTCCTCTCCATCGGTCATCGTTTTTTCACACTCCTTGATCGAGATGCATTTTAGCTGAAATCCGGATTTTAGGATTTTCTCATTCATTTACCTTTAACAAAACCTTTTCTTTAAAACGACAGTAAAGGTTTTTCTTTCAAAATCCTCAAGAGCTGTGGTCACCTTTCAACATCGCACAACATCAAACCTAAAATTCCCCCTTTCCATTTCCATTTCCTTGAAAATCATTCGCGTCTTTATAAAAGAAACTAGAAAAAGATTTATTTGCGTTTAAAATTTTTCATTATACAACAAAATAACAGCGTTTAGATGAATCAAATTTTGACAACAAAATTGAGTATTATGAAAAGATCGAACAACGAAAGAAAATAAAAATTCAACAAACAAAAAAAAGAGACACTCACTAAAGCCTAGAATTTCTAATTTACACAGAAAACCCGAGAAAGACTTTTCATAAAAACCACACTTGCAATTGCAAGTGTGGTTATTGGATATTGGATTTTAACAATATCCATTCATGGATATTGTTTATCCGCTCGTAGACCTTCTTCATAATAATCTCGGACATCGGGATGAGTTGGCATGAAGACTTTGCGATCTTTCAGCGACACAATGGCTCCAGGCGGCAATCCATTGAATACCTAAATTGAAACAATTCATATAAAAAAAAAATTTTTAAGTTTAACAAACAAAGCCATCATTTTGCCACACCGATTATCCAAAGAAGGCCACATTACCTGCTCACCAAAACAAAACAGCTTGAAGCTTTAAAATTTCAAAAAGCTTGCCTGTTTAGGGTGCTTAACCGCATCAAATGTCGTTTCCGGTAGAGTCGTCCCCATTGTCATAGAAAGTCGCTGTCTTGCATGCTCAATCTCCGCCACCTAAATGTCTAAACTTTCCACCAAATTTCCGCTCTAGTTTTTTTTTGTAATTTGTGTTTATCTCCAAGCAAACCATTCAAATTTGTCTGTAGCTTAAGAAGTTCAAAACATAGTGTTCATATGTTTGTTGTTAAAAACAACAAACAGCACGAAAAATAAAATAATTCGACTTACATCAGCAAGGTATCCTCGATTCACCGGATCACTGTAGTAACTGACGAGAGATGGCGGTGGAGCAAGTCGGCGCGGAACTGGGCGGCCCGATTGAAACCTGAAATAAAATAAAGAATCAATCTCATAAAGGTTCAACAAAGTGATTCGTTTCTATCAAATAAAGTCAATTGATTCGCCAAAAACCCACCAAGTTTTAGCATCGATGGCCGCTCGTAAACTCTCCGGGTCGTAGTAGGCTGTGCGAATCCGTCCACCAGCCGACTCAACCGCCGCAATCGTTCGCTGACTTGCCCATTGCACTTCAATATCCACCGGATACTTCCAAGCATCAGCACCCTAAATCCGAACTTTAAATGCATAAAAAGCAACCATTATCTTACCTCGGGCGTCAAATCGAAGCCACATTGCCGCAAGTGAGGTTCGATTTTGAATTTTCGAGTCGCACAAAGGGCAACAATATCGATCGGCTAGAAATGTGCATTAGTATATTAGAAATTACATAAAGCCATATCCACAAAATAGCCAATACCTTTTTTTGGTCAACCCATCCGAGATCGATGAGACGAGCGAGTTCGATCAACGAGAGTGGTGTGTACTCACGTCGAATACTAAAATATGTTAATAAATATAACAAAATACAATACAATTATGACTTCATGAGTGTTAGATTGAATTGAATGCACTGAAACACTTTTTTTCATTTCCGTCAATTTTTACCAATCTCCGCGTAAAGGGACAGATCCAAGTTCTTAATTTTCCTTGTCAAGTGGTTGATTGAATGTATTGACAACCGGGTGTGCAACTCAGGGTCAACATAATGTCGGAAAGGGAGACGAGGGTGATGCGCGGGAACAGTTGTGTCGAGAACCCCGAAACATTCAACTCTTACAACCCACACAAAGAGGATTCGAGATTGCTAGTGACAATCGGCATCGCTAACGAATGAGCCGCATAAACTTTATCTGAATAAAGTATAAGTTGAATATCTGACTTTTTCTGTTTGCTCCTAGAATCCAGGCAATAGCTTGCCAAAGTCTGTTGAAAAGACCAAAATACTCATCCGCTCACAAGTTTTTCCGCTATTCATCCGTCCACCCTTCTTATACTTGTAAGTTTTTGTCAAGTTCATTCTACATCAAAGCAGAGCTTTCATGTGCATTGGAATGAGCCGAGATGAAAGGTGTTCGTCTTGTGAATGGTTTTACCCAATGTTGAGAAAGGGTGTAACATCTGTTCGCGCACCATCCATTTGATGAATCGCCGACTCTCTTTCAGCAAAAGCGAAAATAGAGTCAATTCGGAAAATCGTTTTTACCAACTTGTTCCAAAATTTCATTGGGGATCTGTTTGCTTTTCAGGGGAACTTTTTCCCATCAGAGAAACCTATAAAAATGAATGCTAAACAACTAACTTGATATCAGCATTGAAAAGCTTTGTGCCAGGAAACATTCGTTGCCAAGGTCGAAAGAAATCACCCCATATCCATCCCAATGGGGGTTTCGCGGCGTGTTGAAGTTGCCCAATCGTGTGTCCATGCTAAAGAAGGTATTTCATCGAATCCATCATCCAGAAGCTTTAAAAATCGCAATCGCATACTCACTTGATTATGAACATTTGATTGTTGTTTTCCAAGCGTTCGCGCTCCAATGTTATCCCGCAAATCTTGTAGTCGAACACGGGAAGAACTAAAAGAATGTTTAGGTTATCATTGACATTTTTGCTCATACTATCAATTGATCTCTGCAAAGAGCTAGATCTTTGCAAATCAAAAAAAAGACACGATCTTCTAATCTTTATTGGTATATTTTTACAAAATTTCTTCTAACCCTCACTTTTCTACAATCCGAAGTGCTCGCTCGGCTGAAGAGGCGGCTGCTTTTGCCGGTTTGGCCATGCCTAAAAATAAATACAAATGAACGATCTCATTAGACTACAAAAAAAATGAAAAATTCCACAAAACATATTGCTGTGACACTTGTGGCCGTAAATCAAAAATTTTCACCCTATCTTCGTGGACTAAATGTCAATCAAAATGAGGTATTCTCAAAGTTTGTTTCGGCGAGCAAGGCTCAAATCAAAAAGTATTTTGATGACATATCCCCAAATTTCTGTAACTGTGCCTCAGCAGTCACATAAACCACAGAAAAACAAAATTAAAAAATCTATTGTCCTATTGGCCCAATAACAACAAGCCACAGATATCCCAGGAGGTAAACCATTCAAATTCCTTTCACAAAACTTTTCAGCACCCATTTATTCTAAACCATCACAAAATAATACAAACCAGGAAAATACAACAACCATCACAAAATGGAAAATTGAGAAAACACTATTATGTCTCAAAAATAAAATCACACAAATCAATAAAATATACACAACTGACACAAACTTCTCATGTAAAGTTGAATAAATAGAATCAAACCATAATAATCTAAAGATTTTGGGAAAAATACACGCATTTTTCTTATCATACAATCACATTGGCATGAGAAGGGAGTGGTACTGCAAAAAACACTATTCTTGCAAAACATTTTCGTGTCCTAATCTAAAAAAAGACATTTAAAATCAGCACAATGAATTTGAGAAAAGTTCGCATCTATAAAATTTTGTGACTACGTTTACGAAAAAGTTTCAAACATTCGCATGGTTTCATTTTTTCTTAATTCATCATTGATGAGACTATGCATCAAATGAAGATACAATCAAGCTAAAATCGACAGTTTTCACATAGCGGGAATGTACAGTGGTTTACATAAGGTATGGCGGAAATATGCGTAGCATCTGCATAATGGTTACTCAAAGACTTGATACGCGAATGTAGAAATGCGTTGACGACGCGTCGCAAAGAAGAGACCGCCAACACCGAGGCCCACACCGAACATGAACGTGAAGATTCCAAGGACAAACCTAAACAGAAAGAAATATTTTCCCGTACTCTTTAACCAACTCTTGGATTAAATATCAACTTCATATTTGCTAAACAATTATTTTACATCGTTTAATGCACCATCTTAATTTAAAAAAAACTCACATCGCTCCACCCGTGTATCCATAGAATGAAGGCTTTTGATCGGGATTTGGTGGAGGGTACGTGGTGAACGAGTTTTTTGGTGCTGTCCATGACTAAAAATTGCGATAGTTTTTCCCCAAAACCAAGATCACGAACCGATGCCTTTCCATCATCTGCAATGATATCAAAGATGAAGCTACCGCCATTGATCGTATCATTCAAGCGCTTGACAACATCCGCAGTCGCAGTTTCCTAAAAAGATTTGATAGATGCTTCTGTTGTTTTATTTTTTTTGACTGTTTTATGATGTTACTCTTTCAAAGTTGTTAACTTACATTTATCCCTGATGGAAATGCAGTTCTTGGCGCCGAGCTTGGTTCGGCAAATGTTAAGACAGCGAGCAACTTTTGATTAGTAGATGGTATCTGAAACAAGTGATTTATCGCAACGTAAAAGATAAACTTAAAAACATACCAAAGATATCTTGATTCGTGGACTACTGATCGTGAAATTTGACACAATTCTCGTCCTCAACGCTTTGATGAAAACCTCGGGCACATTAATTGAAGAAAACTCGTCTAAAAATCTCATCATTAAATTAACTTTTGTAAAAAAACAAACAATCAAAAGCGATAGAAAAAGTGTCTTGAGATTTTGATGGGTAGCAGTTTCTCATCCATTCTTCCATCCAAGTTGCTGGCTTTGTTGTCAAAAAGGGACCATATGAAGCCGTCGGTTTCCAAAGATTCATCTCCTTAAAATACCATTTTATTCCGACATACTGTTTTTGGAGTCTTTACAGTGTCTTTTTGTAAAGCAATTTACCTTTTGATAATTGATCACTTGATACAGGTCCTTCGCATTCTTCAGTCGAATCTCATACACTTTATTCCCGTCATCATCAGATGCTCGATAAATTGTAAGATTTCCATCATTTGTTGTCACCTAAAATCATTTCCTTACAAAAAAAACCAGATGATTCCTTACGTTGTTGTATTGAGACCAAGTTAGAGTTTTTGGTGGAAGGAATAGCTGATAAGCGGGGCTTCGTCCTTGGTCACCAACATCCAGAGCACCTTTTGAGAATTCAGTGATTGCCAAACACTCACCAGCATTTGAAAAACACATTTGATATCCTAAATAGAATTTGTACGATCATCAAAATAGTTTCATGGATTTATGGATACAAAGTGTCCAAAGCGGTCATGCTAGATCTCTACTCACCAAGCAAGAAGTCATGTAATATCGTTGTGCAGTTTTTAGGCAGAGCGAGGGCGGTATCAAAGCCCATCATCAGTTTGATTTCATCAACATTGCTCCCTGATGCGCCAACGTAGATATCATCATAGAAATACTAAAATCAATAGTTATGCAAAAAGATATTTGACAATACTTGACGGGGAGCGATCGTCTGCTTCACCAAATCATGATAGCCAACGTGAGTCGTAAACTGAGTTGGCAATGCATTTGGCAAGAAATCCGACGGTTTCACTGGATCAAGTCCATTGCAGAAGACGCCATCGGGAAGCTAAATTTAAAAATATAAATCTTAGCTTGTTATATTTATGCATCATGAACCAGCGGAAAACGCCCACTAGCGTTCGCGCTTTCCACTGGGGGTTCACGTTTTCTAGGCCCCGCCCCTTTTTGTCAATGACTGCGCACAAACAGACGGACGTCTCCTTTATATATAGTAGATAGGCAAGAATAGAATTTCTAACAAGAATCTATTTACCTGGAACAACTCATATTGCATATCCGGCTCAGTGAACGACGTGAAAGTGAATGAGATGTCATTTGATTTTGGTGATTTAGCGTCTGAATCAACTTTTAAAAAGCTTATACCAATTTTTTACCTAAAATTTTGTCAAACTGAGTGATTCGAATCGACAACGGAACTGGATTTGACTTTGCGCTGAACGGTGAGATTGAATCCTTGCCAGCATACACAACACGAAGCTAAAAAATAGTTATTAGGAAAATGAATTGTAAAACATACTTGAATTCCAGCGGTGCCGGTGGTGTTTGTGCAAGAGTACCATTCAACTCCCTCGACTCCGCTCTCAACAACTGTCTCATTACTCTAAATAAGATGGATAAGATGGATGTCTCATTATTCTAAATAAGATGAATTTAATCTTTTTCTTACCCGAAATCCTTTTTTTTCATTGCTTTTCTCGAAGACGAATTTCGTCAAGTTGACAAGATTTGTAATAGGGGCGCCCGCCGACAAGAACTTGAGGAACTCATCCGGAAGTGTGAAGAGTGTCGTTCCCGTATTGTTTGAACACGAGCCATCTGACAATAAAAGATTGTGAATAAAAGAAGACTCTTTCATAGAAATTTCTAATTAAACAACCTGTAAACTTATAGGTGACTTGTCGCCCAAGAACAGCCGTAAACAAGACTTCTTCTGATGTATCCTAAAACCAAGTTTATTTATAAAATAAACTTTGATTTACCTTTCTGTATAAAACCTGAACACCGTCTTTGTGAGCTTCTTTCACCATTGACAACTTCTTTGTGCCAGTCCAATCGGTAACAATCACGTTAGCCTAAAATATTGCCATTATGCAGTTGTAATTGACACTAAGAAAAAGTAGATTTGTTAATTCGAACAACGATGCATGGGTAACTCCCTCAGTGAATTGATTTTTCAAAATACTTTCCGCAACGTGCTCCTAAGCTTCGCTTATTTTAATTGTTTACCTGAAAATTCTTCAACTCTTTGTCGAGCACGAATTTCTCTTCCAGAGCCTCCGAAGTTTCTGGTGGTGGACCCGCGCAAAGATTCTGCGTAAACGAGAAGGCGATCACCGTCAGACATTGAAGCGTGACAATCCCCAGCCACCAACGCATTCCCTAAACTTATTTATCACAAGGGTTTCAACAATTCACCCGGTATAAAGAAGGCAAAATGGCAAAAAAGATCATACAAGAATAAAAGCAAACATAAATACAAACTAGACACTAAAATTAAGTGAATGTTTTCACAATCGTTGAACTAAAATTGAATCACAGAGCGGAGACTCTCTCCTTTGTGCATCACATCGAAAGCTTCATTTACGCGATCGAGGGGGAAACTGTGCGTGACAAACGAGTCCAATTCGATCTTCTTTTCCATGTACTCGTGAACGAGCTTTGGGACGGATTCCACCGATTTCCATCCACCAAAAGCCGAGCCTTTCCACGAGCGTCCAGTCACCAATTGAAAGGGTCGTGTCGCGATCTCTTGTCCAGCGCCCGCAACTCCAATAATACACGAGACTCCCCATCCTTTGTGTGCCGCCTCCAACGCTTGTCGCATTGTATTCACGTTGCCGATACATTCAAAAGTGTAGTCAAAGCCGCCATCAAACGTGTCAACAAGCCATGCTTGGAAACTTTTATCTCCGCCACAGTCTTTCGGATTGACACACTCAGTGGCACCAAATTGGCGAGCAGTCTCGAACTTTGTTGCATTCGTGTCAATGGCCACAATTCGAGAAGCTCCAACAATTTTCGCACCCATGATCACAGCCAATCCCACTGCACCGAGTCCCCAAACGGCTACCGTTGATCCCTTTTCTACTTTGCATGTGTTCAAAACAGCTCCATATCCTGTCGAAACACCGCATCCCAAAAGACACACCTTATCGAGTGGTGCCTTTTGATCAACTTTGGCCAAAGAGATATCGGCAACCACTGTGTACTCGCTGAAAGTGCTTGTTCCCATAAAGTGGTAAATTTGCTTTCCCTTGCAAGTGAATCGCGAAGTTCCATCCGGCATGACGCCGTTCCCTTGAGTGATTCGAATCTTTTGGCAAAGATTTGTCTTCGGATTCTTGCAGAACTTGCACTCTTTGCATTGAGGGACGTACAACGGGATCACGTGGTCACCAGGAGCAAATCCCTCCACGCCCTCACCAACACTTTCCACGATTCCGGCTCCTTCGTGCCCGAGAACGACGGGGAAGATTCCCTCTGGGTCGTGTCCATCCAAAGTGTATGCATCGGTGTGGCAAACGGCGTTGAAGAGCACTTTGATGCGAACCTCGTGCGCTTTTGGTGGGGCCACCTCGATCGTTTCGATTGATAATGGCTTCTTCGCCTCCCAGGCAACAGCGGCACGGCAAGTGATCGTCTTTCCAGCAGTCTCCGACATGTTTTACCCTAAAGTTTGATGTTAATTGTGGACAATGGGCAAAGAAATCAAAATAACAAGACAAGAGAGCTACTTGTATGGCTAATCATGCAAGTTTTCCAAAAACAGAGCTGATAACAAAAACAAAAACAGCTGATAACACAAAACTAACCATACAAGTACCAAAAGCAATTTTTAAGATAACTCTAATCAATCATTTAGCTGATCAATAGTACAAAACACAAGAAAGTCGTGTTGAAATCGTTCAAAGAACGTTGATAAGCCTTTTTTTTAGTAATCTCTCCCATTTTCTTGCACTTAATCACAACAAAAAAGAGTAACCACACGGGGGCACAGTGTGAAAATCGACATTTGCGCGCCGCGTACACGAGAAACGATAGCAAAAAAGAATGGAGGTGCTGGGTTTAAACATTAGAAGGCCTAATAGATATTTAAATTCGAAAATAAAGAAATTTATTCTTAAACTAAGGGTTTTCTGGGCTTTAAAAGTAAAAGTAGCTCAGAAAACTTCAAGAAAAAAAAGAAAAATTTTATAACTTAACTTTTATATACAAATTTTCCCTTTAAAAGATACTCAGTCTTTAATGATATTCACAATCAGTCCAACAACTGAATATTTTTATCGCATGTTTTGCAAAATATATTCCAGCAAAATTGCCTACTTCATTTTAGTTTTAAGCTTTCTAAATTTAGGGGGGTGGGACAAATGCGACCTTTTTTTGCGCACCTGGACATTTGCGCACCTTTTTTTTTGCTGGAAAAGGCCTTAGGCAAGGCCGTAGAGCTTCGAAAAGCGGAAAAGCGTTAAGTTGCCTAGTTTTTGCCTTTTAACCCAAATTTGATGTGTCAGCGAGGTCTGATTTGTCGAAAATTCGGAATCTACGCATACGATTCCCTTCCATGAAAACATTTTTGAAGCTCTACGACCTTTCCTAAGGCCTTTTCCAGCAAAAAAAAGGTGCGCAAATGCCCAGGTGCGCAAAAAAAGTCGCATTTGTCCCACCCCCAAATTTAGCTACTTGATTTTAGTTTTAAGCTTTCTAAATCTCTTTTACTGCTTTTTTTCTAACTTTTCTTAATGTTTATACCTAAAAATTGCTTATTTTTAGAGATGTTTGGTGTGTTGGTGATCGGAGCGCCGGGAGCGGGAAAATCGACTCTATGCGCGGGTTTGTCCGACGCGTTCACGCAACTCAAGAGGAACCATTTGATGATCAATCTCGACCCGGCCAACGACATCACTCCATACGAATGTCATTGTGACGTCAGAGAGTTGATCACCGTCGAAGAAGTGATGGACAGACTACAACTTGGGCCTAATGGAGCGTTAAGGTATGGATTTTAAAATTTAAATTTCAGGAGCCATTTGCGATTGATGTAACAGGCTAAGTTTTTGGTACTTTGCTGGTTGAGAGGGGCTACTTTTATCTTGGCTTAGTTGGATCTAATGTTTTGAGGGTTGTATTGATACCTTTTATCCACCTATTCTAGCCTAATCAAAGATGCTTATACTTTTAGAGCATTTACAACATGTTTCAAGTTTCATATTCCCGCTTTTACTTGATTTTCGAGTGTAAGCAGCCTTTGAGGTAGCGTTTGGTAGTTAAAGTACATGAGATTAGGCTAGAAAAACTCCCAAAAGCTTGCTAAAATAATCTATTAAGCATATTTGATTGCCCTAGAATAGATAAAAGGATCAATACAACCACTCAAAACATTAGATCCAACTAAGCCAGGATAAAAGTGACCCCTCCCAACCACCAAAGTACCAAATATTTTTTATTATCTTAAAAGTTTTCATGAAATTTCTTGAAAAGAACCATTAAATCAGAATTTATGAGCTTTATTTATAAGCAAGAGCAGAGTTTATAGATCTGGTGCAACTCGATAATGATTTCTAAAAATTTTCGCCTAAACTGAAACTTATTACCCTAAAGTCGCGAGTATAAGTTCTGTTTGGTTTTCGCATGCAAATTGACGGCTGTCTCCGGTGCGGTGTGTCGAGGGTTCGAATCCCGCTGCAGCATAACTTTTTTGCTTTTTAAGAACAATAATAGAAGTAAATTTATTGAAGGGTTATAGCAATTTTATGCTGTTATTTGTTGCTCCGGGCGTGGCTCGGCGCGTCCGCCCTGCTCTTCTCCGGTGCTCAGCCTTATGGATCCCTCCCTGGCCTCTTCATCCGGCCAAAGTCCACGTCGACGGGCGAAAGAGATGCTTTCCAGCGTCTTCTTCAACACTATCGTCTAGATGTTTCCATGCACATAACAAAATAGCAATGATGATAGGCTGTCACCCTGTAGTATCCCGCGCTCCAAGAAGAATAATAAAAGTTTATATAACAATAAAAATGTATAAAAACCCAACAAAAAGAAATTCAAAGGAATTAAAGCGAATGTAAATTAAGGCAGAACTTATACTCGAGACTTTTGGGTATTTCATCTTGTTCGCTTAAAAACGAACTTTCGATACCATTTTGTGCATAATTGCATTTTTTAACTTACAGATACTCGATATCGACGTTAGCAAGAAACAAAGAATGGTTACTGAACAAATTCATCGAAAACAAAGACAAATACGCGATCATCGACTGCCCAGGACAACTCGAGATCTATAAAAGTGACGGGGAATTTTGTGAGGTAAGTGATTTAATGTACTTTAAGTTTAAAAACAGTTCGTTTTTAGTTAGTTCGCTTTCTACAAAAATCCGGTGTCCGTCTGTGTGCCGTTCATTTATCGGATTCAATGTTTTGCTCGGACGCGCCAAAATTCATCTCGGTTGTGATGAGCACACTATCGGTGATGGTACAACTTGAAATGCCACAGGTAACCTTTATTTGCGGATAAACTTTAAAAGGTAAGATTAAATTTTAGATCAATGTTCTCTCAAAAGTCGATCTTCTTACCACCGACATCCCATTCGATCTCGAATTTTTCACCCAACTCCCCGACATTTCCCGACTACTCGAAATGCTAAATGTAAATAGTTTTTTTTTACTTTTTCGTTACGATCATTTATTTAGGATGTGCCAGAATTGGAAAAGTATCGAAGTCTTAATGAAGCGATTTGTCAAGTAGGATGCTTTCCAGAAGCTTCTCTTTATTTTGCTTTAGGTTATTGGTGACTACGATTTGGTTTCCTTTGTTCCATTGAACGTGGAAAGCAAAGAGGATATGGCAAAGGTAAGTCACTGTTAGAAAAATTAGAAAGGTTTTTTGTCAATTTTATTTCTAAGAGGTGAACCGGAAAGTTAATTTAATAATTCTTACTTTCAGGTGATTGTAATGATGGACAAAGCAAACGGTTTTGCTTTTTGTGATCGAGGAGACATACGTGAGATGGTCATCGAACCGGTTGTTGATCAAAAATAAGGGTATGAATTCGCTCGCTTGTTGTTTTAAAGTTGTTAATCTTTCTTTTTATTGTTTTTCGGGTTGTCCATATGTGAGTTTTATTAAAATTTCAGTATTCTCAGGAGAATCACGATTATGGGAAACAATTTGAAAGAGGCATTCGCTATTTTGGTTCTGGGAAACGGAGTTGTTGGTGGGTGCCATGATCTGAAATTTGTGAGGTAAGATTACTTAATAGTAATCACAGAAACTCACCTATTCACTCGATCAAAATCCCAATTGCACAAATGTGATCGACATAACCATTGCTCCGTTTTCATCACTCGCCGATAGCCCGGCTAAATTGGGCTCTCTTGTGGGTTTAGGGAATTTTTGAGGAACTTACAAGAACCGAGTTTTCTTTAAACTCTTATGAAGTCTACAAATTTTTCTGGAACAAGTTCCGAGCCTTCTAAACCCTGACCCTTGTCGTAAACCGTGTGCCCTCCTCATTCACCGAGAGACATCCCTTGGAGATTTTTCCGTTGTGATGCTGAAAAGTTTTTTCATTTGTGAAGATGCTGAAGATCTTTACCTGAATGAAACAAAAATGCCCATAGCAGAAATGTTGGTGACCGAGTTTGGATTGAGAGAGATCCGCGGCACTTGGGTGGATATAACATCTGGGATTTTTGAAATGGTAAGTTCGCTCCAAAACAGATTTTGCTAATGCGCTATTTGAATGATTCAAGTACGCATTACTATATTTTCCATTGGCTTGGTTACGCTAATTTATTTGCAAAAGAAACAGTTTACAGTTTAATTTGCTTCATTTGCAGATACAGCTTCAAATGCCAAATTTCTTCAAAGCTTAAAAGCTCACTGAATAAGCCCATCGCGGAGTTCGGGTAATCTTCGACTTGTACAATTGTTCTGGAAGTTGTACGGGTTTACGGGGGAGAAGATGAGAGCAATTACTTACCGTCGAGCAAACGTATGTCAAAACGTCAGTGTTCGGTACAGTGGTAAACCGATAAAGACCATTCGGGAAAAGTCCGAGAAAACCCATTGAACTGAACGTTGATTGTTTTTGAATTTGATTCGAAACCTCCTGAATCGAAAATCTTAACCTCTGAATTTTCAAATCAAAATCATATTCAGGTTGATCGGCACAACTTCTCAACACCACTTGATCGCTTCCTGTTGAGCCGAAATTTGTCTAGATCAATTTTCGATTTTCAACTAGCTCTTACGGTTCCTTTTAAGTTTCCAATACGGTTCCAATACAGTTCCAATACGGTTCCAATACAGTTCCAATACGGTTCCAATACGGAACTTCACTCACCGTTGTTAACGTGTAATGACAGAAATGCGAGCGGCAAAAGTGCTTGGCTTTATAGGAAAAATCTCGTTCACCCACGTGTTTTTCGCAAGAAACCTGGAGATTTAAAGGGAATAGGTTTATTCTCTTTACACTCACTGATGGCAGAAAGCGAATGGGCAATGGTTGAAGGGTGTTCTCGGCTCGTTCGACTCGATTGCACAAATCCCCGTCGCTGAAATTGTCAAAAATCGATTGCTGGACAAGAGTTGAACATCTTGACTATTGAAAATTCAAAATCCCCCACTCGCAATGGTCAACTGGGCTTGACTCGGACTCGAACCAGAAAGACCTCGTCTCGCCACCACCTGGCGTCTTAACCCACTACCACTTGGCCACCACTGCAAATGCTTCCATCCCAAAAAAATGGGTTCTAAACCCACGGTTTGATTTTTTACCAAAAAATTGAATTGAAATTTTGAAGGTAAGATTTAAAGGGCGTTTTTGAATCGAAGGGATCGATGCAACGGTGGCCTAGTGGATAGTGGAAAGTTCTCTCGGTAGCAAGGCCCGGGTTCGATCCCGCTCTCAGTTCTTCGTTTTTATTTTCTTTAATACTTGAGAAACTAATAATAATTGATAGGTTTTTACCCGTTCATTGCTCACCATTGCAATTGTTCATTGAAATGAACAATTGCAATGCGTTGTGCTAAGTCGACTTTAGATTATGAATCTTGATGGTTTGGAAACGAAAGCTCAAGGGAAGTTCAAATTTTATTTGCAAATTCAAAATTCCCCACTCGCAAATGCACAACTGGGCGCCCACTTGATTCCGCCGACATCCGATCGCCAATGGGACATTCGTGAGACAGCCCTGAACATTTGAAATGTACTTTGTGCTATAGGTAGACGCACCCTTTCTAGTGCACTGAATTCTTGATCGTTTCTTTTAATGCCACGAGAAAATGAAGATTTTAGGGGCTAGACTGGGCTGGACTTGTTTAACTTCTTCTAACTTGTAAAGGCCTTAAGCTCAAGCACAAGCTCAAGCTCAAGCTCAAGCACAAGCACAAGCACAAGCTCAAGCTCAAGCTCAATGGTGCCAATGGGCAGCGATTTTACCAAGCTTGGACAAGCATTTTGTTTTGAATTAAAGACTTGTCAAAGAACCTGAGCCTGTATTTAGCTAGAAACAGTTCTCGCGGCGTTCTGGCAGCGTCTGATCTTTACAGCGGTATCTTTGATGTTTCGGCTTTCCCGTGGAATGTAACCTTTCTTCCGGAAGGTTTCGGCGGAAAGTTTTACCGCCGAAACTTTCCGCCGAAGCTCTGCTCTCTGAAGCTCTGCTCTACGGGAAAACTATAGACGTTTTACTGGAAAGATTAAAGGTGCTGAGGTCCGCGAAGAGTCAGAACGTGCCGGAGCATAGTTTATGGACTCTGGTGTTTGATAAAAAGGCCATTAGCAAAAGAAAGTACAACGGCTATTAGCAAACGGTCATTAGAAAACGGTCAGTAGCAAAAGAAAGTACAGCGGTGAGCATCTCCTGTGTCAGAGAAGGATGTTGGCAGAGTCGAGCAACCTCTGCGTAGCAACCTCTACCAAGATGCTACCGCTCTTGCCACTTATCCAAGCTTGTCCCTCCCGCTCACCATGCATTCTGAGAGAGCTCTAGAGAGCTTACAACACCCTCAGTCGGCTATAGGCTTTCATCTCAGCGTCAATCGATCAAACGATCACCAATCAATCGTCAATCAATCAGCAATCGATCACCAATCGATCACCAATCGGTCAGCAATCAATTATCAACCGGAACCAGGTTGTCGAATCAATTGTCAATCCAGTAGCGCTTATTATCAAGCTCAACCATGACCTCAACACGTTGCAGACATCGCTACGTGCAAGAGTTTCTATAACTAAGGATTTGTGCAGGATGCTTTCTTCAACTTCTAGCCCAACCAATCCCACAACCAACCCCACAACTTCCAGTGAATCTAAAGAAACCCTCAAGGCAGCCATTAAGCCCGAAGGCAGCCAAAATACATAAGAACAAGCTACCGGCATAAACCGACATGATTTGGATACTAGAATAGTAGCCCTCAACTAGGATAGTAGCCCGCAACTAGAATAGTAGCCCGCAACTAGAATAGTAGCGGAGTGTGTTCAAAAGGCCTGTGTTACATAAGCCTGTTACTCTCTCACTCTCTACTATAATCACCTCATTCTTTTGTTCATTATCTGGAGATCTAATCTCTTTCCAACCCTTTCCCTTCACCTGTTCAACTCTCAGCGATCCGTTACTCGATTTGTGCTTCCAAATCGCACACTGATCACCGTCACATGGCTCATCGCAACTGAATCGACCTAATCGATATCTCGGCTTTGAATAGGCTATTTAAATTCAATTGAAAGTAACTAAGGAAATCAGAATCGAGTTGGAAATGAAATCCTCTCAAAAATCGTCTCTCAAAATTCTAAAGGACGCGTGTTTCCTGATGGTGTAGGGGATAGTGCGCTCGGCTGTCGGGCTGATCGCCCCTCTCGATGTCCCGGGTTCGAATCCCCTCACTGGCAAAACATTTTTGCTTGTTTGTTAAACGACTAAAACAGTATCTATAAATAGTAATATTTTTTTTTAAAGCTTTCATTCTATGCCAAATTTTAGTCTAAGATCGTTAAGGACGGCCGTTAAGGAGGTTAAGGACGTTTAGGACGTTTAGGACGTTAGGGACGCTAGGATGCTAAGGCCGTTAAGACCGTTAAGGCCGTCAAGGCTGTTAAGACCGTTAAGGAAGCTAAGGCCATTAAGGACGCTAAGGCCATTAAGGATGCTAAGGCCGTTAAAGACGTTAAGGACGCTAGGACGCCAGGACCGTTAAGGACGCTAGGACGCTAAGGCCATTAAGGATGCTAAGGCCGTTAAAGACGTTAAGGCCCTTGAGGACGCTAAGCCCGTTAAGGACCATTTAAACAAGCCTAACTCTTAGCTAACTTTCAAAAAAGAATTCAAAGCATCTGTGTTTCGATGAAAAGTTGAAATGCCGGCTGACCTCAACTCTCCAGTCGCATTGCTCGCACAATTGAAGCAAATCATGGCCGAAGATCCGGAGATGAGCAAAATAAAGTAAATGAATCGATTCCTCATTGTCACATGTCAGTTTTTGAATGGAAAAGCTTTCTTGGATGGAAAGTTGAAATGCCGGCTGACCTCAACTCTCCAGTCTTTCTTGGCTAAAGCTTTAGCTAAAGCTTTTGTTGTCCGTTTTTCTTTAAAAGAAGTTCAATGATTTGAATGAAATGGGGTATTCTTGAAAAGAAAATAAAAGAAAAGAAAGAAAAGGCAAAGGAAGCAATCAGAGAAAAGGGAAATCGCTGTTGCAAAGATTAACGCCTTTTTTAAAGGCTTTTAAAGGCTCTAGGGTTAAAAAGACGAAAAAAAGAGAAAAAAAGAGAAAATGAAGAAAAAAAAGAACAATTTCTAAGTTTCCATTTAAAGCTACCGTACTTCTAGACGGTTAAACGTCTGGAAATCTCGAAGATACCGATTCGATAGTGCCAAATGAGAAATCACGAGCTTTTCGAGAAACATTTCAAGCTCCCACTCCTCAAGCAATCATCAAAACCGATTCAAAACCGAATCAAAACTTTCCTTTCCCATCGTTGCCTATTGTCGCGTTCAAAAAACAGACACTGCTACTGAAAAAAATGAAAAGAAAGACGTTGAAGTGAGACTTTTCTGTGAAGTGAATGAGTGGGGGGACACAGAAATTCTTTCGGTCTTTCATCACTCACAGCCAACACAGGAAATCGGATTGGATTGTGAGGAAAAGGACGCAAAGAGGACTCACTTTCACATTCTGTCAGAAGAGACCCTAAAGATATCCCAAGAAGACCCATTGACCTCGAAATGTTAAAAGGGTTTTGGAATGTTTCTTAAAACTGATCCTAGACTTGGCGTTCGATGTTTAAAATGAAATTTGTGTTTCTAAGTATTCCCTTTATCAAAAATATTTATTCAGAGATCAAACATGAAAAATTAAATGAATTTTAGCCACAAAATGAAAAGGTAGCTCGAGAAAACAATAGATTTAAACACTTAGCAATGGTAAGAGATAGCAGAAACCAATAATATCATAAAACCCTAGGCGATAAATTATGGATGCACGAAGTCGACGACGATTCCTCGTCCCTCAACGACAGTGCCACTCAACGCCCCTTTTGCTCGATCCGCGTCTGAGGTCGTCACATATCGCACTCGAGCCACACCAGGTCCAGCCTAAAAAGAAAATTTAAGCCACCTTAGTTTTTAAAATTCTCGTGTACTTATTTCATCAAATCCAAAAGTCGCTTAAACTTATAAAAACTTTGATTCATGTCTTACAAAACAACCAACCATTTCAACTCCTTCGACGTCTCCAAACGAGGCCACTCGATCGCTCACTATCTGCCAGGTATAATCGTGTGGAAGCTAAATAAATTATATTAAGTTTATGCGGTAAAACTTACATTTTTGATCAGAATTGTGCGAGATGAGCCCATTGATCCGTAGGAACTCCCACCAAATGGTGTTCCTGTCTCGGTTTTAACTATGAATAAAAATATTAAATGATTAGGGCTCAAAAAATACTCGATTGTCCTCCATAGGCACCTTGCGAGCCACCATACGCTGTTTGAGGATTTCCAAGTCCAAACGAGTCGCCGCCACCGCTACCAAATGATTGGCTTCGATACTAAACTTGCAATAAGAGATAATTTTAAAAACTAAACCTCACCTGCATTGTTGATTGTTGCGGGGTGTTCATGACTCCACTAACCGGCCCATACGGATTTGTTATGCTCAACTAAAACTTAACATCAACACGAGTACTATAAAAATTTAAACAAACCGGTGCCGGAACTCCCCCAAAAGTGGACATATTTGACTGTTGAATCTTAAAATAAATTGGTGAAACGTTGGTAAAAGTGCAACAAACCATCAGTTGATTTCCAAAATCGTTCACTTTTCCCATCGATGCAAGCACGGAGGTGACATCTTTGAGTGGCGCTCCATCGGCTCCCAAGCCCATGCCAATGCTCACTGAAATTAATGAGTCGCGTTATTAGGCAGTACAACAACCAGGCCAGACAGAAATATTTCGAGATTCCGTACTTAAGATAGCCAATTAGCCCTTTTAACTGGATCTCTCGACACTAGTAAGGATTAAAAACATACACATTCCACGCGGCAACTCGCCCGGTTTTCTTTCGTCCGTCTTTGTATAGCGATCCAATTTGACAAGCAGGGCCCTATCAAGAAGCTTCTGTTGATTGAACATCGAGACGGATTGTACGGCTTCTAGCGGATGCATATACTCCACCACGGCGGATCCCTAAAACAAATCAGTCACCTGTTAAAGTTATCCTTTTATACCTTGCTTCGTCCATCTTTATCCATTTGAAGATCGATCCATTTAATTCGCCCAGCCATGCTGAAAATGTCACATAAGCGTCCAGTGCCCACATTAAACGGAATCTAAACAAGAATTTATTGATTAAACATTTCATTCAACAAACTCACATTAGCGATGAAGATTCGTGAAACCAATGGCAATTCGATGTGATGAGTGCGAAGGAAGTCCATGCTGAGCCCGTAGGTTTCGTGGTTCTCTTGACGTCCATTGTTGGCTTCGGTTCCTCGTTGATTTCCAGCTGCTGCTCCAGAACCGCCTCGATGATGGTCACCGCCACTATAAACAACGTTTACATCAATCAAACAGCTGTAATTCTCTTACGTATAAAAATTCAAAGTTACCTTCGAGCCAAGTAGTCGATTCCAGTCTCCTCACGAATCTTTCGAAGAAATGACTGAGGTTCCTTAACACAAAAATTATGTAACTATACAAATAATTGACGTTTCTATATTGAAAAGTCACGTAAATTTATATTGCCCAAAACCAAACAACCTTTCAAGCTTGGTTCATGAAGATAATTTAACCAAAGATTCCCGGAGATTATAGCCAAAACGTTTCGATGATCATACAAAATGAACCAAGTAGCAGTTTTTGGATAGAAACTGGATCAATTTGTTTCGACAGAACAAAGCACTAATAATAGTATGGAAAAATATCTTTCAATTCATAGCTAGCAGACTGCTGATGAAATTATTCAGTCAATTTCGTCAAAACACAATCAAAATCGATTTCAAACATTAAACAAGCACTGCCTATTCCAAGGACAAATTTTTTAATTCAAATTGCTCATAACAATAGCGCCATCCTAAAACTTGAACTTACACGAATTTGCTTGCAGACAACGCTACGGCCGCCAATGTCGTATCGAGGTGACATACGCTGAAAGCAATTCTCAGCAGACTCGATGTCCTTGAATTCTGCCAGCGCTGAGCCTTTAGAACGTCCCGTCTTGTCTTGAAGGATGTCGACCCAGGCGAGCTGAAGAAACAGATAAAACCAAAATTTCATCGGCCAAATTTGGGGGTCCAGCAAGAAGGAGTTTTTTGAATTGCACAAGTCAAAATAAAACTTAGAAACAGCACTTCGCGGATCACTGATGTAGCAAAAGTTTAACGGGAACTAGTTGATACCACCGTTTTTTCTTTCGCCACTCCGTCAGAAGTAGATACTTGACCATAACATTTCCTTTAGAGAGACAAAAAGTAAGTTACTAAATCAACTTGAAACTTGAAAACATGCCATGATCAGACAGAAGATGCCTATAATATCGTAAGAAACGTGTCCAAATTTAAAAACCGATTTCAAACATTAAACAAGCACTGGCTATTTCAAGGACAAATTTTTTAATTCAAATTGCTCATGATGCAAAAGAAAATGTCGAGCAAGATTGTCATATGAAGAAAATTACAACAACAAATTTTTTGATGCTAACCTAAAACTATGCTGGACCCCCAATAAATAGATAAATGTTTGACAAGAAGCACCTCTCCTCCAAGCTCCTGAAGAATGCTTTTCAGTTCTACCCAACGAGTCTCATACGAGAGATTTGTAATGTAGATGAGCTTGCTACGATTTCCTGAAACAGACAAATAACGATGTAGTTTATCAACCAGTGGTGCAGCTTTTAAAGTTTTCTTTTGAAAAGTTCACTAAAATAAATTTTGTGGTGCATAAGTCCGTGATTTTTCATATTCACAAGACGTCTACACTAATTTCCTTTGTGTTATCAAACACTAAAAGGCTTCACAAACGAGGAACTGTTTTCATTCGAATAAAACAAAGACAAAGGGTTTCTTGAAAATTGATATCCAATCCGGCAAAACAGACTTAAAGGCTATGCAGTAACAATGAGCCAAGCGGAATATTTCAGAAACATTATCTCATTGATCATACATGCTGCGAATTTCCTCAGGCACTTTTCCTATTCCTATTCGACAATCGTTCAAGTTCCCAAAGAACCCGGGGACCTTCTTCGGCAAGCACGCAAACATTTTAAGCTTTGAATTTTGAGCCTCAAAAATCTCGACAATTGTACATCAACATTAATGCATCGACATCAATTAGCTCTTCCCAAATTCTCATAACATTTCGCGTGCTATTATATGGTCTCTATTTCAAAAAATTGTATGTATAATTTTAGAGTTTTGAAAAGTTCCATAAAGTTTGATTTCGCGTATTTCCTGTTCTTTATGTTTGAATTTAAAAATGTCTGCAAAATTGCAAGTTGTAGCTGATTTATAATATGTTAAACAGCTAATAAAGAATCCGTTATTCTTTTGTTCTTTCAATGTGCCAACAATTCTCCTCTGCAAGCTCTCACCTACTTCAAATCAAAAACATTGCTCGGACTTATGCACACACATTGTAAATCTGTTAAAATATACCTCCTCTGGATCCATCTCCGTGCGGTGATCGACTTCTCGAGCGCCGACGATCCCGATCTTGCCTGCCACCACGCGGAGCTGGTGAAGATTGCCTCATCATTACACTAAAAATATAGATAAGTGTGTGCGAAATGTGAAAAATATAGAAAATATAGAATTGGGTGATTTAAAACAGGCAGTAGAATAGAATAATAATAAATACAACAATCGGGGAAGCCTTTAATTTTTGCAATTGTCGTTCTGAACAAAGTTCCAATTGTTAAAGAGCTATTAGCATCAAAGTCAACAAAGAGCAACTAAAGCATCAAAGCTACTAAAGTTAAAGAGCTACTAAAGCATCAAAGCCAACAATTAATGCGTTTAGAAGAAAAGCAAAAGGATCCCCAATCTTTTGGATACTCCACGCAGCCGATTCTTGCTCAAAACGCTCGTATGCGGGTAAGAAAAGGCGCCATTTTGAATCTCATTTATGTCGATAGAAATTTAGCGTAGCCGATAACCCCTGTTTATCTGCTATTAGCCTAGTGCTAGGTCAAATCAGCTGGCTTTCAATTGAAAACAGCTTCCTTCCATTCTAATTGCACACACGAACTCTTTTATATGAAAAAATGGGTTAACTCAGCCGCTTATTTAAGCGAGCGAGTCAGCTTATTTATGCGATATTTAAAGGATTGAAGATATTCAGCTAAGGCTTTCTTTGCTTTTTCATTGAATAACTGGATATTTTTAGCAGTTGATTAATTAGGATATAGATAGTCGTTAGAACTAGACATGGTTCATGGATCGGATCAAATCCAAAAAATGAAAATTCGGATCAGATCCGAAAACATGTCTAGTTCGAACTTGTCACCTTAGGGGTGGGACAAATGCGACCTTTTTTTGCGCACCCGGACATTTGCGCACCTTTTTTTCCGCACCTTGCCCATTAACGCACCTTTTTTCGCGTTTTAAAAAAGCTCTAAAAAGCTAATATTAACCAATTTCTATTCCAAATGTTGTTTTTCTAGGTAATTTGAGGGTGTCGAATTCAAATTTTGACATAACAGAGCGTGCGGAAACAATTTGAAAGACAAAACGGCTAGATCAAATTACAGAAAATTGTTGATTTTTCTCTTTGTATAACTCCGTCCGTTTGTTTCCACAAGCTCTGATATGTCAAAATTTCGATTCTACGCCCTAAAATTACCTAGAAAAACAACTTTTGGAATAGAAATTGGTTAATATTAGCCTTTTAGAGCTTTTTTAAAACGCGAAAAAAGGTGCGCTAATGGGCAAGGTGCGGAAAAAAGGTCGCATTTGTCCCACTCCCCTAGACATGGTTAATGGATCGAATCAAATCCAAAAAATGAAAATTCGGATCAGATCCAAAAACATGTCTAGTTCGAACTTGTCAGCTTTACTTTTTACTGCCTACCGTAAATACTGTAATAGTACCCCACCCCCATAATGACGGTGCGGAATGTTGCGTAGTCTAGCTTTGAACGCGTTTTTCTCGACACTGGTTTATGCTGCAATGCGCGCTTAGTTATCAAAAAATAGCTGAAATTCAGGGCTATTTTTTCATACCAAAGACACATTTTTTGAAAGTACGGGCGCTTTGAAAAAATGAAATACTAAAAAACTTTTGCGACTACGCGACTGTACGAGAGTGGTGGGGTACTATTACAGTATTTACGGTATGTTTTTAAGTTCTTGATTCAAGTTCTTGATTTAAGTTCTTGTTTTTAAGTTACCTTCGAATTTTATCAATTTTTTTTAGATAATGGAGTCGAGTCTCGATCAAGCCCTCGACAATGCATTGATAGCGCCTGAGGTGAGGTTTTATTTATGATCGTTTTAATTGCTCTAATTTGAGTCACTTCAATAAATTCTATTTAGATCGATGGTGTTTGCGTGATTGACAGCAACGGCTTCTGCATAGCTTCAAAGGGAACTCTTTCGAGTGAGGGCTCAGCTGTTTATAAACAGGTATTTTCAAAACATTCGGTACTAACGCGGTTTAGGGGGGCTGGGACACCTAAAATTTTCCCAAATGTAGTTTTTCTAGGGTAATTGATGGCGCTGATCATGAAAAGACATTTTTAAGTTGTGTTTTCAATTATTAGGTTGATGCATAAGTCTTTTCGTTCCTTTTCGTCTGCCGTTTCAAGCCAACAAATGCACCAATTAAACTACGGTTGATTTCATTAGAAAAACCAATTATTTTTCTGCAAAATAACATTAAAACGGGTTTAAAAATATTTTATGCCTGGATTTTCTTGAGAGTATGAAGTCGGGTAGTCAAAAAGGGCTAACTCGATGATGCGGTTTAGACACCTTAGCTAAAGAAAACCTATCTTCGTGTCAATAGATAAAAGATAGAGAAAAAAAAGTTTGATATTCCGCCAAAATTTCAGAGAAATTCATTCAGCCAATTTTTCCGTAGAGTTTTTTATAGATTTTTACGAAAAAGGCGTTTTTCACTCTCGAATTTGCTTGAAAGTGAACCGAAATTGATTTAAAAAGATGGAAATTGAACAAAAAAACATTTTTTTTATAGAGCAAACCATAGATTAATTGGTGAATTTGTTACTTTTTAACAGAAGTACGAAAAAAACGAGAAGACTTATGCATCAACCTAATAAAAAAACAGGCGCTATTAAGGTTAGGAGGGGGCACTTTTCTTCAAAACCACTTTTTCTCGGGTATTTTTATGTGTAGATTCCGAAAAACACAACGAGAGCTGGGGGAAATGCGTTTTAAGCCAAGCTTTGGGGCTCCGAGGTGGGCGCTTCTATAGTGTACTTCACTGTATGGAGCCCAGGCTATCGACTATTGGGACACTTTTCAAGGGCAAAACTAGAGCCAAAACCATTTTTAACCACTAAATATTCATTTTCTAACTTCAATTGACTGGTAGAGGTAAGAAAATTGAAAAAATTTGAGATTTTGACTCAAGTGGGAGACCATATGGTAAAAATTTGGAAAAACTTTTCTTTTATTTTGCTTTAATTTAGTCGGAAACGTAATCAGTAGATTAAATTATGCCAGAAGAAGTGTTTTTGGCTTCAAAAAAGTTTCGAGAGACCATTTTTAGACCTCTTTCCTATGTGTATCCCTCTCATAATTTATATGTATGGGCGCGCACTTTGGAGCCCCGAAACTTGCCTTAAAACGCATTTTCCCCAGCTCTCGTTGTGTTTTTCGGAATCTATGCATAAAAATACCCCAGAAAAAATGGTTTTGAAGAAAAAAAGTGCCCCCTCCTAACCTTAGTAACACCAAAAAAACATGCATTTTCCCAAATATTAATAGCCGGTTCTTCATTTACTTATCGTGTCGCATTTGCGCCGCAAAGCAGGTAAATATATGAAAAATGAATAACTTAAAAATGTTCTTTTCGTGATCAGCGCCATCAATTACCCTAGAAAAACTAAAACCTTTGGGAAAATTTTAGGTGGCCCCCCTAACTGCCTTGGTACCAAAACTTCAGCTTGAAGTTGAGTTGTTTTTGGAATTTAAATTGAATCCATATAGCAGAATTGCTGTGATTTTTGAGTGGACTATTCTCTGGTAACTCTAAAGAGCATAAACATTCTTCTATTCTTTTATTCTTAAAATCTAATAAGTTCTGCTTCTTGCTTGTTCTGTTTAAGCAACATTTAGGAGTAAAAATGTAACATGAAAATCAACTTTGTACGCATTTTTTTACCGTTTCACATGCAGCATCTTAATATTTCTAGATCCTAATGGCAGCCACTCGGATGGATCGAACATCTGGTCATCCTACAATCACATTAACGACGGAGAGCGGCGAGAAAATCTTCATTCAGGAACAAAACGGTGTTGTTGTCGCCCTAAACATCAAAGGCAATTAACGGGTCAACTTGTTTGCTTTTATTCCAAGCTTTCTGCCTATATTTTTTTTTCGATGTTTATGCATTTTGTTTAGACATGCATCTTTTTTCTGCAACTTGCGAAACATTGTGATTATTTGTTCTAGAACGTGATAGAAATGTCGTGAATAAATTGTTTAGATCTTTTGTTGGGAATTAATAATTTGTTGAAACAAACGGTGTATCTAGTGGTTCACGTACCGCTCAGACATAAGAAACTCGTTTAGAATGAGGATTTCATTCAGTGACGATGAGGATGAAGAGTTGGCACAACCGGTCGATTACTCTCACATTCTACAAGTAAGGTTTATAAAAGGTTTAGTTAAAAAGTGAGGAGATTTGTTTATCTACTTATTTTTAGACCACCCCGTCCACGTCGCAAAAAGCTCCCGTTACAGAGTAAACTTTTATTCCTTAACAAATTCGAACAAATTTTAGACCCGTTGATGAGACATTTGCATTTCTCCTTCAGGCTCGACAAAGAAATCGAGATGACATTCTCATGAATATGGCATCACCTCCAAAGTAACTATAAAATTATTGAAGTTAAAATATTCAAACGTTTAGAGTTGCCGATCCGTTCTCTCTGCTGTCACAAGAAAATTCAACTCCTCCAACAAAATCGTCTTTAAGAGAGTGGCTGGATAATGCTGAAAATGCTCCGATTACAACCACACCTGTGAGTTTGGCAAAGAACAAAATTTTGAACGTTTTTTATAAGAAACAATTGACTTATTTTCCAAAACTTGAAAAGAATTTGACCTTGTTTTAGGTTTACTCTTGCAAGACGCCCAAATCCCGAACTCCACTCTCCGTACTCATGCATCGAGAACGGCGCCTAAACGAGATCAGAAAGTAAGTGATAAAAGATAAATGGGTAAAACTTATTTGTATTGAAAATGACAATGATGTGAACCACATTGAACTGAAGTTCTATCAATAGAACATTCCATGTTGCATTAGCGATCCTGAGTCATTTTGTTGCTAATAGTAAAACAAGGGTTATAAAATGTTATTTACTATGTAATGTTTAGTGAAGAAAATCCGGATCCCGATTTCGAGCCAGTTTCATATCGACAGATGAGGAGACAAATCCAGAAAAAGTTGGAGGCAAAAGAAGGACTCGAGGATTGTTTGTCAACAACTCCAAGTAGAGAATTCAGGAGGCGACAAGGTTTGTTGACTTTTCTTGAAGGTAAGATCAGAAAGTAAGTGATAAAAGATAAATGGGTAAAACTTATTTGTCTTGAAAATGACAATGATGTAAACCACATTGAACTGAAGTTCTATCAGTAGAACATTTCATGTTGCATTAGCGATCCTGAGTCATTTTGTTGCTAATAGTAAAACAAGAGTTATAAAATGTTTAAAAAATAAAAAAAAGAACTCTTTTAGAAGCCTTTGTTATTGATGATGGTGACGAAGAAGACGACTTGCCGCTCTCCGATATTAAATCAAAATTAAGGATTCACAATAGAAAGGTACTTTTTCAATCGATTATAAAGGATTCATGAATTTTAGATTGATGAGTCTTCGAACGGCACGGAAGGCAACGATAAGAAAAGCGAGGACAATGATGTAACTGTAGCCGCGGAGTCAACGAAATCATCTCAACTACAAACGACAGTAATTTTAAGTTTGTAATTGTAAAAATATCCATTTTTAGGAAGCTCAAAGTAATCCTTCGTCAAATGCCGAAGCTGAATTGCTTGAAGAACAGCAACAAAAAGTGGTAAGGATTTAACGATTACCTTTTGAGTTAATGCAAGTAAAAAGCACCAGTTAATTTAACTTTTCATTTAGGAAGTTGTTGATAATAGTATTCCGTTGGAGGATCTCGATTTGATTGATGAGCTCCCACCGACACAAGATGAAGATGATTTACCGCTCTCCGAATTACTTCGACGACAATCTTACAAGAAAAAAGTATGAAGTATCTAAAGTTGATATTATAGCTTATTCATTAGGAAGGGAATACAAGTTGCACATCTTCCATCGTAGTCCGCAGTGATGCATCATCGGAGAAGCTAAAAGTTTGTTTAATAGTAGATCTTGTTGTGCTTTGTTTCTTTGATCTTTGTTTTAGGAAGAAAGTTCAAGCTGATTTTTCTTCATCTCCAACATCTTCATCGATAATAATTATCAGTGATCAACCATCGGATATTTCAAAAGTAGAGGTAGAAGAAGTCAAAAACAATTAAAGTGTTTTATTTATCAGGAAAAGAATCCAAGCTGCTCTTCATCTTCATCAAAAAGCTATTCTAGACCTTCGTCGGTCATCATTATCAATGATGAAACGTCGGATACCAAAAAGTGGAGCGTATGTTTTAACATGTGTCTTTTAAAAAAGATTTTATTATCTATCTATTTTGGTTTTTAGAATGAAAAGGAAACGAAATCAGCACAAAATAATACAACTTCAACCATTGTGCTCGATGATGATGATTTACCCTTATCGAAAGTGAGAGAGAATCTTCGAAAAAGGCATGGAACGGTAGATTTCAAATCTATTTTATATTTATACGATATTTTTCAGGAAAGCAGCACGTGGTCTCAAGTAATGACCGATGTTGATTTATTCGATGACGAAGGAGAGGATACGGAAAATGTAGGGCCCAAATTTTTCACAGTGAAGTCAAGCTTTAGGATAACGTCGCTTTGGTGTCTCAAAGCTCTGCTTGCACTCCCAAACGCGTGAATCCTTCCAGGTAGGTTTTTTTTGAATTTCTACTCTCACTTTAGATTTAGAAAAAAAGCCGTTCTTTGAAAATGCCGAATTCTTCTAGTTCGTCTTCAACGGAAAAGTTGGTTTACTTGTAACTTGTTCATACTAATTTTATTTTAGTACCGTAAAAGCTTCTCCAGCAAGCAGTCTTTTAACAGCTCGGAATACGCCTCTACGTGAAAAGTTAGTTTTAAACTTTAACGTGAAATTACCTTTTATATTTAGAAGATCTGCTCAGAAGTCGCCCTTTGTTGAAACGCCAAAAACGACGCGAACGTTAAGGAAACGCAAGCTGGAGCTACGCTATTAGTATGTTTATTTTTTTAATTAAACCTTAATTCCAAAAGCTAATAATATATAGGTACTAAAAATAGATATCTTTTAGTTCAAGTGATGAGGAGGAACAACGTTTATATGGTACAAAACGAAATGAAAATCAAAGTTTGACTCCGTCGCGGCAAGGGTTGGTTGAATTTGGGTACTGTTGTTTAGTATGAAAGCCATATATCGTAGTTCCAGTCATGCTTCGCATAATCTACCTAGTTTACATATTTAGTTGCAGTTTTTAAAAAGTGAAATTTAGAAGCGCAAAGAGAAGTCGAAACGCGCCAAATACACCGAGTGAAAGCACGACGCCAAAAAGAAGGTGGGATTTGATTTTGTTGCAATAATGCGTTTGCTATTTCAGTGTCTCCTCGCGGACCCCCACGAGTCGAACAGCAAATGTCGTCCACTTTTTTGATTCAAACGTGGATATCAAGTATTTTACTTCCTTTCAGCTTTAAATAAATAAAATTTAGTGAGGATGACTGACCAATGGACTTTTGTGGAAATCCCTGTTTTTTTCAACCTATTTTCGGGTGATATGCCTGTCTTTATATTGTGATTACGATGTTCTAACATTGTTTTTTGTAGGGTATAAGATATCTATGGAGAAATGTAGGACGTTTGCTTGTTACTTTTCAAATAAAAATTTACTAATCGTTGTTTCCCGAAAGAAAAGAAACGTTTTGAGTACATGGGATTTTTCTTGTTTACATTGTTTTTGATGTTAAGTGGCGATTCTTACTGCAATTTTTTTGCTAATACGTGAAACAATGTCTTTTTCAGAATAGCTTTAAAAGTCTAATTTCAAAATGTTTTAGCCCGAACGAATGACAAACAAGAAGCGTGGTAATGTAGGACCAAGCACGAGCACAGGTAACGGCTTTTTAAATCAAATAAGACCCTGCAAGCTGTAAATTTTACTTGCAGGTACCTTCTGAAATAAAACCAGCTAAATCAATGTTAGGTAACACACACGGTGATCTCAGTGAACGTCTGATTGTAGTTGTGAAAGGGGAGGGATAGCCAGAGAGAGAAAACATGTGGTTGAGATTTGGCTTTCATCGTGATCTTCTCCCATTTTCCTCTCTTTTCCTTCCGCTTCTCTACATCCATCCATCTATCTACCTCGTTTTCTCAAAGACCCAACAAAGATCTTCCTTTCCATTTCTTCTCCCCATTTCTTTCTCTTATTAGCTTTTGTGTAATCTGGCGGGCCCTTCTCCCTCCCTTGCCAACTCTTTTCTTTTATCCTTCCCAGAACTATCTCCTCTACATATTCACTTCGATTTTTGCTCGGATACACTTACATTTTATTTTACTAGATTCCTGAGAAATGGGTGGGTTTCATGAGCTTCTTGGTTCTCAGTCGCAAAATGCAAACTGTTATACAAAAGTTGAAATTCTAATGTTTACTTAAATTTCCTGGCATATGGCGCTTAAAAGTTTTTAGCTTCTAGTTAATAAATTTACTAATATTCTTATTCTTCTATTTTTAGCCTCAGTCAGCACAGCTCCGCAGATATCATCTCCAGCCGAAACACCAACAACTTCTGAGGGAGTTTTGAAGAAAGTCGACGGATTGAATGATGAAGGAAAAGTGAGTAGATTATGAGTTAAGCTAAAAGTCAAATTTGTACGCTAGATTTAGTTCAGACAAATTCTTGAGTCCGTTAAAAACTTGTTTTAGATCAACAAACTCGTAGAGTTGTTGGTGAAGGCCGAAAACGACAAGACGGCTTTCTCTAAAAAGGCACAAAATGTAGGTTTTAGATCAAAACTTGCTTGGAATCCTTGAAAAGTCTATTTATAGTTGATGTGTCAAATATGGTTAACGTGTTTTTTTTAGTTTGACAAGCTCCAGAAAGCTTTTCAACAACAGGAGAAGAAATGTGATAAGGCCAACGAGATTCTTATAAAGGTTTGTAAGTTAAAAGCTTTTTTTTAATAAAAGGTTTGCATATATTTTGTTTAGACTGAGGCCAGCAAAAGCAAGCTTGAAGAACTGTGCCGAGAATTGCAGAAGTGTAACAAAGAGGTAACTTTTATTGTAAATTTTATAGAATTTTGAATATTCAATAACTAATTTAAATCCTCATATCCCTATCAGATAGGTGAAATTTTAGATCCGAGAAGAGAGCCTTACGCGCACGAAGAAGTTGGAATCAGAGCGACAAGAGGCTGTGAATGTAAATTTTTGAAATATTTGTAGCTAATTTCTAACAATAAGTTAACCAGATAAAAGTATTTTTCTTTAGCAATTGCGCTTCTCTTTGAAGGAAATCGAGAAGAATATGAATGAGGGACGAAGCAGGTAGTTTTAGAGGTTGAATTTGTACTTTAAATGTCATCCTTCCAGATCTGACACATTGGCCGAAGACAATAAGCGCTTGTCGGAGAAATTGAGTGAATTGGGCACACAATACGAGGATCGATTGAACAATCTTGTTGATTCGGTAAATATTTATCTATGGTCTATAAAATTCATCCCGTTTAGTATAAGAAAAAGGAGGAATACTGGGCCGATCTTGAGAAAGCACGAGATTGTGAGGTTGGACAAAATTTTTATTATGAAAATTTACGAAATTAGGGCTGAACTAGAAATTAGACATCTTTAAAAGTTACTCGGGCAAATCTTTTTAGGTGAATCTTCTGAAAACAAAACTTCAACACGCCGGCTTGTTGCAACAGAAGTCGGCGAATGAGAAGGTAGTTCATGTTTTTATATAGTTCAATCTTTAATGATCAATGATTTTTAGGAAGAATTGACGAGAAGTTTGCTTGAGGGAACGAGACGAGTCGGTGAAGCGATTGAGAATGAATCAACTTTGCGAGAACAAGTCGGTTTAGGAGTAATTTTGAAATTTCCACAAAACTATTTGTTCAATTTCTAGCTATTTAAAGTATTACTTGCAAGCATTAGACAAAAATTTATAACTTTTGATACATTTTTTTATATTTCAGGTCAAACAGTACTCTGCTCGTTACACCGAACTGGCCAATAGTCTCTCACAAAGCAGCGAGGCTTTCGACAAGTTTAAATCAGAAATTGAGAGGGTTTGTGTCAATTTCGAGAAAACTAATCATTTGAGCTTGTTTAGGTGAACACTCAGCTGAAGAAAGTCGAAATGGAGGCACAAAAGTGGAGGATCAAATACGAGGAATCAAATCGGTAAGCGAAATTTTTGCTTTATTGATCATTTCCCGTTTTCTAGGTCGATTCTCTTGATGACCGTGCAGAAGCAAGAGATTGAGGAACGAGCGGCCAGCTTTGAGAAAAAGGTTTGTGTTTGTGTGTTTGTGGATTTGTAACTACCGTCATCTCTGGTGGGAAAAACAAAGTGAGCTTTATTTTGAATAATCGCTGAGCCGAATTTTTAGACAAATGAACACTAAGCTAGCCATTTTAAAAACAACGGGATTACGGTAGGTTTTTTCTAGAGCATTTCTTGGGAAACGAGCAAATGGTTTTGCTATCCTTAGACAAATGGAAGCTCACTAAGAAATAAGCTTAACGTTTTTTGAAAGCAACGGGATTACGGTAAGTTTTCTTTGGGGCATTTCTTAGGAAATGCCTTAAACGAGTAGTATAGATAACCCTTAAAAAGTCTTTTCCCAAGCTTTATCATTTCCTTTTCAGGTGGGCACACTGGAGAACCTTTGCCGTGCGCTCACACAACGCAGTTCGGGTGAAACGGAGAAGAAAGAGGACAACACCGATGCTTCAAGTTAATCAAAACGTATAGTTGTTTATTGTTACAGTCGTCAAAAAAAGTCTTGGCCGGTCAGTGTTCACTTGGCTCATAGATCACACATCCAAATATATTGACCACAAATAGTTTTATGTAGCATTTTCAAATGTTGTTAAAATGAACCATTTAGCTTTTCGATATCCTTTGAACCAAGAGTTTTATGATCGAAAAACCTTATTTGAGGATGATTTTTAAGAATCTATAATTCACGAATGAATGGATCTCATTGGAAACGGTTCCAATCACAATGGCATTGGATCATCGATTACTTATTTATTAATTTTGTTCTGGTGAAAATGAAAAGCTACTGGCAGTTTTGAAGCCTTGAACAAAATCTGAGAAAAAGGATCTTACCCTCTTATGCAAAAGTAGCTTGAAAAATTCGATTTAGAGCAAAATCAAAAAACTAAGAATATCTTAATCTTAAAGCTCTCACAAAATACTACAAAAAAACCCACTAATTAGAACCGATTTATTTGAATGTGTGATCTAACGGGAGAAAATAGTGAAAGCATTGACCGACCAAGACTTTTTTTTGACGATTGTACCTTTTGCTTATTAATGTTTAATCTGTTGTTTTTTTAAACGTTTTACTCAAAATTTCTGAGTTGTGCTCATTTTAAGCAGCTAAAGTTGATCAATTTTCTTTGTGTCGTTGTCTTTTTCTTTTTCTAGTCGTGTCAGCTCTCTTTTTTTTTTTGCCAGCAACGCATAATTAACATGTCATTTTTGTATGATGCCCTGGTTGATGATTTGTTTGATGTTCTTGTGCAATAAATTCTATATTTCTAGTGGTTTTTGAAAGCTTAAATGTAAATTTGCAGACGTACATAACTTTACACGGCCGCAATACCCAAATAAGATTTTTTTTTGCTCCAAGTCGAAAGAAGAAGTTCCAATAAAAGATAGGGGTGGTCTACATTGAAATGGATTCTCGAAATGAAGTCCTTTTCGAGGGAAATCCCTTGGGTATTTAATCCATGTTACCTGTATCACCCTTTCTCGAAAAAGGGAATTCTATTTCTATTGGATTGGTCCTCCCTTCCTTTCACCCCCTTGCGAAATTGAATCAATTTGATGAGTAGACGGGAAAATGAAAAAGGCTAGCTATATGTATGTATTGAATATCCTTATTGAATGCACTGATACGGTAAAACGTTTGCCAGTTTCCCATGTTTTTCAATGATCTATTCAACGAAATGATCTCAACAATGTTGATTGCTCAAACGAGAGAGGGAAAAAACCGACTTCCAATTGATAGACTCGATAAAATGAATAGCGCCAATCGATTCACTGACCTTGGAAACCCCTGGGTGCAAATTTACAGCTAAATGGCTTCTTTTTATGCCATATACAAAGCAAAAGAGAAAACGCTGTAAATGACTGTCTATGTAAATGAATGGTCGCGTAATCGTTCACCATCTGGCAAATCGCTCTGGTGTAAAGGGCTTTCCTTTTGGAATTCGAAAGCGGAAGAAGCGGCGACTGAGCCATTTTCGCTTTTCCGGCGATTGCCTTAAATTTCGGATCGATTTTAGCCTTGATTAATTTGATTGATTGATTGGCTACATTCTTGCTAGAAATTCTGGATCCTGTTGAAACATTGGGCCAAATAGAGAGATCGGACAGAATCGATTAGATAGAGTCGATTAGATTAGAGTCGATTAGATTAGAGTCGATTAGATTAGAGTCGATTAGATAGAGTCGATTGGACAGAATCGGTTAGATTAGAGTCGATTGAACAGAATCGAGGAATTCAACGAGGTTAAATCCTTTTCGGAAAAAGGAAAAACGTTGAATAGTACACTATGTCTTTTATTTTAACCTTCTGAGAAGGCGATGGGTTCACTTGGAGAATATAAATGTGAAAGAGAACGAATTTCCTTTGGATTTTGCAGATGATAGCTTTTCACCAGGAAAAGACCTGCATTTCCGAGAAGAATCTCATAGATTTGATGATTTTATGGAATTTATCTATGGAAGTAACTCTGATCAACTTTTCTAGTCTATATTTTTGTGATGATTCAACTCCGATTGACCAAAGGGATGAATAGCTGTCAAATTGGATTCATATGGCTCATTGAGTCGAGTGTCAGTGATTCAGTTGTCACATTTTCACTGATGCTCAATCGATTCCCCGAAACGATCCCTCAATATAGTTGGTGATGATGAAAAAAGCAAATCTATGAAGAGATCTATCTAGAGTTGTTTCAAATTCGTTTTCTAAACCGGATTGGCTTTTCTTGACTACCGTAATCTTGTCTCTTTCCTTTAGCCAATCTACGATACCGATCAAAATTAAATTCGAAAAAGTGATAGGGTTTTTTTGGGGATTGTAACTTTAGATGTAGACATCGAATCTATAAATGCTATAGAGCATTTGAAAGCTCTCGTTGAGCTCTACACGATTTTCTAGAACATTTTTGAGGAATACAATAGCTTTACCCAACTTTTATAGGCTTGAATTAAAGGAGAAATTTTTTTTTTGTTTTTTTTGGGAAGGCTGTTTTTGTGTAGAAAAGGCACTTTTACATGTTGAGCTCTGACAATGCGAGTAAAACGTGGATTTGCTTGGCTTGAACAGATGTCGTTGTGGCCGAATGGTTAATACGCTGGGCTCTGAAGTCGCGAGTTCGATTTGAATCCCTGGTTCGAGTCCAGACTTGGATAAAACCTTGCTTTTGCGAGAAAGACAGTTTTACGTGTTGAGTTCTGACAGCGCGAGTAAAAGGTGGATTTGCTTGGCTTGAATAGATGTCGTTGTGGCCAAGTGGTTAGTGCTCTGGGCTCTGAACTGCTTGGCTCGAGTTGGGTCTCTGGTTCGAGCCCGGACTAGCGTTGAACTTTTGTAAAAAGCTCTTGGTAAAGTTGAAAGTTATTAAGGCCAATATTCACCTATAATATGGCGCTGTAACAATGGAAATTTATGTTGGACGAGTTTGGACGAGTTTGGACGAGTTTGGACGAGTTTGGATGAGTTTGGACGAGTTTGGACGAGTTTGGACGAGTTTGGACGAGTTTGGACGAGTTTGGACGAGTTTGGACAAGTTTGGACGAGTTTGGATGAGTTTGGACCAGTTTGGATGAGTTTGGACGAGTTTAAGTTTATTTCATGACTTTCTGCAATCGTTTAAACGGGATTCATTTCAACAAATCCCTTTGGAAACTCTCGATAAAGAAACATCCCTTAGTTAGTTTCTCGAGATTTTTCGTGGAGTTGCAAAGGGAGCTGAAAGCCGAAAGCTCTCCCAGTTGGTCCATTCCTTCGATCTCTCCATCATCTATCAGTCTTCTTTTCTAAAAGAGACAAAGAAATTGATGAGAAAAGGGGGAGGGGTGGAAAGAGTGTGTAATCGGTCTTTTTACCCTATCGATGGGGGAAAATTTTGAGGTGAAAAGGTGAAAAGCCGCTCTCCACATCGAAATATCCATCGCCGATCAAGTGGCTCGATTTGAGAGTGAATAAACATCGACATTGATTCGATTGATGGAGATATTGATGGTTGAGATTGAGATTTGGAAGTTCCTCTTGATTTCCTCTTGATTATCGGCTTTAAATGCCTTTCATTGCGTTTAAATGATTCGATTTTAACTCTAGATAGCTCTAGATAAGTCCCGGATAGCTTTGAAATGTTCAGAAACAAAAAACACACAGCTATTTATAAAGTGAATGAAAGATAATTAAAGATAATGAAAGATCACACCTTCTACAACAAATCACAACAAATTTTGCATTTAATTTCAATTAAAATATTTGATAGAGTCAAAAATCGAAACAATTCATGCTTGTAAAGTGAAAAGCTAGCGGTTAAACAACAAAATAAAGTGAAATGCAAAGGAAGGGATCGAACCCGAGCAAACACCTGAGAGATCGTTTTGGAAACAAGACTCCTAGCCACTAGACCATGAGATCACCTTTTCAGGTCGCGAAAAATGCCTTATAGAAGCTTCTGAGTGATTTTTGACCTCTTTTTGACTTCTGAATGATTTTTCCTTTCTTGTTCCCCTTTTTCTCTGGCGAATCAAAGGCGCCGGATGGTTCAGTCGGTTAGAGCTCAGGGCTCGGAAAGCGAAAGGTTGAGAGGATTGGGGGGTTCGACTCCCCCGGTGGCCAATGGAAACTATTTTTGCTTTGACTCATTGGACGACGGTAATATAGCTGTTATGAGGCTTTTGGAAGGGGCACTCCACTGCGCTCATGGCTCAATGGTAGAGCTCTCGCCTGGAAAGCGAACGGTCGACAGGGTCGGGGTTCGACTCCCCCAGTTGCCAATGGCATCTCCTTTTGCTTCGACTTCCCGGTCGACGATAATATAGCTGTTATCAGGCTTTTGGATGGGGTCTCCATTGCGCTCATGGCTCAGTGGTAGAGCTCTCGCCTGGAAAGCGAACGATCTCTCGGGGTCCCGCGTTCGACTCCCCCGCTAGGCAGTTCGCTTTGTTCAGAGCTTTAACTGGGAAAGCTTTGATAGAAAAGATCAGAAGGAAAGAAAGAAAGAATGCAATCTTCTGTAGAAGACAAATTAGATTTTGGGGGTTTATCATTTGAATGGACAAAGTGTTAGCTGGTTGGAGGGGACCAATTGAATTCGATGAAATGAGAATCACCGAATCTCTCAACAATTTGGACCTGCCCATCCAGCTAACACAAAATGTCCGTGATTGGAGGGGGGAGAAGAAGAAAGTGGAAAAGAAGTGGAATGTGGAAAAGAAGAAAGAAAAGAGTGAGAAAAGAGTAAGAAAAGTGAAATTTCCTGTGCACTAGAAAGGCTGCATTTACAAGAGCATAAAGTACAAGCATAGAAAGCAATGTTTAAGCATAGAAAATGCGAAAAAAGCTTTGAAAGAAAAAGAAAAAGCTTTAGAAGCCAAAATCTTGGCTTTAAGCAAGATTTTTAAGCAAGATTTTGGCTTTTAAAAGCTCGAGAAATGGTGGATAATAGTCATAAATGGGAAATGAAAGAAAATGGATATTCAAGGAGGCACAAATATGATTTAGAGAAAAGGCGATGATGGGGTTTTTGGCCTTCAAGGATTCAAATGGCCTTCAAGAGGTATTTAGAGAAAACGGAGACAAGGGCCTTTTAAAGGAGGGCAAATCATCCGGGAATACTCACTACTCTATGTCGAGTTGTTTATTGATTTCGAAAGATGCTAAACAAAAGCTATCCTTTTAGTGGCCAAAATCGTTCTGGCTTTAGTTTATGCTTTAGATTGCTTTAGATTCCGTCCTAGAAACGCCTATACTTGCTATTCCTGCAAAACTGGCAATTGTAAAACTCTTTGCCTGCAAGACGATCCGAACCATCGACTATCCGTTCGGAAAACGAGCACACTAGGCCCTAGGTCCACTAGGAAAACGAGCACACTAGGCCACAAGGCCATCTGGAGACCCAGCGAAGGGGATTATATCAATCTGTTTGGCCTAATCTTGTTCACAAAAAACGAAAACTTTGGTTGGTAGAGGATCCGAACCATCGACCACCGGGCCCTGAAGCCGAGAAGACTATCCATTAGGCCACAAGCTCATCTGGAGCCCCGGCGAAGAGAGCTTATATCAATCTGATTGGCTTAAAAAACGAAAAATTGGTAGCAAGAGGATCCGAACCCCCGACCATCCGTTCCCAAGCCGAGCACACTATCCACTAGGCCACAAGGCCATCTGTGGACCCGACGAAGGGGATGATATCAATCTGATTGGCTTAATCTTAAAAACGAAAAATAGGTAGCAAGAGGATCCGAACCATCGACTATCCGCTCCGAAGCCAAGCACACTATCCACTGGGCCACAAGGCCATCTAGAGGCCCGACGAAGGGGATGATATCAATCTGTTTAGCATCTTGTTCACAAAAAACGAAAACTTTGGTGGGCAGAGGATCCGAACCCTCCACCCTCCGTTCCGAAGCCGAGCACACTATCCACTACACCACCGACTCACCTGGCGACCCGGCAAACCATCGAGCTTATACCATCGAGCTTCGAAAATTTCTCAATTTTTCCTTTCAATTTTCAAACGTGTTTTTACACGACTTAAAGAACCCGTTCAGTTGATTTTAAAATCTGGATCCTGCTCGGAATTTTGCGTAGAATCCGATGCACTAAGTCTCGTAGCTAAACTCGATTGAAAACCCCCAAAAAAAAGCCGATTTTTCATCAGCCGAAAATCGGCCCTTTTCACCGATTTTCAATCATCGTTTTCCAAGCGCTGGTTAATGCTAGAGATTTGCTTAATAGCTCAAAAAATTCCCCATTCTCTCTACTTTAATTTGATACCTAAACGAGCAGAAACGAACAAACTGATGACAAGATCTGAGGGTTTTAAAAAAAATCGATTGTTAGAGGGATTGTTTTGAGTTAAAAGTGTTTAAAAGTGATTGAATTAAAGAAAAATAAAAATAGAAATGCTTAGATATTGTAGAAAAATAGATAAGCATGTGTTTTCTTGTAAACAAATCCCTTCTAGTGCATTGAGGGCTTCAGTTTTCTAGTGAGAAGAAAGAGAAAGGAATTTCGTGGGTTAGAAGGGATAGAAAGGGTTTAAAAAGCGCAGAATAGGAATAATAATAGTAAATATTATAATAATAGACAAATATTGTAATAGTAGACAAATATTATAATAATAGACAAGCTAGAAGTCTAACAGAAGCCAATTGGCACTTGGGAAAAAGGGGAAAAGTTTTGAGGAGAGAAAATAGGGGCGGGACTTGATCAAGTTCTCTTTTTGGAGGGAAAAGGGATTTGATCAAAGAGATTCGGCTTTCAAAAGGATCTCCAAAGCTTTGGAGATGCCTTTGGAGATCCCACGAGGATCTCCAAAGCTAAAGAAATGTTAGATTGGTTTTGAGTACCATTGCCAATCATTTCCTAGTAGTAGTGATAAGAAAAATTTCGATTTTCAAAGATTTACAAAGATTTCGAAAGATCGATCAATCTAAAGTACTCGACAAAAGATCTATCAGCTCATCTTTCTCGATCTTTAAAGAGCTACGTTGCAAAATGAGAGGAAAACCCTCGCTTTTTGATTTTAAATAACTAAAAATGCAAAAAAAGGCTTAAATTCGGATTTTATTATACAAAAATACGCATAAATAATTTACAAAATTTTGCCGTTGCCGTTTGCCAAATAATTTACAAAATTTTTTAAGCATTTCTTTATGATTGGAAATGATTGGACCACTACGCTACAAAATGATTGGACCACTACGTTGATTGAGCCACTACGTAGCAAAATGATTAGGACACTACGTTGATGGAGCCACTACGTTGCAAAATGATTGGACCACTACGTTGATTGAGCCACTACGTAGCAAAATGATTAGGACCACTACGTTGATGGAGCCACTACGTAGCAAAATGATTGGACCACTACGTTGCAAAATGATTGAGGCACTACGTTGATTGAGCCACTACGTTACAAAATGATTGGACCACTACGTTTCTTTTTCATTTTCTACCCTTACTTACTGCTTACTTTTTACTAATTTTTTTTAGGAAGATTCTGTTCAATGCGCGAAAGCGATTTTCCACTCCCCAGTGGAAAATCGCTTTCGCGCATTGAACAGATGAAAATTTTGATTTTGAAGTTGTCGTGTTGTGTTAAAAGGAAGAAAGTTGTCGAATCGGAAGATCGCAAAATGACGTGTTCGCATCAAATTGTCTCCAATTTCTTGAAGGATCCTTTCAATTATGACAAGAAAAAGTCATTCGACGTCATTGAAAGCTCACGGTTCGCGCTGAACCTCTGTAGTCGTCTGTAGTAATATGGGACGTCTGTAGTCGAATTCGGTGAGTCGCTACAGGAAATCAAGGTACAAATTGGAGCTCCCGTTCACAAAAGCACGCTTTCTCGAGTCTCAAGTCTCGAGCCATCAAGTTAGTTGCATCCGTTAGCATCAAATAGTGCATCAAAAGAACAATCATGAAAAAAGCACCAAAACTGAAGCCGAACAAAGAAAAGAGGATGTCTTGGACTCGGGATCACATCGATTGAACAACAGCCTTGAGTTGTTAACTCTTTGTTTCTTTTTAGGTCATCACTAAAGCTTTTCTAGAACAGCACAACATGCTGTTGTGCTTTTCTGCCTGCCAGCCTGCCAGCGATGAGAAAAAAATTGAATTTGAATGGTCCAGACGGCAACAAGTACTATTGGCACGATTTGAGAAAAGATCCAATGCTTTGTGAGCGTCGAAACTTCGGAGGAGGATCACTGATGAGATGGGGCGCTTGTCGATGACGTTCTTGATTTAGAATTTGTGACTTATCGCATGAACTCGAAGAATTACCAGGATGAAAAGACCAGGACGTCCTTGCGGATCAACTACTTCCTTTCCTAGCACAAATTGTCTCTAACTTCCTAGTCGAGAGAAACACTCTAAACACTCAACAGGATAATGCTTCAATTCATGTCAGCCAATCCACTAAAGCTTTTCTAGAACGGCACAACATCGATTTTCTGCCTGCCTGCAATGGCCTGCTTGCAATGGCCTGCTTGCAATGGACTTAAAATGGAAATGGAAAACTTATGGCGCATCCTTGTGAGGAATATTTATGCTAATGGAAAGACTTACGACACGATTTCGAAACTCAAAAAAGCAATTTTGCAAGCCTGGACGTCAGCTTGGACACAATGAGGAAGAGCTTGGGCACAATGAGGAAGAGCTTGGACGGAGTGTAGAAGAGCTTGGGCACAATGAGGAAGAGCTTGGCCTTGGACACGGAAAAGAAAGAAAGCAAACTGTAAACATGTCCAGAAACAATGATCAAGAAAGAAATGACAAGGAAAAGTGATCAAGAAGCGAATAAAACGCTAGGATCTTGCTCTAAAAAATCGATAGAACCGAAAAATCATCATTAAAGTTAATCGAGAAATTATCCGAATCATCCGTGAAATTTTCTGAATAAAAAGGCTTAGACTTTCGTCCATACAAGCTCAAACAAGGACAAATGCTCACAAGGACAATGCATTGTCCTTGTGAGCATTTGTCCTTGCCATTGCAATGGCTCACAAGGACAAATGCTCACAACAAACGAATTCGACTTGAAAGACTGATTAAATCGGCGGCAACTTCGAATTGGGATCGGATCTTGTTCTCTGATGTTCTCTGATGAGAAGCTCTTCTCGGTGAAGCAAAGTTATCACCAAAACGATCGAATATGATTTACAAGCTCTCCCAGCAACTCTTCAATCGTTCAACATTGCCAAAAATCCGAAATCTGTGATGGTTTGAGCGGTGACGAGCAGACCTTCAATAGAAAAGTTTTGACTTTTCAATGCTCCACACTTTCCCATAAAGCAAAGCACATGTAGGCCAATCTATCAGATTTCATTCCTCGTTTCTCTAGCTTTATTTGCTTCTGTAACCAGGGCAAATATCCAGGTCTGATTTCCGAAATGCTGCTGATTTCAAGGCAAAATCCAAGGCAATTTTTGTTTTCAACATGTTCAGATATTCATCCTTGTTGCCTTTGAGAGCTGGGATGAAAATCAGAGACATCTTCCCGGTTCACCATCACTTGTTGAGGTTTATGTTGCCGCTGAAGTGTCCTTTGACCAAGTCGTTTTGATGGCTATGAGTTTGATCGATGTCAAACCACTTTTCATTGGTAAAGAGGATCTGATGATGACGATTCGCTTCAAAGTTTCTTCAAAATTTCTTGCAATGGTTGACTCTCTTTTGCTTGATCCTTTGTTTAAGTTCGACTACATCTTTTCGTGGCTTCATTCCGTTTTGAGAATTCGGTGCAGGTGTTTAAGATGCAGCTGATCAATTGCAGCGGCTATCTTTTGGATGGAAGTTTCTGTGATCCCGGATTTCTTTGGATTCATTGAAACATCTTTGAACGATTGATTGAATTGTTGACAATCTTTAGGAATGATCGTTGACAATCTTTAGCATTGATTGAATTGTTGACGATCTTCAGCATTGATTGAATTGTTGACAATCTTTAGAAATGATTGAATTGTTGACAACCTTCAGCATTGGTTGAATAGTTGACGATCTTCAGCATTGATCGTTGACAACCTTCAGCATTGATTGAATTGTTGACAACCTTCAGCATTGAATCGTTGATAACCTTCAGCATTCGTCGTTGACAACCTTCAGCATTGATTGAATTGTTGATAACCTTCAGCATTGATCGTTGACAACCTTCAGCATTGATTGAATTGTTGATAACCTTCAGCATTGATCGTTGACAACCTTCAGCATTGATTGAATTGTTGATAACCTTCAGCATTCGTCGTTGACAACCTTCAGCATTGATTGAATTGTTGATAACCTTCAGCATTCGTCGTTGACAACCTTCAGCATTGATTGAATTGTTGATAACCTTCAGCATTGATCGTTGACAACCTTCAGCATTGATTGAATTGTTGATAACCTTCAGCATTGATCGTTGACAACCTTCAGCATTGATTGAATTGTTGATAACCTTCAGCATTCGTCGTTGACAACCTTCAGCATTGATTGAATTGTTAACAACCAATGTTGACAATTTTCCAATCTCTTTGTGGCGCTTGATTGCTCTTGAAACTGTCTGTTGAGGCACGAAATCTTCATCATCGATTTAGCATCGTCATCGTATCGTCATCGATTTACCATCATCATTGTATCGTCATCGGCATCGTCGAGAGTCATCGAAATTGTGGTTTCATCCTGAAAAAAAGCCAATAGAAAAGAAATTTAGTTATCAGTAAAGAAAAAAAGAGATAAAACAGGTTAAAGAAAGCGATAAAACAGGTAAAAACAGGGACATTCTGTATGTGATTTCAATCCGCTTGATTTCAATTCGATCGTAGGGTCGTATGGTCGATTTTAGAGTCTATAGCTTGTGGTAAACGAGATGATGTGGGGGGTATAATGGGATTGATGCTGTGGGAGTCTACTGGGAGAGTACCAGAAATTATTTGGTTATCTAATAAGTTATCCAATTGAAAATCTCTTATTAAAAAACCAAAAACTTATCCTTCTTTATTCATTTATTCAATTAGAAAACGAATTTTAGTGAAAGATTTAACATAAAAGCTCTAGTGAAACATCAAAAAAGATCGCAAATCCCCAGATTCCCACGCTGCTCTCATTTTATTCTTCAACTTTTTCAAAAGAAAGAAAAGGAACCTTCTATAGCTTAAAAAAGAGAAATTTTCATCAAGAAGTACGAGAGATTCGTACTAGAATTTAAGCAAAAAGCAATTTCAGCAGCAATTTCTCATTTCTTTTTCAAGGGACCGTTTAAAGCCATCGATTTTTGTTTATATAATGGAAAAATGATCGCTCAATTTTCTTTCGAGAGAGATTTATAAACAGATAGAAAGATGGGAAAGAAATGGGAATCGGATGGGAGCAGAATAGGAATCGAAGGGGAATCGAAGGGGAATCGAAGGGGAATCGAAGGGGAATCGAAGGGGAATCGAAGGGGAATCGAAGGGGAATCGAAGGGGAATCGAAGGGGAATCGAAGGGCAATCGAAGGGGAACTAAATGGAAACTAAATCAGAACTAAATCAGAACTAAATCGGAACCGAACCGGAGGCAAATGGGAACTAAATCGGAACCAAAGCCGAAAGGGAATCGAATAGAAACCGAATAGAAACCAAATAGGAACCAAATAAGAACCAAAACCGAAAGGGAATCAAATAGAAACCAAATGGAAACCAAATGGGAACCAAATAGGAACCAAATAGGAACCAAATAGGAACCAAATAGGAACCAAATAAGAACCAAAACCGAAAGGGAATTGAATAGAAACCGAATAGAAACCAAATAGGAACCAAAGCCGAAAGGGAATCAAATAGAAACCAAATAGAAACCAAATCAGAACCAAATAAGAACCAAAACCGAAAGGGAATCGAATAGAAACCAAATGGGAACCGAATCTCAACTGAATCGGAAGCAAATGCGAACCAAATGAAAACCGAATGGGCGCCGAATCGGAACCAATTGGAAACCGAAAGAGAACTGAATGGGAACCTAACCGAACAGAATGGGAACCAAACAGAGTGGGAATCGAATGCGAATCAAAAGGGGACCTAATAGGAATCGAATGGGAATCGAAAGGGAGCTGAATAAGAATCGAAAGGGAGCCGAATAAAAACCGAATCGGAACCGAATAGGAACAGAATAGGGATCGAAAGGGAGCCGAATAAGAATCGAATGGGAGCCGGATAGGAACGAAATAGAAATAGAAAACGAATCGGAAGCAAATAAGAAATGGAAATCAAATGAAATCTGAATGGGAGGCAATTGGAAACCGAAAGAGAACTGAATGGGAGCCAAATAGGAACCGAATGGGAAGCGAATCGGAAGCAAATCAGAAATGGGAACCAAATGAAATCTGAATGGGAAGCGAATCGGAGCCGAATGGAAACCAAAATGGAACCCAATTGGAAACAAAATGGAATTGGCAACCAAAATAGGACGAAAATGGAATTGGAACTGAATAGGAAGCCGAAAGGAAGCCGAATGGAAGTTGAAAGGAAGCCAAATGGAAGTTGAAAGGAAGCCGAATAGGAGCCGAATGGAAGCCGAATGGAAGCCAAATAGGAGCCGAATGGAAGCCGAATGGAAGTTGAAAGGAAGCCAAATGGAAGTTGAAAGGAAGCCGAATGGAAGTTGAAAGGAAGCCGGATGGAAGCCGGTTGGAAGCCGGTTGGAAGCCGGATGGAAGCCGGTTGGAAGCCGGATGGAAGCCGGATGGAAGCCGGTTGGAAGCCGGATGGAAGCCGGTTGGAAGCCGGTCAATGGAAGCCGAATGGAAACCAAATGAAAGGACGAAAGAAAGCCGAATTGGAGCCGAATGGAAACCAAAATGGAACCAAATGGAACCAAATGGAAACCGAATAGGAGCCGAATAGGAGCCGAATCGGAGCTGAATCGTAGCCGAATGGAAACCAAAATGAAACCAAATGAAAACCAAATGGAAGCCGAATCAAAAACAGCGAAAAAAGCTGGGAACCGAATTGCCATTATGTTGGTTTGTGCTTTAGAAAGACTTCAAAATGTCTCATTTCTATTGGACTTAATTCTAAAATCTTTTCTCTCCCTAAATTTCAATTCCATAAGTTTTTTTGCGTTGTTAATCAGTATTTTGTGTTTATCTGAAAAAAGAAAAACGATTTATCATCAAAATATCACAAATTCTAGCCAAAGAAGAAAGAAAAAGAAGGGAAAAAAAAGAAAAAGAAGAAGAAAAAGAAGAAAAGAAAAGAAAAGAAAAGAAAAGAAAAAGAAAAGACAACATTTTGCACATTAGCCGACAAAATTTAAATACTGAAAAGTCTTCTTTTTTTAGTTTAAAGCAACGATGCACCGTTTGGAAAAGGAATAAATAACAATTAGAGTTTAAAAAACGATAAAGAAACATGATTGAGAAACATGAAATGATTCAAATTTACATATAGATTACCTAAATAAGAAAAAAAAGAAGTAATAAGAAGTAAATAAGAAGTAAATTGTAAAAGAATCGAGATTAGAAGTCGTTAGAAACGTTAGAAATGATTAGAAATGATTGGAAATGATTGGAAATGATTGGAAATGATTAGGATTCCTTAGAAATCATTAGAAATCCTTTAGAATTCATCAGAAATCATCAGAAATGATTAGAAATCATCAGAATTCTTTTAGAAGTCATCAGAAATGATTAGAAATGATTAGAATTCCTTAGAATTCCTTAGAAATGATTAGAAATGATTAGAATTCCTTTAGAAGTCATCAGAATTCCTTAGAAATCATCAGAAATCATTAGAATTCATTAGAAATGATTAGAACTCCTTAGAATTCCTTTAGAAGTTATCAGAAATGATTAGAAATGATTAGAATTCCTTTAGAAGTCATCAGAATTCCTTAGAAATCAGTAGAATTCATTAGAATTCCTTAGAAATCATCAGAAATCATTAGAAATCATTAGAATTCCTTTAGAAGTCATCAGAATTCCTTAGAAATCATCAGAAATCATTAGAAATGATTAGAAATGATTAGAAATGATTAGAATTCCTTTAGAAGTCATTAGAATTCCTTAGAAATCATTAGCAATCATTAGAATCCTTTAGAATTCATCAGAAATCATTAGAAATGATTAGAACTCCTTAGAAATCATTAGAAATCATTAGATCAACGAACTTTCCTCAGAAAAAAGCACAATTTTTTTGGTAGCGACCGAGAAAAGAGCAGAATTTCGACGAAAAATCATGAAAACCATGAAAAAAACCATGAAAAATACTTTAAAATTGAGAAATCGTGAGACCATTTTGGATTCAGGGTGTAAAATGAAACCGGAAAAGTGGAAAAAGTGGAAAAAAAATGAAAGAAATGAAAGAAAATGATGACATAGGACCAGGATTCAGCGAGGAAACAAAAAAAAAAAAACAAAATCGGAGCAAAAATCGGTGCAAAGAGGGAATTGCGAAGGAAATTCGGGAAATCGAGTCGATTTCTTGGTTGATCAAAAGCTTTAAACGCCTCTCTTTCTCAGCTTCTTCTCTGCCTTTTCTTCCTTTTTTTCTCTTGGGTAAAGAGGGGCTCGATAGCTCAGTGGTAAAGCGTCAGCATCAGCCTTGAGCGGGAGGTCGGGGGTTCGACTCCCCTTGGTACAATAGTACTTGACTCCTAATGCTCCAAATTATTTGTATGACTTTATGAAAAGGATTGGAAAGGGTTACGGTAGCTGGATACAGCTGACACCGGTTCTAGTACAGTACTGTAGCCGTACTACTAGCCGTACTACTAGCCGTACTACTAGCCGTACAGTACTGTAGCGGATTTTACCGCACTGTAGTAGCCGTACTATTGTACAGTACAGTACGGCAGGCTACGGGACAGTACAATGCAGCTTAGCACAGTACTACGGCACAGTACTACTAGTAGAGTACAGTGCTATAGTACGGCAGAGCACTACGGCATGGTACAGTACGCTACAGTACCATAGTACAGTACGGCAGAGCACTACGGCATAGTACAGTACGCTACAGTACCATAGTACAGTACTACAGCATATTATGATACAGTACAGGCATAGTACAGTACGACTACAGTACGCTGCAGTTCCACAGTACATACTACGCTACAGTATTATACAGTACGCTGCACGGCACCAAATTATAAACGCTACTGTAACTAGGTACTAGATGTAGTGAGGCACGGCAGTTATCGAACATTCCATTTGCACGAGATGCTATAAACTGCTATAAACTGTCTTTTTAAAGCTTCAGCTCTCAGAACCGAAAAATCTCTCTCATTTCCCTTTCCTTGATCAAAAAAAACAACGAAAAAGAAAAGAATGAAAGCCAATTGGGAGCCAATAAAATAATTGCGAAATTTGAAATATGAAAAGATCAGACGTCGTTGAGATTCTTGAAAATACGGGTTTCAGAGATTTGTGTTTTCATAAGGTACGGTAAACTCTTTCAGCACATAGAGCTTTAAAGATTACTGTAGCTTGTTAGGGGAACAAACGAGCTACACAACCTCCGGAGGATTACCGTACCTTTCTGGCTATATAAGTAGCCTCTAGATTACTGTAGATTTATCGATTTATAGGATTCATTTAGCGGCAGCTGTATTCGCTTCTTGTTGTGTGGGTGGAGCGAGAGCGCTCAAGTGTCCCTTCAAGTGTTGCTCGAGTTCCGAGGCTGATGAGCACACCTGAAATTGACTTTCAAATAAAAGGTTTACTGTAGCTAGGCAATTTGAGGATTACTGTAGCTGTAGAAGCCGAGAAATTGGGCTCTAAAGAGCTGGGGAAACTACCGTAACCTCATCTAAATCCGTTCTCCTTTAGGTGCTCACTTTTGACCTACAGTAATCCTATTTAGAAGTTCTACAGGATCTCAAGTCCTTCTAGGGTTACTGTAGCTTCCTAGGGTTACTGTAGCTTCCCTTTAGGGTTACTGTAGCTTCCTAGGGTTACTGTAGCTTCCTAGGGTTACTGTAGCTTCCCTTTAGGGTTACTGTAGCCTCCTAGGGTTACTGTAGCTTCCTAGGGTTACTGTAGCTTCCCTTTAGGGTTACTGTAGCCTCCTAGGGTTACTGTAGCTTCCCTTTAGGGTTACTGTAGCTTCCTAGGGTTACTGTAGCTTCCTAGGGTTACTGTAGCTTCCTAGGGTTACTGTAGCTTCCCTTTAGGGTTACTGTAGCCTCCCTAGGGTTACTGTAGCTTCCTAGGGTTACTGTAGCTTCCCTTTAGGGTTACTGTAGCCTCCTAGGGTTACTGTAGCTTCCTAGGGTTACTGTAGCTTCCCTTTAGGGTTACTGTAGCCTCCTAGGGTTACTGTAGCTTCCCTTTAGGGTTACTGTAGCTTCCTAGGGTTACTGTAGCTTCCTAGGGTTACTGTAGCTTCCTAGGGTTACTGTAGCTTCCCTTTAGGGTTACTGTAGCCTCCTAGGGTTACTGTAGCTTCCTAGGGTTACTGTAGCTTCCCTTTAGGGTTACTGTAGCCTCCTAGGGTTACTGTAGCTTCCCTTTAGGGTTACTGTAGCTTCCTAGGGTTACTGTAGCTTCCCTTTAGGGTTACTGTAGCTTCCTAGGGTTACTGTAGCTTCCTAGGGTTACTGTAGCTTCCCTTTAGGGTTACTGTAGCTTCCTAGGGTTACTGTAGCTTCCCTTTAGGGTTACTGTAGCTTCCCTTTAGGGTTACTGTAGCTTCCCTTTAGGGTTACTGTAGCTTCCTAGGGTTACTGTAGCTTCCTAGGGTTACTGTAGCTTAGAATCGAATCGTTGTCTAAAGGCTACTGTAGCTTTGCCTTTCTGGGATTACTGTAACTAATAGGTTACCGTAATCCTGGTTAAGTTACAGTAATCCTAGTCTTTACAGTAACCCTAGGAAGCTACAGTAATCCTAGGTTTAGCTTTGATGACTTGAAAGACTACTGTATCTTTGTTATAGAATTTTCTAGCCCAAGAGCCTGTAGCAATCGCACAGCTTTCAAGATTACTGTAACTATTGTAGACGAGAGAGACTACGATAAGCTTACTAAAGATTACTGTAGATCAAGGACTACTAAAGCCTACTGTAGCTGTCTCTAGAGCCTCCAGAGCTGTCTAGCGTCAGGTTTCCTGTAATCTTAGCAACTTTGTTTCAAGAGCTATTGAAGAGCTGTTGAAGAGCTGCTGAAGAGCTGTTGAAGAGCTGTTCAAGCTCTGCTCAAGCTCTGCTCAAGATCTGCTCAAGCTCTGCTCAAGAGCTGTTCGATCTGTTGAAGAGCTGTTCAAGAGCTCCTCAAGCTCTGCTCAAGCTCTGCTCCAGCTCTCTCAACATCTAACTCGAAAGCTTCCCACTCACCCGTTGACACACAGAGCAAACAGTCCTCATCAACATCATCATCGCATCCATTTGTGAGCCAGTTGGCGTCGTCGGCGTTAATGGGAACGGGAGTGGGAATGGGAGACCGAGTGGGAGTGGAGGCAATTGAGGCATCGATGCTGATGGACGAGCACTCTCAATTGGTGGACAGTCGAAGATTCGACGACCTGAATCTGTTCTTTACTGTAAAGGTTTTCCGAGAAGAAGCTTTATTCTATAAAAGACAAGCGTAAGCTCTCAAAAAACTTCAAACAAAACTCTAAACAAAACTTGAAACTTGAAAAGCTTATAACTTTGCTTAAATCTATTTCCTTTCGATGATCTTTAGCTTAAAAGATAGCCAAGAACAAGAGCTTTCGAATGGATTAGGTTTGAAGGGTGAGGCTGAGAGAGAGGCTGAGAAAACTGAGGCTGAGAGAGAGGCTGAGAAAGGCTGAGAGAAATCCTTCAATCCTACCTCTTCTCGATGGTGATTGTTGCCACATATGAGTGCCCATATGTACTTTAAGATTGCCGCGAGTGGTGAACGCTCGTCCGCAAACCTCGCATTTAAATGGCTTGTCACCTGGAAAGGTTATAGTAGAATGGGAAAGGATTACGGTAGCTTGTAGAAAGGGATTACGGTAGTTGTAGGGAAGGATTACGGTAGTTAGTAGAGCTTTTAAGGCAGCTAGACCAAGCTAGACCAAGCTAGATCGAGCTAGACTCTCACAAAACCACCCATCCCTTTTTCCCCATCAATAGTTAACAGTTTTTCCTGTTTTTCTCCCCACCAACTATTTCATTTTGACTAGTTTAATTATCATTGAACGCAGAAGAAAATTCCGCGTCGAATGATATCAAAATCAACTCAAAAGCTAAGATCCATGAAAAGTTATCAACGAAAAACGAAACCCTTAACCTTTTGCTTCATAACTTTACGTGGATATTAGATTTTGAGTTGTTTTTGATAGCATTCGATTCGCAATTCTATTCTGCATTGAATCTGCATCGAATTACAGCCAAACTTGAAAGGTTCTTGCTGAGAAAATCCTTAAATTACCGGCAAAAAAGGGTAGAGGAGCGGTGTTCGCTTCAGCTATAGGTACAGTAGCTAGCTAGAGTAGCTAGAGTAGCTAGGGGGACCAGCTAGAGTAGCTAGAGTAGCTAGGGGGGACCAGCTAGAGTAGCTAGAGTAGCTAGGGGGACCAGCTAGAGTAGCTAGAGTAGCTAGGGGGACCAGCTAGAGTAGCTAGCTAGAGTAGTCAGCCAGCTAGACTAGGTGGATTCCTTACCCGTATGCGTCCGCATATGAATTTGGAGTGCTGACGAGGAGCTGAAGTGCTTGAAACATACTCCACATTGGTGTTTGCTTAAAACCGGCATTTGTCGAGGTGGGGCAGGCTCAGTCTAAAGATTTTGATGCTAGATTTGATGCTAGGTTTGATTAGATTGATTGATTAGATTAGATATTAGATTGGATACGAGATTTTAGAAGTTCTAGTCGTTTAGAGATAAGAATTGTATCTATGATGATATCGGAATGGTATCTAGTAAGATACCAAAGCCTGAGCAAGGATCTCAGAGCTTCAGGCTTCGGGAAAGTTGACATTGAATGACATGGCTTGAATGTATGCTGATTGAACTTCTGTACCTTGGGGTACTGTAGAAAGATAGATCTAGAGAGCTAGAGCTAGAGCTAGATCTATAGAGCTAGAGAGCTAGAGTTAGAGAGCTAGAGAGCTAGAGCTAGAGCTAGATCTATAGAGCTAGAGCTAGAGTTAGAGAGCTAGAGCTAGAGCTAGATCTATAGAGCTAGATATCTAGATCTATCTTATACTTAAAATCTATACCTTCCCTATAGCTTTCCTACAGCTTTCCTACAGCTTTCCTATAGCTTTCCTTACATTTGCCTCAGCCCACATCTTCTGCATAGCTTCCAACGGGTTTTCTGAGCTTCGTCGCTCGCCATTCAACTAGAAAATGAAGGATTTACAAGTAGGAATTGTCAACTTCTTCAACTTCTTCAATTTCTCAACTTCTTCTTCACTTCTTCAACATCTAGCTCACCTTTGGAATCTCGAAAATCTCGTGACTTTTTGTTGGCGTTGTTTCCCCGGTTTCCATCGGCGGCTTCTTCTCTTCCGACTCGGAATCTCGCCCAACTGATGAGCTATCGGTTCTAAAAGTTACAACATTTAAATCTAGATCAGATGACAGATCTAGACACAGCCTATCAATCTATCAATCTATAATTCACTGACTGATCATGCGTTGATCCGTGTGAACTGCTACCGCCCGGTGAAACCGAATCTCCATTCTTCACCTCCATTTTCAAATCGATCGGCTTATTCGCTTCCGGGTCACTGAAGCAAATTTTAGCTTTTTTATGAATCTAATTTTATAATATCTGACAATGTTTTCCAGCTTACATGACCTCCAGATAAGAGATTTAGTTAAGAGAAAATGAGATTTAACCCCAAAAATCGACCTTAAACCTCTTTAGTACGTAACACTCCAACGAGAGCACTCTATTTTTCATCGATTTGTCTTTCTTTTTCGAGATCTAGCTTACATGACCTCCAGATAAGACATTCAGTTAAAAGAAAATGAGATTTAACTCCAAAAATCGACCTTAAACCTCTTTAGTACGTAACACTCCAACGAGAACACTCTATTTTTCACCGCTTTGTCTATCTTTTTCGATATCTACCTTACATGACCTCCAGCTAAGAGATTTCGTTAAGAGAAAAAGAGATTTAACCTCAAAATCTGACCTTAAACCTCTTAAACCTCAAGCGCTCCATCGAGAGTACTCGATTTTTCACGGCTTTGTCTATCTTTTTCGATATCTAGCTTACATGACCTCCAGATAAGACATTCAGTTAAAAGAAAATGAGATTTAACTCCAAAATTCGACCTTAAACCTTCTTTGGACGTAGCGCTCAAAAGACAGGACTTGATTTTTCAAGAATTCGTCTCTATTTTTCGACATCTAGCTTACATGATCTCCAGATAAGTGATTCAATTAAGAAAAATGACATTTAACCATTTACAAATAGCATTTTACATGACTTTCAACGATTTCAACGACTTTCAATTCAACGACTCACAACTTGATTCCAAACGATTGCGAAAGTGCGGAGAGGATTGGATTTCCGATGGCTTGAGTCGAGAGGATTGATGGACTCTCGATTTGGGGTGGATTTGATGGATTTGATAGGTTTGATAGGTTTGATGGATTTAATGGATTTGATGGATTTGATGGAGTTGCCGGAATTGTCGGAGTTGCCAGAGGAGGAGCTGTTTTCCCGTTTTCACTCAAACCCAGCATAGCGGCCAGATTGAATGGGGTTGATGTCTGAAAATGATTCTTTAGAAAGGTTTGAAATGAATCAAATGAATGAAAGCAATGAAAGCAATCAATTCAATCAATTCAATCAAAACAATGAAATCAATGAAATCTTCTTGAAAACAGACCGATATTGGTGCTGGACTTTGGGCAGAAAAATTTGGCGTTGATGGCGTTGAGTCTCGTTGTTGGATTGGAGAAGTGAGAAGAGATGGAGGGACGAATGGGAAAGGCAGAGGGAACAAGGGGAAACCCGGTGGGAGACTGCAAAGTATTCACATTTCAATGCAATAGACCATTTGTGTTTACAGAGGCACAAAGTACACTAGACTTAGACACTAGACAGACGTCGTTTGTAGTCTGGTAAGTCATTTGTAGCCTTTTGTAGCTGCTTGTAGCTGTTTATAGCTGCTTGTAGCTGTCTGTTGCCTTTTGTAGCCTTTTGTAGCTGTTTGTAGGTCTTTTAAAAGAATCTGTGTACTTTGAAAGAAGCTGGGTCTTTTCAACGAGTCGCCAACTTTGAAGCCCTGTAACTTCTTCCAGAAACAATATTTCTCCTAGCTTTTTATATCATTGTATAGAGGACATTTCAAGCTTTCAAATGATACCTAATAGAGCTTGATTGAATAAACGAGTCAAAAACAGAGCCAACTCTTAGCTAACCTATCCAACTCGGGGTATCGTGTCACCGTGTTTGCTTAGAGTTGGCTCTGTTTTTGACTCGTTTATCCAATCAAGCTCTATTATGTATCATTTAAAAGCTTGAAATCTCCTCTATACAATGATATAAAAAGTTAGGAGAAATATTGTTTCTGGAAGAAGTTACAGGGCTTCAAAGTTGGCGACTCGTTGAAAAGACCCAGCTTCTTTCAAAGTACACAGATTCTTTTAAAAGACCTCTAAATATACTTAAAAACAAACGAATTGATTTGCTGAGATCTGGGATAAGGAGCCGATGATTTCTCGCCGGATATTGACGGGTTTCTCAATTGTTGAGTGTGCTCGGCGATATGTGCTTGCAATTGTTGGCCAGATAAGAATCTAGAGAAACAAAATAAAGCTGAAGAAAGAAAACTAGATAAAGAATAGATGTAGAAGAAAGAAATTAAAGCATTTCTATCTTTTTCAAACCTTTTCTGACAAATTGGACACTGTTGCGCTGGGCTCAGCATTGGTGGACCCATACCGACGCCACGAAAAGTGTGCTTAGCTCTGGAAAATGAATTGATCTAAGTTTAAAGATCGATCTAGATATCAAACAAAGCTCAGTAAGGCTCAGCAAAGCTCAGCAAAGCCAGCAAAGCTTGCCAAAGCTTAGCAATGCTTAGCAATGCTTAGCAATGCTTAGCAATGCTTAGCAATGCTTAGCAATGCTTAGCAAAGCCTAGCAAAGCCTAGCAAAGCTTGCCAAAGCCCAGCAAAGCTTAACAAAGCTTAACAAAGCTTACCAAAGCCTAGCAAAGCTCAGCAAAGCTTAGCAAAGCTTAACAAAGCTTAACAATGCTTAGCAATGCTTAGCAAAGCTTAACAAAGCTTAACAAAGCTTAGCAAAGCCTAGCAAAGCTTATCAAAGCTTACCAAAGCTTAACAAAGCTTACCAAAGCTTAACAAAGCTTAGCAAAGCCTAGCAAAGCCTAGCAAAGCCTAGCAAAGCCTAGCAAAGCTTATCAAAGCTTACCAAAGCTTACCAAAGCTTACCAAAGCTTACCAAAGCTTAACAAAGCTTACCAACGCCTAGCAAAGCCTAGCAAAGCCTAGCAAAGCTTAACAAAGCTTACCAAAGCCAGCAAAGCTTACCAAAGCTTAGCAAAGCCTAGCAAAGCCTAGCAAAACTCAGTAAAGCTTAACAAAGCTTTTCCGCTCACCTGTGCACACCCATATGTGTCTTTAGATTGCCTTTTGTTGTGAAAGCTCGTTGACAAATCTTGCATTTAAATGGACGCTCGCCTGAAGAATGGTTGGGGTTTAAAATGAAATTGAAATGGAATTGAAATTGAAATTTAAATGAGATTGAAATGAGATTGAAATGAGATTGAAATGAGATTGAAATGCGATTGAAATGCAATGAAATTTGAAGATAATTCGCTGACCTGTATGCGTTCGATAATGCATTTGTAGAGCGCTTTTACACGAGAGAACTCGTCGACAGAGAATGCATTGATTTGGATCGGTTGTTGGCTGGGGTTTATCGCCGACCAAAGCTCGAATCTTTTCCGCTTCATCTAAACGTTCAGCGAGTGGTTGGTGGATTTGATTGATGGGAAAAGGAAGGGCTAGAAGTCGAGCTAGCATTAGAAATCGATTGGATTCGATTCCAATTCAAATCCAGCTCGATTCCACCTCTATTCCACCTCTAATACCTGTATTTGAGACCTCCATCAAGCTCTCCCAGTCATCCTCATTAGCGAGTGCCCCACCCGAGAAAAGGTCACCTCCTGGCGGGAAACCGGCACGCATCAAGACTAAATAATATTCAATTGCACCAGATTTATGCGTTTACAGAGATCACGCACGTTTTAGGCACGTTTACAGAAATATTTAGAAACATTTAAACTACCAAAAACTCGAAAAATAACTCTACACTATAAAAGACAAGCGTAAACTATAAATGAAACTTCAAACGCTTGCAACTTTCTTTAAATCTGTTTGATTTAGATGATCTATAGCTTAAAAGATAGCCAAAAACAAGAGCTTTTAAATGAACTAAAGCAGATTTGAAAAATATTAATTCTAAAGAAAGTTATAGTCGTTGGAATCGAAACGGACCGGACGTTGAAGTGATTGGCTTTAAACCACTATAACTTTCTTTAGAATTAATATTTTTCAATCTGCTTTAGTTCATTTAAAAGCACTTGTTTTTGGCTATCTTTTAAGCTATAGATCATCTAAATTGGATAGATTTAAAGAAAGTTCTAAGCGTTTAAAATTTCATTTGGAGTTTTGTAGCATCGTTTATAGTATCGTTTGTAATATCGTTTATAGTATCGTTCGTAATATCGTTTATAGTATCGTTTGTAGTTTATAGTGTTCATATCTAATTTGTGCATTGGTAAAGGCTTTTAAACTCACATGGATTCGGGGGTAAACCTGGGAGTCCATGAGGGAAAGGTGACGGTGGAAAGCCTAAAGGTTTAAGGCTTTGATCTTAAGTATCTTGTAGTGAATCGAAGCGTTTATTGTCTGATCTTGTAGTTTGTAGTGAGGGGAAAGCCGTAGCCTCTATCAGGCCTCATTCAGCCCCATCCAGGCCTCATTCAGGCCTCATTCAGGCCTCATTCAGGCCTCATTCAGGCCTCATTCAGGCCTAGGCTCTCAGGCTTAGGCTTAGGCTCAGGCTCAGGCTCAGGCTTAGACTTAGGCTGATGGCTTGATGGCAAAACTCCATTCAGGCCTCATTCAAGCCTCATTCAGGCCTCATTCAGGCCTCATTCAGGCCTCATTCAGGCCTAGGCTCTCAGGCTTAGGCTTAGGCTCAGGCTCAGGCTCAGGCTTAGGCTGATGGCTGATGGCTTGATGGCAAAACTCCATTCAGGCCTCATTCAAGCCTCATTCAAGCCTTCAGGCCTCATTCAAGCCTCATTCAGGCCTCATTCAAGCCTCATTCAGGCCTTATTCAGGCCTCATTAAGTAATTACTTTTGCAGTCGTTTCAAGATCCCACCTGAGAATCCGGGAAATATTGCCGGATGTGCGGGCGACGAGAGATCGATTGGATGGATTCCATCGGGGAAAGCGAGTGGATTCCTTTGGAAAAGTGTCTCCCATAAATTTGGCACGCGTTCCGTCGACGAACACGGTTTCACCAATGAGAAATTGCTGGAAAACAAATGAATGATTGAATAGAATTGAGGGATTCTCATGGATTCGCTGGAACTTGTCCGGGAAGTTTTCTATTTTCCTCTATAATTAGCTAAGTATCAAGGGCTTTCGTTAAACAAAAAAAACTATTGACACGTGATTTAGGCACTTTTTTTTCGTCGCCCAGGCTTCGCTGAGCTCTTTCAAATGGCTGTAAAAGGGCTGAAAGTGAAATGAATTTCAAAACTGTTTTGATCACTTTCTAGAATCTCTAGAATCGATCTCTAGACTATCTAGACTCTCTAGAATCAATCTCTAGAAACTAGAACCAATCTCTAGACTCTAGAATCTCTAGAATCCATCTCTAGACTATCTAGACTCTCTAGAATCAATCTCTAGAAACTAGAACCAATCTCTAGACTCTAGAATCTCTAGAATCCATCTCTAGACTATCTAGACTCTCTAGAATCAATCTCTAGAAACTAGAACCAATCTCTAGACTCTAGAATCTCTAGAATCCATCTCTAGAATCTCTAGAATCAATCTCTAGAACCTCTAGAATCTCTAGAATCACTAGAATCAATCTCTAGAACCTCTAGAATCTCTAGAATCTCTAGAATCAATCTCTAGAACCTCTAGAATCTCTAGAATCACTAGAATCGCTGGAATCACTAGAATCTCTAGACTCTCTAGACTCTCTAGACTCTCCAGGCTCTCTATTAGGTTGATGCAAAAGTCTTTTTCATTTTTTTCGTACTTCTTTTGAAAAATAACAAAGTCATGAATTAACCTATGGTTTGCTCTAAATGAAAAGTGTTTATTGTTCAATTTCCCATCTTTTTAAGTCAATTTGGGTTCACTTTCAAGCAAATTCGAGAGTGAAAACGGGTTTTTTCATAATAAATCTATAAAAACCTCTATAAAGAAATTGGCTGAATCAATTTCTCTGAAAATCTGAAAAAATATCGAACTTTTTGTGCTCTATCTTTTATTTATTAACATCAAGATTGGTTTCCTTAGCTAGAGCGTCGAAAATGCATCATCGAGCCGTCGCCTTTTTTGACTACCCGACTTCAGGCTCTCAAAAAAATCTAGACATAAGACATTTTAAACTCGTTTTAATGTCATTTTGCAGAAAAATCATTGGCCTTTCGAATGCAATAAACCGTTTTTCAATTCGTGCATTTGTTACTTTTTAACGGAAGTACGAAAAAAATGAAAAAGACTTTTGCATCAACCTAATAGAATCTCTAGAATCACTAGAATCGCTAGAATCTCTAGAATCAATCTCTAGAATAACTACTTTCTATAAAATGATCAAGACACCGTAAACCAAATCGTAAATCTAGTAAAGCTAATAAAGCTAATAAAGCTAATAAAGCTAGTAAAGCTAGTAAAGCTAGTAAAGCTAATAAAGCTAGTAAATCTAGTAAAGCTAGTAAATCTAGTAAAACTGCTAACTGAAAATCTGAAATCCGAAATCCGAAATCTAACGAACCAGCTGATCAACGGCGGCACACTTCTCCTCTCATCCTCATCGTCATCTCGTCGCTCGATGTTTGATGTCGATGCAGATCTTTGCGGAAAGAAACATCGATGTTTACGCATCTTAATCCGCATCATTACAGTCATTACAGTCAAATATTGATAACAAAAAGCTCAAGAGATTCCCAAAGGATCAATCAATAAATCTATGATCGGTTTTTCGGCAAAAAACTTGTTGTTTGTTTGGAAAAACCTTTTGTTCTTATAATGCTAAGAAATCGGGCTCTAAGAACAGTAAAAACAGTAAAAGAATGGACTGGAAAGATGGAGAATGGAGAAACAGTAGGCACTAGCAATGCCTAGCAATGCTTAGCATGCTTAGCAATGCTTAGCAATGCTTAGCAATGCCTAGCAATGCTTAGCAATGCCTAGCAATGCCTAGCAATGCTTAGCAATGCTTAGCAATTATTTACTGTGCTTTTCTGAGCTTCTAAACGCAGCTGACCTCTTGACTATCCGCTCGATCACCACACTCTCCACACTCCATCAATTTTTCTTGTTGATGCGTTAAATCAACGTGCCACATCAGGCTACCCTTTGATGGGTAAATCTAAAAGAACACTGTTTTTAGACCTTTTTAGACCTTTTTTAGACCTTTTTAGGCCTTTTTAGGCCTTTTTAGACCTTAAATAGCACGTGTGGCTGACTGGTTAAGTGTCTTTTATCTTAATCGGAAGGTCGAGGGTTCGAACCCCACATGCGACATGGTCACCCCCTTCGGATTTCCTTTCCCTTCGGGTTGAGAGGTTTTCTGGAGGGCAGTCTGGTGGTTGTGGCCCCAGTTCTTTAAAGTGACAAGCCACTCCTTCATCGTCATCTTCCCTTCACCACCAAAAAAGCTATTTAGTTCCCCATTGAGCTTAGGGTTAGGGAGCCGTCTGTCATGACGTGGGTTAAGTTAAGATATAGCCTAGTATTGTGTGTGTCGTTGTATTGTGATTGATATATTTCGTGTATGCGATAAATTCACCACTGGTAGCCCCAGTCGGTATTTTTTTAAAGAGTCTATGAACTTCAGTTATGAACAGAAATATAACATAGATTTGATCTAGGCTTATATTAGGTTGTACTTGTCTTGTCTGTTGTCTGTTATCTGTCTGTTTGTCTGTCTGTTTGTTTGTCTGTCTGTCTGTCTGCTTGTCTGTTTGTCTGTTTGTCTGTCTGTTTGTCCGTCTGTTTGTCTGTTGTCCGTCTGTCTGTCTGTTGTCTGTCTGTCTGTCTGTCTGTTTGTCTGTCGAGAAAAGCTAGAGAATTGGCGGCAAAAGGAGTCGCAAAAGGAGCCGGAGCAAAAGGGGCCGTGTCCTCTCCTTCCGTTCGTTTGAGAGACCCGCGCGTTAACCACTCGGCCAGTTTATGGCACAGTGAAAGCGCCCTTGTCTAGCCCTTTCTCTAGCCCAAAACGATCCAGGGTTCGACTCCCGCCCGCTTTTAGTTTTGAAAGATTCACAACTACATGGAAATCTGACAGACGGACAGACGGACAGACAGACGGACAGACGGACGGACAACAGATAGCCGGACAGACCGACAGACGGACAGACGGACGGACAACAGATAGCCGGACAGACAGACGGACAGACAGACAGACGGACGGACGGACAGACCGACAGACGGACAGACGGACGGACAACAGATAGCCGGACAGACAGACGGACAGACAGACAGACAGACGGACGGACAGACCGACAGACGGACAGACGGACGGACAACAGATAGACGGATAGACAGACGGATAGACAGACAGACAGACGGACGGACGGACAGACGGACAGACAGACAGACGGACAGACAACAGATAGCCGGACAGACAGACGGACAGACAGACAGACAGACGGACGGACAGACGGACAGACGGACAGACGGACGGACAACAGATAGACAGACAGCCAGCCAGGCAGCCAGCAGCTTTCCCATACCTCTTCACACGTCTCAAATGGACACTGAAATGACTCCAGTTGACGTGGCGTAGCGCTGTTCGACGTGAGCGGACTTGAATCTTAAAATTTTCGATTTTTCTAGATCATTCTTAAGTTTAAAGCACTATAAACTTTAATAAGATTCTCAATTTTCTTTTCTAATCCCCCACCATCCAATTGCGCGACTCCATCGCTGTCTTGTGAAGTGACTGAGGAGCCCCGAGCCAGCTGTTGGTACAGAGTCAAAATCTAGATTTTCTAATCAATTTAATTGAGCATAAAGCATAAAAAGTGAGCTGAAAAAGTTAAAGATCGATTTTTCTTGAATTAGTTTTTAAAGTAGACGCTAAGATCTACTCTAAAATTTATTTGAAACCTGTTGCGGAGCGATTCCCAATTGCTGCAAGAGTAGATTGCTCTTGTCCTCGAAAATCCCTTTCTGATCGCCGATTGGTGAATCGTATCGCTCATTTTCTTCTTCTAATCGAGCCTTCTTTCTTGATAGATCCATTGGAGTTGGAAGCTCATTCTAGGCATTCATTTCAATCGTTTAAAACTGTCTTAAAAATGTCGGATTTTTCGCCAGCTTTCACCTCCTTTTTAAGCGCCTTAAACTTGTCAAACCAGCAAGTTTTTATAAGATTTAGATAGCTTAGAACGTCAGCTTTCAGAAAATGTTCGTTTTATCAAAAGTTATTAACAAAATCTATCTAAAATAGGGCCGCAAAATGGTCTAAAACTCGCCCCCCCTGGCCTCCACGGCGACCCCTACCTCCCTCCGCCCCCCTCCCGCGCCCCCTCGCCCGCCCCGCCTCGCCTCACGGCACCACCTGCCCCCTCTATCCCCTTGCGCCCTTCCGCCCCCCTCTCGCGCCCCTCGCCCGCCCCGCCTCACGGCGCCACCTGCCCCCTGCGTCCCCTTCCAAGCCCCCCTCATCTCCGCGGCGGACCCATGCCCCCCCACGCCCCTATCGCCTCCCCAGCGCCCCCTACCCCCCTCCGCCCCGTGCCCTCTCCCGCGCCCTCTCCTCCGCGTCCCCTCCCGCATCCCCTCCCGCATCCCCTCCCGCATCCCCTTCTGCGCCCCCTCCCGCGCCCCCTCGCCCGCCTCGCCTAATGGCGCCACCTGCCCCCTCCGCCGGCTCGATCCCCTCCCAAGCCCCCCCTTCACCTCCGCGGCGCCCCCTCGCTCCCATCGCCCCCCATGCCCCATCCCGCGCCCCTTCCACTCCCGATAATCGCTGGACCCCCTCTCCCTCCAATAACCTCCAAGATCGAATAATGAAGTTAAACTATTAAATAATCAAAACTGTAAAACTGCTAAATAATGAATTAAAAGTTTTGAAACCTGTGTGTTCAGCTCGAAATCGATTCCCTCACTCATACTGCCTGGTGCATCGGTGCTCAGCTCTGGAATTGCGAAATGTGTTTTGAGAAAGTGATAGGGAGAGATTTTGATATGATTTATCAAATAGATTTTAGAGATTTATTCAAAAATCATTGAGAAAACATTTTTGCGGTAGTTGCGGGTTCTGTAGTGGCTTTTAAACGATTCTTTTCCTCTTTTCTTTCGATTCAAATGCCAAGATTCTCAATAGAGAAAGTTCATTAAAGTAGCTCAAAGAAGAAAAGAAAAGAACAAAGAAAAGCCGACAATTCGATCTTTTTTTTTGGCGATTGATGAATAATAAGATGAATAAGTAAAGAAAAGGCAAAAAAAATGGCAAAAGAAATGACTCTTGTTAGGTTTAAATTTAGGTTTAAAGGCTTAGATTTTTGGCTGAGATTTTCGGCTGAGATTTTCGGCTTAGACTTTCAATCAAATTTAAACCCATCAACAAATAATAGAAGAATACCATTGAAAGTACGAGAAGGCTTGAAAGGCTTAAGGCTTGGCTTTAAGGCTTGGCTTTAAGGCTTGGCTTTAAGGCTTGGCTTTAAGGCTTGGCTTTAAGGCTTGGCTTTAAGGCTTGGCTTTAAGGCTTGGCTTTAAGGCTTAGGCTTAGGCTTAAGGCTTAGGCTTAGGCTTAGGCTTAGGCTTAGGCTTAGGCTCAGGCTTTAAGGCTTGAAAGGCTTTTAAATCGACTCTTAACTCGACCCTTAACTCTCCTCTTAACTCTCCTCTTAAATCGACTCTTAAATCAGCTTTCATATCAGCTTTCATCTCAGCTTTTAAATCAGCGATAAACCCTTTAAAACATTCATTTTCTATTTTTCTATCATATTTTACAGTCTGCAAAGAATATGAGAGAATATTTAAAGAAAAAAAAAGAGGAAGAGTCGAGGGCGGGATTGAACCCGGGTCTTTTGACCGAGAGACCTTTCTACTATCCACTATACCACGGCTGCATATCGGTCGGAGAAAAAAAAAGACCGCTTTAACTGAAAAGCGTCCTCTATCTTCAATTCAATTTTTGTCAAAAAAATCAAGGCGAGACTTTAGAGCCCTTTTTTTCTCGGCTGATCGAATGGCAGCGGTGGCCGAGTGGCAGTGAGTTAGGATGGGAGGCGAGAGGGGGGAGGTCGAGGGGTCTGGTTCGAGTCCGCTAGCTGACTTCGAACTGTATTTTTTAGGTTTTAATGAACCTTATTCATGTTTAATGAAGTTTATTCATTTCTATATCTATAGAGAAGGGATTTATTGATTGAAATTGACTAGAAAAGCTTTATTTAAGGATGATTTTCTTTCTAAGTAGATAATCTACTCGAGGGATCAGCTAAAGGATGGAAAAAACTACTGTATCTTGGGGATTGTCAATCATTTCGAGGAGGATTTTCTCCAAACCAAGATCCCCTCATTCCCATATCAATCGTGTCGCTGTCTTTATTGCTTTGCACTTTCCTTTTTCTTCTAAATACCGTATCAAAATAGGCAAAAAAAACTCAAAAACCATCAAAAACCCAAAAAAACTCGAATTTCCTCAAAAATGATATCATTTTGAGGGGAGATTTTGATAATTACTATGAGAATTTTTCTGTTTTAAAAAATAATCGTAGAATTTAAGAGCTTTTAGAGAAAAAAAAAGACAGAGTTTGTTAGCTTCTGGGCCATCTGGGCCTTGAGATCGCCCAGCAATAACCGGGTTTTATCCCATTAATCGGATTTTTCCCCGATGGTTTCAAAAAACGTTGTCCGACCGGGAGGGGATTCGAACCCTCGACCCCTCGGACTCGAGACGAGCTTCCTAACCACTCGGCCATCTGGGCCTTGAGGGTGTCTGGCAATAACTGTGTTTTATCCCATCAATCGGATTTTCCCGATAGTTTCAAAAAATCTGGCCCGAAGCGGATTCGAACCCTCGACTCCTCGGACCTGAGACGAGCTTCCTAACCACTCGGCCATCTGGACCGTGAGACCGTCTGCAATAACCAGGTTTTATCCCATCAATCGGATTTTTCCCGATAGTTCAAAAAACCTTGTCCGACCGGGAGGGCTTTTGAACCCTCGACCCTTCGGACTAGATACGAGCTCGCTAACCACTTGGCCATCTAGCCAGCGAAACAGTCTGGTAATAACCGGGTTTTATTCCATCAATCGGGTTTTTCGGGCCTTTCCCACTGGTTTCAAAAAATCCGGCCCGAAGCGGATTCGAACCCTCAACCCTTCGGACTAGATACGAGCTCGCTAACCACTTGGCCATCTAGCCAGCAAAACGGTCTCTCAATAACCGGGTTTTCTTCCATTAACCGCGTTTTTGATCTTTTTTTTTTCTTTTTTTTCGATTTCTCGATAACACATTAATACAAATTTTTGTGCTTATGGTAAAGTACTGTAGCTGTAGAATGTCTATAGACAGCTATAGACATTCTATAAACATTCTATGTCTATAGACACTCCATTCTATAGCTTTTTCATTTTTTTCTTTTTTTTTTCAATCTTCCAACAAAACCTCATCAAATCCCATCAAATCCCAATCAAATAGCCTATAGAATTTGCTTAAACGGTAAAGATTCGAAAGAGAGACTCTAAACAATGACCTTGTATCTTTTCCCTTAAGGGAAAAGGCGAAAACGAGTAAACGAGAAAGATTTACGATGAATGGGGAAACGATCAGAGCTCTGGAAAAACAAAAGCTTTCTTGCTGAGCTTTCTGCTGAGCTTTTTCGATTGCTGGATAGCTTTGTTGTTGGCTTTAGCTTTGTTGCAAAGCCTTAGCTTTGTTGCAAAGCTTTAGCAAATGAAAATTCCATTGGGAAACCATTTAGGGAGTCTTTAGGAGTCCCTAAATGGTTACTGTAGGCTTACTGTAGGATAAAGAGGACTCCTTTAGAGACTCCTCTTTATGGACTCCTTTAGAGATTCGTTTATGGACTCCTTTAGAGACTCAGCTCACTTGTAAACACACGCTTTCTAGTGCACACTAGAAAGTTCTTCTAGTTCTAGTGCAATACCTCAATTTCCTAAGAAGGTGCACTGGAAGGGAGACGTTTGAAAAAGACAAAAGTCTGTTCTCAACCCTAGTACTTGGACCCTTGTACTACTGTAATACTTGGACAACAATACTAGAATTACACTACAGATCTAAGGACAAGCTCAAGTCAACAGACAAGCTCAGACAAGATCAAGCTATAACCTGGACCGGTGCAAGGTTTAGTTGGCCACTAGTTTGTAAAGATATAGTACTGGATTACTGTAGTTCTCAATGGATTACTGTAGTTCCTAATGGATTACTGTAGTTCTCAATGGATTACTGTAGTTCTCAATGGATTACTGTAGTTCCTAATGGATTACTGTAGTTCCCAATGGATTACTGTAGTTCCTAATGGCTTACTGTAGCTCCTGTAGCTCCTTACTGTATCACATTAGGCGCTTAATAAAGTTTTGTACTGGATCTAGCTAAAATACAGCACAAAAAACGGAATTCCCGATTCTGAGTTCACTTGTAGGAATGAATTATTTCTGAATATCTTCCAGTAAGGCATAGGGCTCTACCCTAACGGCAATGGGATGCGTGCGAGTGTGGCTCATTGGTAAAGCTCATTGGTAAAGCGCTTGCCCGGTAAGCGAGAGATCGTGGGCTTGAATCTGTGTATTCGCAGGTAAAAGTTTCACGTTTTATATTTTAGATTTAGCCTAAATTCTCTTGTATTGGATATTCAAGTAAAACTGAATGCAATGAGTAAAGAGCCGATCTCGTTTCTGCTCTGCTTGAATCCTGGATCTTGGATCTTGGGTCTTGGATTCTGGAGCTTGGATTCTGGAGCTTGGGTCTTAGATCTTGGGTCTTAGATCTTGGGTCTTAGATCTTCGATCTTGGGTCATAGATCTTGGATCTTGGATCTTGGATTCTGGAGCTTGGATTCTGGAGCTTGAATCTTGGATCTTCGATCTTGGGTCATAGATCTTGGGTCATAGATCTTGGGTCTTAGATCTTGGGTCTTGGATTCTGGAGCTTGGATCTTGGATCTTGGATCTTGGATCTTGGATCTTGGATCTTCGATCTTGGGTCTTGGATTCTGGAGCTTGGATTCTGGAGCTTGAATCTTGGATCTTCGATCTTGGGTCATAGATCTTGGGTCTTGGATCTTGGATCTTGGATTCTGGAGCTTGGATCTCGAAGCCTGACTTGTATAAGAAAGCTAAAGACTAAAATATGCATAGCTGTGTATTCAAAGCTTCAATTGATTCAAGAGAACAGGGAGCTGGAGACCCAACGCCTATAAAAGGAACAACTGTTCAACTTCTAGATATCTATCTCTATATCTACCTATCTCTATAGCTACCTATCTCTATATCTATCTCTCTCTATAGCTATCTATCTCTCCAGCTATCTATTTCTGTATCTATCTATCTATTCATGTTATTTAGTCTAAAGAAATCACATAAACAAACGAAAATCGAGTTGATGAAAGTGATCTTGAAAGGGATAAGGAGGCACGATCAGTCTGAGAGTCGCAAGTTTGTTTATTGACTCAAGAAAAGACAGGGGTTTTCTGTCTGAAGCGCATAGAGTGCGATTATTCGTTCTTTAGAATCTGTGGATTGATTTTGATGTTAAAAACTTGGTTACAAACACTGTTTTTGGGCTGGTTGGCTTGGCTAGGCTCAGCTCTGGACTGGCTGGGCCTAGCTTGGCTTGGCTTAGCTTAGCTTGGCTTGGCTTGGCTTTGCTTAGCTTGGCTTGGCTAGGCTCAGCTCTGGACTGGCTGGGCCTAGCTTGGCTTGGCTTAGCTTAGCTTGGCTTAGCTTAGCTTGGCTTGGCTTGGCTTTCTCCAGACTTATAGGGATGACGATACTTTCCTTCTTTCCCTCTTTCCCTTCCTTTCTTCCCTTCTTTCCTTTACTTAGTCTATAAGCTTCGAAAGTTCTCTTTCGACCGCTCACCTTGAAGAATTTCTTTTGTTGTATACCTTTATCGGAAAAAAAAGAGATTAAGATCAAGCCGAAAATGGTGAAAATGACCGAAATGTGGTTGCAAAATGCTGAAAGAAGACCGCTTATCAAAATTTGAATCTATGAGAAAAGAAAAAAAAAAAGAAGAGATTTAAATGAAATTTGTCACAATGAGAGGACAGGTGGAGTGGGGAAAGATGGTAGGCAATGGGAAACATAGCTAGCTAGTAGACTAGTCAATGGGAAACATAGCTAGCTAGTAGACTAGTCAATGGGAAACATAGCTAGCTAGTAGACTAGTCAGTGGGAAACATAGCTAGCTAGTAGACTAGTCAATGGGAAACATAGCTAGCTAGTAGACTAGTCAGTGGGAAACATAGCTAGCTAGTAGACTAGTCAATGGGAAACATGCTGCTAGTAGACTAGTCAATGGGAAACATAGCTAGCTAGTAGACTAGTCAGTGGGAAACATAGCTAGCTAGTAGACTAGTCAATGGGAAACATAGCTAGCTAGTAGACTAGTCAATGGGAAACATAGCTAGCTAGTAGACTAGTCAATGGGAAACATAGCTAGCTAGTAGACTAGTCAATGGGAAACAGCTAGCTAGTAGACTAATAATAATAGACGAGGAATAGTAGAAGCTAGTCAATGGGAAACATAGCTAATAGCTAGCTAGTAGTAGTAATAGTAGACTAATAGTAGAAGAAATGTGAATAGTTTTAGCTTTAAATTGTGCAAGTTTGCTAGATTGGATTGAAATCTAGCAAAGTTGCAGCAAAGAAGTGAAGAAATCGAAAAGAAAAAGTAAATTTCGGGGGAAGGGATTGAACCCCTGGCCCTCAGTCGACCTCTCGCTTTGTAGCCAACTGCTCTAACCACTGAGCTATCAGGTCATTTGAACGGTCGAGATAAAAAAGGGAGATAAGGGAGATGAAGCAGAAAAGACAAGGAAAAGAAGAAAATAGAAGACGAGAAGGGGTGGAGGAAAGAAAGACTCTTTTTTTATCATCCGTACAAGAGACCTGGTAGCTCAGTGGTTTAAGCTTATTAGTTGATAGGCGAAGGGTCGAGGGTTCGATTCCTTCCGCGACTTTTTCTTGCTGGTTGTTTCACTTTTTTATTATCAAACTTTAATAAGGCTGGATTTTAGAAGAAGCAGGTTTACAAGAGGGTTAAGGCTTGCATTAAGGCTTGCATTAAGGCTTGCTATTCAAGCTTTGACTGGATTTTCTTTGTCTGTCAGCTTAGCTAGCCTTCTTTCTCTATCAGCCTAGCCAGCTTTCTTCCCCTGTCAGCTAGCCAGCTTTCTTCCCCTGCTCTGTCCAGTGTTGTCAAATGGAATTGTTGACTCCTTGATCTCATTTCTCAGTGAACAAATAGCAATTATGCGAATGTCCCTTGACAATGCAGTTCGTTAGTACAACGTTTACATATTATCCCCCAATCTACAATATGCCCAAATATTCGGACTCCTCTTCTCCGGAACCTCATTAGCGATCATTAGGCGATGCATGTCAGTTTGGGGATCCTCAGCCTCTCTCCATCATCCACACTATTTCCTCTTTCTTTTCCTTAGATCTTCTCTTTGCTTGTCTCTTTGCTCTTTCCTTGCTCTTTCCTTCCCTTTCTGCCTTCTTCCTCTCTGCCTCCTTCCTCTCTGCCTCCTTCCTCTCTGTCTTCTTCCTCTCTGCCTCCTTCCTCTCTGCAAACATAACGAAATTATCCGTGAATCTTTGATGCGATCGAGCTTCTCTCAATTGACGATAAACACTGCTCTCTTTAACGATCGAGATTCGAATTCTAGCTAGATGATCGAGATTTGAATACGAATTATGTTTGAATCTCAATTGGACACTTGTACTTATAGACAGAAGGGGACAATCTGGGACAAGGGGATAAGGCAAAGGATTGGTCCAAGTCCAGGATTTAGACCAGGATCTAGGCTAGGGTCCAGGCCAGGATCTAGGCCAGGGTCGATGCCAGGGCCAGGTTAAGGAACCTGGACTTGGACAAGTTCGGGTCTAACTCAAGAACTAGATTCAGGTCCAGGCCAAAGATCGTGTTCAGGCCAGGACTGGCCCAGGTTTAAACTCAAAGTTTGCCAAGGTTCAAGTCAAGATCTAAGTCCAGATCTAGGTCAAAGACGAGATCCCGATCAGGTTCGGGGCCAGGTCCAGGGTCCAGGTTCAGGTCCAGGTCCAGGTCCAGGATCCAGGTTTGGGACCAGGTCCAGGGTCCAGGTCCAGGTTCAGGTCCAGGATCAGGTCCAGATCCAGGTCCAAGTCCAGGTCCAGGTCCAGGGTCCAGGTCCAGGGTCCAAGTCCAGGTCCAGGTCCAGGGTCCAAGTCCAGGTCCAGGTCCAGGGTCCAGGTCCAGGGTCCAGGTCCAGGTCCAGGTCCAGGTCCAGGTCCAGGTCCAGGTCCAGGTCCAGGTCCAGGTCCAGGTCCAGGTCCAGAATCAGGTTCGGCTCAAGGAAAAGGCCTAGAAGTCAGCACAGACTCAAAGTTGTTGACTTTAAAAGCTATGAATTTCAGAAGATTTCCCCTTTTTCTACCAGAGTCGATTCTCCCCGATCCCCTTGAATTCCCGAACAATTTGCCCCCTTTTCCAAACTCAATATGTAACATGTCTCCCCATTAGTATTTCTTTTCCTTTCCCCCCCTCCCCTTTTTTTCTCCTCCGAATTTCTTATCGAGGTCCATCTTCAGAGAAAGCTCTCCCTCGAGAATCAATAATGACGAAAAGCCACAGCGAATGCATCAACGACGAGGGGAAAAAGATGGGGGAAACAAATAAAAATTGACACAAGGGAAAAGGGGGAAAAGATTGAGATATTTGGATGAGTGCAACGGGGGGAAACTCGTCTAACTTTCATGCTAATAGTAATCAGAAGTAAAGGAATTCGAAAGAAAAAGTCGAATTCTGGAAAAGGGATTGAACCCTCGACCCCCTTCACCCTTTCGCTTTGCAGGCCACCGCTCTAACCACTGAGCTATGCGGTCTCTGAAATGGCCTAGAGAAAAAGGGATTTTCTTCCCCCCCCTTGTCTTTTCTTTTTTTTCTTCTTTTCTTCTTTTCTTCCTTTCTTCCTCTCTTCTTCCTTTCTTCCTTCCCTCTTCCTTCCTTCTTCTTCCTTACTTCCTTACCCTTCCTCTTTCTCTCTTTCTTGACTAAAAACATAGAGAAAATCTCTGTCAAAATCAGTCCAACTTTGACAGAGATTTTCTCTATGTTTTTACATTAGTGTGTAGTAAATCAATTGTGGATTTCTATAACGAAATTTCATAAGGAACATTTTAAGACCAACCACAAGTTGATCGGTCAACTGGAAGTTGAGATATGGGGGAAAAGAGAAGAGTCGTCAAACTCCACTTAGAAGAGTCGATTCAATTAAATGGTCCAAAACTCCAGATCTAGAAACCCAATCAACTCCTGGTTTCTTTTATTAGAATCTACATAAAATTTGACTCAAGAAATCGAGAATCTGTTTTGTCGACTTACCGATAAAAACATCTAGAAAATTAGGGTCAAAGTCAAGATAGGTGTCTGCCTGTCCGGAGTTTGACAACTCTTCTCTTTTTCCCCATAACTCAACTTCCAGTTGACCGATCAACTTGTGGTTGGTCTTAAAATGTTCCTTATGAAATTTCGTTATAGAAATCGACAATTGATTTACTAAACACTAATGTAAAAACATATAGAAAATTCCGGTCAAAGTTCGGCTACCTACCTGAAAGGGTCGATCCAATTAAATGGTCCAAAACTCCAGATCTAGAAACCCAATCAACTCGGGGTTACTCTTATTAGAATCTACATTAAATTTGAGTAAAAAAATATTGGATCTGTTTTGTAGACTTGCCGATAAAAACATAGAGAAAATTAGGGTCAAATTCAAACGACCCCTGGAAATCGACATTTTCTTTCTACAATTCTACAATTGCTTATTGCTTATTGCTTATTGCAATTGCTTATTGCTTCTTCCAATTGCTGTGCTCCTTCTTCTTTGCAATTTCTTATTGCTTGACTCATTTTTCCAATCTATCATCAAAATTTGCAAAATTTTTCATAAAAATCGATCAAATCTATAAGCAAAAATCTCTGAATTTTCACCGCTTTTCAATTGCATCGAATTTCTCCAGAATTCCTGCGCTCATTCGAATCGAATCTGCTGTGTGATGTGTCTTCTTTTCTATTTTCTTTTCTCTTTTCTTTTTCCCATCGAAAACGCTTATGCCCCAAAGATGGGCGGCACCTTTTTGCGCGAAAAAGCCGAACGAATACGGTGGCTAAGGAAAGAGAAAAGATAGATTCTTTGTGCTTCTTCCCTTCTTCCTTTCTTCCTTTCTTCCTTCCTTTCTTCCCTTTTTAGCTTGGCTCAGCTTTGGCCTGGCTTGGCTTGGCTTGGCTTGGCTTTCTCCAGACTTACAGGGATGACGATTCTTTCCTTTCTTTCCTTCTTCCTTTCCTTCTTCCTTTCTTCTTCCTTTCCTTCTTCCTTTCCTTCTTCCTTTTTCAAAAATACCTTCAAAAGTTAAAAATTGACTCTAATCTCAATGTTAAAAATCAAAATTCGCTTAATTTCTCGTTTAATTTGCTTAATTTGCTTAATTTTTCGCTGAATTCGCTTAATTCGCTTAATTTATTTCATTTTTCGCTTAATTTCCTTCAAATTTCCCTTCAATTTCCCTTCAAATTCCTTCAAATTTCAAAAAGTTTCAACAAAAATCCCCTTCCAATCACTTTCTCAATCCATTCTTTTCATTTTTGTGAAACAAAATCGGCACCTGGCGATGACCTCGTGGAGATTATGAGGGCTAAAGGGGGAAATAAGGGAAATAGCGAAAAAAACGATGAAAATCACCCAAAAATGAGCAATTTTTTCATCTTCAAGGACATCTTTTTTAGTTATTTTCATGCGAGAAAAGGAAAAAAGTTCAAAATTAACGAAAAATTCGCCTTTTTCTCTGTTTTCCTCTTTCTTTTCTGCTTTTTTGCCTCTCTTCCTTTCTTCCTTCCTTTCTTCCTCTCTTCCTCTCTTGCTCCTCTCTTCCTCTCTTCCTTCCCTTTCTCGGAGATTGATTCAAGTGATTCCAATCGGAGTTTTTCAGTTTTCAGACACCGACAAACACGGGAAATCAAAAATTTTCATATCAACGATTGAAGTTTTCCCGCTTCTTTGCTTGCTCTTTCCTTTCTACAGAACTATTCTACAGAACTATGCGAACAAGAAAATCGTACGCAACATAAACCGTGTCTAGTTTAACTTTACCAATAAAGATTTAAAGCTAAACTTGGAACCTAACTTCTAACCTAACTACAAACCTAACTACAAACCTAAATTCAAAGCTAAATTCAAAGCTAACTTCAAAGCCAACTTTGAAGCTAACTTCAAAGCTAAACATAGACTACTTTGAACTAGCGCAACACACACTTTCTACCACACTGGATCTCAGCAAAATGAAAAAGAAGTGTACCTGGATCCTGGCCTAGATCCTGGCCTAGATCCAGCCTCAACCTAAGCCTGGTCTGGTCTAGATCCTGGCTTGGATCCTAGCCTGGATCCTAGCCTAGATCCTGACTTGGATCCTAGCCTGGATCCTGGCCTAGATCCTAGTTTGGATCATAGCCTGGATTCTGGGGGTAGATCCTGGCTTGGATCCTAGCCTGGATCCTGGCCTAGGCCCTAGCCTGGATTCTGGTCTAGATCCTAGTCTAAGTCTAAGCCTGTCTAAGCCTAACAATTCGAATATTTCCTTTCTCAAAAATCTTTGTATTTCACCGACCGCCCACATTGTTTTATAAAGAAAGAAAGAGAGGAAGAGAGGAAGAGAAAGAGAAAGAGAAAGAGAAAGACATTAATTTTCTTTTGAAGCAAAAAAGGATTGTCAAAAAAGAAGAAAACGAAGAAAAAGAGACACCGAAGGAGAGTTTTTTGGAGAGATTTCGAGAAGGGCTTTGGTTTTGGCATTGGCTTTGGCTTAGAAATTTAGCTATGGAAAGTTTCTGTTCTTTCGATTCTTTCGATTCTTTCTATTCTTTCGATTCTTCTAAATTCTAAATTTAGCTATGGAAAGTTAACGATAGATAGAGATTGTAAAGATAAGCTGATATTCTTTTCTGTTTTATTCAATCTAGATCTCTCAAGCTCTCTTCAACTGCTTCAACTGCTGAAAAGCTTTGCCTTGAGAGCTTTGAAACGCTTTGAAAACCTAGTTGTCTTCTTCTCGTCTGTCTGTCTTCTTCTCGACTCTCTTTCCCCATCGGGCGGCTCATATTCGACCTACTGTAGTCTTTCCCCTTTTCCTTTCCCCCTTGAATCTCAAATCTTTCATAAGACACACTAGCTTCTAGGGAATATCCCCTACTTTTTTAGCTTTACAAATAAAAATGAAATGAATGAAGAGAAGGAAAAGAAGGAAAAGAATAAAAAGAATAAAAAGAAGGAAATGAATGAAATGAATGAATAGAATAAAAAGAAAAGAATGAAAAGCTATTTAACAAGAAAAGATAGCGAAAAATAAAATATGAGAAAAGAATAGTTTAAAAGATAGGGAAAGATTTTCAATAGGAAATTCAATAAAGAAAAGATAAATAAGAAGAAGAAGAGGAAGAGGGAGAGGAAGAAGAAGGAGAAGAAGAGGAAGAGGAAGAAGAAGGAGAAGAAGAGGAAGAAGAAAGAGAAGGAGAAGAAGAGGAAGAGGAAGAGGAAGAGGAAGAGGAAGAGGAAGAAGAAGGAGAAGAAGAGGAAGAGGAAGAAAAGATAAATAACAATTACCGTATTCTCTCTAACATTAGTGCACCTTAAGCGTTGCCTAAATTCCTCGAAATCTCGAGAACCGCTTATCAGAACCGATCGATGTGGGGTCGGAAAATATAGCTGACGATGAGATCTAGTAGGGGATTTGAGTGCTGAGCTTCTGCAGCTTCTGCAGCTTCTGCAGCTTCTGCAAAAGCTTGGAAACCGTAAACTAGTCACCAACTCGGCTCACTGGGGTGCACTACTATTAGAGAAAATACGGTACAATTAACAAGTCCATCTAACAAATCATAGCTTAACTACTGTACTTTAAAATAACTTCTTCCTTCCAACTTCTTCCTGCTTACCCTTCCTTCTTACTGCTTCCTTCCAACTTCTTCCTTCCAACTTCTTCCTTCCAACTTCTTCCTGCTTACCCTTCCTTCTTACTGCTTCCTTCTAACTTCTTCCTCCTTACTTCTAAGCTTTTAAAACTCCCTTTTTCTCATCATTTTAAGAAATTTCAATTTAACAACAAGCTTCTCCTGTACTTTGTGCTCAATTTTGATAAACCCATCCCTTCTAGTGCAATGATTTTTGCACTAGAAGTTCCTGCTTTTCCTGATTCCTGATTTTCTTTTAAACAAAAGAAACCGAATGCACTAGAAACGTACAAGAAGGACGAAAAGAAGGATTTGCCAGAAGGATTTCCTGTAACTGTAATTATTCCCTTTCTGGGAAACTCAAACGATTTTTGAGCCTCTTCAATAAAGTTTTCTTTAATTGAGCATAAAGTACACCAAAAAGAGATCTTTAAAATCGAAAAAAACAAACCATTTTTCCTCTTTGCATCAGCCATTCGCTGGGGTTTCGATTGTTTACGACGCGAATGCATTCCCATACTGTTCATCTCCATTTTAAGAGAAATTCTTGAGATAGGTGAGCGATGATCTGAAAAATGGGTTAGAGTTTTCGTTGTTGAAAATGGGTTGAAGATTGAAATTGAGAAAAAAATCAATTGAAATTATCAAATCAAAGAGGATTCTGTGAAGATAAAGAAGAAGAAATGAAGAATTGTAGGCTTTAAACAATTCTAGATTTTAAACAATTGTAGCTTTTAAATAATTCTAGATAAATATTCTAGCTAAATCATTTTTTACATAGAAATTATGCAATTTTTCATGCTAGATTCGATAAAGAAGTGAAGAAATTGAAAAGAAAAATTGAATTCCCGCGGAGGGGGTCGAACCCTCGACCCCAAGCCGACCTCTCGCTTTGTAGCCAATTGCTCTAACCACTGAGCTATCTGGTCCCTTAGACCATCGAGAAAAAAAGGGCTTTATCTCCCCCCCCATCTTTTTGTCCCTTCTCTTTTTTCTTCTTCTCCCTTATGTACCTTTTTTTCTCGACCGTTCAAGCGACCTGATAGCTCAGTGGTTAGAGCAGTTGGTCACAAAGCGAGAGGTCGGGTCAGGCTCGAGGGTTCGATCCCCTCCTCTGCAACTCAGTTTTTCTTTTCAAGTCAAGGGGCACAAAAAACAAAGACCCCTTTTTCTGAGGAGGATTTAAGAGACCGCATAGCTCAGTGGTAAGAGCTCAGGGCCTGGTAGGCGGGGGTCGAGGGTTCGATCTCCTTTGCGACAATCGAGTTTTTCTTTTCATTTTCTTCACTTCTTTATTCAATCAATCATGAAAATTTGCATAGATTCTATCTAAAAACTGCATTTCTTCTATTATTGTTTTCTGTCTACATTCCTTCTATGATTCTTTTCTTATTGAACCCTTTCTATTATTGTTATTTAGAAGGGAAAGGTTCTACAAAATTCTACAAAATTCTCCAAAATCCTTCAAAATCGATTCTAATTATCGAAAACGTAGCTAAAACTTGCTAATGAAAGATTTCTTTAGAAAAGTTCGCTCTTTTCTCTTCTTTAGAATTCTTTCATTGTATTTTCTCGTAAAAAAAAGGATCAAATTTCATTCACTCCACGACACTTTTCAATAGAAAAGATTTTTCGGCCACTGGGAATCATAATTGAGAAAATTGTGTACTTTCTGTGTACTTTGAGGTGAAATCTGTAAATGTAGACTTTCTAGTGCACTGGATTTCTCATTTTCTTGCGATATTCGATGAGAAAAGTGTCAAAAATGGCCGATCAACGGAGAGGAGATCGTTGAAAAGCTTCAAATTGAAAAGAAAGAAGAAAAGGAAGAAGAAAAGAAAGAAGAAGAGAAAGAAGAAAGGAAAGAAGAAGAGAAAGAAGAAGAGAAAGAAGAAGAGAAAGAAGAAAGGAAAGAAGAAAGGAAAGAAGAAGAGAAAGAAAGAAAGAAAGATGTAAAATGATTTGTATAATCCCAATTGGGAAGCTTTTTATAGAAAAATGAGGCCAAGATGAAGGGCTTTATTTCCATAAAATACTTGGCACTTTGATAATTGGTCAGGTGTTTGCCAGGAACTTCAGTAGCTCGAGTAGGTCCGTAAGCGGGTCAGTAAGCAGGTCAGTAAGGGAGGTCAGTAGGCGGGTCAGTAAGGGTCGGTCAGTAGACATAGGTCAGTAAGCCTAGGTCAGTAAGCATAGATCAGTAAGCATTGGTCAGTAAGAGTAGGTCAGTAAGCGTAGGTCAGTAAGCGCAGATCAGGAAGCGTAGATCAGAAAGCGTAGGGCAGTAAGCATTGGTCAGTAAGCATTGGTCAGTAAGGGTAGTCAGTAAGCGGGTCAGTAAGCGGGTCAGTAACCGGTCAGTAACCGGTCAGTAAGCGGGTCAGTAAGCGCAGATATAGCCTATCAAGATACATTAAAAGAAAACCAGGCTGCTTCTACATCAGCTAATCTCTCGAACAGTGTACATTCAGCCTTAAATCGATCCACAAAAAGTGCTTGCCAGCCTCTCCTTTCCACGAACATTTTACGAGGCCTCATTTTCGAGCAAAAGAAATCGTAGAGGCAACTTTTCGAAAGGAAAAAAAGTCGTAGAGGCAACTTTTGAACAGAAAAAGAGATTGCTTTGAAGAAAGATGGATAAATAAAATCGAATTGATTGAATAGGGGAATTTTTGAAAGGATTCAGCCAATTTTCAGCCATACAATTGAACAGATTTCGCTCCGATGAGAGACTTTGAATCGAAATTATACCCAAATCATCTCCAAAACGTGATAAATGTAGGGTAAAGCTTGAAAAAGATAGTCTAAAGCTTGAAAAACATAGTCTATAGCTTGAAATCACAGCCTATAGCTTGAAAAACATAGTCTAAAGCTCGAAAATCAAGGCTAAAGCTTGAAAAACATAGCCTATAGCTTGAAAAGAAAGTCTAAAGCTTGAAAAACATAGTCTACAGCTTGAAATCACAGCCTATAGCTTGAAAAACATAGTCTAAAGCTTGAAAACCATAGTCTATAGCTTGAAAAACATAGTCTAAAGCTTGAAACCCATAGTCTAAAGCTTGAAAATCAAGCCTATAGCCTAAATAGCCCATAGCCTATAGCCTAAATAGGGTCTATAGGTTGAAAAACGTAGCTTTTAGCGGATCCAAATCCAAAAACGACTATACACTGGTCAATGGGCGGCAATAACATCAAGAAATCCATTGCAAATCGAATCATTTCTCTTTGGAAATCTTCGAAAAGAGAAAGGATCAATAATCATATTCAAAAGATTACGGTAACTATAAGAAAAGAAAAGAAAAGAAAAAGAAAGAGGAAGACTGATAGAGGAATCGAACCAGGGATGCTCCGACTGGAAGACGAGAGTGCTAACCACTCGGCCATGAAGGCAGCTTGGCCGGGCGGCGAGAAAACCGCTTTTGAAGCTCTTTGAGGAAAATCGTCTTTGTACAGAGACTCTCAAAAATCGAGTCAAGGGCTTATAACGGGAACTTCCGATCGGGCGAAAGGTGTCGTGGTGGCCGAGTGGTAGTGGGCTAGAGTACAAGGCGAGAGAGGTGAATAAGAGGGTCGGGTTCGAGTCCTGGATCGACTTTTCTTTTATTAATATTAGATTTAAGTGCTTTATCGTAGCTTTAACTAAAGTGTTTTAGTATTTTATTTTAAGTGCATCATCCAATTGATCTAATGAGCAGAAAGAAAGCAAGAAAGCAAGAAAGTAGAAAAGGATAAGCCTTCTAGGCAGCATTCTAGCGTTCTAGGCAGCATTCTAGCGTTCTAGGCAGCATTCTAGCGGTCTAGGCAGCATTCTAGCGTTCTAGGCAGCATTCTAACGTTCTAGGCAGCATTCTAGCGGTCTAGGCAGCATTCTAGCGGTCTAGGCAGCATTCTAGCGGTCTAGGCAGTTCTAGAGCCAGCGTACTTTGTGCTCCTCTGTAAACACTCGTTTCTAATGCACTGCTTTCATTTCCCAAGCTTTAAAATGAAGAAAACTGAGCCCAGAAAGCACGGATTCACAAAATTGTTCTCAAAAAAAGAGAAATGAGACATTAAATTGAAAGTTTTATATTGGGAAAAACGAAAAAAAAAAAAAAAGCCTACAGTAGTGATATTGGTCTTTTCCTTTCAATTTTCCTCCATTTTCTTTTTGTTGACAATATCTAGACACCACACAAAATTCTATAGAAACAAAAAGAAACAAAAATTTCCCTCCCCAGAAAAGAGAAAAAGAAAATCGATCGCTTTATTGCGTAACATTCTATAGAAAATTCTATAGAATATTCTATAGAAATTTCATCGAATTCAATCCAAAAACCATTCACTTAACAGTTTTATGCAAATTTTGAGCCAATTTCTTTCTTTTTATAGCCCATTTTCTTCAATAGAAAAAAAGAGATTTGTGAAAAAGAAAAGAAGACCGAAAAAGAAGAACGTTTTGACCGCCAGAGGAATCGAACCCGAGAGACTGGAGGCTGACAGATTGACAGCAGAGAGCACTAACCATTCGGCCATGAAGGCAGCTTGACCGGTCGGCTAGAAAGCCGCTTTTGATTTCCCATTTGAGATTTGAAAAAAAGAAAAGAAGAAAAAATCGTTTTGACCACCAGAGGAATCGAACCCGAGAGAGCTGCATGATGGTGATAAACTGACAGCGGAGAGCACTAACCACTAGGCCATGAAGGCAGCGTGGAAGCCCCGCTGGAAAGCCGCTTTTGAATCTCCTTGAGGGAAATCTTCGTTGTAAAGAGACTTTCAAAAATCAAGTCAAGGGTTTAGAACCGTTTTCCTGAGGGGTCTCCAAAGTGTCGTGGTGGCCGAGTGGTAGTGGGCTTGAATACAAGGCGAGAACAGTCAATTCGAGGCTGGTTCGAGTCCACTATCGATTTTTCTTTTGCGATTTTTCGGGAATCAAAAGATTACAATAGATTCTATGGAAACTGACGGATTGCAGGTTTTTATTCATTAGGTATTTTGGCTTAGAGTAGCCTAGAAGTACTCCAGATCGTTTTAAATCAAAAGCTAAGCCTCAGAAGGCTCACAGGTTACAGTAGCTAGATAGTAGCTAGATAAATCTAGCTGCTAGCTGTAGATCTAGCTACTATATAAATCTAGCTACCAGCCAAAGCCAAATGGCCTGTGGAATGATGATAGCCTTTTGGAAGGCTCATAAAGGCTGAAATGAATGTGTAAATGAGTGAAGTGAGTTTCGAAGTTGAAAAAGAGATAGAGAGACTCTGCCAGCGACTCCCCAGTAGCCTTCCCCCCGCTCACAACTCATCCCTACCGTTCCCCATACTCTCTAACGCCTTTCCCCCCCCTTCACATATCCGTTCTGTCCATTTCGAGACACCCTTCCTGCCCTTTATTTCTTTTCATTTCCCCCACACAAAGACCAATTTCTCTTCTTTTCAGTCAATGAGTGTTCCTGCCAAAAATTTTGCATGAAAATATCTCCTTCACTTCAATCTGTACTTCAAAAAACGATTTATCCTGTACTTTGATGTCTATTGATCCACAAGATTTCTCATTTAGGCCTTCAAGAAATATTTTAACAAGAAACAAGACAAGAACAAGAAGAAACTGGGAAAAGCAAGAGTCGGACTCGAACCAGGGTCTCCAGTGGAATCAAGAGATCTAGAACCAAGAGCCCTAACCACTTGACCAAATGGAGGTCTGGTGGGTGGGAGAGAAATCGAGTTATACTCCCGAGACCAGACTGCAACGCGGAAAGCTGCCTTTAGCAAAAAGCGAGCTTTCAACCCGAGCCCGGAGTCGAACCAGGGTCCCCAGTGGAGCCAACGGATCTAGAACCAAGAGCCCTAACCACTTGACCACATGGAGGTCTGGTTGATGGGCGAGAAATCGAGTTATACTCGCGGGGCAACAAAAAGCGAGCTTTCAACCCGAGCCCGGACTCGAACCAGGGCCTCCAATCAAGCCAACAGATCTAGAGCCAAGAGCCCTAACCACTTCACCACATGGATGTCTGGTCGAGCAGCGAGAAATCGGCTTAAACTCGGCTGGTCAGAGCACAGTCAAGACGGAAAAATCCTTTTTCCACTCAAGCTTTAAAGAGATTTAAATAAAGAACTAGAATTGATTCTACAAAGAAGATCTGAATTGAAAGATCTGAATTGAAAGATCTGAATACAGAGATCTGGATTCAAAGATCTGGATACAAAGAACTGAATACAAAGATTTGAATACAAGGAAGAAAACAAAGAAGATCTTCTTCTACAAAAAAGATCTTCTGAATTCTGAAGATTTTCTATCAAAATCTCCTAAATCTCATTCCGTAAAAGGTGAATAAAAAAGAAAAACAGCATAAAATCGATTAAAATAGATTAAAATAGATTAAAATAGATTAAAATAGATTAAAATAGATTAAAATTGATTAAAATAGATGAAAATGCCCTTGTCTTCCTTGTCTTCCTTGTCTTGCCCTTGTCTTCTTGCCCTTGTCTTCCTTGTCCAATGGCCAGAATGCCGAAAAACCGTGAGCCTCATTTTCCGGCAATTTTTCACCGCTTTATCCCCCCCCAAAAAATTTGTTATTTCTCTTAAGGGTTTTCCTCTTTTCAACAGGAAATGATTGCTATTTGTCGGAAAAAAAAACGGGAAAAACGCGAAAAACGCGAAAAAGGCAGATGTGTGCGAATTTTCGATGAGAAAGCTTAAAATCCATAAAAAAAGAGTGGTCAACGATTCGAGCCTTTTTACTACTACTGTATTTTTTAAAAGATTATTAACTATTAGAAGACTTAGATTCACAAAAGTTAATGCTTTTAAACATGTTTTAAGGATCTCTTAACGAAATTGGAGAGCTTAAGGCTTAGGCTTAGGCTCAGGCTTCAGGCTTAGGCTCAGGCTTAGGCTCAGGCTTCAGGCTTAGGCTTAGGCTGAGGCTGAGGCTTAGGCTCAGGCTTCAGGCTTAGGCTCAGGCTTAGGCTCAGGCTTAGGCTCAGGCTTAGGCTCAGGCTTAGGCTCAGGCTTAGGCTTAGGCTGAGGCTTAGGCTGAGGCTTAGGCTGAGGCTGAGGCTTAGGCTCAGGCTTCAGGCTCAGGCTTCAGGCTTAGGCTTAGGCTTAGGCTTAGGCTGAGGCTTAGGCTGAGGCTGAGGCTTAAGCCTTAAGCCTGAAGCCTAATGCTTAGATAGAACTAGAATCTTGATCTGTTGCAATTTGTTAACTAGAGATTTTTAAAGCTAACTGTAAAATTGATATTTAGTTTGTATAGCGAGTTTATAGGAGATTGGGTTATAGAAGATGTAGTCTAGAGATGTTTAGAGATGTTTAGAGAGGTTTAGAGAGGCTTAGAGATGCTTAGAGAAGTCTGCAGAAGTCTGGAGACTTTTAGAGAAGTCTGGAGACGTTTAGAGAAGTCTATAGAGGTCTATAGAAGTCTAGAGAGGTCCATAGAAGTTCAGAGAAGCTTATAGAAGTCTTAAGAAGTCTATAGAAGCCTATAGAAGTCCAGTGAATTCTAGAGAAGCCTATAGAAGTCTATAGAAGTCCAGTGAAGTCTATAGAAGTCTATAGAAGTCTATAGAAGTCTATAGAAGGAAGTGAAGCAAGTGATCAAAGTAAAGCAAGTGATCAAACTGATCAAAGCCATATGATTAATATGAAATAGATGATCGATCAATCGATGGATTGAATCAGTGCCTGTCCCTCTTCCCCGTTCTCTCTTCTCATCAAAAGTAAACTAATGAGTGATCAATCGGAATCGAAAAAAGAAAGAAAAAGAGAAAAAGAGAAGTCAAAGAGAAGTCAAAGAGAAGCTTTTTATCAATTTCGATTGAATGACTCCTCTCTGTTGGATTGTTAAAGCCTAGAGAAGCTAGACTGGACCCTAAAGGCTTGAAGGATCGAGAAACAGACTAGACTTTGAGCCAGTTTTGAGCCAGTCTTGAGCCAGTCATGAACCAGTCTTGTACCAGTCTTAAACCAGCCTTGAACCAGCCTTTAAACAGCCTTAAACAGCCTTAAATCAGCCATGAAAATTGAGAAAAACGATTGGAATGACTAATTTTTATGGACAGACATTTATTTGCCTTTTTTTGGAAGGATTTCTTTGTAAAAATGTCATATTGATAGATGTAAATAGTACTACGATATTTTGAGAGAATGAAAGTGTGTGAATCTTTTCTCTTTTCACATCTTAAACCAACCAATCGCCGACTTCTCATAAGGCATAAAAGGGAAAAGATTGGGCGGGGTTTAAGAAGGGAAAAGAAGGGAAAGAAGGGAAGAAGGGAAGAGGGGGAAGAAGGGAAAGAAGGGAAAGAAGAGAAAGAAGGGAAAGAAAGCTAAAGAAGTCCCTTTTATGAAAAAGAGTTGATGAGAAGACTTATCTAAGTTCAATAGATTCATTATTGACAGCAGAGAAGAGCATGGAGAAGAACTGAGCTTGAAATACATTCAATTAGCTTGATAGATTTCTTTTTACAGCCTACTGACACCCACTTACAGCTACTTACAGCCTGCTTACTTACAGCTTACTTACAGCCTACTTACTTACAGCCTGCCTATTTACAGTCTACTTACGCACAGCCTGCTTACAGCCTGCCTACTTACAGCCTACTTACAGCCACTTACAGCCACTTACAGCCTGCTTACAGCCACTTACAGCCACTTACAGCCTGCTTACAGCCTACTTACAGCCTGCCTACTTACAGCCTGCTTACAACCTGCTTACAGCCTACTTACAGCCACTTACAGCCTACTTATAGCCTACTCACTCAAATTCAATTCTGTAAACAAACTCTTTCTGACAAAGAATCTGACAAAGAAATTGACAAAGCATTTGACAAAGAATCCGACAAAGAATCCGACAAAGAATCTGACAAAGCATCTGATAAAGAAATTGACAAGCAAAGAAAAAGGTAAATAAATAAAAATGATTTTGTTTTAAAAAGCGAAATTCTATAATAAGTTTTCTATCAAAAGATTAAAGATATTTTTTTTCTTCTAAAACATTGATACAATCAATAGTCACAGAAAAGCAGAATGACAACAGAAAAGAGGAAACGAGTAGCGAAAGATCCCTTGTGAGTGATTTGACTCCGCCCCTCTCTCAATTCCCCCTCCCCAAATTTCTCTCGTTTATCTCCCAACTCCTCAATAAACGTTTTTCGAGTTTCATTTCGAAAAATGAGTTGATTTTAAGAGTAAAAGGGCTTTTTACTGGAGCAAAGTTGGCCAAAACTGGTCAAAGTTGGGTTGAGGTTGGCCAAAGCTGGTTCAAAGCTGGTCAAAGCTGGTCAAAGTTACAAGTAAAGCTGCTTCTGGGTTTGAGTTATGAATAACTGAAGTGTGAAGAACTGGATTACGAATGAAGAGCTGAATTATCAATGAATAAAGATCCAATCCGAATTAAATTAAATCATAATCCAGTTATTAATTGATAATCCCGAAAATTTTGTTAAAGAAAGCAGGGATCGGCCTGTAAATGGTACCATTCGATTCTCCATCAAATTCTGACTTAGACATCTGCTATTTCGATGAGGCGAAAGTACCAGGAATCACCGAGGAATTTGAGCTCAAAGTTGGGCACTCAGTCAGTCACAGTAAGTACTGTAAGATTGGCTGGTTGGCTAGCCAGCTAGCCAGCCAGCCAACCAGCCAGCCAGCCAACTAGCCAACCAGCTAGCTAGCTAGCCAGGCAACCAGCCAGCTAGCTAGCCAGCCAACCAGCCAACCAGCTAGCTAGCTAGCCAGCCAGCCAGCTAGCTAGCTAGCCAGCTAGCCAGCTAACCAACCAGCTAGCTAGCTAGCCAACCAGCTAGCTAGCTAGCCAGGCAACCAGCCAGCTAGCTAGCTAGCCACTGTCAATCAATTCGGCTCAAAGCTATTCTCGGTCTTGCATTCGGTCCTTGCGCTTGAAAATTTGAACAGTCTAGTTGGAATCGAGTCGTCCTTCGCTTTTGATCGTTTGATGGAAGTGGATTTGATCGTGGAAGCAAATTTGATCATCTTCAGAGGAAATTTGGGCATAGTGACGGCTAAAAATAGGAAAATGGTCGAGTCACTGATGGTCCGAAAAGCGGAGAGGTCTATCTGGAGCATGTGCCAGATCGCGAGCGATTGTGTGCGCGCACAGAGAGGATCGCCAAGTCTTCTAAAGTCTTCTAAATCCTTCCAAAAGTCTTCCAAAGCCTTCCAAAGTCTTCCAAAGCCTTCCAAAGTCTTTCAAAATCTTTCAAAGCCTTCCAAAGCCTTCCAAAGTCTTCCAAACCCTTCAAAAAGCCAAAACCCTTCAAAAAAGCCGATAGCTGAATAGCTAAGGTCTATAATTTTCAGTGAAAACTCGTGTCATTGCGAAAAATTTTGTCATAGCCTTTTAACTGACCGCTTTGAATTGAAATGGACTTGTTGAGGGGAGGGAAAAAGACTTGAATATATTATGGGAATGAAGAAGAAAGAGAAGAACGGTTCTGTTCTGTTCTGTTCTGTTCTGTTCTGTTCTGTTCTGTTCAACAATTTGTTGGGTCTCTTTCTTTCCCTTCTTTTCTAGAAACCATTTGTACAAAATGTGCCTTTCCTTTTGCCGGCTCTTTTCTTTGCAAATTGACTGATGATTGCCTTTGTGTGCGCACCGATGATCGGCTGTCTTTTAATGAATCTTTTGTGAATTTGGGAAAGGGATTTTCTCCCCTCATAGTTTATCGTAGCTGTAGTTTATCGTAGCTTATCGTAGCTGTAGTTTATCGTAGTTTATCTCGTAGCTTATCATAGTTTATCTCGTAGCTTATCGTAGTTTATAAGTAATTTTATCCGGTTTTTCTACAGCTTCTAGATCGTCGAAATGAATAGAGAATGAATGAATGAATTGTAGATGTTTTATAGCTTATAGAGCTTTTGAGATGTTCTAGATGAAGATTCTAGATGAATTGCTTTAGATGAATTGCTTGCTCTAGATAGATCTAGATAGATCTAGATAGATTTCATAGGTTTTTCATCATTTCTAGATCTAGAAAACCTTTTTTATAGTTTAGACATAGATTTACTGATTGGTTTGATTGGTTTGATTGGTTTGTTGGTTTGATTGGTTTGTTGGTTTCATTGGTTTGGTTGGTTTGGTTGGTTTGGTTGGTTTGATTGGTTTGTTGGTTTGATTGGTTTGTTGGTTTCATTGGTTTGGTTGGTTTGTTGGTTTGGTTGGTTTGTTGGTTTGATTGGTTTGTTGGTTTGGTTGGTTTGTTGGTTTCATTGGTTTCATTGGTTTGGTTGGTTTGGTTGGTTTGATTGGTTTGTTGGTTTGATTGGTTTGTTGGTTTCATTGGTTTGGTTGGTTTGTTGGTTTGGTTGGTTTGTTGGTTTCATTGGTTTGGTTGGTTTGGTTGGTTTGGTTGGTTTGGTTGGTTTCATTGGTTTGGTTGGTTTGTTGGTTTGGTTGGTTTGATTGGTTTGTTGGTTTCATTGGTTTGGTTGGTTTGTTGGTTTGGTTGGTTTGATTGGTTTGTTGGTTTGATTGGTTTGTTGGTTTCATTGGTTTGGTTGGTTTGTTGGTTTGGTTGGTTTGTTGGTTTCATTGGTTTGGTTGGTTTGGTTGGTTTGGTTGGTTTGGTTGGTTTCATTGGTTTGGTTGGTTTGTTGGTTTGGTTGGTTTGATTGGTTTGTTGGTTTGTTGGTTTCATTGGTTTGGTTGGTTTGGTTGGTTTGGTTGGTTTGGTTGGTTTGTTGGTTTGGTTGGTTTGGTTGGTTTGGTTGGTTTGATTGGTTTGATTGGTTTGGTTGGTTTGGTTGGTTTGTTGGTTTGGTTGGTTTGTTGGTTTGGTTGGTTTCATTGGTTTGGTTGGTTTGATTGGTTTGGTTGGTTTGTTGGTTTGGTTGGTTTGATTGGTTTTAAATTCACAAATGTACGGATTTTCTGTTCTTTCTGATCTTTCTGACCGTTCTGATCGTTCTGATCGGTCTGATCGGTTTTTGTTTCACAAATTTACATATCAAAACAGTTTTAAGTGACAGTAAAGCACTATTAGGTCAAAACTGGACTTCAGAACTGGTTCTTTGAGTTCTTTTTGGTTTCAGAACTGGTTGTTTGAGGTCAAAACTGGTTCTTTACCTTCAGAAGTGGTTCTTTGGCTCCAGAACTGGTTCTTTGCCTTCAAAACTAGTTCTTTGAGGTCAAAATTGGGTTCTTTGAGGTCCAAACTGGTTCTTTACCTTCGGAACTAGTTCTTTTCCTTCAGAACTAGTTCTTTTCCTTCAAAACTAGTTCTTTACGGTCAAAACTAGTTCTTTAAGCCCAAAACTCGTTCTTTTCCTTCAGAACTAGCTCTTTGTGGTCAACTGGTGTACTTTGAACTGTAAACGAAGCCTCTAAAGTCAGCTGAGCTCTTAGAATGGCCATTTCAGGTCACTAGATGGCGCTTGTTCCCTTTCCGGGCAAAGTACAGCAATTTGAAGACCTAATTGGACAACTATTTGAAGAAGAAATAGCTATTTAAGGTATTTAAGCTATTTAAATGAAAAGAAAAGCAGCGTAAAGACGATTATTTGAAGTAATCATTGAAAAATAGGTACCGTAACCCATGAAATCCGATCAAAAAGAAAGTCGATGAAAAGATATGACAACGGAAATGATAAGCGAAAGAATGGGGACAAGGAAAGGGAGGATTTTCGATTTTTCGATCCATCTTCGTAAAATCAAATCACTTTTCATGAGAAATCTATCAATTTGATCAGCAAAAATTGATGGAATTTGATGAAAATTGATGGAAATCTCTGGTTTTTAATCAAAATCTCTCTAATTTCTCTCCTTTCTCTTCTCTTCTTTCTCTTCTTTCTCTTCTCTTCTCTTCTTTCCCTTCTTTCTCTTCTTTCTCTTCTCTTCTTTCCCCTTCTTTCTCTTCCTTCTCTTTCTCTTCTCTTCTTTCTCTTCTCTTTAATGAGAAACTTTTTTGAAAAGAATTTGATGAATGGGCGAAAGGATTCCAGATGACAACCCCCTCATTTAATTGAAAAGCAATATTTGAACACCGTAATCCAAAGGATTTCATTGACTTTCATACTAAAATCATTATTAGAAAATCTCGGCGATAAAAGCCAACAGCTTTTTTAAAGCTTTAAAGCTATTCAGCTGAGGCTATTCAGCTTTTAAAACTATTTAGCTGAGGTAGAACTGAATCTAGAAGTTCTAGAAGTCAAAAATTGACTCCAGCTCAATACTAAACTGTGAATCTCTTTATTATCGATAGTTATTTAGATACCTAGCTAGATCTAGATCTAGCTAGAGATCTCTAGCTACATCTAGATCATTAGCTACATCCAGATCTCTAGCTACATCCAGATCTCTAGCTACATCTAGATCTCTAGCTACCTCTAGATCTCTAGCTAGATCTAGATCAAGAAGACCAGGGAAAGCTCAAAACTCAGCCCATTTCTAGTTTAGATCTTTATATGATTAGAAAGAATCAAGTCATTTAATGGAAAAGAAATAATCAAGTAATGTAATTAATAAAGAAATTGAAAAGAAAAAATAAATTTCCGCATGCGGGATTGAACCCTCGACCTTCCGCCCACCGCCCTCTGAGCCCTTACCACTGAGCCATCTGTACCTTAAATCTGCCATTGAAAAAGGGAAACATAAAGGAAAAGAAGAAGAAAAGACAAGAAAAAAGAAAAAGAAGGAAGAAAAGACAAAGGGGAAGAATAAAGCCCCTTTTTTCCTCAGCGATCTAAGGGAGCTGATAGCTCAGTGGTTAGAGCAGTTGGTTACAAAGCTAGAGGTCGATGGGGGGTCGAGGGTTCGATCCCCTCTCGGGAAATCGACTTTTTCTTTTTAAGACAAGGGGCAGATGGAACAAAGACCCCTTTTTCCGGGGGGAATTTGAGAGACCGCATGGCTCAGTGGTTAGAGCAGTTGGTTACAACGCTAGAGGTCGATAGGGGGTCAAGGGTTCGATCCCCTCTCGGGAAATCGACTTTTCCTTTTCAATTTCTTCACTTCTTTATTCAATTATCAGATTAACAACAATATTTCTCAAACAAAAAAAAAATCAAATCTTTCTATTATCTCAACTCTTTCTATTATTTCAACTCTTTCCATTATCTCAAATCTTTCTATTAAATATTTCGAGGAACCACTCCCACTAATGTCTCTTTCTTTTCCATAACTTCCCATCACTATTGATTATGAAATGAAAAGAAAGGAAAGCAGAAATGACAATTTGGAGAGAGGAAATTTGATTGAAATCTCGAAAAAATGAGAAAAATGAGAAAAAATGGGAAAAAATGGGTGGAAATGGGGGAAAAATTCGGAAAAACCGTTTCCTAATCATATTAGAGCAATGGGGTTTTCAAATGAAATGTCAAAAAGGATAAATGTGATTGAGAAAATGAATGATTGAGTTGTTTTTCAATGGGAATTTTGATTTAATTGACATTTATCAATTATGAAAAGATTTGAAATCAAAAAGAAAAGTCATTTCTCTTTTTTAAAGCAATGGCGGAGACTTTTGAGTCGTTTTATTTGCTAAGAAAGACTCAAAAAAAACGCCTTGGAGTTTACCAACAATAAGTCTTTGAAAAGAAAGAGAAAAGGAAGAGAGTTGAAAAGAGTTGAGGAGAGTTCTTTCAGATCTTTCCGATCCTTCAGCTCTTCCAGATCTTCCAGATCTTCCAGCTCTTCCAGCTCTTCCAGATCCTTCAGCTCTTCCAGATCTTCCAGATCCTTCAGCTCTTCCAGATCTTCCAGATCCTTCAGCTCTTCCAGCTCTTCCAGCTCTTCCAGATCTTCCAGATCCTTCAGCTCTTTCAGATCTTCCAGCTCTTCCAGCTCTTCCAGATCTTCCAGCTCTTTCAGATCTTCCAGCTCTTCCAGCTCTTCCAGCTCTTCCAGCTCTTCCAAACTACTTTTAGCTACTATAAACCCCTTTAAACGACTACTTTCGTACTGTAAAAGAGTACTTCGTACTGTAAAGAGTACTTCGTACTGTAAAGAGTACTTCGTACTGTAAAGAGTACTTTCGTACTGTAAAAGAGTACTTCTACTGTAAAAGAGTACTTCGTACTGTAAAGAGTACTTCGTACTGTAAAAGAGTACTTCGTACTGTAAACAAGTACTCTCCTACTGTAAAAGAGTACTTCGTACTTGTAAACAAGTACTTTTCTACTTTTCTACTTTCCTACTTTCAAACACCTTTCAAAAACCAACTAGATAAAAAAGCTTTATCGAAAAGATCAAAACTAAAAGAGTGCTTTGGTGAGTGAACCGTTTTGAGAGCTGAAAACGGGACCGTTTCCCAGACTTGAATGGGGTCTATTCGAGGTCCAAGCACCCCCAAAAACCCTCCCAAAAACCCCCAAAAACGGCTCAGATTTCTCCCCCTCAATACAACGATGTTCTGATGGAAAAGCTCCGAAAAGGACCAGTGCAAAAAAATAGTGGAGGACTTGAAAGGGGCCGGCGGGGAGAGTACGCGGGGTAGTGCCAGTCCGAGACTGGTAGGGGGAGCTGGGGGAGGGGAGAGCCTGGGGGAGCTGGGGGAGGGGGGGGAGCTGGGGTAGGCCTGAGAGGGGAGAGCCTGGGTCACCCTAGGTAAGGTAGAGTAGGCCTGGGAAAGGGTGGGCCCTGGAAGGGGGGAGGGGCTGGAAGACCCTGGGAGACCCTGGGAGACCCTGGGAGACCCTGGGGGAGACCCTAGGGGGACACCGGTGGGAACCTGGGGGGCCCTGGGGAGCCCTGGGGGCCCTGGGGGCCCTGGTGGAGATCCGGGGTGCAGTAGGGTAGGCCTAGGAAGGGGTGGATCCTGGGGGACCCTGGATGAGGTAGGGGTAGGTCTAGTGAGAGGTAGGGCTGAGAAGCGGTAGGCCTGGGAGATCCTGCGGGGCCCTGGGCGACCCTGCGGGGCCCTGGGGGATCCTGCGGGCCCTGGGGTAGGTAATGAGAAAACCTGAAAAGCTGATGAAAGAGGCCAGCCTTGGGTAAGTTTTCGATAACCTTTCTCTCTCTCTAGGTCCTACAGGACCCTAGGCTTCTTCTTTCTAGGCCTTCTTCCTCTAAGCTACTAGGCTTCTTTCCCTTCTCAATCTGAAACCTCTAAACCTCTTCTATCAAAAGCTTGCTAGATTTCTAAGTCCATAATATTTCACAAGTCTACAATTTCCAATTCTCTTTCCTCTTTCAGTCCTCTTCTCCCTCCTCCCTCCTCTTCTCCTTCCTCTTCTCCTTCCTCTTCTCCTTCCTCTTCTCCTTCCTCCTCAGACTTCTCTTCTCACTTCTCATTCCTCATTTCTCAAACTTCAGTTCTTCTTCAAAGCTTTTCCCTTTTGCTGTGTGCTAACCTCTTATGAGTACTAGCACAAAATCAACAAAAAATCAAAGGCGGAAGGGGTAGAGGGAAAGTCAGGGTCTTTTTTAAAAAGGCCCAGCCGCAAATATTGCGCAAAAGCTTTCATCTCATCGTTTTCTTTTTTTTCGATCGGTTAGAGTGGAGATTGAGTGGTGAAATTTAGCGATGATATTGAACGAGTTATAGAGATCTTTGTTGTTGTAGTTGGGGGCGAGTTTTGACTAGAAGAAAGGGTTCTAAGAGCTCGAGAAGTTGGCTGGAAGAAAGCCTGAAGAAAGGCTGAAGAAAGCCTGAAGAAAGCCTGAAGGAAGCCTGAAGGAAAGGCTGAAGAAAGCCTGAAGGAAGCCTGAAGGAAAGGCTGAAGGAAAGCCTGAAGGAAGGCTGAAGGAAAGCCTGAAGGAAGCCTGAGGAAAGCCTGAAGAAAGCCTGAAGAAAGCCTGAAGGAAAGCCTGAAGGAAAGCCTGAAGGAAAGCCTGAAGGAAGCCTTGTAGCCTCACTGTTTTTCTTTTCATCTGTAATCATTGTTTCTTCAATCTATAAAATCTAATTCTTATCCCTCTTCGATTTCTCTACTTCTTTATGTAATCTAATAACTAGAAACAATGGTCATCTGTTCTCCAAATCTTTGTGGCATGTTTCCACTCAAGTCTCGAGTTCTCACTGGAAACAAGGAAAGAAAGAAAGAAAGAAAGAAGGAAAGAAAGAACTCGAGAAAGAACCCCTCATTACCAAGCTGGCCCTAATTCGGTGTGTTGTTTTACTCGAAGATGAACTAGGGCCTACCCTAAAGGATCTTCCACTTATCTCCTTCGTCCTTCTTCTTTCTTCTTCTTCCTTCTTCCCTCTTCTTTTCTTCCCTCTTCTTTCTCCCCTCTTCTCCCTTCTTCCCTCTTCTTCCTTCTCATCTTTCTCACTACACAATACACTAATCACCGGTTTCCATTCAAGTGGTCTTTCTTGCAATTCCCCAACAATTTCTTCAATCAAAAGTGACTCAATTTAGGAATTAGGGCCTTGTTCTTACAAGGGATTAACAAATATTGAAGCTGACTACTGAAAAAGCAGATACAGCAGATAAAGCAGAAGAAGTAGTTCAAGTAGATCAATCAGATCAAGCAGATCAAGCAGATCAAGTAGATCAATCAGATCAAGCAGATCGATCAGATAAAGCAGATCAATCAGATCAATCAGATCCACCTTAACAGCTTAATTTCCCCAGTTCAAACTTCAAACTAGCTGAATACTTTATAATATGGTGTTTCTAACTGTGTTTTCCTTGTTATATTGAAAAGTTACAATGTAAAGTTAAAGAAAAAAAACGAAAAACTGAGACCGGGATCGAACCCGGGTGCTGTGACCGAGAGTCCCCTCCACTCTCCACCAGGCCACCGCTGCTTAACGCCAGGCGATTGAAAAGACCCCTTTAACCTCAAAGTCGTCCTTTATCTTCAAAATTTCAATTTAATTTTTCGTCAAAAAAATCAAGCCGCGACTTTAGAACCCTTTTTTTCGCGGCCTGTCAAGTGGCAGCGGTGGCCGAGTGGTAGTGGGTTGGGATGCTAGGCGAGCGGGGGAGGTCGAGGGGTCGGGTTCGAGTCCGGAAGCCGAAAGCCATTTTTCTTTTTCGGTTTTTAAGGAAATCAATGGATTTTAAGGTTTTAAGTTAACCATTTTAAGGTCAACCATTTACTTAAGTCAACCAATTACTTTCATTAACCAGTAATTCAGCTATTTACTTCTTCCAACGGTTAAACAAATGATAATCTGATCAAAGAATGATCTCACTTGAATATCTCATAGTTTTCTAGTTTTCTAGTTTCCTAGTTTCTCATAGTCTCTTAATTTTGAGTTCTATATCGCTATTTATCTAGCTACAGTACCCCTAGCCCCATAGGAATAAGCAGAAAGAGACAAATTCAATGAAAACCTTTCAATATCTGCAGCTGGCTATTGGGGGAGAGCTGAAGAGGGCTGGGTGGGGCTGGGTGGGGCTGGGTAGGGCCGCCAGGGCTGGGTGGGGCCCCTAGGGACCGAATACTAAGCCCTTGTCTATAAAAGAAGCTCTTTATGTCTCGAAAACTAAGATTCCTCTATCCTATTCTCAAAAGCACTCAATTCAGATAATGATGCCCCCTTTTCTCCTCTTTCAGAGATTTCTCTTTCATTTTATGGCCACTAATCGCATTCCACGATATCCCCCAACATTGAATTTGTTTTCGAAACACCACAAAACTTTAAACTTCAATCAAGTAATGGAGTGAATTGGAGGAAGGGATCGAGAAGGGAGAGGACAGGGGGAATCAGAGCTAATCACATTTACCCCATTGTGACAATGAAATGACAAGCATATCTAGCTAGCTCTAGATATGACAAGCATATCTAGTTAGCTCTAGCACAACTCTAGCAAAGCGCTAGCATAGCTCTAGCATATCTAGCTCTTGCATAGCTCTAGCATAGCTCTAGCATATCTAGCTCTTGCATAGCTCTAGCATAGCTCTTGCATAGCCCTAGCAAAGCTCTAGCATAGCTCTAGCATATCTAGCTCTTGCATAGCTCTAGCATAGCTCTAGCATATCTAGCTCTTGCATAGCTCTAGCATAGCTCTAGCATATCTAGCTCTTGCATAGCTCTAGCATAGCTCTTGCATAGCCCTAGCAAAGCTCTAGCATAGCTCTAGCATATCTAGCTCTTGCATAGCTCTAGCACAACTCTAGCAAAGCTCTAGCATAGCTCTAGCATATCTAGCTCTAGCATAGCTCTAGCATAGCTCTAGCATAGCTCTTGCATATCTATCGGGTTGGGGAGAATGAGTGGCGCCGAAAATCAAAAAAATGTCTAAAACTTCTATTCGACTTCGTCAAATAATATGCGTTTGATATGAGTAGAATGGTTAACTAATTCTCTACAAAATCACATTTAAAAGAAAATTCAAACAGCGCCTCCGCTCAAGAAAAAGCCATTTTTTCACAAAAACTACAAACTGTGATCTAGAAAAAACCATTGGTGGGATCTTCCTGCAAATTTGGCAACTTAAGTAATTGAATGTGCTCTATCTTTTTTATATAAACACCAAAGAAGGTTTATGTGAAAGAAACTGTTCAAATGATGAGTCGGACTCTTTGCCATTTTAACCAGCTGCGTTTGGAAGTTCATAAACTCGACGAAAGAAAAGCTTTGTGGAATCTCTCAAAAGTCATTTTGTAGAGAAATAGTGGATCCTTTTGATGAAACCAAACGTACGTATGTTTAAAGAAGGCTTTATGTGTGCAAAAAGTCCCTTTAAAGTTTGGCGCCGACTCATTCTACCCAACCTAATAGCTCTAGCATAGCTCTAGCAACTCTAGAGTACGAAGAGCCTCCAACAAGAAACAAGATAGACGCTTAGCAGCACTTAAAACAGAGCCCTCTTTACACAAACAAATAAATGCTACCGTTTTGGATACCGAAATAGCGATCGTTAGCTATCGTTATCGTTAACTATCGTTATCGTTAGCTATCGTTATCGATCGACTACCGAAAGAAACGAAAGAAATCAAAGTCTGCCTTCTGGCATAGCCCTGATCTTCGCTTTACTCCATCTCTGGTACACAATAAGTCCCTGCCATCGTCAGAAATCAAGTCTGGACTGAGCTAGTCTGAATTTACTGTATCACTGGATTTACTGTATGTGATTACATGTGATTCAATGCTCGAAACAATGCTTGTTTAAACTTGATTTCAGTTCATAGAGTTCATAAAGTTAAAAGAGTTTTTTTTTGATGATATAGCAACCAATTTCAGCTACCGTAATAAGCGAAATGTAGCGAAAACGTGTTTTTCTTGTCTTTTTTTTGCAATTCTTTCTCTTTCTCTCATAACTCGAGCAAACATAAAGTTTGATGGGGAGAAAGGAAGGGAAAGAAGGGGAAAGGAAGGGAAAGAAGGGGAAAGGAAGGGAAGAAAGGGGAAAGGAAGGGAAGAAAGGGAAAGAACGGGAAAGAAAGACGAAAGGAAGAGAAAGAAAGGGAAAGAAAGCCAAAAGAAAGACGAAAGGAAAAGGAAAAGCAAAAACGATTGAAACGCTCGACTTTTCTTTATAAAATGCTTGATTTTAAGTGAATAAAAGTTTCTTTATAAGTTTCGAGTTTTAAAATCTCTCAAAATTCTCCCTTTTATCGCCACTAAACAGAATGAAACATCTGGAAAGAAACAGAAACATTTTCCCGTCAAAGACTCGAACCATTTTATTGATTTTCTTGCAAGAATTCCTTGTTTCTCGCAAGAATTACTTGTTTCAAAGCGTTGAATAGACAGTATACTGACAGTAGACAGTAAAAAAGGAATCTAAATCTTTATTTAATCTAAATAACTTTATTTAATCTAAATAACTAATTAACTATCGTTATTTAGCTCATTTGAACGAGAAATTCTTTGAGAAACAGTGCTTATTTGGCCTCAAATGTTGAATTTTGGTCCAAATTTGGTCGAATTTGGTCGAATTTGGCCTCAAATGTTGAATTTTGGTCCGAATTTGGTCGAATTTGGTCCAATTTTGGTCGAATTTGGTCCAAATTTGGTCCAAATTTGAAAGAAATATGTGCAATTTGAAAGGAATTGGATAAAGAATTGAAGCAATTGAAGAAATTGAAGAAATTGAAGGAATTGGTTAAGAATTGAAGGAATTGGATAAAGAATTGAAGGAATTGAAGAGATTAAGAGAAAAACGATAATGAAATTAGCTGTAATATGATAGAAATTGATTGATTGAAAAGAAAAACAGAAAAAGGTTTGAAGAGGGATCGAACCAGGGAATCCTCTGAGCCGTAGATTTATACCTTATCCACTCGGCCATTAGGGTAATTAACGACCATCAGACCAAGAAGCTAAACAAAAGACGATAATGACTGATATGATAGAGGCTGATTGAGAAAAAAGATAGAAAAAAAGCTGGAAGAGGGATCGAACCAGGACCCTCTGAGCCGTAGGTTTATGCGCTATCCACTAGGCCATTAGGGTAATTGAAGAAGCTAAAAAAAAAACGATAATGACTGTGATACGATAGAAGTTGATTGATTGAGAAAAAAGATAGAAAAAAGTTGAACGAGGGATCGAACCAGGACCCTCTGAGCCGCAGATTTATACCTTATCCACTCGGCCATCAGACCACATTTCCCAGGCGAGAAAAAAGCCTTTTAAACCATCTGAAAGCTTTAAACCATCTTTGACGCTTTCTTGCTAGATTTTCATCTGGATTTTCATTGAATGTGATCTTAAGGTCTTTTTAAAGACCGCTTCAAAACAGCTCGGTAGTCTAGTGGCTAGTGCGAAGGTTTACCAAGCAGAGGGTCAGGGTTCGATTCCTTCCAAAGCTTTTTCTTTTCCATTACTCAAAAAAGTATTTCTCATCGTTTTTATTGAATATTTATTGATTATTGACGTTGATTTTAAGAGATTTTAACGGCAGATTTAGTTACGAAATCTTTCTATAAGACGAATTGCTTGAATTTAAACGATTTGGGGTAATCTTTGGCTTTAACTAGTTGATCTTCAGCTCTGATCTTCAGCTCTGATCTTCAGCTCTGATCTTCAGCCTTAACTGGTGATTTCTTGAATTTAAACGATTTGCGCTAATCGTCTTCACCGAAATCCCCAATAAAAACATCTCTAGATATGAAAAAAATGAGCAAAAACATGCAAAAACATGCGATTTCTCGTAGTTTTCTGTCTATTCCCGGTAAATTCTCAAGTCGTTCGTGGCTGTTCGTGGCTGTTCTTTCGGGTTCTCAAACCTCTTTTTTTTTTCCTGTCGCTACACCACCCGAAATTAGCAAGGATTATACAAAAATCGCCTCGTTTCTTCTTTTTCTTTTCTCTCTTTTTTTCTCTTTTCTCTCTTTTCTCTCTTTTTTCTCTTATTCATCAAAAAAAAGATTTCCTACATTTGGGGATTAAATTGGAGAAATTGGAGAAATTTTGAGGTCAAGTTTTTGAATTTTAAACAATTTCGGTGAATAGGGAGGAATTAGTGGGAAAATCGATGAATTTGGGGAAAGAAACGAGGTGATTTCCTTGATTTCCTTGATTTCCTTGCTTTCCTTCAAAGTTTAACGCTTTCAATAAACGTATTCGGCTTTTTAGCGGGTTCTAGAGATTGCCTAAAGTTTGATGGATGTTTAAAGACGTTTAAAGTATGTTTAAAGTGGTTTAAAGTCGTTTAAAGGACGTTCAAGGACGTTTAAAGTACGTTTAAAGTACGCTAAAGTACGTTAAAGTACGTTAAAGTACGTTAAAGTGCGTTAAAGTACGTTTAAAGGACGTTTAAAGGACGTTTAAAGTCGTTTAAAGTAGTTTAAAGGACGTTAAAGTACGTTTAAAGGACGTTTAAAGTCGTTTAAAGTCGTTTAAAGACGTTTAAAGGACGTTTAAAGTCGTTTAAAGTCGTTTAAAGTACATTAAAGTGCATTAAAGTACGTTTAAAGGACGTTTAAAGTCGTTTAAAGTCGTTTAAAGTCGTTTAAAGTATGTTTAAAGACGTTTAAAGACGTTTAAAGACGTTTAAAGTCGTTTAAAGTACATTTAAAGACGTTTAAAGTCGTTTAAAGTACATTAAAGTGCATTAAAGTACGTTTAAAGGACGTTTAAAGTCGTTTAAAGTCGTTTAAAGTCGTTTAAAGTATGTTTAAAGTCGTTTAAAGACGTTTAAAGTCGTTTAAAGTACATTAAAGTGCATTAAAGTACGTTTAAAGGACGTTTAAAGTCGTTTAAAGTCGTTTAAAGTCGTTTAAAGGACGTTCAAGGTCGTTTAAAGACGTTTAAAGACGTTTAAAGACGTTTAAAGACGTTTAAAGTTACAGGACATGGCTCTACGACACGTACGAAACCATACAGACAATTAAATTTTGCAGTACGATACAGTACGAGGGTCTGTAAGCAGTAAACAAAAGGGTTACGGTGGCCAAAGGCACTGTGTAGGGTAAGCACTACTATCTATAAGCGCTGAGCCTAAACCTGAGTCTGGGTTTAAGCCTAAGCCTGAGCCTGATAGGGGGCCGAGATCCGAAAATCGCAGAAAAATCCCAACCCCAAATAGACTCAGTCTTGAACTGAGTCCAAGCTCAAGCCCAAGCCTAAGCCTAAACCCAAGCCTAAACCTAAGCCTAGGCTTGAGCCTAGGCCCAAGCCTGGTCCTAAGCCTAAGCCTGAGCCTAATCCTAAAAAGAATCCCAAATTGGACTTGTCAGATCTCAACTTCCAGACACGACAACGACCTGAAAATTTGCCTGGATGCTCCTAGGGGGGGCGCATCAGCATCTCCAAGTGGGTGTGCCTTAGCTTCGAGAACTGGCTGAGATCCAGAAAATGGGGGTTCAGCCCAAACCCAAATAGACTTAGTGCGAGGCGCTAGCCGCTAGCCTTCGCACTAAGTCCAAGCCTAAGCCTGAGTCTAACATTTTCCTTATTATTAGCTACCGTAATCCTTAATTCATTCATTGAATATGTCTAATGAAATAACTAATGCATTGTAATCTCATGTGAGATATCTTTAGAAATTTGATATTAGATTTTAAATGCGAAAGAAAAGATGGTGCATTATGGGAAGAGAGGTAGATGAGAGGAATCTGAAGGGAAGAAGAAGGGAAGAAGAAGGGAAGAAGGGAAGAAGAAGGGAAGAAGGGAAGAAGAAGGGAAGAAGAAGGGAAGAAGGGGAGAAAGAAGGAGAGAAAGAAAGAAAAGAAGAGATTTCTTCGTGTATCAAGTTACATTTGAAAAGAGACACATAAATACGATGAGATAACAAAATTTGAAGATTGAAGAGACAGGGAAAGTGGTGGATGAACGAATTTGGGATTTCTCTAAAGAACTAGCTGTGCTCTGACTGATTACAAGACTTCCAGTGCGTTAGAAAGAGTGCGTTTACGAGAGTTGAGCACAATGTACACAAGAAAATCGATCCTAAAACATAAATCAATAGTTTTTCATGAAGAAATCATCAAGAAAACGACTTTTTCCGTTGATTCGCTTATTCATAACCACCGTACTCCTTTCCTTTTTAATTGTTTTGATGAAAAATTTGCCGTCAAACAAAAGGAAAGGAAAATAAAGCGAAAAATTTCAATAAAAAAGGTTTTTTGCAAAAACGAATTTTTTGATTTTCGATTTGAGAATGATTAAGAAAATGTTGAAATCTAAAGAAATGTTTTTCTCTTTATACAGACAACCAATAAATAAAAGTAGTCAATAAATTTCTTTCGAATACCTAGACTCTCTCCTAGTTATCGAATTTCAACGTAAAAAGTAGAAAAATAAGATTCATTTGCACTAGGGGGGATCGAACCCGGATCTTCTGGGTTGTAGACGAGCGTGCTCCCGACTGCGCTTGGGGGACGGGATGATCGGTTGACAGGGAAGGAAGGTCTAGCTGGGTAGCAAGTACCAGGTCCCGAGTGCCAGATCGCGATCGATTATGTGCGCGCACAAAGAACCTTAGGTCTAGCTGCGTACCAGGTACCGGTCCCGAGTGCCAGATCGTGATCGATTGTGTGCGCGCACAAAGAGCACTAGGTCTAGCTGGGTACCAGGTCCCGAGTGCCAGATCGCGATCGATTATGTGCGCGCACAAAGAACACTAGGTCTAGCTGGGTACCAGGTACCAGGTCCCGTGCCAGATCGTGATCGATTATGGGCGCGCACAAAGGTCTAGCTGGGTAGCAGGTACCAGGTCCCGAGTGCCAGATCGCGAGCGATTATGTGCGCGCACAAAGAACACTAGCCACCAAGAGTCATTTAAGTCCCTTTGAAGCAAAGGGTCTCAAGTGCTTTGTGGTGTAGTGGTTAGCATCGTTGGTTGGTAAGCGGAAGGTCGAGGGTTCGAGTCCTGGTGGTGCATTTGGAAATAGGGAAGATGGGAAAACTTGATTTGATTTAAGTAAAAGACTTTAGACAGTCTGTAGATAGCTGTAGATAGCTGTAGATAGCTGTAGATGGCTGTAGATAGCTCTAGACTACTGTAGCCAGTCTGTAGCCAGCCGGACAGCTTTCAGACAGTCTTGTAGACAGAATAGTTAAAGGATTACGGTAGCTACAAAGCCTTAAACTAAAGAGGAAAGCTCTTTGCAGAGAGAAGTTTCGACTTTGATCGAAACCATATGAAAGACGGATCTTCCAATAATTGGTCGAGGATAAACGGGGTCCTTAGGCTTTTCTACAGCCTTTCTTCTTCCTTTCTTCAGCCTTTCTTCTTCCTCTTCCTCTCTCTTCCTCTCTCTTTCCATTTGGATGAATAATGGACGCCACACGCTTTGATACAACACATTTGTTCAACGATTTGAAGTAAAGAAATGAAAATTTTTCAAGATAAAGTTACTTTTTCCCGTTTGATTGAGCAATTTGAGCAATTCCATTTGAAAATCTCAACTTTTAAACTTGAAAATGCTGAGTTTTGTTGAGTAAACTCGTAAATGAAATAAAAAAAAAGAAATTAGAGAAAAGAAAAGAAGCAAAATTGAATTTGAAGCAAATTTGAATAAGGATAATGCTAAATTTCCCTAAATTTCCCTAAATTTCCCTAAATTTCCAAAAAATTCAAACTTTTATGATAAGTTTAAAGAGAAAATGGCAACAAATGACTCTTTTTTTGTTTTTTTTGTTTTCGCGTGTTTTCTCTTGACATTTCTGTTCATTTCTATCCATTTCGGCTTTCTCTTTGATGTGGAAATGTGAATGGTTGATTGGATGATATTTAAAGGAAAATAGCCATGATATTGGATTTGGGTTTGGGTTTGGAAAGGGATTGGAAAAGGATTGGAAAGGGATTGGAAAGGAATTTTATGGAAAGTTTTATGGGAAAAGTCTGCTTAGATCGTACTTTGTGTTAAAGCTTGTAAACGCTTTGCTTCTGGCATACTTGAAGGCTTGAGAAAAACGCGAAAAAGTCATTGAACCTCGTTTCAGCATAAAAATCCGATTCAGAAAAAGTGAATTTCACGAGAGGGGATCGAACCTGTGGACCCGCCGTTGACATCCGGTTTTGTAGACGACTGCTCTAACCACTGAGCCATAAAGCGCCCTAGAAGGCGGAGAGAAAAAGGGGATCATAAGGGGGAGGTGAGGGAAAAACAAGCTGACTTTCAAAGGGGAATGTTGCTAGGATTCATTTAACGCCATTTTCTGAAGACCTTCCAGCAGCCCTCGTGGTGTAGTGGATAGCGATCTCGTTTACAAAACGATCAAAACCCTTTTGACCTGGGTTCGAATCCTTTCACTGACAATTCTTTCACTGGCTTTTTTTTCTTCGTTTTTTAAGGAAGAATTGTTGATTTTAAGGCATTTAAGCCAGCTACGAGGCATTGAGCCAGCTACGAGGCATTGAGTCAGTCTACTAGGCATTTAAGCCAGGCTACGAGGCCTCGTAGACATTGAGCCAGGCTACGAGGCATTGAGCCAGTCTAGGAGGCATGGAGCCAGTCTAAGAGGCATTGAGCCAGTCTAAGAGGCATTGAGCCAGTCTAAGAGGCATTGAGCTAGTCTAAGAGGCATGGAGCCAGTCTAGGAGGCATGGAGCCAGTCTAGGAGGCATGGAGCCAGTCTAAGAGGCATTGAGCTAGTCTAAGAGGCATGGAGCCAGTCTAGGAGGCATGGAGCCAGTCTAGGAGGCATGGAGCCAGTCTAAGAGGCATTGAGCCAGTCTACGACTCATTTCAACCAGTCTACGACTCATTTAAAACGATTTTTCAAGTCAAATCGCTTCAAGCAAGCACAAATCGCTTAAAGAAAGCCGAAACTACTTGATGTCATTAACCAATCATTCATTTCAATTCATTTCATCGCAAAACGGAAACGCTTTTGAAAAATTTTCCAATTTCAGATGCAGGCAGAGAGAACAAAATGAAATGGAAAGGAAAGGGTGAAATGAGAATGAAATGAAATGAAAATCATTTCAGCTTATTGCCTTTTTTTCTTTTTTTTTTCCCCTTTATTCCCCCTATTGGACTACGAAAGAGGAAAATCCAGGGATTCACCCTAAAATCCCAATTTATATCTTTCCTTTCTTTCCCTCATTCATTCAATCGAAAAGATGAGCTTTTCCCCTACTAACTATTTTTATTTTATTTCATTCAAAACAATCCAAAACAATCCAAAACCAAAACTACTAATGAATTTTGAAATTCGGAAGTTTTGAATGAGATTTTGAATGAATTACAGATTTTGGATGAGATTTTGAATTAATGACAAGTTTTCTATCGGATTTTGACTGAAATTCATCATTTTCTTGAGCTTTTATAGTTTGGAAGTGCATTTGGCAGGGTGCACTAGAGTCTGGAGGAGCACTAGAGTCTGGAGGAGCACTAGAGTCTGGAGGAGCACTAGAGTCTGGAGGAGCACTAGAGTCTGGAGGAGCACTAGAGTCTGGAGGAGCACTAGAGTCTGGAGGAGCACTAGAGTCTGGAGGAGCACTAGAGTCTGGAGGAGCACTAGAGTCTGGAGGAGTCCAACTGGAAGCTAAAGATGTAAACAAGGGAATAGATTGGATAGTTTTGTGTAAAATGTTTCTTATAGTTGGCCGTGAACCTGAAACGAGTGAGAGAGCCCTGGAATGAGTTGTAAAAGCTGTTATGAACCCTGGAACGAGTGCCAAGCTCTGGAACGAGTACTAGAGCCTATTCTGAACTCAGAACGAGTACTAGAAGCTACTATGAACCCAGAACGAGTACTAGAGTATGTTCTGGCTTCAGAACGAGTACTAGAAGCTAAGCTACTATGAAGCCTGGAACGAGTACTAGAGGCTTCTGAAGCCTGGAACGAGTAGCAGAGCCTACCCTGAACCCTGGAATGCGTTTCAAATGAGTACTAGAAGCTACTATGTACCCAGAACGAGTAGTAGAGCCTATATCTAGAAAAAAGCTCAATTCCAGACTAAAACCTGGCTTCTGTTGGTCACAGGAACTTTCAGAGAACAGAGAGAAGCTAGTTACAGTAGGGCAGGCTTGGAGCAAGTACGTTTTTATCTAGTACCTTGTAACAAACTAGAAGTGACAAACAAAATTGAGCTGACAATGAATTTGAATCATCAATACTAGCATTGGTTGATTGTATTGAGTGAAGCAAGAAGAAGAAGAGGAAGAAGAAGGGGAAGATGGAGAAGAAGAAGAGGAAGAAGAAGAGGAAGAGGAAGAAGAAGGGGAAGATGGAGAAGAAGAAGAGGAAGAAGAAGAGGAAGAGGAAGAAGAATTGAAGATTCAAGTATCTATCAAGTATTAAAGGTTTATTATAAAAGAGTAATTGGTTGTTGTTGAATGATGTTAGGTTTTTGAGTCTAAGCCAAAACAGAAGCTGTATTGTGGTCAGAGATTGGTCAAAATCTATAAAATAAACTCTAATACCTTAAGAATTCAAAAATGGGAAGGAAAATACTTGTTCAAAGCTGTTTCTTTCTTTCTATCTTGCTTTCTATCTATCTATCTTCCTTCCTTTCTTTCTATCTTTCTTAGCTATCTATCTATCTATCTTTCTAGCTGCCTATCTTTCTTTCTTTCTTTCTTTCTATCTTTCTTAGCTAGCTAGCTATCTATCTATCTATCTATCTAGCTATCTATCCTTCTTCCCTTCTTCCTCTCTCCCTTCCTCCCCCTCTCCCTTTCTTCCCTTCTTCCCTTCTCCCTTCCTCCCTCTCTTCCTTTCTTCCCTTCCCTTTTTATTCTTTTAAATGTAATTTTGAATGAAAACAGTGAAAGATTCATGTTTTTTCAACAAAATTTTATACGTTTTCTCCTCCCAAAATTTCTTTCTCTTTTTTTTTTGTGAGATTTTTTATGGATCATTTATGATAGGTGAATTTGTGGCCTTGAAAAATTTTGCTTTACTCACAAAAAAAATACCCGAAACTTTTACGATCCAATGAAACTTTTCATAAGTAAGATTAAAAGATTTGCAATTGCTTTTCAAGTGATTCTAAAAAGGATTTTAAAATCAATTCAAAATCAATTCAAAATCAAAAAAAATAAAATAAAGATCGGCTACTTGGCGCGGCTTACGATAGCCTTCTTTTAAGTCGACCAATCTTCATGTTCTAGAGGCCTGTAAGCCTCTAGAGGCCCCGCCAGGCTAGACTAGGTTACCCCTAGAGGCCTGTAAGCCCCGCCAGGCTAGACTAGGTTACCCCTAGAGGCCTGTAAGCCCCGCCAGGCTTGGCTAGGTTACCCCTAGAGGCCTGTAAGCCCCGCCAGGCTTGGCTAGGTTACCCCTAGAGGCCTGTAAGCCAGGCAAGGCCAGGCAAGGCCAGGCAAGGCCAGGCAAGGCCAGGCAAGGCCAGGCAAGGCCAGGCAAGGCCAGGCAAGGCCAGGCAAGGCCAGGCAAGGCCAGGCAAAGCCAGGCAAAGCCAGGAACAAACCCACAGTAATCTGGGGTGACTGACTATACGCCATAACTTTCTTCTAAGTCGCCCAATCTTTATGCTCTTGGTATCATTTTGTTGCATTTATTGAGATCTACAAAATCACATAAAAATCATAAAGATTGGTCGACTCAGAAGAAAGTTATGGTGAGTCGCGCAAATGACCTAGTTGCGTCATGACCTAGTTGCGTAAATGACCCAGATGACAAATATAATGGCGCAAAGTAGCCTACCCAACAAAATGACTATTTCCAATCAATTCCCGACTTTAAAAACCCTGGAATTTACAGCTGAGTATCTAAAATCTACAATGCAAAAACCTCAGTGTAAAGAGTGAAGTGCTCTTTGTGCGCGCACACAATCGCTCGCGATCTGGCCCACGCTCCAGATAGACCTCTTCGCTTTTCGGCCCATCAACGACTCGACCATTTTCGTATTTTTAGCCGTCACTATGCCCAAATTTTCTCTGAAGATGATCAAATTTGCTTCCACCATCAAATCCACTTCCATCAAACGAGCAAAAGCGAAGGATGACTCGATTCCAACTAGACTGTTGTCTAGTTGGAACTAAACCTTCAAGTGCTAGAACCGAATGCAAGACCGAGAACAGCTTTGCGCTAAATTGCTTGAACAAATCGATCTATATGAGGATGAGAATAACGAACTCATTGACAGTGGCTAGCTGGTTGGCTGGCTAGCTGGTTGGTTGGCTGGCTGGCTGGCTGGTTGGCTGGTTGGTTGGCTGGCTAGCTGGCTGGTTGGCTGGCTAGCTGGCTAGTTGGCTAGTTGGCTGGCTAGCTGGTTGGCTGGTTGGCTGGTTGGCTAGCTGGCTGGCTAGCTGGCTGGCTAGCTGGCTGGCTAGCTGGCTGGCTAGCTGGCTGGCTAGCTGGCTGGCTAGCTGGCTGGTTGGCTGGCTAGCTGGCTAGCTGGCTGGCTGGTTGGCTTTCGATATTATCTAAAATCGATTCCTTTGAATCCCCAGGGTTTATCAGTGCACCAGAAAGTGTATGTTCTGTGAAATTAAAGCTTGTAAAGAGTCAGTGATTCTCTCGAAAATTTTATTAATTTTCATTTTCCAATTCTTAAATTGCGATCAACTATGACAATAAAAAGAGAAAAAGATTTTTGAGATTCGAATAAAATCGTTAAAAACGGAAGTTTTAATTGCTTTATGACTGAATAGGGAAGAAATGGAGGAAAAAGAAAGAAAGAGAAAGAAAGAAAGAGAAAGAAAGAGAGAAAGACGAAAAGATATCCTTTGATGAGAACCGACATTGAGAGAAATCATTTGAGACATTATTGAAATGATTTGAGTCATAAAAAGTCGAAGTTGAAACGAGAAAGGAATTTTAGCGATTTCTTAATGATCTTTTGTTTACTGGAAGTTGGGATTTGAGTTTTTTTTCGGTTCAGAGGAGTTGTAGAACTAGAGAGAGTCTTTAGAAAGAGTCCATATTGGAACCTATATCGAAATAAACACTTCTCACCACTTCTAACCTAACCACGAAAGTTGTTACGATAAAGCTAAAGAATTAGTGTGCTAGAAGGTTACTAGTTACCAGTTATATTGTAATATTGTCTATTTCGAGGCTATTTCGTTTTGTATGATCCCTAAAAGCGATTTCCAGTCATTTAAAAAGTCTTCTAAAGCTTACTAACAAGTGAAACACTTTAGAAAGACTTTAAAAACATTCCAGAGTATTCTAGAGCATTCTAGAGCAATCTAGAGCATTCTAGAGCATTCTAGGGCATTCTAGAGCATTCTAGAGCAATCTAGAGCAATCTAGAGAAATTTAGAGCATTCTAGACCATTCTAGACCATTCTAGACCATTCTAGACCATTCTAGACCATTCTAGACCATTCTAGACCATTCTAGACCATTCTAGACCATTCTAGACCATTCTAGACCATTCTAGACCATTCTAGACCATTCTAGACCATTCTAGACCATTCTAGACCATTCTAGACATTTCTAGACCATTCTAGACCATTCTAGACCATTCTAGACCATTCTAGACCATTCTAGACCATTCTAGACCATTCTAGACCATTCTAGACCATTCTAGACCATTCTAGACCATTCTAGACCATTCTAGACCATTCTAGAACACTTAAAAATAGTTTTTAGTGTTTAAAGTAGAAAACAAAAATAAATTTGACGACAAGGGGAATCGAACTAGGGATAGACGGAGCGAGAGGCCAGCGCACTAACCACTACACCATCCTGTCACTTGGCAGACCAAAGCAAATCTGCCCTATCCCACGGCGAGGCCGTTTCTTGAACAAGGCTAAAGTTTTTAAAAGCCGAAAATCGTTACCACCACGATATAAGGCCGATTTCCTTACCCCTGCCAAGTGACCGGATGGTGTAGTGGTTAGCGCGCCGGCCTCTCGCTCCGTCTATCCCTGGTTCGACTCCCCTCACGGTCAGTTCTTTTTTACTTTCTTTCCCAAAATCCTATCATATCTTTACAGTAATCCTAAAAGGTTTCAATTCAAAATTGTCCCTTTTTTCATGACCTTGTTAGTGCATTTCAGAGGGAAATCAAGCAGCCGTTTTGTGATGGAAAATTGCGAGGTTGAAAGAGTGAAGAGAAAAGACAGGTATTCGAATAGGGGGAAAAGGATGTAAAAGAGATTCCTTTTTGATTCCTCTTTGCCTTTTTCTTTGCAATGAATCGTTACAATAAAAGGCCTCATAAAATCCATCTCACCCCAAATCCAACCGACAAAAAAAAAGAGGGAAATGGGATTTTTTTCCGCCAGCAAAAACCAACGATCGCGACATTTCTTGGAAAAGATTTCAGATCAGGGAGAGGAATCGATCTATTTTAGAGACTATTTTAGAGACAATTTTAGAGAGATAAGCGTTTGTTTAAGAGATTCTAAAGCTCATTTTGTATAGATTTGTTGCTTTAGATTTATTAAAGGAAGAAGAAGAAGAGGAAGAAGAGGAAGAGGAAGAAGAAGAAGAAGAAGAAGAAGAGGAAGAAGAAGAAGAAGAAGAAGAAGAAGGAGGAGAAGAAGAAGAAGAAGAAGAGGAAGAAGAAGAAGAAGAAGAAGAGGAAGAAGAAGAAGAGGAAGAAGAAGAAGAAGAGGAAGAAGAAGAGGAAGAAGAAGAGGAATGATTTAGAAAGTGAAAGCTGAAAGCTTGAGCAATCTAGGAGTGTTGGTGCTGATCTGGGCTCACTCTAGGCCATGGATCGACGCTCAGCTTTCTCTTTGGAGTTTGTTTAATGAAAAAAAGGTTCTAACTTCACTATAGACCTTTCCTGGACAGATCTGGTGGTAAATCTGGCTCTGGTTTGGACTATAGGCCATCCCTGACTAGATCTGACGGTAAAACTGGCTCTATTCTGACTATAGGCTTTCTGTCCAGATCTAACAGTCAATCTGCTATTCATCTGTATTTATCTGTATTTATGGTTTGGCTACAATCTGTATTTATGGCTCTAATTTTGAATACAATTCAATCTTTCAGAACGTGTACTCTTTTCTATCAAGTGGTGTCAAATATTTCAAATATCCGTCACCCAGCTGAGGAGCAATTTCCGCTCATCTTCTCTCACCCTGCCCTTTCAAAAGGTTTATGAAGAATTGATTGTTAAAATAAGGAGGAGAAGAAGGAGAAGGAGAAGAAGAGGAAGAAGAGGAAGAAGGAGAAGAAGAAGAAGAAGAGGAAGAAGGAGAAGAAGAAGAAGAGGAAGAAGGAGAGGAGAGAAGAAGGAGAAGAAGGAGAAGAAGGAGAAGAAGAAGGAGAAGGGGAAGAATGGGAAGAAGGAGAAGAGGAAGAAGAAGAAGATTTTCAGCTTTCAGCCATTTAAGCTTTATAGATAAGCAAGTAAGTGTACTTTGGGCTTTCCGAAATACACCCTTTCTTGTAAACTCAAGTCCTCAAGTCCTCAAGCGTTTGTAAAAGCACAAAGAACATGTCAAGCTAGCTGAATATCTATATTTACGATATACAATAAAGCTGGATCAATAAAAACAATAAAAAAGTGAAATTCAATCAATCAAATACAGTGAGCAATCGGTGAAAATGAAAGAAAAACAAATAAAAAGAAGAAAGAAGATCAAAAGAAGAAAGAGGAAGAAAGAGAAAGAAAGAGGAAGAAAGACAAAAGATGTCGTTTTAATTAAATGAGAGAAATAGGGAAAAGGAAAAGGCGAAAAGGGGAAAAGAGAGCCAATCATATGTCGAGTCATAACCACCTCTCTTTCACCTCTCTTCTCAAGCATCCCCGCCAGCCAACAAGCTACCGTATACGAAGGAAAAATATTAAGTATTTAGCTTCTTTAATAGTATCCGCTTAAATAGCTTAGATAGATTAACTAGCTTGATTTAGCCTTTTAATCTTTGTCTGATGTTTGGCAAAGTTAAAAAACTGATTTTCAGTTGTAATCACTAAAAAGTTGTAATGCCAGAGTGCAAGCTGGATGTCACAGCTAACAATGAAAAGGTTTAAAGCGATAGTGCTAACTTTTAGAAATTTCGAATTTGATCACCATAATGTCGGTCCCGTTTCATGCAAGACCGTCAAGGGTTCCAGTAATTCTTATTATCCCATGGTGCAAGCTGGATGTCACATCAAATAATTAAAAAGTTTGAAACGACAGTACTAACTTTTAAAAATTTCGACTTTGATCACGATACTGTCGGTCCCGTTTTCTCTAAAACTACCAGGGTTCCCAGTCATTTTTATCATCCCAGGGTGCAAGCTGGATGTCACAGCTAACAATGAAAAGTTTAAAGCGCCAGTGCTAACTTTTTAGAAATTTCGAATTTGATCCCGATACTGTCGGTCCCGTTTTATGCAAAACTACCAGGGCTCCCAGTAATTTTGTTAGCTCAGGGTGCCAACTGGATGTCACATCAAATAATTAAAAAGTTTAAAGCGATAGTGCTAGCTTTTAGAAATCTCGAATTTGAACACGATACTGTCGGTCCCGTTTTATCCAAAACCACCAAGTGTTCCAGTAATTTTTATTATCCCAGGGTGCAAGCTGGATGTCACATCAAATAATTAAAGAGTTTGCACTCAAACTGTTTGCTAATTAGAATAATATCTACTTTAAAATAAGGACAATAAAAGCAAAAGCTGGCTGTAAATTAATGGTTGCCCCAGGACGTTATTGAAAGAGAAAGGGAGAGAGAGAGAGATAGAGAGAGAGAGCCAAGAGTGCTAGTTTTCATAGATCTCATAGCTGATATGTCTTTCCATCCGAAAAACGATCATTTTTCATTACCCATCAGAATCTCATCTCGTCATTTTCTTTTCTCAGTCTTTTCCATGGCCACTCCCCATCGATCAGCCTTCGCATCTCTTTCCTGAAAGTCGAGCAAAAGCCAGATCTCCTATTATTGGGTTTTATTGAAGATCGAAAGTTCTGTTACAAGTCAGCAAAGAGATTTGAAGCTAAATTTGAAGCTAAATTAGAACAATAGTCTTATTTTAGGTTTAGAACTTTGTCTAGAGGCTAGAACTTTGTCTAGAATCTAGAATACTGTCCTTTGCGCCAATTGGATCTCTTTCTCGATCCAGATATCAATTAGAAACTCTTTAGAACTGTCAAGATCAAGAAACAGATCTCTAGAACTGTCAGCATCTCTGTCCCTCTCTCTGTCTGTCCCTCTCTGCCTCAAGTACTCAATTTGAAAAGGTACCGTAATTTGGTTCAGATTACAAACTGTTACTCATTCAATTCGCAATTTGATTCCCCATTAAAGCTGATCAAAATTAGTGAAGTAAAGAAGTGAATGACAAAAAGTCTCAAGCCAACCGTACTCGAACCCTCGACCCTCCGATTACCAGCCTGATGCTCTACCACTGAGCTATCGTCGTCTTATTTCCCCAAGTAAAAATAAGGATCATAAAGGAGAAGAGAAGGAAATTCAAGTTCTTTGGTTGTTTGGTCGTGGCCAGAAGGTTATATGTTGAAAATTTGTGGAGTGCCAAAAGGGCCTGATAGCCAAGTGGTTAAGAGTCTTGAGTCTTAGTCGAGAGGTCAAGGGTTCAATCCCGGTTGCTACCTGTTTGGTGTTTTTTTCTTCTCATGGGCTTATTGTGTTTTGTCTTGTTTTTCTGATATTCTTCGGGTGAATAAATGTATTTTAAAAAAGACGAAGAAAAGACGGAAAGATTACGGTAGTACAAAAAAATGATGATTGGGTCTATTGCTTTGCTCTTGCAAGAGATTTTTCAAATAACAGTGGTTATGTTGTAGTTGTTGAAAGGTGATTTTCTAGTTGTTAAGGCTGTTGAAAGGCTGTTGGCTGTTGGCTGTTGGCTGTTGGCTGTTGGCTGTTGGCTGTTGGCTGTTGAAAGGCTGTTGAAAGGCTGTTGAAAGATTTTTGAAAGCTTTTTCTATCGCTTTCTATCGCTTTCTATCGTTTATCTTTTAGTTTATGCGTTTAAAAGATCCTTTGACATAAAATAGTGAGAAATAAGCGTAAAACAAAGCCAATTCCAAAGCAATACTATGTAAAAAGTAATCGAAAAAGCTAGGGAAATGGGGAAATGAAAGAAATGAAAGAAATGAAGGCTAAAAGATGGGTTAAAAGGGGTAATGAGACGTGGCCTTATCGCCATTTCAAATCACAAATGCCAATCGACTCTTTCATTTAATTAATAAATGTTTTCTTGCCTTTTCTTGCTTTTTCTGTGTCAACAATGCTCTAATCCATTGCCAAAAACTCTTTTTAAACCATTTAAACCCAAGAACTCCTTTCTTGGTCAGCTCTAGACTCTTGACGAGTCTAGCTACAGTATCTTTCAGGATACTGTAGCTAAAGACAACGTTTAACAACGTCGAGTTTAGCGAGTTGATTGTCTTGACTTCTTTCATCATTCCTACTGAGTACTGACGCTGATTCTGGTCCTAGCTTAGCTATGGCTTTCCCCATAGCTTTGCCCAAAGCCTGACTGATTCTTCCATTGGCTTTCCTTGGTTTTGCTCTTGGCTTAACCCTAGCCTAACCCTAGCCTAACCTAACCCTAGCTTAGCCCTAGCCTAACCCTAGCCTAACCCTAGCCTAACCCTAGCCTAACCCTAGCCTAACCCTAGCCTAACCCTAGCCTAACCCTAGCCTAACCCTAGCCTAACCCTAGCCTAACCCTAGCCTAACCCTAGCCTAACCCTAGCCTAACCCTAGCCTAACCCTAGCTTAACCCTATCCAAACCTGATCATCCTACCACTCTACTGACTTCGATCCCTAGGCCTATACTGACTCCAATCCGATCCTCCAATCCACCAATCCTCGTTCTAGCCATTACAGTAAACTCTGGATCTGTTACCGCATACCGTGAGTATAATACAAAAACGAACAGACAGACAGACGGACAGATGGACGGACGGATGGACAGACGGGCGGACAGACGGACAGACGGACAGACGGACAGACAGACGAATGGACGGACGACAGACGGACGAACGGATGGATGTACGGACGGACGAACGGACGGACAGACAGACGAACGGATGGATGAAGGACGGATGGACGGACGGACAGACAGACGAATGGACGGACGACAGACGGACGAACGGATGGATGTACGGACGGACAGACGGACAGACACTGCGCTTTTATATAGTAGCTAGTAATGTAAAGCTGGTCTTAAAGACTTTTAAATTCAAGCTAAACAATAAGCCAATAACCTTTACTCTCCCAATAAACTGATTTCCGAATGGAACAATTCTCATTCCTAATTGACAACAACAATGACGAAGAGGAATGCTTTCCCGTTTTTCTCGCGATCATCCCGTCATATGGCGGGAGGGAAAGGTCATAATTAGGACAAGAAAAAGGGACAATTTGCATATTATTTGACAAGCCATCCTTCAATGATGTGCCCATTCCCTGTTTCCTCTCAAAACACAGCACAAATGAAATGATTGTTTCGATGGGGACTTTAGAAAATGGCTGAAGATCTGAAGAGCTGAGTGAAGATCTGAAGAGCTGAAGAAGAGTTGAAGAAGAGTTGAAGAAGAGTTGAAGAAGAGCTGAGTGAAGATCTGGCTGAAGATCGATTCTATTGAATTCAGTCTTTCCTTTGTATTGAGCTTTGTCTTGTACATCTTTCACATAAAGCTTTCTTCAGCTTTTCTTCAGCTTCTGCAGCCTTTCTTCAGCCTCCTCAGCCTCTCCTCAGCCTCTCCTCAGCCTCCTCAGCCTCTCCTCAGCCTCTCCTCAGCCTCTCCTCAGCCTCTCCTCAGCCTCTCCTCAGCCTCTCCTCAGCCTCTCCTCAGCCTCTCCTCAGCCTCTCCTCAGCCTCTCCTCAGCCTTCTACCAATCAACAACAATATCGTAATGAAATGCTCCTTTGTTCTTTCCAAAATCTTCTTGAAAAGGTGAGACGTTTGTCGGAAAAGTGTTTCCATTTTGCCTTTTCCATTTTCCTTTTTCCTTTTCCTTTCCCTTTCCCTTTTCCCTTCTCGCCCAACTTCCCCCAAAAGAACCCTCATTTTTCATTGAAATTGGGAAAGATTTTCAACAAAATCCCCCCCTCCTTTCACCCATAAATTCCACAGTTGCGCTTTTGAGCTCAACCTCATTTTCGCTCATTTTCGCTCATTTCTAGTGTAAAAATGCAGTGAACACGACTTTTTCATCCACTTCGAATTCTGGGAAATCGTTGTGGCTTGTTAAGGACTTATTGGGATTTAAAAACGATCGAATCTAAGCTCAAGCTAGGGCCAGGGCCAGGGTTCAGGTCCAGGATTCAGGTCCAGGTCCAGATCCAGTTCCAAGGCCAGGGACAGGTTCAGGTCCAGGTCCAAGGCCAGGTCCAGATCCAGGTCTAAATTGAGGTCCAGGTCTAAGTCCAGGTCTAAGCCCAGGTCTAAGGCCAGGGCCAAGTCCAGGTCTAAGGTCAGGGCCAAGTCCAGGTCTAAGGTCAGCGCCAAGTCCAGGTCTAAGGTCAGGGCTAAGTCCAGGAACAGGCTCAGGTCCAGGATCAAGGCCAAGTCCAGGCCCAGATCCCGGGTTCAGGGTCAAATCCAAGATCTAGATCCAGGGCCAGATCCAGGTCCAGGTTCAGATCTAGATCCAGGGCCAGGTCTAGGGTTCAAGTTCAGATCCAGATCCAGATCCAGGTCCAGGCCCAGGTCCAAGGTTCAGGGCCAGGTCCAGAGGCAGATCCAGGGCCAGATCCAGGTCCAGGCCTAGGGTCAGGACCAGGGTTCAGGACCAGGGTTCAGGTCCAGGGTCTGGCTTAGGCTCAGGCTCAGGCTCAGGCTCAGGGCCAGATCCCAGACCCAAACTCAATTCATCCAATCTCTGTGCCTTTCTACAGGTTTCCTAGGCAGAAAACAGCGCAAAAAAGGCAATAACAAAGCATTAGACTTGACAAAATGAGCTTTAAATCTAGCAATCTACTGGTTCACATCAATATCGAAGAAATACAGGGCCCAGATCCAGGTCTAGATTGAGGTCCAGGTCTAAGGCCAGGACTAAGGCCAGGGCTAAGTCCAGGAACAGGCTCAGGGTCAAGGCCAAGTCCAGGGTCAAGGCCAAGTCCGAACTTTGCTGGCAGATGCTTGAGCACTCAAAATCTCTAGCTGAATAGGGTTAGAGTAAAGATTTCACTTTTAAACATGTTTACAAGTAGTACAAGACAGCAAAAAGGACATGAATTGGTTGGCTACCGTAATCTTTGTCTGTCTACCGGCTACCGTAATCTCTGTCTGTCTGTCTGTCTGTCTGTCTGTCTGGGACAAGATTACGGTAGAAAAGAGAAGGCTACAATAGTTTTATTTGTCTTATTAAACGCTTGACAATGTTTTTCACAGCTTATCACAGCTTAAAAGTGTAAAAAAGTCTGAAAGAGAAGTTTTTGATGACAGAAAATGAAGAGAAACCTCATTTTTCATTCATTCTTTTCATTCAATTGCCTCTTATTGAATGTGAATGATTCTTTTTTGAGAAAAGAGAAGAAAAGAGAAGCAACTGTTCATTTATTGTCGAAAAAAAGAGCCCAAACAAGCGTCTTTTCCAAAAGAAAAGACTTCTCATATGCTTGTCATAGGAAAACCCCTTTCAAAAGCTATCAAAAGCTCTCAAAAAGCTCTCAAAACCTTTCAAATTTCATTGGGGACTGAGAAAGAAATCCCCGAATTAGAAAAAGCAGATCTGACTTTTTCATTGTTTTATGTGACATCCAGCTTGCACAATGCGATAATAAAAATAACTGGCAGCCTTGTCAGTTTTGGATAAGACGAGGCCGACAGTGTCGGATCAAATTCGAGATTTCTAAAAAGTTAGCACTGTCGCTTTAAACCTTTTTCATTGTTTGATGTGACATCCAGCTTGCATCCTAGGATAATAAAAATAACTGGCAGCCTTGTCAGTTTTGGATAAAATGAGGCCGACAGTGTCGTGATCAAATTCGAAACTTCTAAAAGTTAGCACTGTCGCTTTAAACCTTTTCATTGTTTGATGTGACATCCAGTTGGCATCCTAGGATAATAAAAATAACTGGCAGCCTTGTCAGTTTTGGATAAAACGAGGCCGACAGTGTCGGATCAAATTCGAGATTTCTAAAAAGTTAGCACTGTCGTTTTAAACTTTTTCATGGTTTTATGTGACATCCAGCTTGCACCCTGAGATAATAAAAATAACTGGAACCCCTGGTGGTTTTAGAGAAAACGGGACCGACAGTATCGTGATCAAATTCGAAATTTGAGAAAGAAACGCGTTTAAATGCGAGTTTAAACAAAAGTTTAAACCCAAGCTCACCCAAGCTCTCAAAAGCAAATTCTACAGTACTCCAGATTCTACAGTACTCCAGACATTTCAGACGATCGCCGTTACTGTAAAAGAAAAGCTTAGATTTGAGCTGAATTGAATAAGACTGGCTCTGAACGAATCTTCGCTCTACGACTCGACTTTGACTCTGGCTTGATGGTTTCATTTGAGTCAAAGCTTAGCTTTGGCTTTGACCTAGTTCTGACTTTGGAGTTGGCTCTTCATTGATTTTGATCTAGCTAGCTCTCACAGCTTTGATCGCTCTGACAGCTCTGCAACTCTGCAGCTCTCACAGCTCTGACAGCTCTGATATCTCTCACAGCTCTGACAGCTCAGCCCAGCACTTGCTGGAATCGACTCTAGCTTTGGCGCTAACATACACTTGTCTAGTAAGGGTTTTTCTACAACAGCAACCCCATTCACTAATCCCAGCAATTGTGGCTTTCTCCTACATCATCAAAATGTCTCCAACTTGTAAGCTAGCCGATTATTTTCTCTTTCTTCCCTTCCCCCCTTTCTTCTCTTTCTTCCTTTCTACCCTTCCCTCTCTTTCTTCCCTTCTTCTCTTTCTTCCCTTCCTTCTCTTCCTTCCTTCCTTCCTTCCTTTCCTCCCTTTCTTCCCTTCTTCCCTTCCTCCCTTTCAGATTCAGAATGGGCGGTGACTTCTTTCAAATTGGATGAGTGATCCCTTTACACTTGCCTTCATCTATCGTTATGAAGGTCTCTTCTCCCCAACGGGATGAGTGTCAGTTGTCCACCCCGACAGTGTCACAATATTGCCCCATTTTTCTCACTCCCACAAAGGTGATAAGGGACTTTTTGGAAAGTTGATCAAAGAAACACTTTTAAAAGTAAACTATCATTGAAAACAAAAGGATAAACTACAGAAAATTGAAGCTAGTAAACTGGGAAAAGCTTTTCGAAGCTTCGACAATCACTTAGAGCTTTACGCTTGTTAGCTTTACGTAATTCATCCAAAGCAATCTCCAAAGCTCACTAAAGAGAGCTCACTAAAGAGAACTCAACTTCAAATCGAAATCAAACACTTAGAGGGAAGAATTCTATAATGAATGTAGTCTAGAATTACCTAGAACTACCTAGAATTACCTAGAATTACCTAGAATTACCTAGAATTACCTAGAATTACCTAGAATTACCTAGAATTACCTAGAATTACCTAGAACCAAAGCAAAACGAAAAAAAAGAAAGAAGAAATCAGCTAGCGGACTCGAACCCGAGCCCCTCGCCTTTCGCCCTCGCCTTGCATCCCAACGCACTACCACTCGGCCACCACTGCAACGGTCCCGGTCTCAGAAAAAAGGGTTTTAAACGAGTTTTCAACTCAAGTTTGGCTTCAAGTTCTAGATAGCTTTTCAGCTGGTTTAGCCCGTTTTTTCGACTAGATCTTTATGCTATCATAGCCGAGTGGTTAGGAGTCTTGGTTTCTAAGCTGAAGGTGCGGTGATGGACACGGGTTCGATCCCGGGCAAAGCTGTGTTGGGTAAATTAGTTCTAGTCGAGTTGTTCTCCTAGACTTGTTCTAGTTCTAGTTCTAGACTTGAATCCTAGTTAAACCAGTTCTCTTCTCGTTCTGTTCTCCTTCAATTCTGTCATTCCCCCAAACAATGAAATTCTGCAATTCTCATCAGCTTTTCCTTAGATTTCAAAGACATAAAGCTTTTGAAAGCCTTTGAAAGCCTTTTGAAAAGCCTATAATTTCTACAAAGAGGCCCATATTGGAGAAAAGGGCAAAGGAGACGATTCCTCGATTCCTTTAGGGTCGTTTCCTTTCCTCTTTCCCGTCTTTCCCCATTTCTTCAACCCATTTAATTATTTATCGTGTTGATGGGTGTGCAGAAAAGGCAATGAAGGGTCGATATCAATGAATCTTTGCCTCTTTTCTCTTTTCGAGCTTTCTCAGCGAAAACCCTAACTTCTTGATGAATTTCCTCAGTGTTGATGAGAAAATTTTCTGAAAAAGTCGAATGGGGATCGAGTTTTATAGAAAATCGAATAGATTTCGAAGAAGAAACAACTCGAAGAAGAAAGAACTCGAAGAATGAAAGCTAACTTTCGTGCCTTTTTCTAGTAAATCTTGGCCTCGTTTCTGGCTAATGCAGCTAGTCTTTGAAGCCAGAGTCAGCTAGCTCCAGAATCTACCTCCAGAGCCAGCCAGCTTCAGAGCCAGCCAGCTTCAGAGTCAGCCAGCTCCAGAGTCAGCTAGCTCCAGAGTCAGCTAGCTTCAGAGTCAGCTAGCTCAGAGTCAGCTAGCTTCAGAGTCAGCTAGCTTCAGAGTCAGCTAGCTTCAGAGTCAGCTAGCTTCAGAATCTAGCTCCAGAATCAGCCAGCTCCAGAATCTAGCTCTAGAGTCAGCCAGCTCCAGAGTCAGCCAGCTCCAGAATCCAGCTAGCTCCAGATCTTTGCTTACAATTCGAATCTTTCAAAAATCCATTAAACCAGGCAAAGCTAAGCATTGTTTTTTTTAGGGATTACGGTCTTTGAGCCTTTTTTAGCAAACACTTAACTCTTTCAGCAAAAGAGTACAAGTAGCAAAGCAGACTCTAATTTCAGCAAAAAGAGTACAAAGCTTTAGGATTCTTCTTCTTTGATGAGCATCTGTCACAATTCGATGACAAATCTCTCGTCGGGTCATCCTTTTATTATTGGGGAGGGGAGAAGAAAAGGGTCAGCCTCGGAAGCGAAAATATCTCTAGAGTGATCGTAAATATTGTAATGTGGCCTCAGCTTGTTTCCTTTCATATTTCTCTAGGGGATTTCAAAGAAATTAGGAAATTAGGCTAACTAGAGGAATGGAATTTGAGAAATGGAATTCTCAAAAAAAGCGCTCAAAGTTTTACGAAACATTTTTCAATTTATTTGGGGAAATGAAAGACTTTCGCTGGCGAGACTCGAACCCAGGACCTTTCGCTTAGCAGCCAACGATGCTAACCATTACACCACAAGGCACTTTATCTCGTTTACTTCAGAGGGAATTAACTATTTTATTGAACCAATAGAAAATGTTTGAAAAAACGAGATCGCCGGGGTTTAAGGCTGAATTTCCTCGCTGGAAAAAGCATCCAGATAGCCTAGGGGATAGTGTGCCAGCCTCTCACACCATCTAAACCTGGTTCAATCCCGCTCACTGTCAAATTCTCGATTTGCTTCGTTTTTGCTTTCTTTTTGCTTTCTTATTAAATTAAAAAAACCGATTTTCAACTTTTCTAGTTTCTAGGTAGTCATTTATTGACAAAAAGGATTGATTTGTTTGAGCTAAAGAAGAACGAGTAGTTGATTGAGTAGTAAGTCTTTCCTGGGGTTTCATTTCAATTAGAAACTTATTCTTATTATTCTTCTTATTATTCTTCTTATTATTCCAGAAGGAACAAAGGGAAAGATGAAAGAGACAGAAAGGAGATACCTTCTTCTTCTTCTTCTTCTTCTTCTTCTTCTTCTTCTTCTTCTTCTTCTTCTTCTTCTTCTTCTTCTTCTTCTTCTTCTTCTTCTTCTTCTTCTTCTTCTTCTTCTTCTTCTTCTTCTTCTTCTTCTTCTTCTTCTTCTTCTTCTTCTTCTTCTTCTTCTTCTTCTTCTTCTTCTTCTCATTCTCATTCTCATTCTCATTCTCATTCTCATTCTCATTCTCATCCTCATCCTCATTCTCTCTCACTTATTCAATTCGAAAATCCTTTGATTTCAGGACTTAGTACTCAATCAAATACTTGAGATTTCATCTTCAAAAGTACAAAAACAGAATTTTCTAAAGAACATTTTCTAAAGCGTCTTTCTCTTCTACCGTAATCTCTATTTCTATCCAAATCTATTCACTTTTCTGTCTCGATGATGATTCAGAAAAGATATCGAAATATCTAAAAAGTGATCTACAGAAGTTCTACTGATCAAAATAAGTCGAATAACATTGAATTTGAATAAAAGCTCAAATTTGTATGCAAAACAATATCTACAAATCAAATCTAACAATAAGATTTAACTAAAATTTCAAAAAAAAACATTCTGACTGAATGTGAATTTTCGTGAATCACTTTTTCCTCGCCCTTTTCCAGATCATTCGCAAGCGGTACCACATCGTACTTGCCCAGAGTTTCACCTCAAAAATCCCAGAGAGTGACCTCAAGTTGTGGTCAGAATTAGAATTTCTTCAAAAAAAAAAAAATGACCCACGAACAAATCGTTTCTTTCTTTCTTTCTTTCTTTCCTTCCTTCTTTCTTTCTTTCTTTCCTTCTTTCTTTCTTCCTGTCTTTCTTCCTGTCTTTCTTCCTGTCTTTCTTCCTGTCTTTCTTCCTTTCTTTCTTTCTTTCACCTAAAAAGCCTGATTCTCATTTTCCCAGCTCATTTCTCAAGTCCAAACTGGGGTGTTACGAGAAAACAAAAAAAAGAAGGATTATAGTAGGGATTATAAAAGTCTAAAGAGTTGAAGTTCAAAACAAGATCTTCTCAAGATTTTTAAAAAAACAGCCGTTTTCATATATTTATTTTATATTCAATGTGTTAAATTTATAAAATAAAATGAGATTTTCGAATTCTATACGAAAACTATGCTCAAAAATGACTAGAAAATACATAAAGTTCTATCAAAGAAATCATTAAGTGCCAGATCGAGGAATGTCGAAGAAAGAAAAAACCGTAATTGAATCCAAAATGACTTGCTTATGGGCAAATTTAGCGTCAAAATTCACAAATAAATTATTGTCGTCATTTTTTCGGCGCTTTTCACCGTAACCCATTTCCTATTTTCGCCTATAAGCATGCCCAATACAAAAAAAAAAAACCTAAATCACAAATCATATCCAAATAGGGTATCTCAATCGAGCATCGGCTCCGGATCACGGTAGGCTTCGGAGTGCATCTTTCGACCGCTCATCTCCAATATAGCTTTAGCCTGAAAAAGTTGAAAATAGAAAAATGATTATAGCAAATCAGTAGAGTTAAGCTTTTGTACGTGCTTTTTAAACTCAAAAACAACTTTTTAGCTTTGCTTTTATGTGGAAACTAATGAAAAGCAGTTAATATAAATGGTTAGATAAATTTGTTATTTTGTTTTGTTTGTAAATTTGTTGGGTAATTTTATTGGGTTGGTGAATGGTGAAACTGCGGGACTTTGAACTAAAATTTAACAACTAAAATTGATTCAACATAAAACCATCAATTCATTCCAAATAATTTCCATTATTATTGACGACTTCTGCCCATTTTACAGGTAATTTGCGGATTCCTCTTTCGTGGTAGGATTTTGGTTTTAAATCGAAAAACTTTTCGAGCCAATTTTTGACTGCCTCTTCCGAATCGAAGTGTTCTCCCGCAAACTCATTACTCATGGTCCGGAATAAATAGTAATCAAAAGGGGCGAGGTCCGGACTGTATGGGGAATGCGCCAAAAGTTCCCAAACAAGGCTGCTTATTTTAGAGCGAGTCAGTTTTATCAGACAAGTGTGAGACTCAAAAATGGGGGACTGGAGATGTCCCAACTTGAGCATTTGAGCACTTTCTTCAAAAGAAACCCATTTTGGTGTCAATAGAAAAGTTGTAGAGAATCAAAAATTAGGCTTATAGCCAAATTTCCAAAAAGATACACTTAGTAGTTTTCGCTTAAAATGCAAGTTTTGTTGCAAGTTTTGTGAAAATTCGTAAATTTTGCATTTCTTGAAAACCAGTTTTTGAATCGTTCTGAAAATTTGGATATAAACTTCATTTTTGATTCTCTACAACTTTTCCATTGACACTAAAATGGGTTTCTTTTGAAGAAAGTGCTCAAATTGTCACATATGACAATAGCCCGCAGTTTTCAATTCACCAACCCAATATATGCTTAAAATTTTTACCCAAGTGTTCGTTTGAAAGGAGTCACTCTAAATTGAAAAAAAAAAATTTAGCCCCGTTACCGAGTAAATTAAATCCAAAATTTTTTGCTCTTTTCCACTGGCACTAGCTTTTTTTCAAATTTTTGTCTTAGCATTAACAAAAGGCAGACTTGTGGATCAATGTCAAGCACAGATTTGTGCGCATGCGGAGTCGTCGGTTCTTCTCCGTCGGGGTTGAAATTCCTCGGTTTCTCTCCGCACCGCCAGGCCTCGATTGCTAAAATGCTAAAATTATTGTCTAATGATTTCCATGTAACCGTTTCCTTTGATCTTTTATAAATCCTTACATTTAATTGAGAACTCGCTCGATCCATCACATAAATCAATTTTCTCGAATGAAGCCACGTGTCGAGCGCACTGCCCTCGTCCAAATTCTTCGTGAATGAAGAAAGGCCAAACCGTCTCGTAGCCACCAAGTCCCTAAAGAAACGAATAACCACAGTGTCTAATTTTTAATTAATTCGGATCAATTTAGCTAGGCCCTATGCTTAATGATCGCTAATCGCTATCGCTAAATATAGCGATTAAACTTTTAGTGCTTTTAGCGCAGCTTTTAGAGCAGCTTTCAGAGCAGCTTTTAGAGCAGCTTTCAGAGCAGCTTTCAGAGAAGCTTTTAGAGCAGCTTTCAGAGCAGCTTTTAGAGCAGCTTTAGAGCAGCTTTTAGAGCAGCACTCTACGTAATAACGATTTTTTTCTAAATATTTACAATTCCATTCGGCATTTGTTGCTGTTGATAGTTCATGTAGGCGTAATTTTTCACATGTCCTGTGGCATTTGAAATCTAAAAACAACAGTATATATGTCGTAGCCGATTATGAATTTCAGCCGATTATGAATTTTAGCCGATTATGAATGAGTGGATCTAGGAGCGTCCAACCATCAAGTATTTGGTATCATTCAACGCAGAATCATTAATAATTATGTTAAATTTTTAAAACTAGAAAGATTGGATAAAAAGAAAAAAATTATGGAGCCTCAAAGTTTCCTCTTCAAAGAACAAACAGTGTTTTTTTGCTCTAATTTTTTTTCTTTTTATCCAATCTTTCTAATTTTAAAAATTTCACATAATTATCAATGATTCTGCGTTGAATGACACCAAATACTTGATGGTTGGACGCTCCTAGATCCACTAATTCATAATCGGCTACGGGGGTCCCGCCGTAGCCGATTGAATGAAACGTTGTAGCGCCGGTAATTTTTAACCTAAACTCACAAATTTGGTACCAATCGACGCAGAATTTAATTCGCTACAAGATGATATAATATTGTCCTCATACATTAAAGGGTTGCTCTACTAGAAAGATTTACCAAGAAATTTCATTCATAATCGGCTACGACATATTTTACGGTGTGTAAAACTATAAAAATACCTTTATTTCTGGGCTTGCCGCAAAGAGAAATGAGGTGGCATCACCGTGAAATAGAGGACCCGTAAAAAAACCTGAATAAATACGAATAGAATAAAATAACGTTAGTTTATTTTAAAACTTCATGATACAACAATCAAAATTTGCTTACCATCCGAAGCGAAACACCCAAAAACGTGTCCCTCTCTCGATTCGACCACCAATAGACAAGGACCTAAAATTTCAAAAAAAAAACCTTAAAACTCTTGACGTTTCACTCTAATTCACCTTGTGCATCAATTTTCTGACTCAATTGCGAAAACGATGCACCTTGTCGATTCCTAAAGAGATTAATTGATAAAATGTCGATTCCTAAAGAGATCAATTTATAAAATACAAATTATAATTATGATGTTTATCAAAAAAAGTTATTGTCTATAGATAAATATAGATTTAAAACTTACGTTGAAAAGAGAAGCGTCCAATCTTTTCGTCGCTCCATCGGCAAATTGGCATTGATTGCAATGAGGGCGCTCATTTGAAGGATATCCGATGTTGTGCTCAATCTAAAACATCAAATGTAGTTCGAATATTTCAAATTTACCACAACTATATTGACTTGGTTAAAAGTTAGCAAAAGAAAACCTACTTTGGATACAAATCATATCGATCAGTCGACTCAAAGTAGAGTGGGGCAAAGATAAAGCGAATTAACGGCAACATCAACGGATTCGCGTGCAGCCAACGACCAAAACGAGATGAGTCCTAAAATTTTAAACTACAAAGTCTCCCTAAGATAACAGTTTATCGCATTCAAGATTAGGTTACGATTACCGTAAATACTGTAATAGTACCCCACCCCCCCTCGTACAGTCGCGTAGTCGCAAAAGTTTTTTAGTATTTCATTTTTTTCAAAGCGCCCGTACTTCCAAAAAATGCGTCTTTGGTATCAAAAAATAGCTGAAATTCAGGGCTATTTTTTGATACCTAAGCGCACATTGTAGCATAAACCAGTGTCGAGAAAATCTCGTTCAAAGCTAGACTACGCAACACTTGGCACCGTCATTTTGGGGGTGGGGTACTATTACAGTATTTACGGTAGGTCAATCATGATTGGGTTACGATTAGGTCAATATCTGTCGATATGATTAGGTATCTAGATTTAAAAAACGAACCGATGGAGCATCATCCACCAAATATCGCTGAACTTTCTCTTTTTCACTTAACGAGAGATTTTTTCGGGTGGCAAGACAATCGACAAGTGATGACAGTACCTAAAAAGAGCAAATTAGCTTTGTGTTCTAGAAAATCTAGAAATCGTTTATCTAAAAAAATTGTACGATAAACTTATCTAGAAAATCTTACCGTTTTTAAATCGGAATAAATCTCTAGTAGAGTGGTGACGATCTCCTCACAATCGCCATGCAATTGGTCGGCTAGCGACAGTACGGATTGTGGTGTAACCTGAAAAAATAAAGATTTTTAAAGGGAAAGAATGCCGACTTCTATCCCTTTCTACACCAAAAAAAAATCTATCACCAAAAGCATACTTTTCCGTGTTTTCCATTCAAATGCACATATAAACGCTCGGTGATTGGGGCCAACTGTTGATAGAGTTCCTAAAAATGAATTCAGACCAGATACATAGGATTTAAAGAAGACTTTTCTATTTCTATGAAGACTTTTCTATCTCTATGAAGTCTTTTCTATCTCTATGAAGACTCTTATATGACTTTTCCTACATCAAAGTAGTGATAGATAGAGTTCTAACATTTCTAACAACAAAGAGTTCTAACATTTACCAAACAAATCCAACAAATGAGCATAAAGCACATCCCTTTGATTGAAACTTTCCCCTTGAAAAACTCACCAAAAACTTTGTCCTTTCAATTGTTCCCTTATTCGACGTGTCGTTGACTCTTTTCCATATGAGATCTCTCTGATTCGTATCGAGATTCGAGACACGGGGAGTCGATGATTCCTTCTGTTCACTGGTGAAGTGCTTTCGAAAGAAGTTCATCTGCTTGTAAAATGAATCCTATAAACATGGTTTTTTTTAGTGTCAAAATGCAATGTTACAGTTGAAGTACTTCTAAAAAAGCATAATAAACTTTAATTAGCTTAAAAGCATAATAAACTTTAATTAGCTCAAAAGCTAATAACTTTTTTTAACAATAACAAATAGTCATGTGTCATAGTTATGTTTGCAATTCACTGATTTTCAAAAGAAAAGAAAGATATTGCAAAGATCTTCGGTCTTATGTATTTACTCAACACAATGCTTTACACAATTTACTCAACTTTTGACAGGAATGGCAATACAGAAAACGTTAAAATTAATACTATAAGACAAGAGGCACATGTATGTACAAGCTAAGTTCAAGGGGGAAAACCCTAAAATTATGACTCAAAAAGAAAAATGAAATGGTATTTGGAATTCACAATTGGGCTAAGAGGTGTGTCATAAATACAAAGTTTACAAACCACAAAATCAATCATTTTTGCTCTTGTTTTTAAATTTGAGGTTGCTCCATTTGATTTTGTGTCATCAGATCCGTGATGCTCTTCTCCAAATCGTCGATTCGCTTCGTCATGTCATCTATTCTAAAAAAGAAAAAATTCATTGAAAATTGAACGAACAACCCCTTTGCTTTTTTTTGTTTAGATCAGTTCCAGTCTAAACAAAAATTATTTAGATCAGTTCCCATGTTATCACAAAAATCTCACCTTCTAATGATCGAATCCGACAAATGCTGGAAACGATCCTGCGTCTGCTGGAGAACACCTTGGATCTAAAAATTCATTTAACTCAAGATCTACAGCGTCGAATGCTTGACAATTTAGAAGTCGTTGCACCAACCATCAACGTCAGATCGGTGATATTCCCCGGATCTTCGCTTCCGCCAGTCGCAACCGATCCATTGTTGGCCTCAATTTTCGTTGCCTCACTGCTGCCCGACATGAATGGGTATCTGAAAATATTTTATTTCTTAAAACATCTTTTAACAACCAACAAACAGTCAACCAGAAAAACAGCGTCAGATAAAGTTCCTTCAACAAAAAAACACAATTTGTCTATCACAAAGGAACAGGGAAGAGAATTCTTAACAAACGCCAATAGAAATAGATAAAGAATGAAGTTATTAAAACCATCGATTTTCTTTTTATGATCTTCTTCTAAGCAACCGTCTCGTGAGGCTCTTGATTGACCTAAAAAGAAATAAAATCGATATTCAAGATATTCAATTGTTAAACTCACATTTCGGATATTCACGTGCGAGCTTTTTACCATTGAGATGAGAGCCGAAAGTCGAGATCGAAGACCAGCCCATTGTTCTCGTCCAAAAGAGCGATGCTAAAATAAACACTTATAAAGAAAAATTAATAGTTAACTAAAGTCTTCATCATCTCAATTTATAAATAACAGATAATGAGTCAATAATTTACCTGGAAAGAGGTGACCGACAATGTTCTTTGTACTTCATTGATCTTTCCTGAGATTGCATTCACTTGTATTGCCTCAATGATGAATTCCTCGAGTTCTTCACTATCTGGCAATGAAAGCTCGGCGGCCAATTCGGAAAGACGAATAACCTAAATTGTACTTTCACTCATCTTATCACTTCAAAACCAACTTGATTTTTCTCGGCAATGCTCATCAATGTAAGCAATCTCATTTTCTTTACCAAAATCTCTTCAGCAACCTAAATTTGCATTGTTCCATTGTACGAAAATGAAAGTCACTGACTTTTAGTTTTTCTTGGACAAATTTCGGATTCTTCTTGACGAATGATTGATAATCCTTGAGTGTTCCTGAGGTGAAGAGGCCAAGCGCTTCGTGCATCAAAGGATCCGATTGCTATAAAGGGTTTCGTCATCAGTTAACTTAGCATCGAAGTTGAACATTTCCAGATTATTTTGTAAATATAACAAAGTGCAATGATAAACCCATACCTGAAGATGGTGCACAGCGTCCAGTCGTACCAAATGATCGAAAGAGAAACTCTTTGGATCAACAACCGCTGTTCGAACACATTCACGAGCGTCTTCTTGTGCCGCTGCAGCATTAGCCGATGTGTAAGTTCCAAGAAGCTCAAGCATCACCTAAATAAATTAAATTAATCACAACATTGAAAGTATCTTGTTTTTGAGAGAATTAGAGTTCAAGAGCAGCACTAATCAACTGAAACAAGTTTAGTTTCAATGAAGTCTAACTTTCTTAGCAAACTAATTATCCGGAGTCCTTCTAGTACTGAAGTAACCACCGAAGTGATCTACTAGTATTGAGATTTATCTCGCTTTCTCCGTAACATTCGAATTTTGCGAATTGCGAATTAAAACATACTTTAGCAGCTTGATCTGCTCGTTCATCGTGCAACAAAGCAACGTGAAGTGCTCGCAAAATTCGTTGTCTCCCTTCTCGATCGGTTCCCCATGCTTTCATGTAACCTAAAAAATCAAGGGCATGAATCATTCTTTTAAAAAAAAAAACTCACCTTCAATAACTGGCACACTCGTATCGATATCCGATATCAAACGGCTGCTGTCACAAATTGAGATGAGACTTTCGAAGATCACCTAAAGTCACTCATTTCTATTGACCATTTTGTTGGTTTCATTTCACATTTTCATTTCACATTACTATTTTCAGTAAAGTTTTGTCACAAACCTGCTGAATGTCACCAATTTTCGCGAATCCACGGAAAAGATTTGAAAGCACACGAACAGCGGCACCCGCATTGCTTTGCCATCCTTCACCCTAAAAAGAAACATTGCATCAAATTTCTAAAGTTTTATTTTAGCAACAAACAACAAACAAACAACAAACAACAACAAAACCTACTTCAAACTTTCCGCTAGTCAATTGAGCGCAAAATTTGGAGACAACTTCGTGCGCGCGATCACCGGGCACACAAACGATTAACGAAGATATAGAAGAGAGAATCAAATCGACCTAAATATGAAGATTTATTTAAGAATAACCAGTGATAAACTAAACAACGTTTTTTCCAGGTTAACACTAAGCAACCGTAGTCATCCATTTTAGTTTAAAAGGCTACTGGTTTTAATTCAAAATTAACAAGCCTATAAACTTATTAACGTATCTATCAGCAACATTATTCGCTTACTGCGTTATCAAAAACGTTAACAGATTATCGAAAAGTTTTGTTCAATGTATGCGAATTTTCCGCGACCGCACCCTATTTTAATAGCACCGTTTCGATTAAAACTTTGTCAAAAGAACTCTCCATTCATAGCAACTCAAATTCTCACCTCCGAATGACTCTTCACGCTAGCGACCATCGCGACAGTGTTGACCACTTCGACGAGATTATCGGTGGGTTCTTTTGGGCCTTGTGGGTCAAGTTTTGCGCCGAGTTTATTGAGATATCCTCTCAATTCCTCCAATTGATGCAAATCGTCAATGAACGCGAAAACCGGCAACGATTTCGTGTCAGCCATTTTACCTGAAATACAAAAGTTATACAGTTTTTGCAAGCAACAGCAAAACAGAAGCAACAAAAAAATACGATTAGCATATTCTTTTCAGCACTGACAGCTCCAATCAATTGATTGGAGCTGTCAGTGCTGAAAAGAATCGAAATTTTATGAATCTAAAAAGCATATTTTGTTAAAATTGGATAAATAAAGCCTCACAATACACAAAAAATATTGTTTTTGAAGTTCCAACCGCGGTTTTGTCGTAAAACTTTTTAGGATAAGATCCTTTTTCGGATAAGCTTTTTTAATTCGCTAAATTCGTCGCTAAATTTTCGGCAGATTTGATTTAAACAATAATTACTATGAAACACCCTATATTGGAGCTGTCAGCGCTGAAAAGAATCTAAATTTTACGAATCTAGAAAGCACATTTTGTTAAAATTGGATAAATAAGGGAGTGGGACAAATGCGACCTTTTTTTTGCGCACCCGGACATTTGCGCACCTTTTTTTCCGTACCTTGCCCATTAGCGCACCTTTTTTCGTTTTTAAAAACTTCTTAAAAGCTTATTAACCAATTTCTATTCCAAAAGTTGTCTTTCTAGGTAATTTTAGGGCGTAGAATCGAAATTGTTCAGTGTATGCGAATTTTCCGCGACCGCACCCTATTTTAGTAGCACCGTTTCGATTAAAACTTTGTTCAAAGAACTCTCCATTCATAGCAACTCATATCAGAGCTTGTGGAAGCGAACGGACGGAGTTATACAAAGAGAAAAATCAACAATTTTCTGTAATTTGACCTAGCCGTTTTGTCTTTCAAATTGGTTCCGTTTTGATGATTCTGTTATGTCAAAATTTGAATTCGACACCCTCAAATTACCTAGAAAAACAACATTTGGAATAGAAATTGGTTAATATTAACTTTTTAGAGCTTTTTTAAAACGCGAAAAGAGGTGCGCTAATGGGTAAGGTGCGGAAAAAAAGGTGCGCAAATGTCCGGGTGCGCAAAAAAAAGGTCGCATTTCTCCCACTCCCATAAATAAAGCTTCACAACACACAAAAATCATTGTTTTTAAAGTTTCAACCGCGCTTTTTCGTCGTAAAACTTTTTAGGATAAGATCCGCTTTTTTAATTCGCTAAATTCGTCGCTAAAATTTTAGGCAGTTTTTATTTAATGTTTTTAATATTTAAACAATAATTTCTTATTAATAAACACCCTTTATAAACAATTTCGAATAAAAACAATATAATAAAAACAACAATAATGTCAAAATGTACTTAAAAATCTAAAAACTATAGCCAGTAAAAAGAAAAAAAAACGCGCTTTGCATTACATCAACTAATATTGGCGGACTTTGCGATTGAAAGGGGAAATTGGGGCATCAAATAGAAAGCACAGAGATTTCTGCTTTGAGAAAACGGGACACATCGAGTTTTGGTGAAAATCAAGTTTTGGTGAAAATCAATTCAAGCAATCAATCAATTCAATCTGAATCCTAAAAACTCTAGTGTGATATCCAGATCGAAGAAAAAAAAGCAATTACAATAAGATTGCTCTTGTCAATTCTTCGGAATCATCACTAACTCTTAGCAGTCCACATTGAGTACAATTTTTTTGGTGAAAATCAAAAATCTGAATCCTAAAAATTCTAGTGTGACATCCAGATCGAAGAAAAAACGCTATTTCAATAAGATTGCTCTTGTCAATTTTTCGGAATCATCACGAACTCTTATCGTACAAGTACATAGCACAAGTACATCGTACAAGTACATAGCACAAGTACATCAGTACAAGTACATAGCACAAGTACATCGTACATGTACACTATGTAATGTTCAATAAACCAACTACAATTCCCCGACAATTCTCGAGAGGAGTTTCCGATTTTTTTTCTTTGAACAAAGAGTTGACCATTTGTTTCGATCCTAGCAACCAAAAAGGGCCCCTTCGAAACGAAAATTTCAAGGTTTCTCCAAGAAAAACTCAACCTTATAATATACTAAATTTATTTATATACTGAATATCTTTATTTATTTCTTCTTTCTTTCAAACGCTTAATTCAGATTCATTCTTTCATTTTAGAAATTCCAATAAATTTTTATATACCGTATTTTCTCTAATAGTAGTGCACCCAGAAGCTGCAGAAGCTGCAGGAGCTGCAAAAGCTGCAGAAGCTGTGGAAGCTGTGGAAGCTGTAGAAGCTGCAGAAGCTGTAGAGGCTACAGAAGCTGGAGAAGCTGGAGAAGCTGCAGAAGCTGCAGAAGTTGCAGAAGTTGTAGAAGCTGCAGAAGTTGCAGAAGATGCAGAAGCTGCAGAGGCTGTAGAAGCTGCAGAAGCTCAACACTCAAATCCCCCACTAGATCTCATTGTCAGCTACATTTTCCGACCCCACATCGATAGGTTCTGATAAGCGCTTCTCGAGATTTCGAGGAATTTAGGCAACGCTTAAGGTGCACTAATGTTAGAGAGAATACGGTAATTGGCCAGCTGGCCGACCTGGCCGCTTAAGGAGTTTTGTCTCTTACTCTTTTCCAATAAGAGACAGCCAGAATTTAGAATTGACTTCCTAGAGTTTGAGTCTAATAGTCCAATAGTTCAATAGTTCAATAGTTCAATAGCCCAGTAGTCTAATAGTCTAATAGTCCAATAGTTCAATAGTTCAATAGTCCAATAGTCCAATAGTCTAATAGCCCAATAGTCTAATAGTTCAATACTCCAATACTCCAATACTCCAATACTCCAATACTCTCCAATAGTCCAAAGCTTTAAATTATCTGTAGATGATCATGAGCTTGAAGCTCTAGTGAATTCTTGACGTTATCTTTGCTATCCATTCCATTATATTGCTTTTTATCAATCATTTTCGTCTTTATGTGTATTCTTCTTAAATCTAGCGACGATTTGAGCTTTTCAAAGTCTAGAAACAAATCTCGTCTCTTTCGAATATGGGTGTAATGCTGGAGTGTGATTTCTGTGAGCGTCTCTACAGTAAACACTCGTTGCGTAAGTTTTTTTTAAAGCACAAATAACAATTTTTTTGCACATTTCTGCTAACATTGTGCTTTCTGTGCGTTCTGCTTGCGCTAACATTGTGCTTTCTGCTTCTGCTAACACTAAAAAGTATTGTAAAAGCCAATAAAGTATCGAAAGTTTCGAAAAACAAAGCAAAAACAAAGCAAAAACCCGTAATCAATAAATGTAAATGTGAATTGAGTTTCAAAAAGCGTTCTTCTAGTGTTTTGATGAATTCGTTGAGAGTTTTGACAAAGGGAAACGCGTTTAGATCTAAAGGAAGATCGAGATTTGATATTATTTGGATTTATTTGAGTTTGTTTGGCTTTAGTTGGCTTTAGTTGGCTTTAGTTGGTTTTATTTGGCTTTATTTGGCTTTATTTGGTTTTATTTAGCTTTATTTGGCTTTGTTTGGCTTTGTTTGGCTTTGTTTGGCTTTATTTAACTTTATTTAACTTTATTTAACTTTAATTAACTTTATTTAACTTTAATTAACTTTAATTAACTTTAATTAACTTTATTTAACTTTATTTAACTTTATTTAACTTTAATTAACTTTATTTTACATTAAATAATAGATAAACATTCGATTTTAATAGTTAAAAGTAATTTGGATTTAAATTTAGAAATCCATCAACTAAAATGTTCGGCAAATGCAAGAAATTCGATGAAAATCGACGATTTGATCAACAAAAGTACCGAAAAGGGGAAAACGAAGAAAAAGGTTTCAAAGCTTTTAAAGAACTTCTTGCCGGCTTCTCAAAAGGAGCCAATGGTGTAATGGATAATCTCCATGAAAGTCCAGGGAAGCGCGACTCTGGTTCGGCTCCGCTAACTATCAAATCTTCTTTTGTCTTCTTTTTGTTTTGTTTAAACACTCTAAATGACTCTAGAACACTCTAAATGGCTCTAGAACACTCTAAATGACTCTAGAACACTCTAAATGGGTCTAGAACACTCTAAATCATTCTATAGTGTCTAGAGATTCAAAAGAATCTTTAATTTAGATATGCTTTCAAAAAAAAGATTCAAATAAGCTCTCTTTGAAGGCTTTTCTCTCAAAATTCACTCTAGAATCGACTCTAAACTTTCTAGTTTTCAACTCATCAATATAGAATAGACTCTAAACTCTAGAATAGACTCTAGACTTTGAATAGACTCTAAACTCTAGAATCGAATAGTCATCAATATAGAATCGACTTTAAACTTTAAACTTTTCAAGTCATAAAGCCAGAGTCATTATTATTATAAATTAAAGACACTGTAAATTCTTTCATTACATTTTTAGATAAGAAAAGAACAAGGACAAGAACAAGAACAAGAACAGGAACAAGGACAAGAACAAGAACAAGAACAGGAACAAGGACAAGAACAAGAACAAGAACAAGAACAAGAACAAGGACAAGAACAAGAACAAGAACAAGAACAAGAACAAGAACAGGAACAAGGACAAGAACAAGGACAAGAACAAGGACAAGAACAAGACAATTTCTTTCATTTTTAAAGATACGCCGCGGTCGCTCTGTTGACAATCGATCATCAAAAACGCATTGTGAAACATATCGCGCTACACCGAAAGAGACTCGATCGATGATGGGTAAGCTGCACATCTATCACTGCAGAGAGATAAAGAACTTATGAGTAATTCCCCCAATTCCCCCCTACAGCCTCAAAAAGCTACTCTACTCGAATAGCCACTCTACCAGGCCGGCTACCGGAGTACGGTAGCCGTTACTGGGTACGGTGACCGTAGCTGTGAGAAACGTTGGCCTAAAACCCCGCATCAAAGCCATGATCGCTAAATTTAGATCTTTAGGCTTTATATCTAGAAGGAATGCTACCATAATTAGCTAGCTGAATTACTGTAAAATTGGGACGGTAGCCAGGTAGCCGCTACTGGGTACGGTAGCTAGTCTGGTTAAGGAGTACGGTAGCCGTTACTGAGTATGGTAGCCTGCCTGGTTAAGGAGTACGGTAGCCGTTGCTGGGTATGATAGCCTGCCTGGGTACTGTAGCCGAGCTTGGAGTATGGCAGCTAGCCTGGATACAGAGTGTGGTAGCCGCTGCTGGGTCCAGTACCCTGCCCGGTTACGGAGTATGGTAGCCGTTGCTGGGTACGGTAGCCGTTCTTGGGTACCGTACCTGAGCTTGGGTACGGTAGCTAGGCTGGGCACAGAGTATGGTAGCCGTTATTGGGTACGGTAGCCGAGCCTGGGTACCGTACCTGAGCTTGGGTACGGTAGCTAGGCTGGGCACAGAGTATGGTAGCCGTTATTGGGTACGGTAGCCGAGCCTGGGTACGGTAGCCGAGCCTGGGTATGGTAGCCGAGCCTGGGTACGGTAGCTGAGCTTGGGTACGGTAGCTGAGCTTGGAGTACGGTAGCTAACCCGGGCACAGAGTATGGTTGCTGGGTACGGTAGCCTGCTCGGTTACGGGATACGGTAGCCGTTACTGGGTACGGTAGCCGAGCTTGGGGTACGGTAGCTAGCCTGAGTACAGTGTATGGTAGCCGTTATTGGGTACGGTAGCTAGCCTGGGTACGGTAGCCGAGCCTGGGGTACGGTAGCTAGCCGAGCTTAGAGTACTGTAGCTGAGCTTGGGGTACGGTAGCTAGCCTGGGTACGGTAGCCGTTCTTGGGTACGGTAACCGAAGGATACAGACCCGAATTTCAAGTGCTTAAAGGTTTACAAATACTACATAACATTATAAATACTGTAAAGACTAACTAGTAAAAATCTATAGGAAGAAAGAATGATTTTTAGGCACCGCCCGATTGTGCTACGTTTGTGGAAGCGCTTTCGAACCGAACGAGATCGTCGATCATGAGAGAAAATGCATTGAAAGTAGAAAAAAAGGAAAAAGAAACATTTGAAAGATTTGAAAAATAAGAAATTCCATCAATTCCATCAACTCCCTTTTCTTCCTCTCTTCCTTTTCAGTTTGGATTTCCCTGAGCAGCTCGCTTCCACAATGGATGACTGTGCGAAGGCCAAAAGCCCTCAATATCCCATCGGTTTGAGCTTTAAAGTGTTCTCGTTATCGATAATCGAAGTTCTAGATGTTTAGACGATAAATCTAATGGATTTAAAGGTTGATGGAAGCGTTGATGTTGCTCGACAAAACGCGCACGCCATTCAACAAAGTGATCGAGCTTTAAAGGTTTAGAAAGAAGACTTTTACTGTAAAAACTAAACAGCCAAATACTAGCCTATTGTAGCCTATTGTAGCCTACCGTACTAGCCTATTATAGCCTACCGTACTAGCCTATTGTAGCCTACCGTACTAGCTTATTGTAGCCTATCATACTAGCCTATTATAGCCTACCGTACTAGCCTATTGTAGCCTACCGTACTAGCTTATTGTAGCCTACCGTACTAGCCTATTATAGCCTATTATAGCCTACCGTACTAGCCTATTGTAGCCTACCGTACATATTCTAGCCTATTGTAGCCTATCGTACTCTGTTCAGCCTACTGTACAGCCTACTCCGTTTTGCGTTTTGTTCAAAGATTATCTTATCATTTAGATTATTTAAATAAAGAAATACATTTAAATGATTTTTTTTAAAAGCAACTAGTCTCAGTAAAGCTTTAAAGCTGTAAAGCAGCTAGAGGTTCGATTACGGTAGTTTAAAGAGGTTTAAAGAGGTTAAAGGTAATTTAAAGAGTTTAAAGAGGTTAAGGAGGCAGCTAGAGGTTGGATTACGGTAGATTACGGTAGCCATCGTTAATGAGTACGGTAGGCAAAACGGAGTAGGCTAAACAGAGTACGATAGGTTACGATAGGCTACGATAGGCTACGATAGGCTACAATAGGCTGCGACAGGCTACGATAGGCTACGACAGGCTACAATAGGCTAGGGTGGGCTACGGTAGGCTAGGATAGGCTTCGATAAGCTACGGCAGGCTAGGGTGGGCTACGGTAGGCTACGGCAGGCTACAATAGGCTAGGGTGGGCTACGGTAGGATAGGATAGGCTACGATAAGCTACGATAGGCTACGATAGACTACAATAGGCTACGATAGACTACAATAGGCTACGATAGGCTAGCGTAAACTACGGTAGGCTACGGTATGCTACGATAAGCTACGATAGGCTACGATAACCTAGTTCTCAGTTAAGCTTAGCTAGACAAGATTACCGTTCTGAAACCGTGGGCTAACAAAGAAATGTCCAAAGATAAGCTTGGCAAACACCAGGAGGATATCGGCATTCAAAATATTGATTCACAAATGAAAAAGTTGGCAGATCAAAAACTTTTGCACTGCCGGGACTCGAACCCGAGACCTCTCGCTTCTCAGCCAACGTTGCTAACCACTACACCACGAGGTACTTGAGTCCGAAGGGTTCAGAGGGAGTTATGTAAAATCCTGAGGAGAAATGAGTTTGAAGATTCGACCATCCAAATCGCCCCCAGCCAATAAGACCGCACAACAAGCTGCCCGAAAAAGAACAGCGGTGGTCTAGTGGATAGTGTGCTTGACTAGAGAACCGAAGACTGCCTTTTGCCTTGGGTTCGAGTCCCGTCAATGACATTGACATCGACAAACAAGCCCAAAGCTATCCAAAGCTTTTCTGACAACTTTCAACTAAAAGATCAACTTTTCCTCGTCTCGATAAGCACATTATTTATCTGTTTAGATTTATTATTTATCTAAAAAGCGAGTTTTCAGGTTCGTTGCAATCGTTGTGGTCAAGTGGTGCACCTGGCTCAATCCTTGAAGCACAAATGCAAACGTTTCGAGCCATCAGTGGAAATCTATTTCTAATTTCCAAGCTAGCTTTCTTTCTAATCGTTTTCTATGTCTAGGAATCCTTTACAGTAATCCCTTACAGTAATCCTCTACAGTAATCCTCTACAGTAATCCCTTACAGTAATCCCTTACAGTAATCCCTTACAGTAATCCCTTACAGTAATCCCTTACAGTAATCCTTTACAGTAATCCCTTACAGTAATCCTTTACAGTAATCCCTTACAGTAATCCCTTACAGTAATCCCTTACAGTAATCCCTTTAACATAAACTCAAAGAATTTCCCCATCTAGTAGTTCTTTTTCTTTAAATAACCATTTCTAATCTCTCAAATTGAATAGAAATCAGTCATTTTTACGAGAAATTCTCTTTTTTTGACATAATTACCGATTTTTCTCTAATTAGTAGTGCACCGTGTCTAAATTGATCGAAATCTCGAGAAGCGCTTATCAGAGCCGATGTGGGGTATGAAAATGTAGCTGATGATGAGATCTAGTGGGGGGTTTGAGTGCTGAGCTTCTGTAGCTTCTCTAGCTTCTGCAGCTTCTCCAGCTTCTCCAGCTTCTCCAGCTTCTCCAGCTTCTCCAGCTTCTCCAGCTTCTCCAGCTTCTCCAGCTTCTCCAGCTTCTCCAGCTTCTCCAGCTTCTCCAGCTTCTCCAGCTTCTCCAGCTTCTCCAGCTTCTCCAGCTTCTCCAGCTTCCCAGCTTCTCCGCTTCCCGCTCCAGCTTCCCAGCTTCTCCAGCTTCTCCAGCTTCCCAGCTTCCCACTCCCAGCTCCCAGCTTCTCCAGCTTCTCCAGCTTCTCCAGCTTCTCCAGCTTCTCCAGCTTCTCCAGCTTCTGCAGCTTCTGCAGCTTCTCCAGCTTCTCTCCAGCTTCTCCAGCTTCTGTAGCCTCTAGTCATTAACTGGGTGCACTACTATTAGAGATACTGTAGCACTTAAAAATCTCTCTATTATCAATTTCTTTTTGCTCAAAAGCTTCTTTAAACATTTTTTATTGTATTTTTATCGTTAAATCATTCATTTTTCACAAAAAAAAGCAAAGAAAAACATAGAAAACCCGTAAGAATAACTTAAAAAGCAATAAATAAGTGAAAGAAACAAAGAAAAAAAAGAATAATTTCAATTTAAAAGAAGAAAGGGGTCTATAAAAAGCCGTAAAGCTTTTTAAAAAGCCATAAAACCTTTAAAAACTCTCATCTTTTAAACATAAAATTCTTTTTGCGGTCTCCGATCATCGTGCAGAGTCGCTTCGGCTAATTCGTATGTGCTTTTCGCTCTAAAAGCTTCATTTACTTTTACTCTTCGCTTTAAATAAACTTCACAAAGTTTCCCCACTCGATTAACAGTCTTTTCTGTACGGTAAAATACTGTAAATATTCTAATGGAAGCCATAGAAGCGACGCTTGTTAAAGTACTCTAAGTCAAAGTCTAAGTCAAAGTCAACCGGCTAAAAGTCAACCGGCTAAAAGTCAACCGGTTAGCCAAATGAAACGAACTATAGAGAATCTAGCGCAGAATTTCACGCTGATTCCGAATCTGTTTTCCGTTTCTGAAACGCACTACTCTATCAAAAGTTCTAAGTGCTCAAAGTTTCGCAAAGCTCAAAGCTCAAAAAAAATCAAGCAGCGAATTTAGGAGGCTTTTTTTTGCGACCGGAACAATTGCAGTGGTGGCCAAGTGGTAGTGAGTTAGGTCGCGAGGTGGAAGCGCGAGTCGAGGACCCTGGTTCGAGTCCGGTGGCTGACTATCTCTTTCTTTTCTCAGATTTTTATGTAGTGTCCTCTTCTTAGCGAATTTTAACCCTGCTTTTATTTGTGTTGAGTCTCAATTTGACTGTAATCTACGAGTATTACGAGAAAAAGAAAAGCAAATCGATTTCTCTATATTCTAAGATACAAATATATCGAAAGTATCAAATGAAAACCGCCGATTTCATCAAGTATTTTGTAAAAGGGCTTGCATTTGAAGATCAATTGAAATGGAGATCAGATCAATGATTACCGTATTAGTGGATCAGGTCCCCCACTATTTTTTCAATCCCCTTCCAGACGACCCCACTATTAGAGAGGACCCCACTAATAGAGTAAATACGGTAATAGAGAAATTGATCAATGAGAATAGAGAAATTGAAACCGAAATTAGCCAATTCCCTCTAAAAAAAGTAGAAAAAGCCCGGGGCGGACTCGAACCTGCGAGGTTCTGCCTTGTATTCTAGCCGACTACCACTCGGCCACCACTGCATCCGTGGTCCTCGCAAAAAAAAGGCTTCTAAAGCCGCGGTTTGATTTTTTGAAAAGTGTCCACACACTTTTCAGAGTCCCGGGTTTTAGAGAGTTTTTTGGCTAGCGGCGAGAGGGTTCGCATGGCCGAGTGGTTAGCGCGCGCGTTTCCCGAAACGAACGGTAGAGAGGAGGGGTCGCTGGTTCGACTCCTCTTGGCGGGAATTCTTCTGTTTTTTTTTCTCACTCACCTTCTACAAAGCAAAAGCGTTGTGGCTAAGATGAGTAAAATGAGAATAAGGACGAGAAGAATGCCAAAAATCCATATTGTTGACATTTAGATGAGGAGAAAGGCTGGAAATTTGGTAAATTGTAAATTTAAAATATTGTAAAATCAAAGAAAACAAATTTTTTGCTTAAAAGAAACAATTCTTTAAAAAACGTCAAAAAAAATGTCTTTTTTGAGGTGAGAAAACGAGAAAATTGAAGGTTTTCTTTTTCTTGAGAAATCCGATCCATTGAAAAACGAGAAAAACGTCTATCTATTGAAATTGAGAATCTCTTAGTAAATAAAGATATTAAAAGAGATTAAAAGACAAAAAATGTACTTTGAACTTGATTTCTGTAAACGCACAGCTTCTAGTGCACAAGTCTTTCTTGCAACAACAACTTTCAGTGCACTCAAAGAGATGCGTTTACAAGTGAGCACGCCGAGCACGCCGAGCAGTTTGTCGTTTCAGTTTGAGTTTCTTGAAAATAGAAACGCGTACGTTCTAGTGCACTGCTAAAGCTGAAAGTCATTTGATTTAAATCAAAATTGTTACAGAAAGCGTTTTTAAAGGAAAACACTGAGATTTATTCTTGTTTACCTCTTTATTATTAATCATTTGTAAACGCACATCATCTAGCGCACTGAATTCTCCGTTTTCTCTCTTCATTTCTCAAGAAAAACAAAGCATTCTGGTGCTAGAAAGCAATCCTAGAAAGCTAGGATTGCTAGTGTGCTAGAAAGGGTATAAAAACACCCTTTCTAGCACACTCGATTCTTCGATTTTCTTCTCGAAACAAAGAAGTACGCCAGAAAGCCTGTGTTTACAAAATTGAGCTCAAAGTCAATCCTAGCTTTTTCTAGTACACCAGAAAAAGCTAGAATTCACTACTCGTGTACTTTGTGCCAAAAATCTGTAAACACAGCTCTTCTGGTGTACTTCTTTGTTTCGAGAAGAAAATCGAAGAATCGAGTTTGCTAGAATGGGTGTTTTTACAAATTTCACTCAAAATCTATTCTTTGGAGTACAAAGTGCACTCCAAAGGATCGACCTAAATAAATATATTGTGTAACTACTAAATAACTAAATAAACTAAATACAGACAGACAGAAAGACAAAAAAGACAGACAGAAAAGAAACAGTAAAAAAAGACAGTAAAAAAAGACAGACAAAAAAAAAGACAGACAAAAAAAAAAGACAGACAAAAAAAAAGACAGACAAAAAAAAGACAGTAAAAAAAGACTCAAAAAAAGACAGTAAAAAAAAGACAGACAAAAAAAAAGACAGTAAAAAAAAGACAGACAAAAAAAAGACAGACAAAAAAAAGACTGACAAAAAAAGACTCAAAAAAAGACAGTAAAAAAGACAGACAAAAAAAAAGACAAAAAAAAAGACAAAAAAAGACAGTCAAAAAAAGACAAAAAAGACAGACAAAAAAAAGACAGACACAAAAAAAAGACTGACAAAAAAGACTCAAAAAAAGACAGTAAAAAAGACAGACAGAAAAAAAAGACAAAAAAAAGACAGACGTAAAGCTTACGGTAGAAGCTCTTTTCTAGGAAAAACGGCATTTGTGCGAAAAGAGCAGCTGCTTCTTTCAAGTTATCATTTACAGAAACGGTTTAGTTCTTTGACTCTTAGTAGATCAAATTTAAAAGATTTATGTTTTTTAAAGTTCTTTTTCTTTATTCCATGGATTTTCTTTATCCCTCGACCTTTCGCTTTCAAAGCCCTGAGCTCTAACCGACTGAGCCACGCGGTACCCCAACTCCAGAAGGGACAAAGGGAAAGATGAAAGATGAAAGAGACAGAAAGGAGATACCTTCTTCTTCTTCTTCCTCTTCTTCTTCTTCCTCTTCTTCTTCTTCCTCTTCTTCTTCTTCTCCTCTTCTTCTTCCTCTTCTTCTTCTTCATGTAAAGTTCGAGTCAAAAAAAGGTTTCTTTGGATTATTTCTGGTTATCAAAGACTCTTTTTATGAATTTGGTTATGAAAAAAAAGACTTTTTGTTTAAATGTGAAGAAATTTTGGCTTTAATTATAAAAGAAAAAAAAACAAACGGGTATTTCGAAAGAAAGTATAAAGATTTCACAATGAAAAGGGGAGGAAAAGAGTGAAGAAGATGAAGGAGTTGAATGAGAGAAGGAGATGAAGGAGTTGAATGAGAGAAGGAGATGAAGGAGTTGAATGAGAGAAGGAGATGAAGGAGTTGAATGAGAGAAGGAGATGAAGGAGTTGAATGAGAGAAGGAGATGACGAGTTGATGAGAGAAGGAGATGAAGGAGTTGATGAGAGAGGAGATGAAGGAGTTGTGAGAGGGGATGGGGTTGATGAGGAGGAGTGAACGTTGATGAGGAAGGGATGAAGGAGTTGAATGAGAGAAGGAGATGAAGGAGTTGAATGAGAGAAGGAGATGAAGGAGTTGAATGAGAGAAGGAGATGAAGGAGTTGAATGAGAGAAGAAGATGAAGAAGTTGAATGAGAGAAGATGAACGAGTTGAATGAGAGAAAAGAGGGGAAAAGGGGAAACGATCAGAACAAAGTGAAAAGATAAGGAAAGATTGATGTGAAATCTTTGAAATGAAGTCTTAATGCAAATAGCCCTGATTTTCAGCTATTTTTTGATACCTAAACGCGCACTGTAGCATAAAGCAGTGTCGAGAAAAACGCGTCCAAAGCTAGACTACACAACACTCCGCACCGTCATTATGGGGGGGGGGGCACTATTACAGTATTTACGGTATGTACTTGTTAATAGATATTCAACTGAATAATTACTCAGACAGCTAGACAGTCAACAAAGACATTGTTGTAAAGACTACACAACACTCCGCACTCAACACTGTTGTTGTAAAGTGTAGTTTGTGTTTCATTTTTTTCTTTCCTAACAAATCTAGTTCAGCATTCCTCATTTTCTCGTATGAATCACAAGAAGAAGAGGAAGAAGAGAAAGAAGAGGAAGAAGAGGAAGAAGAGAAAGAAGAGGAAGAAGAGGAAGAAGAGGAAGAGAGAAAGAAGAGGAAGAAGGAAAGAAGAGGAAGAAGAGGAAGAAGAGAAAGAAGAGGAAGAAGAGGAAGAAGAAGAAGAATTGATTGCACTAGAAATGATTCTTTTGCAAACAATTTAATCACAAAGTTTACATTTTCTCATAGGTTAAACGGTGAAAATCAAAGGGTAAAAAGTATCATCAAGAAGTTTAGAAGTTTAGAAGTGTAGAAGACCTTAAAATGTCATCTTTTTCAGCAAATGGCTTGTTGATTGAAAAAAAAAAAGAAAAAAAGAAGGAGAAAGATGGGAAAAGAAGGGGAAAGGAGGGAAAAGATGGGAAAAGAAGGGAAGAGAAGGGGAAAGACGGGAAAAGATGAGAAAAGAAGCTAATTTATAAAGAAAAAGACTGCATTTCAGTTAATGGTTTAAAAAAGAATGTAAAGAAATGAGGAAAGAGCTGAAAAAAGTAATAAAAAGTCAAAAAAAAAATCAAAGAGCTATGAGGAAGCAAATAGTAACCCAATGGGAATTATAAGGAAACAAATAGGAGCCAAATAGGAGCCAAATACCGTATTTCTTCGAATAGAACACCGGGTAAAGAGTATGATCGCGTACTCCTGCGTAGCAGCCCTTTTTAAAATTTCTTTTCTGCATAAAAGCTTTCAATGAAGCTGGAAAATGGTTCAAAAATCTGTTAGTTCATGTGGTATTTTTGAGCCATTTTCCAGCTCTATAGCACTTCATTGAAAGCTTTTCTGCAGAAAAGAAATTTTAAAAAGGGCTGCTACGCAGGAGTACGCGATCATACTCTTTACCCGGTCTTCTATTCGAAGAAATACGGTAGGAACCAAATAGGAGCCAAACAGTAACCAAATAGGAAACAAATAGGAAACAAATAGGAGCCAAATAGGAACCAAATAGTAACCAAATAGTAGCCAAATAGAAATCAAATAATAACCAAGCAGTAACCAAATAGGAACCAAATAGGAACCCAATGGGAGTTATAAGGAAACAAATAGTAACCAAATAGGAACCAAACAGTAACCAAATAAGAACCAAATAGAAATCAAATCGAAATCAAATCGGAAACAAATAGGAGCCAAATAGGAACTAAACAGGAACTAAACAGGAGCCAAATAGTAACCAAACAGTAACCAAATAGGAACCAAATAGGAATCAAATAGTAACCAAATAGTAACCAAACAGTAACCAAATAAGAACCAAATAGTAGCCAAATAGGAACGAAACAGGAAACAACGTCAATACTCCATAAATATTCGAGAGCAAAGAGAGGACATTATTTTTCCTCTCTTTGCCTCTCGAATTTTTGATTCAAAAAGAGATTTGTTTGATGGAATTTTGGCTAAAATTTTCGGATTAGAGATTTCGACGTAAAATGAAACTTTTTGCAAAAATTTTATTTAATCAAAAAAAAAAAAAAATTTTTGCAGATTTTTTTTTTTTCTAATCTTCAAATTTTTTGAATGCTAAGCTAAAATAAAAGCTATCTAGTCAAATAAAAGCTATTTTAGTCTTTATTTATTCTAAAAAATAGTTAATATTTAAAGTATTTAATGAAAAAAAAGAAAATTTGCGGGAGTGGGACAAATGCGACCTTTTTTTTGCGCACCCGGCCATTTGCGCACCTTTTTTTCCGCACCTGGCCCATTAGCGCACCTTTTTCGCGTTTTAAAAAAGCTCTAAAAGCTAATATTACCAATTTCATTCCAAAAGTTGTTTTTCTAGGTAATTTTAGGGCGTAGAATCGAAATTTTGACATATCAGAGCTTGTGGAAGCGAACGGACGGAGTTATACAAAGAGAAAAATCGACCATTTTCTGTAATTTGACCTACCCGTTTTGTCTTTCAAATTGATTCCACACGCTCTGTTATGTCAAAATTTCGATTCTACACCCTCAAATTACCTAGAAAAACAACTTTTGGAATAGAAATTGGTTAATATTAGCTTTTTAGAGCTTTTTTAAAACGCGAAAAAAGGTGCGCTAATGGGCCAGGTGCGGAAAAAAAGGTGCGCAAAAAAAAGGTCGCATTTGTCCCACTCCCAAATTTGCAATTAATTAAGCCAAAATTAGCCAAAATTATCCAAATCATCAACTTTTTTGCAAAAAAAAAACAAAATTTCAAAAGAATCTCTCAAACTGTACTTTGTGCTCAACTTTTCCGTAAACACACTCATTCTAGTGCATTGGTTTCTTTCTAGGGAAAAGAATCTAGTGCACTAGAAAGAGTGTGTTTAGAAGGGGATGAGCTCAAAGTACAGCACTTTGGCTTTAAAGAGAGAAACAAATCTTACAAACAAAAAATAAGTCCAAATGATCATTTTCAATAAAAAAAAGATCAGAATTCACTGCACCAGAAGTGTTGCGTTTGCAAATCTAAGCTCGAGAAGTGTATTTGAATCAGTTTTTAGCGCAACAAAAAACAAGTCGCTCTTGATGCCCTCAAATTCAAAAAGAGTGCCCCCCGTTTTCCCAGTCTGGCCTCATCTTTTCCCCTTATGTCCCCATCGCATTCTTCCTCCTCCTTCAGCACAACAAAGCCTCTTCTCTCAGTAGCCCCAGCCCCAATCTCGTTATCCCTTCAACTTCAACCCCGTTTTTTTTCTTCCTCTTTCCTTTCCCCTTTGACCCCGTTTTTAAATGAAAATCCCCCGTCATTTAACCCCATCTCGAATTGTTAATGAGAAAAGTCTAGGGAAACTTTTTTTTTGGATCAAAAGGAGGATTCAGAAGGGAAATAGGGTTTTAAGCAATAAGCTTTTCAATAGAAAGCTGACAACAAGAAGATTCCGTCTCTGATATTACAACTACTGGCCCAGAATAGCTTGCTGATCTGTGCATTGAGTTAGGCACGGTGTTCATGAACTGATTCATGTCTAATTCCAGCTTAAGCCCAAGTCAGATCAGCCAAATTACCGCTTAGTTAACAAGTTTTGTGACCTAAATAACATAAGTCTAAAGATTTCTAGATGTTTAGCATGTTGGCCTGCTGTTTGGTGGAATGGAGGAGATCCCTTGGGGTTGAATCGGCCGAAAAAAAATGCAAAAGGCAGAGTAGGAGAAAAACGAGATTATCCACATGTCAAGAACACCGCTAAAAAAGAGAGAAAAAGTTAAAATTCTTGAGAAATTGTGGATCTCTTGGGGATGAGAAAGGAGATACAAAAGCAGTGTTCTTAACCACCCAAACAAACCACTCCAGAAAACGTATTAAAATAAGCACTGTGCTTAGAAATTACATTCAAATCCTTACCACAAATTAGCACAATCTATTCTGACAAATAAACATTTTTAAAAATAATTCTAAAGATGTTAGTAGAAAAAAAATATATAAACAAAATCACAGGACATAGCACATACACAATGTGTAACAAAGTACACACAACAAAAAAGCTGAAATGATTAACGGTTTACATTTGTTATTATTCCTCGAGTTCGGAAGCCAATTCGGATTGCCGTGATCGTACCAGTGGATCGTAGTGATTTGGGAGCAGCTTCTTGATTAGAGAACTCAAATAACATCTAAAGTTCATGCATAAAACACTTTTAAAACTTTCAAACCGTATGATATAATCTCCATCGCATCCGCCACCAGTTAGCGCCTCGAGTTCAAATTTCGTCTCCTGTTTCGTGATGAAATCTATCTGAACAAAAATATTATTGGCTACAAGTCTAGACATTACTTCATCCACGACATCTTCCTCGTTCAAAAATTTTGCCCGCGTTCGAACACGGCGCATCTTCATGTAGTCTCGATGTGTGAGTGTTAGAAGTTGACTCTAGAAATGAATAATTAAGTTCAGTTCAGTTCGATTCACTATTTCTATAAGTTGAACATACACTGCTCCAACTAATTATAGAGTCACTTACGTTTTTTAAAACTTGAGGGAAATCAATGAAATTCAGCTTTGGCTAGTAGAAAATCTTTTTACTAAACTTTCCGATACATTTTCATTTAGAAGTTGCTAACCGTCGTGGCAAGTCGAGCAATTTTTCCGATTACTCTTTGCAGCGCGTCTATACGCTTCGATCTGTCCTTTTTCAAAGTCCAAGAGCGTTTTATTTCTCGCCATTACTTAAAAATAACTTCATCAAGTAAAGTCAATTATAAATGGGAAACGAAAAAAAACAACTACAAACAAAAAGCAGAGTGACCTTATAATTAGTTGGAGAGCTAAAGTGCCATTTTTTTGGCTTTTGCAGAAAAAGGGCCACGACGGTTAGCAACTTCTAAATGAAAATGTACAGAAAAGTTTAGTACCAAGATTTTCTACTAGCCAAAGCTGAATTTCCTTGATTTCTCTCAAAAGTCGCTACTGAGTTTTAAAAAACGTAAGTGGCTCTTAGTTAGTTGGATCAGTGTATTTTAAGTTGTTTTGTTTGTTTGTTTGTTTTGAAATAAAAAGTCGATACCGAGGGGAACGGAACACTTTGCATGTGTGACGGCTTTAACCCAATCCACCTAAACTCGCATCATCTAGAAGAAAAAAAACGAAGCTTACTGTATTTCCCGAACAAAAATATTGTTTGTTTCCGCCCTATCCTGCACTGATCCATATTTGTAGGTCAAATATATTTCGATTCCTAAAAACAAAGTCTGAGGTTTAAAAAGACAAAACAACCATGAGGATCCGCATCAAAGAGGCCATAAATAGGCAGTGAGGTGTCTTTAACAAGCCAGGAAAGGACTCTTCTTGAAACGAGATCTGGGTAACCTCTCCCCTAAAAAGTCAACTGTCAAAATAAAATTCTGAAAATTCCAATGATTTGCTAAAGCAACTTTAAGAATTTAAGTTTCTAGTTTAACAGAAGCATTTTATAGTTAAAATTTACTTTAACAACACGCAACACTCATTAGAGTAACAAACCGTCATAAGAATCCCCTTTGGATAATGGAGAAAGAAGCCGGCATCGATCATTCTTTGAAAAGTCGCATCCTTTTCAACCACCAAAATGAAATGCGCCGTAGGAAGTGGACGAAGTGACAGTAAATCCTCGTTTAACGGCACCGGTCCCGCTTGACAATCGATCAACTTGCCTAAATTCTGTTTGATTTAACCTTTAAAGCGAAACTAACCGGTATTCAAGTCCAAAAATGCTAATGCGCCTTGTAAAATCCCTCGACTACACGAGATCTAAAGCACCAAATACATCATTACAAATACAAATACATTACCAAATGCTCTACTTAATTAAATCTCTAACCACTGAAAGTTCGTGACGATTTGAGTCGAGTAATGAGCAAACACTTCGTAGAGCATTGTCCGAGTTGCGTTGTTCTTTGTAGAGCTTTTTGTCGTCATAGTAAACATCCCTAAAAGAAATGGATTAAAGAAAAGTAAAAATATAGCACCTCTTTGTGGCCGTGTTTTTTGTTATCGTGAGATTGTAAACCTAAACAAAACCAGCTTACGCAAAAAAAAAACAAAGAAACCTTGGACAATGCTGTCAGATCTCGAGCCAGCTTTCGTAGAGTCGCCCGGTTGTATCTGAGTTGGCCACACTTTGGATTAACACCACTAAAAATGAAATTCAAATGAGGGAACTAGGCTTAGACTCTACCTAGGGTCGCTTTGGGCTCTATAATTAAAAAGCTGGCTAAATTGAACTTTATGGTCCACACCTCGGTACTAATAAACTTCGGGGGGGCACTTTGATCCGACTTGGTCAGTCTCTCATTCTAGACGTACTTTTCTAGTATTGTTTTGCATTTTCTGGGGTAATCAAATACGCTTAATCGATTGACAATACTTTTAGAATATTTTGAACAAGTTAGCACTTTGTATTTTGCCTCTCTCTTCATTTTTACGCTTAACAACACTGCGGAGGCAAAATTCCAGCTAGCTTCTCAAAATATCAATAAAAATTGTTTAGTACTTTCTAAAAATATTATCAATAGATTCATCATGCTTGATTACCCCAAAAAAGTCAAATAACGTTGGTAAAACAGTCAAAAAAATATAGTGTCTCCAAATCGGGAGTTTCTGTTAGTTTTTGAGTTTTTCACGCATTTCTAGCAAGGTAAAACATAATAAAACAGTTTTGGTACTACGCTGGCTGGGGGGGGGGAGCAATTTTTTTTTCAAACCCACTTTTTCTAGGGTAGTTTTATGCGTAGACCCCGAAAAACACAACAAGAGCTTGGGAAAAGGCGTTTTAAGCTTAGTTTCGGGGCTCCAAAATGCGCGCTCATACAGTGTGATGAGAGGGAAAGGGAAAGATGTCTAAAAATGGTCTCTCAAACATTTTTTGTAGCGAAAAACACTTCTTCTAGCATAATTCAACCTACTGATCATGTTTCTGATCAAATCGGAGCAAAATAAAAAAATTTTTTTTCAAACTTTCGACCATGTGGTCCACGATTTCACTTTTTCCCAATTTCATGACTTTTCTATGCACTAAATTTCTGAGCCACCATAGTCACCACCATGAGATTTTTGCCATAAAATTGAAACTTTCCACTGGCATCGTGGTGTCATATCAGAGCTAACATGCAAACTAAGATTTTCAACCAAACACTTTATTGATTAGTAGCTCATGAGCAGAACTTGGTTGCCTCTTGGAAAATTGCGAGCTCAAAGAGTTTTTTGTACAAGTGATTACTGAATGTTCTAAACCGATAGTGTTTGATTATAAAACTTAGTTTATATGTTAATTCTAATATTCTAATATGACAATAGTGTCATATTAGATGTCAGTAGAAAGTTTCAATTTTATGGGAAAAATCTCATGGTGGTGACAGCCATAGTGGCTCAGAAATTTCATAGGAGAAGGATGAAATTAATAGGAAAGTCATGAAATCGGGAAAAAGTGAAAAACTATCAAAAATTTGCCCTTGCCCTTGCCAAAAATTTTTTGGCACCGCAACAAGCACCAGAAGTCACTAGGAATTCTGAGAAAAATCGCGCTGAACTGACTTTTTTTATTCGAAAACCCTGTAGAAGCGCGCTAAGCCCGAAACTAAGCTTAAAACGCCTTTTCCCGAGCTCTTGTTGTGTTTTTCGGAATTTACGCATAAAGCTACCCTAGAAAAAGCGGTTTTGAAGAAAAAATTGCCTCCCCCTCCCCCTCCCCGCCCCCAACCGGCGTAGTACCACAGTTTTTGTTTGATTTGCTTCCTGGAAGTTCAATTTATTTAAAACTTACAGCTTTAAACACGGAGAGCTCTTCGTGATGGGACGAGCGAGTTGCCGAATGAAATCCACTGTTATGTCTTCGACCTCGTGCCGTATTTTCTCATCATCGCTCATCGGATCGCCTAAAATTATTAGATAAGAAGATTAGTAATTCGGAAATGAAAATGAAATAAAACAATGAAATTGAATGAATACTTTGAGATACAACACATTTTGTCGAATTTATAGGCGTAAAATTAGCAAAGCAAAGAATTGCAACTTCAATTGTTTGACTGAATATCTTTTAAAGTATTACTGTAGTAATTGTCAATATAAAATAAATTTTTGGGCAAAATTTGTCATTTGTCATTGGCGCACTTTTTGTCGTTTTTAAAAACTTCTTAAAAGCTTATTAACCAATTTCTATTCGAAAAGTTTATTTTTCTAGGTAATTTTAGGGCGTAGAATCGAAATTTTGACAGATCAGAGTTTGTGGAACCAAGCGGACGTAGTTCTACATAGTAAAAATCGACAATTTTTTATAATTTGACCTACTATCTTTTAAATTGGTTCCACGAGCTCTGATACGTCAAAATTTGGATTCTACGCCCTAAAATTACCCAGAAATATAACTTTTGGAATAGAAATTGGTTAATAATCTTAGCGTTTTAGAGTTTTTTGAAAATGGCGAAAAAAGGTGCTCTCTAATGGGGTAGGGTGCGCAAAGAAAAGGTCGCATTTCTCCCACCGCTGATTTTTCGCCGTAGAGTTGCTGAAGTTTAGCCCATTTGTAATTTTCAAAGGGCGTCTTGAATGGTCAAAGTTGCCTAATATTTTTGTGGTGCTGTTCTGGATTCGTAATTTTTGTTAAACATTGCGTGTCTATTGCTGGTCTTTACGATATTTTCTTTTTCAAAGCAGCAATTTCAACTTTTCTCAAGTCAACCCCCTTGCCCTATTACTTCTTTATCTCGTTGCGATTTCACAAACAATGTAATGTTTTCTTTTTAGAGTCATGTCATCCGACATCGTTTGGCAAACGATCCGCAACAACTCGGCCTTCTTGAAGACGCGACGAAACGTGCCAAAGCGCTTCTCGACTGAACGCTTCAACTTGATGGCCGTCAACTCGCAACGTTACAACGGATTGGTTAACAAGAAAGGAGTGCACATTCAGGTTTTGTTTTAGTTTTGTGAATTTTGTCACTCAAATTTTGGCGTCTTTCGATAACCACTTTGGTTTTTATCGAGTTTGTAAACTCGAATCGATGCATTCCAGTAAGCGGCGAATTTGTAGCAAGTTGGCGTTTTCTTTTAGTGTAAAACCTGTGCGTGAACGTTTTAAAAGCACGTTTAAAGCTCAAAATTTAATCTAGAATGTGCTGTTTGAGCTTGTAAATGGCAAAACGATTTGAAACATAGAGTGTGCCAGTAGAGCTAGCTAAAGTATGCCTGTTACGATTTAGAACATTGCCTGCAAATTAAGTGGATCGTTTCATTAGTAGACCCATTTGTAATACGGATATCAGTTATTTAACGTTAAAAATTTATTTACATTTAGCGCAAAAATTATAATTTTTTTTAGCTTTCAAAGGATGGAAAGAAGGTTGACGTCTTGACGAAAATCGCAAAGAACGAGCACCTTCCACAAAAATCGACCCGGACTGTGAGCATTTTGAGCAAGAATGGCCGAAGAGCAAGAAACGGAGTCGCCAACCTGGTCAAGACTTACAAGAAGCGCGATATCATGGTAAAATCATCAATTTATCACGTTACCAATGGTTTCTGTTTAGCCTGCTCAACGTTTCATCTCCCAGTTGCTTCGAGGAACTCCAAAAGCGAAAAAGTAAAGATTCTTAACTTGTCAATAAACATTTTGTTACTGAAAATGCACAAAAAAAATTGATACAGTGGTAATAAAAGTTTTCGTACAGAGAGTCAAGGCGGGATAGAATGTTGCTTTTAACGGAAGTTGTGCAAAATTTATTGAGTCGTGGTTGGATTTTCGTTTTTGTGATGGCTTTATTTTTTACTTTCTGGCGACTTTAAAGCACAAGATATTATTCTTTGCATCAATCAGAAATATTTCATCTTGCGAATTTGCCGCCAACGCTTGCGTTGCCAATTTCTCACGATAAACCTGAAAATTTTGCTCGACTTGTTCATTTCATTGATTCTGTAATGTTGCAATCTTTGTTTGCCATTAATTTCTGTTTCCCAAGTTGCGCAAGTTGTCTGTGGATTGAAAAATTTTCTTCCTTGAGTTACTTCATGTCTTGAAAAAATTTATCTCTGATACTTTTCAGAAATTTGTTCTATTTTTGTGACAAACCTCCTTTTTCTCGTCAACGTTATAGAAAACGAGGGTTTCCCGATCGGAGAGAATCAACAGATTGCCGTTCATTGTCTGCAAAAGCTTTCAATATTGCTGTGGCATCAAATTTTTGGTGTTAGAAAGTGAAAATTGCCGATTCCAGATGGGATACATTAACAGGTTAGGTCACTAGAGTACCATCTATCGACTACGGTAGAAAGAGAAAGGGGACACGTTTTAGGAAACGAAGAAAATATGAAAAAATCCTAAGTGTTTTAGCGGGTTGAGGACATTCAAAAAAAAAACATTACTCACCTCAAACATTTGTGCCTCAATCCGCACAGCATCCAAAAGTGTTCCATCAATTGAATGTATTCTTGTCGCTCCATCCTGTGGACTCACCGAGCATTGGGTGGCACCATTGAACAATCGCACGTCTAGTAAAGCCTAAAAATGAAATTCTATAGATAATACGCTAACTATTTTATTATTCAACTATTTTATCTATTCAAGATATTTTGCTGATTCTAGCTATTGATAGTTTTAGATAGTTTTCTTGACTCATCTGAGCTCTTGTCGGTATCACACGAAATGTGAAATTCTCCAATGAAAACAGGAATAGGCCACCGGTTTCCGTTGCAATCAACAATTGATCATCGTTGTGATTGGCTGAGACGATGGCCACTCGCTGAAAACACTCGCTTTAGGCTTGGGAACGGTGGTTTTGTGTGATCTGGACGGGAGATTTTCGAAGAAAATTAGCTAGAGGGAAAGGGGAAGGGGCAAAATCGTCTATTTTGCCATTCCCCTTGCCGTCTATTGATCAATAGACGATCAATAGACGCTTTATGACCACAGGAAACGAGCTTTTTAACATTAGAATTCACATATTTCAATAAACGGCAAAAAAAGGAATTCAATCTATAAAAGTTTGAAATGAAAATAATTTTTCTCACTTTACTTTAGAATGAGATTCTCGGAAATAAGCGCTTTGTCGGAAAAGGGAAAAGAAAAATCGTCTACTTTGTCTGCGAAATGGATTTGATTCAATTGTCGAACTGTCCGAGAGGTGATCAATGATCGATAATCGATAATCGATGAGCGATGATCGATAATCAATGATCAATGATCAATGATCGATGGTCGATAATCGATGATCAATGAGCAATGATCGATAATCAATGATCGATGATCGATAATCAATGATCGATGATCGATAATCAATGATCAATGATCGATGGTCGATAATCGATAATCAATGATCGATGATCGATAATCAATGAGCGATGATCGATGATCAATGATCGATGGTCGATAATCGATGATCAATGAGCAATGACCAATAACCAATGATCGATAATCGATAATCGACGCTCCAATCTCGAGAATCAGATCAATATCGTTGGGCAATGCCTCTAGACTTCTAGACTCCATTCCTGTCATTCGGACGAACAATGTTTGCCATGCCATCTCTTCCATGCCATCTCTTCCATGCCATCTCTTCCATGCCATCTTTTCCATTCGAGGCTCAAGTCCATCAGAACTCTCAAGATTATGGACAATCGGCAATTCGACAATGAAATTTCGTGAGGAAGAATTGAAGAAAGTAAGAATACGTCTTCATAAAGCCTCGTTGATTAGCACTTTCACTTGCATCAAGTGTGTGCCAGGAGCTCTGTGAATCGAATTCATACAATTGGAGGCGCTGGGTGTACTGATCATCGCTTCAATCTCTTTCCAATCTTATCATTGAGTAATCAATGCTAGAATAAGAGCTAGTTAAATCAATTACAATAAACAACACTGAAAGGTGAAGAAAATGAACCGGAAAAGCTTCTTTCCAGCTAATCAATTTTCTGTGATTTCACAGATAACACAAAAGTATCGTTTAGAGTAGTGTAGTGTAGTGTAGTGTACTGTACTGTACTGTATTGTAGTGTACTGTACTGTGCTGTACTGCGCTGTACTGCATTTTGGCTATCTATTGTCTGAAGGAGGTGGATTGAATGTTAAATAATGGAAAAAAGAAATGAAACCTTTGATGAAGATGATGCTTTTCGATGTTTTGATGGTAGATCGCTTACAGAGAGACTTTTCGTCTAAAAATTAACAATATTAACCGTGAAAATGCTCTTTTTCTTTTCATTTTGATTCAAAAAAAAAAACACCTTTATTATCTCTAAACGATTCCCTTTAAGATTCGATTGTGTAATTGATCCATCAAGTGACGTTGTGATCAGTGTTGTCGACGTTGTCCAACATAAATAGCTCACTGATAGGGAATGAATCTAAAATGAAATTAAATGAAATAAAATTAAATAAAATAAAATGAAATAAAATAAAATACAATAAAATAAAATGAAATGAAATCAGGTTGAAAATCTTCAAACAAACAAACAATTTCTTTTACTTTAAAGATATTCAGTTGTAAAAGCTGAATATTTAGTTAGAATTAAGCTATTCTTTAGCTACAAAAAAAGCTTTATAGCTAGAAAGAAGCTTTACAGCTAGAAAGAAGCTTTATAGCTAGAAGCTCTATAGCTAGAAGCTCTATAGCTAGAAGCTCTATAACTAGAAAGAAGCTTTACAGCTAGAAGCTCTATAGCTAGCTCTATAGCTAGAAGCTCCCATAACTAGCTCTATAGCTAGAAGCTCTATAGCTAGAAGCTCTATAACTAGTTCTATAGCTAGAAGCTCTATAACTAGAAAGAAGCTTTACAGCTAGAAGCTCTATAGCTAGCTCTATAGCTAGAAGCTCTATAACTAGCTCTATAGCTAGAAGCTCTATAGCTAGAAGCTCTATAACTAGTTCTATAGCTAGAAGCTCTATAACTAGAAAGAAGCTTTACAGCTAGAAGCTCTATAGCTAGCTCTATAGCTAGAAGCTCTATAACTAGCTCTATAGCTAGAAGCTCTATAACTAGCTCTATAGCTAGAAGCTCTATAGCTAGCTCTATAGCTAGAAGCTCTATAGCTAGCTCTATAGCTAGAAGCTCTATAGCTAGCTCTATAGCTAGAAGCTCTATAACTAGCTCTATAGCTAGCTCTATAGCTAGAAGCTCTATAGCTAGAAGCTCTATAGCTAGAAGCTCTATAGCTAGAAGCTCTATAACTAGAAAGAAGCTTTACATTTAGAAAGAAGCTTTATAACTAGAATTTATCTTTATTCTACAATTTAGTCAAACTTTTCCTCGAACACTATCTTTAAACGTTTAAAGAAGTTTTTAAGCGTCATTTACTTTGCAAATAGTACTACCCTACTCCAATAGTATTCAATAATAATAATAATACCTTATTTGTGGACAAGAGTGATTCGCCTTGTGCAATGATCACATCTCCATTCGCATTGCCAACAGCCAAGATGCCAGTTGATGAAAAAGCGGCACTCTGGGGGCAAACGCCGCTTGAATGAGTGTGAATCTAAAAGTTTAATATTTGAAAATAGCATATTCTATTCAAATAAAAGCATTTTCTAATAGAAGCAAGGATCTAAGAGCAGACGATCGAACAGAAGCAATGATCTAACAGCAGTTCTAACAGCAGATCTAAGAGTAGCAACGATCTAACAGCAGTAAGGATCTAACAGCAGCAATGACCTAACAGCAGCAAGGATCTAACAGCAACAACGATCTAACAACAGCAACGATCTAATAGAAGCAAGGATCTAACAGCAACAACGATCTAACAGCAGCAAGGATCTAACAGCAGTAACAATCTAACAGCAATAACGATCTAACAGCGGTAACGACCTAAGAGTAGCAACGATCTAACAGCAGCAAGGATCTAACAGCAACAACGATCTAACAGCAACAACGATCTAACAGCAATGATCTAACAGCAGTAACGACCTAACAGCAGCAAGGATCTAACAGCAATGATCTAACAGAAGAAACGATCTAACAACAGTAACGATCTAACAACAGCAACGATTTAACAGCAGCAAGGATCTAACAGCAGTAAGGATCTAACAGCAGCAAGGATCTAACAGCAACAACGATCTAACAACAGCAATGATCTAATAGAAGCAAGGATCTAAGAGCAGTAACAATCTAACAGCAATAACGATCTAACAGCGGTAACGATCTAAGAGTAGCAACGATCTAACAGCAGCAAGGATCTAACAGCAGTAAGGATCTAACAGCAGCAAGGATCTAACAACAGCAACGATCTAACAGCAACAACTCCTCAAAATCTTTCGAAATCTTTACTTTAGACCCTCTATGGATAAATCTAGAGTAAAAACCTAAAGTTTCGCGAAAATTTTTCGGATTTTGATTTCTAATGGCTAGTCAGGAAATGCCAGAGGCTAAACCCAGAACCTCTCTTGCTCTATGTTGTTCAAACCTTTCCACGATGTCTGAACAAAATTCTCCCACTATGCGTACACCATGCATCGTGCTCTCGAGCGCCGATCAAAACGGCTAAACGTCCGAAATTCCCGCTGATCATCTGGAGAACCGTCAACTCGTCATCATTTATCTAAAAAAATCCGAATTTGCCTACATTTCCCTGAACTTTAACATTTTAGAGCTTTCAATTTTCCAAAGCCTTTACAAAGAAAAGGTTAGAAAAAAAAATTCGAACCTGAGCAATTGGAAACGATCCAGTCAATTGTAGCTGCAAATCACTGGCCACATGGAAACGATCGAGTTTTCTGAAGAGCGCCCGTGTTAAAATCGATTCATCAATTGCTTCCGATAGTTGCATGATGGTCTGCAATATATAAAATGAGAAATGGTAAGTGATTCGGTTAACAACAACAACAACAACAACAACAACAACAACAACAACAACAACAACAACAACAACAACAACAGCATTCAACAACAGCATTCAACAACAACAACAACACCAAGCTCACCTTTTCCTCGATTTTCCCCCGAATATCCCCTCGATCGTTCTTTGTCCGCTCATCGGTTTGCGTTTCCTTTTCGGGGAATTTCATCGGATCCGTACCGATTTCTTTTAGCTAAATCAAATAGATAGATTAGATAAAAATAGAGACAAAATTACGGTAGTTTAAAGAAAGACATTTCAATCGAAAATTTATCAACCACAAAAACTCTTCCTACATTTTGCTGATCTGTTCCCATTGCCATTTCCTGGGTCGTTTTCTTCGCCTCTTTCCATGTCGATTCAATTGTGACCGATGAGAGATCACAATCTTCGAATTTCATAATTTAAGTGTTTTGGATTAGCAGAGTAGTTTTTTAAGAACAGAATAGCTCAACTTTCATAAACATTACAGCCAATAGCTTTTTAAATGTTTCTCCGATCACCATAACAACCACTCCAGTCCATTACGACATAAAATTGATCAAAATTTCTTCTGTCTTTAGTCTTAAAGCCAAATTTATTTATTAAACATTCGAAACACTCAGCCTAAAATATCACATGTTCCAAAAGAAATATGATTATCAAAAGCTGCAATCCCCGTTTCCATGGAGAGATCAAATAAAAAATGAGGGCAAACAAGCAAAATCCCATAATTTGTGCCAAATATACTAGAAAGTACCTCATCAACGCAAAGAACGTAAAAGAGTAATACAAATGAACATATTATTGTCTGAGACAACAGTCTAACATATTATTATAGAATGCAATTCACTTATGCAGATGAAGAATCGATTTGAGCCATTTCCTTCGTGTTCGCACTCAATTGCATCAAACAACTTCCCATCTGAGCGAGACGTTCCGCAGCGTAGGCGTGAGGATTCTCGCTAAAATTGACAAATTCAAAGTTTTAAAAAGTTAAGACTTCTTGTACTTGATTTGAAGTGCTATACTAACAACTAGATGTGCAAAAATAAAACAGTACCTGAGCGTGAAAGTGAGTGTTGTTGTGTCCGATTTCTTTTGCGTTGCGATCTTTCCCTTCTCCTTATCCCGTTGCTCTTTCTTCTCGACCGGTGGGAAACGCTGTGAAGCGGGAGTCGCTAAAATGAACATAGAAAATACACTAAAAACAAACGAACCAATTGGAGAAATGGTTGGTTTCAGCACAGGCAAATAGCTGGGACGGCGCTTCTCGGCAAGTTTTCCGGGCGGATCCTAAAGTTTGTTGCATTAAATTCACTTTGAATGATCTTTAAGGAATGACTTTCTAAAAAATTACTTCAGGCGTTTTGGCGTTCTCGAATCCGCTCTCAGTTCCATACGACGAAGTGCTGCTGACCGAAAGACGACGTTTTGAGCTCTCATGTGGAGATGAAATAGAAGACTAAAAAGAAAAATATTAGAGTTCTTAGGAGATTTAAAAGAATTACTACCATAGCCCTCGATCCAGAAGGTTTTGGTGTTCCAGGAGAATTAACCGAGAAAGCTGGAGTTCCAGAAACCGAAACCTAAAGATTCAAAAGTAGACACAAACAAAAAAAATCGTACATTCAACGGTTCTGCAAAAGAATCAAAAGCTTCATCCTTGGATTTGAATGCTTCCTTTTCCTAAAGTTCACTAGACCGTGCCGAATTTAAAAACGAACTTCTTCCACTGTGTTGCTCTCTTCACCAACGTTATCCAGCAAACAATCCTTGGCGGTCATATTTTTGTACTTGTGGGTGTTCGTCTGTGGCTTGATGAGATTGAGCTAAAATGAATGAATACATGAGGAGCCAAATTTTAAAAATTTACCCGATTGTTGTTGCTTTTGCGATAAGCACTTTCCAGAGGAGCTTTTCCAAGTGCGGTGATCGTGTCAAGAGGACGGAAGTCGTAAATGTTATTTCGAGCTTCTTGCAATTCCTAAACAAGCTCTCTTGCAAAATCGATTGCTTAATATTGAAGTGATAGTGAGATCATTTTAAATGTTAGAATTCAGTCTGATTCTTTTAAAACTTTAAGATGAATAACTAACTAACCTTTCCAGCCATTACGGGCATTCCATTTTGAAAAAGCGACTTCTCTTCTTTCTTGTATTTTGACTTAGATTTGCCCTTTGGATCTTTCAAAGCGTCCTCAAACGATGCCGATGGGCGGTGTTTCTTCAATTTCTTCAGCTCCTTTTCCCGTTCAAATCGTTTCGATCGTTCCGTTTCCGTCTAAAAGCAACGTTTAAATTAAAATGGCCGAAGATTGGCTTTTACCTCAACAGGAGCATCGCCATCTTTTGTTTCTTGTTTCACTTCCCTTTGTGGCTCCTCTTCCTTTGTCATTTTTTGTTTTCTTGGAGGTGGCGCCCGAACAATCTCAAAAAATGAATTATTAAACAGCTGATAGCTTTAAAGTTTACCTTGCGATTGTCATCTTGGAAGCGTTTCTTTGCCATATGATCAGAAGGTAGTTTCTAAAATAAGTAATAGGTTGAGCAACAGCTCGAAGGACTCACCTCATCCTCTTCATCGCTCAATTCGTTCATTGAATGCTGTGGCCGTTTCCGAAGCATTCGTTTCATTTCCTTTTCCCGTTGATCATCATCATCGTCTTCTTTCTTCGGCTCTTTCTTTGCCTCAGTGCCTCCCAAGGTTGGTGGTTTCTTGCTCTTCAGTGGAATGCGACCGACTGGGATTCGAAGCATCTCTAAAAATAATGATTATTGATTTCCAGTATTGAAACCTGTGCGAACATAACACTGTGACTTTAAAAGACTTAATTAATTGACGTAAAAGACTTAATTAATTGACGTAAAACACACCAGGTTCAGTGAGCGTTGGCGTCTTTTCATCAACTTGTTCGACGTCAAGTTTCTGATCTAAAAAAGTAAAGACTTGTAAGTCGCATAAATAAACTAAAATTTTAGCATTAAACATACGGAAAAACTCATACCAATTGATTCCAGTTCTGGTGCTAGTTCGCTAACCATCGATACGCCATTCAGCTCTGGACTCGGTTGTTCATCTTTTGATTCTTCACTTGGTTCGAGTGCAGTTAGCTCAATGTGAAGAGCCTCCGAGAGTTTCTCTTGTTCTTTCAGCGCCTTTGAAAGCTCGTTGTACTCGCTGTCTTCACATGGGATTACGATCTTCATCTCTAAAACGAAAACTCTTACAATCAATAAGATTAAAAACAACATTAGATCGGTAAGTAGATTCCCCCTTTCAGAAACATTACTATTTAAATTTGGTTTTGTTAGCTACGTTTGCATAAAGCATAAAACTATGTGTTTAACATATCTACCGTAATACCTCTAATAGTAGCGCCCCCGTATAGTCGCGGAGTCGCAAAAAATTTTGCTACGTGACGCTCCGACCGTCGTTATAGGGGGCACTACTATTAGAGGTATTACGGTAAACTTTCTACTTATCAGTTCTTCAGCAGAACTTTTTACATGCAAATTCAAAACAAACAAACCCAATTTTTGAGGCAAAACGAAATCATTCTCGTCGTCTTGAATTGAATGAGATGATGCTGCTGCGGCTGATGGTGTATTTTTTGCTGCCTTTCCTCCCTTCGGCTTCTCCTCAACCATCGGTGACTCCGATTTAACCACATTTCGCGCATTTTTTGCTTTCTTTGGAGGCATCTTCTAAAAATAAAGAGTAAACTTGCATCGTAAAACAGAAAATCAATGTTGACATTGGTTTAATTGCCTGCCTTGTAGCTAACTATAAACTACAAGTGCATTTTCAATTTTCGAACTGTAACCGTACCTTATTCTGTTGTTTCTTCCGACGCTTGTAAACTGCAATTGGTTGTGGAATTGGCGTACCAAGTCGATTAAGATCCGTCTCCCGATAAAGCTAAATTCAAACAAATTATTGCCGAGAAAATGAAATTCTTAGTATGTTTTAAATTTTGAGTGTTGGACAGACATTCTGTCCATTTTACTTGTGAAAAATTTCAAATGTAACAAAAAAACAACGACGGTTCAGCAGAAGATACGAACTATGGCTACATTTTTTGCATGACCATATAACCACCCTTTTCCTCGCGTGTACACGATATAAATTTTCGAAGAGCAAAACCAAACTAGTCTGACACGATTGTTTACACAGTGCTTGGATTTATCCAAGCCCCAAGACGGTGCCGATTCCCGTCCTTTTCCCCAACCTTTTCGCTTTTAATTTTTTCAAGCATGGAGCTGAAGTATGTAAATTTGTGTTGCCTCATGGTGGAAGTATTGCTACAGGGTTCTCGGAGGGGGCGCTCGGCGCGACGTTAGTCCAATCACTTACCAGGATTTGTTCAAAGCAGTTGAGAAGGCTTGCTGGTCGTGTTATTCCTTCAGGTACTTGAACCTTCAGCTTAGTGTACATGTAATCGTAAAGAACTTGTAACTCAGCAAGGGCACGAGGAGTGATTTTCTGTATGAAATCTAAAGAGAAAAATCATATTCAGATTGATTTGTTAAGATATTTAACTGTTGCATTGGCACTAGATTGAATTAAAACCACAAACTTTCATCGTATCCAATTTCTCCATCCGTCGCAGCATCAATCGGAAAACGATGAACAGACGTGGCCCCAATCAGAGGTTCTTCAGGTAACTTTTCCTAAACAGAACAAAGTTTATTCCTTTACAAAGGAAAAACTTACAACAGCCCCTGAATCATAAAAAATCGTCTCTCTTGCATGGTTGAATATCTCGTTGAAAAAACGCTAAACTCAAATCAAAATTTTGAATAAATCAAACGCTCACTAAATCAGTTTCTCTCTTCTTTGCGAGATCCGAGGTGTACTTTTCACTTTCATTCTAAAAAAAATGCTGATCGATGGTAACCTGCAACCTACATCAACTTGTTCCTCGAAATAAGCATGCCTTTGTGCTAAAACAGTATCCTCAGTAAATGTGAGCAATGGCCTAAAATTTCAAACAAATAGCATTAAACTCTGAAAATTATTTCCTTACCGAGCATAACGGCGTCCTGTAGCCTTTTCAACAAAGTCTGCGATGGCGTAAAAATGCACTTCCTCAAAAAACGGAATGCGATACTGTGGAGCAATCTGAAAGATCCAAACTTTTTGAACAAGAAATTAAAGAAACTTTGACACGATTTTCACTCTGAATAATCCTAATTTGCATTGATGCAGCCAACGCGTGAAGAAAGTTTCCTCCAAAAACGATCGAATCGGCTGGCGTGTACACTGCGTGAATCCATCCTAAACAAAACGAGCTTATTAAATGATGCGAATGTGTACCATACTTTAGTTCTGGATTATAGGAATAATCAAAAAGCAAAACTCTTCCTATGCAAGATGATACTATCGAGACACAAGATCTTGTTTTGACCTCTACTTTTTTTCAGCGTGCCCTTTTATCCGTCGGTTTCACCAACCTGCTGGAATAACGAGTGTTTCCCCTTCCTTCAGCACGACGCATGCACAACGATCGACCACGTTACCTGAGTTGATTATGTATTTTATTCGACCAGAATCTCTACCAAAGAATCCAGTTTGATCCTGGTGCTTTAAATGTTCTTCATACATGCACAAGTTTGTTTCCGTTGGCTCGATAATCCAGAAAATCTAAAATAAAGGACATTTGAGGAACAAATTTGAATCAAACCTTTTGACCACGAAGCACGTGGTACCACACCGATGACCCACCAAAGTCGACATGAAAATCCGTGTATGATTTGTTTGGCGACATGAGACAGTAACTAAACATAGCATAATAGATTTTTCTTCACCCCATCTTCTATCATATCACTAAATTTTCAAGGACTTACTAGGAGATTTTCGGGTATGTGCTATCAATTTTGTAAGTATTGTCGTTAAGCGGCTTATGTGCGATATCTCGTCGGTTTTTCGGCCATTTTTGAAGCCAGTCGATCATTCGTACCTAAATTACGAGGATGTACAACTGAAACATTTAGTTGCTCACCAAAGCAGGACTTTCTACAAGGTCGCGAAGGCGTGTTTGGTCGAATTCCAGTGACAAAACATTGTAAATGGCCTTCTTTTGCTCAGCCGGTGTGCTAAAATATAAATACTTTTTGGAAATCACAAGAAAATACGACCCACTTGTAGTACACAACCCATTCTCTTGCTGTCATAAATTTTGGACTTTGATCCGACACTTGGACCACCTAAAACAAGAGTGTGTTAGATATGATTGAAAAATTTGCGAGGATGTCAAAAGCACTTGATAAAATGATCTAGACCCACCTGAAGAATTAGGTCTGGATCAACAAGCTCCATGACTTCATCTACTGTCAGCGTTGATGATGGTATTCTAGAATGAAAGTGTTACCACATATTCTAAAAGAACTAACTTCATTCCCAGCTTTACGGGATCACAGTTAAAACGTAAAGGACATTCGATTCCCGTTGAGTCATAATATTCCATGGTGAATTCTAAAAAGGCATTTTTCAAGCTTTTCACGTCTTGCGACTACCTTCTGACTCCATTTCCTTATAAAGCTTGCGTGCTTCAGGGGTGTCGAAAGCCGGATCGTTGAGAATCACGTCAAAATTGTACCTAAGAGTATGGGTTAAGCAAAAAAGAAAAAGAACTACTTTGAAATGGTATTCAGTCTCTTTGATTTGTTCATTTCGTTAAGCGAGTCTCCAGACATGTAACCATCCTCATCTTCATCGTCGGTGCTCTTCTAAAATTGCACATGCACATGTTTATAAAAACTCTCAAAGACAGACTTAACCTTAAGTAAATTTGGTAAAGCTAATCTACCCTTACCAGTTCCCTTTTGTTATCCCATTCTTTGTATTCACCTTCTTTGCATTCCCTTTCTTTGCTTTCCCGTTCTTCTGCTTTTGCTTGACTTGAGGCTGAGGTTCTGGCAACAATTCATAAGGCTAAACAAAAGAAATGAGCATTCTAAAAAAATTCGGCTCTTTTCAATTACTCACCTCCATAAAAAAATAGACCCTCTTATTTTTTTCTTTTGTGCCGCAAACTCATCATTTATACTTAGGCAACTCTCGCAAAAATTCATTCTAGCTTGGACATTTCTGTCATCACAATTAAGGTGGTTGCACTATCATAAACTCTGTAAAGATTGGGCGGTGAAAATTTTGGGCTAGCTTCCACACAACAACTTGGTGAAAGAAGCAAAGTGGTGGAGAATGATGAATCGAAACTTTTTAAAGCAAAGTATGGCAAGGGACGCATGCTCACTCACCACTATGATTGGGTTTTTGGCTTATTGTTAGTAAGTCACAGCAAAAATAACATTGCTGACTAAACAATTTAGTGCGAAAGGGACACTAACAGAATGGTATTCATTACCGTGAATGGTTTTATACCGATCTTTCATAAAAAGCCCTTTTTAACACAGACAGTGCGGCACAAAAAGAAAAAAATTAAGGACGTGAGTAGTTGGGAAAGAGTCAATATTTCTTCAAATCTCACATCGAATTCCTCGCAATCATCGTCGACTTCTTGCTCAAGAGATGCGTCACCAAATTGTTCCTAGAAAAAGTCAGTATAACTAGTGTACTTCTTTACTCGTTAAACTGTTTCTCATTCTAATATCTAAAGTAACCCCTCAACGCTTAGCATTTCTTAAAGAATCAGCAAGTTTAGTTTGAAAACTGTTAGGTAACTGGAGGTGGTTGCTTTGCGCCAAATTTTTTGCGCAACTCGCCATAACTTTCTTATAAGTCGGCCATCCTTTATGATTTTAGTGTCATCTTGTTGCACTTGCTGAGATCCACAAAATGACACCAAAATCATAGAGATTGGCCCACTTAGAAGTTATGGAGACGTGCGCAAAAAAAATTGGCGCAAAGTAGCCACCCCCTCGGTAACTTGACCCCAAATGTTGTATCAGAAAAATCTAAAGAAACGCATACCTTTTCCTTTGCAGCTGACGATACTCCCTTGTTTGGTGCCTTATTTTTGGGTGGCATTCTGAAATATAAAGATTTCGTATCAAAAGTAAAATACAAATAATCGAGAAGACATAAGCAAAACAGTTTTCAAGAAACAAAACGCAAGCAAAGGGGGATGGACCTTAAAGATAGCGGTTGGGGAGTGCACTTAAAAATACCCCCGCTGCGCTTTTTTCATTTATTTTTACATAAGAGCCATATATTTACCTAGGCTCTGGTTCCGCACCCTTAACGCGCCGAAGCCACCCGTGTGACCTGGCTGCAGTATTTACTTTCATTTACTTAAATTAATTAACCGGTTACTTTCATTTACTTAATTTGTGTCGCAATTGCGCCGTCTGCTAAAAGCCGGAAGGTAGCGGGCTTTGTGTGTAGGTGGCGCCGATTGACGCCGTTTTCTTTGTAGAGCCTATCGATGTCGGCCTGACGATCAACATCAATCAGCGCCACCTACACACAAAGCCTTCCAGCCTCTAGCAAACAGCGCAAATGCGATACGGATTAAGTAAATGGAAGTAAATACTGTAGTCAGAACGCATGGGTGCCTTCGGCGCGGTAGAGGTCCGGAGCGAAAGTTAAATAAATCTATGGCGCCTAAGTATAGATAAATAGATATAAAAAGTGGGGGTTAACTTAATATTTGAGAAAATACATGTTTTTGATTGAAAACACAACTTAAAAATGTTTTTTTCGTGATCAGTGCCATCGCTTAGAAAAACAACTATTGAACATTTTAGAAAAACAACATTTTAGGTGTCCCCTAACTGCCTTAGTACCAAGATAGCTACCAATTATCAAGTTTGACTTAAAAAGTGGATTCTCTTTAATGTTTTTACACAAAGTGCTAGAATTGTCACTCCGAAAGCACTCAAGCCTTCTCCTCTAGCTCACAATTTAATGTCGTTTATTTCTTTTGGTTCTATGCCTGCCTTTTCGTGCCTAAATCTAGCCTTTGGACAACAAATAACACCGAGCAAAGAAGGAACCGATTTGAACGCGCAAAAAAAATGTGAATGATTTTTTGAGGGAAAAATTTTGGAGATTTGAAGATTTAAGATAGTTTAAGATATTTTCAGATATTCACTTATTCAGTTAAAATTTGCAGCTTTCGGCACTGGTTTTAAATATATTTAATTGTCATTCTCCTTTCTGATTGGCCATTTTTAAATTATCAAATTTTCGTGGCCTTGTTTTTTTTTTCTTTTTATCACCCTTTTCAACATTTTCTTAATTCTTTCCTTTAGTGAATGGCTTCGTTAATTGGCCTCCATTTTGGACAATGTGGCAATCAAATCGGATTTGATTTCTGGAAAGTAAGCTGTTTTTGCTATCTAGCAGAAGTTTAGGACTGCTTTAACTGCTAAGTTTGCTAAAACTGCTAAGATTGCTTTAACTGCTAAGATTGCTTTAACTGCTAAGACTGCTAAAACTGCTAATTGCTTTAACTGCTAAAAGTGCTAAGATTGCTTTAACTGCTGATTTTCTAGGACTGCTTTAACTTTGAAAAGATTTTAAAATATTGTATTCTCTTGAGTTGGTTTGAGGAAATTTCTTGGCTAGCTTGTATGCTTTACTTTGTTTAAAGACGTGGACTCTAATTTTACAAAACTGCATTCAGATGAATTTTTTTGAAGATGAATTCAGATGAATTTTACAAAACTGATTCAAAGTAAACTTTTCTTGTTTAGACTCTATCAAATGAGCACGGATTGACATCAAATGGGGTCGCACGGGAATCGCCGACGGGAGGACAAAGAAATGATCGATTGGATGTCTTCTTTAGTGAAGTTAGTTTAATTATTTAGGCTAAAGGTGCTTTCCGGTTAACGGAGGGTAAAAAAGATTAACGGGGAGTAAAAGTTTTTGACCAATTTACAGCCCGATTTTAGATATGTTTTTTGTTAAGAACTTTTGACAAAACAAATAGTTTTTGAAAGCTGACGCTCTAGGCTATCTAAATCTTATAAAAATTTGCTGCTCTGACAAGTTTAAGGTGCTTAAAATCGGGCTGCAAAATGGTCAAAAACTTTTACCCCCGTTAACCGGAAAGATCCAGGCTAAATTTTGAGGTACACCAACCGGGACATTAATAGCAACTTTGACTTTAGGGAGACCAAGAAAAGTACATTCCCCGGGCGGTGATGGTCGATTTGGAGCCCCGAGTGATCAACGGAATCTTTCAAAGTGATTACGCGGATTTCTTCAAAAAGTCTGCAACCTCTAATGGTTTTTGAATACATTTTTGGTTTAGAACAAGCTCGTTTATGAGTGCGGATGGTGGTGGTGCCGGGAACAATTGGGCGAGCGGATACGCACAAGGACAGTAAGTTTTGTTGTTTAAAGTAAAAAGTATTGTTGTTTTTAGAAAAGTCTCTGAAGATGTACTGGAGTTGATTCGACTAGAAGCAGAACGGGCGGATGATCTTGAGGGGTAAATTTTTGAGTATTGGTAAAACATCAAGTACTTTAGTTTTATGGTCACGCACTCGGTCTCTGGTGGTACAGGCTCGGGACTGGGATCATTTTTCATCGAAAAGATTCGTTCCGAGTAATCTAAATGTTAATGACTTTTCATGATTTGATTTAGATACCCTAAGAAAGTGATACAAACGTATTCGGTATTTGCAAATCAAGCCGGTGGCACAAGTGATGTGATCGTCAGCCCGTACAATTCAATCTTGACCCTTGCAAGGTAAGTGTTTTTTGTTGGTATAATCATTGATATTTTTAGACTAATTCAAGAAGCAGATGGTGTGGTTATCCTTGACAATACAGCTCTTCATCATATTGCGGGCAGTCACCTTAGAGCCACCTCTTCAAACAAATTTGATCACATCAATTATTTGGTGAGTTGTGCGAACCAAACACGTGTACTTGTATAAATGCTCCACAGAAAAAAGATAAGCAGTGGCATAATATTGTTGTTTTGACACAAAAAGATTTCCTAGTTTTATTTGCTAGCTGCTCCAGTGGCCTAAGTCTATTTAGCAATGATTTATATATTTTTTTCAGGTTTCCCGGATCATGTCGATGTCTACAGCAACAATTCGTTTCCCTGCTCCACTCTTCTCGCGAATGACCTCTATGTTAGCCACGTTGATCCCGTTTGCCCCTCTGCGTTTCTTACAAACATGTACGTTAAATTCTACTTGGTTGCAAGTTTTGAATCTTTTTAGCAATGCACCCAGTGGTCGACCCAAGAGACGCAATGGATTATAATGGAAAGACAAATATCAACAACGTTCTACGTCAACTATTGAGGCCAATAAATCTTATGGTACTCACTTTGAAGGTTCGATTTTTAACTTCTTTTAGATTTCTCGTCCCGATCACATGTCACGCTCGTATCAAAACCTTGCCAAATCGAAGGGAGTGATGTTGTCGGGATTGGCCATAATGCAAGGACGAATAAACAATGAGGACTTCTTTAACACGACCACAGCAGTAGGTTTTAAATGTTGTAAAGCCAATCTGTGTACTAAGTCTTCTATTACATTTTTTTCAGGCACAAGCCATGATGCGTGACGAGATCCAGAAGCCAGCGTGGATGGACCACAATCCAATGCACTTCTGCCGAGCCCCACTCTCGCCTTTCGTGGAAACGAAAGTCAATGTAAGTTTGATGAAATGCAAATGGTGAGAAAGGCTGATTCGCTTTGGAGCTCAGTGTGGTAAGAAAATTTGTCTAGTGAAGCGTCTACTCTAACAAGGGGATGGCCAGAAGTGAATGTGACCGTTTGGTACCTCAGTGATAACTCATTCGATAAATCTTATAATGAATATTGGTGACCAAAAAAGTTAGCTGTCCAAAGTAACTACAACGAGAAATGGGGTCGACAAGAAGCAAAAAATGACGTTTTTTTGACCCTCCTTGACGGGGCTGTAACTTTTTGCGGAATCAAGACTTTTGAATAATCTTTTTTGGATGTAATAAAACTTGAGTGAAACTAAAAAAAATAGTAAAATTTGATTCCTAAAGGATTTATAAAATTTACATTTGAAAGCTATTGATTTTAGCCAAAGTTTACTGAGCTTTTTTTATAGGAACATCTTAAGTTTCTATAATGAATAAAAGTTTATTTTTTAGTTTCATTCAAGTTCTATTACATGCAAAGGGATTATTCAGAAATATTAATTCGGTAAAATGTTTGAGCCCCGTCAAGGAGGGTCAAAAAAGTGATTTTTTTTGCTCCTTGTTGGCCCCATTTCTCGTTGTAGTTACTTTGGACAGCTAATTTTTTGGGTCATCAATATGCATCATAAGATTTATCGAATGAGTTATCACTGAGATCCCAAACGATCACATTCACTTCTGGTCATTCCCTTTCAAGTGGTTTCCAGTGGTTCATCTGATTCGGTCTTTACTTTTGTAAAGAGTTTAGAAGATATCTGATCAAATAAGACTTTCACTTTTTAGGTCTCTGGGATGATGCTGGCAAATCATACGTCGGCGGTGACTCTTCTCTCACACACACTCCATCAATACTCGGCAATGCGGTCAAAGAACGCCTACATTGATCGATTCAAGAACGAGGACGGATTTCATTTGGATGAAATGGATCAATCAGCAGAACTCGTCAACGACATTATTGAAGAGTACAAAAATATCGAGAATCCCGAATTCTTTCAGCCACAATAAGTATCAAGTTTTTATTGTGATAGTTTTGATATCTAAAAATTTCTCTCTTTCATCGCAAAATTCTTAATTGATCTGCACGATTTTCTTCTGGGTTTACATCAAAATTTCCCCCAATCTCATTGATATTTTTGGTTTAGCTTATCGTATTTATACTCGACATGTAAAAAATCTATTTGTTCGTGCGGGTAATGTAGACTTAGAACACATTTTATTATCGTTGAAAATGTGTGTGTTGTTTTGAGCTTTCTTCAATCTTTATGCGTGTGTTTATGACCGATTAATCTTTCATTGTGTAGCGGAAAATTTCACTTATAAATGCTAATGTATTTATTTTATTCGATATGAAATTCAATAAGTTATATGCTCTTTTCAGGGAAATATACATGAAAACTCAATGGCAAGTGAAGTTTTTGTAAAAAAATTTCTTTTAGAAAGATACTCGTATTGTAGCTGGGATTTGACGGAAATGGATTGAGGTAGATTTTCAAAGAAAATTTTCGATTTTTAAGCATTTTAAAAGATTTTGCTTAGTTTTTTTTGATTAGATTTTCATCAATATTTCAATTCTAGCACAACGAATACTCATTTCCGCATTCTAAAATGATTTCTTTTGTGTTTGAAGTTGGGGAGAGATTGATCGAATTGTCGGATAATTGCTTGGGAATCATCTAAAATGAAGTGAAACGATAGTTTAGTGAAAAATGGAAAGGAATACCGTAAAGAATTTTCGATTCTATAGAAATCCGATAGTAAAGTAAAGGGTTCTTTGTTTTTGTTTTGCCAAATTGCCAAATTTTAATTTATTACCGATTCCTCGTAGGGGAAACTCCGTTTAGCTCTTGTGATCGAATTGGTGAGAATAATTGGACTATTGCTTTTTGGGATTATCTGAAAATAGATTGATTGGCGGCGATTGATTGATTGGGTTTCCCTTTTTGACTCACCTCATCTTTCAATGGAACATCGGCGTACTCGGCTTCCGAATCTGATGTAGAAGTTGAGGGAGAAGATGAAGAAATTGAAGAAGAACGAGCGGAATTCGAATAAAAACCCTCGGATGAACTCGTTGACTGAAAATGAATTTATCTAGTAGAACGGCACCGCCAAATTCACCGTGTACAGTCGCGTAGTTTAACTTTAAATGCGTTTTTCTTGACACTGGCTTATGCTACAGTGTGTGCTTAGATGTCAAATGGTAGTCCTTGAAATTTAGTATTTTTTGGTACTAAAAGTTGGGAAAATTCTAGGGCTTGAGCAAAAAAAATTTGAGATTTTTAAAAAGTCAGCACTGCCGCTTTGAACTTTTTCATTGTTTGATGTGGCATCCAGCTTGCACAATGGGATAATAAAAGTAACTGGAACTCCTGGCGGTTTTAGAGAAAATGGGACCAACAGTATCGTGATCAAATTCGAAATTTCTAAAAGTTAGCACTATAGCTTTAAACCTTTTTATTGTTAGCTGTGACATCCAGCTTGCACAATGGGATAATAAAAATAACTGGAACCCTTGGTGGTTTTGGATAAAATGGGACCAACAGTATCGTGATAAAATTCGAGATTTTTAAAAAGTCAGCATTGTTGCTTTAAACTTTTTCATTGTTTGCTGTGACATCCAGCTTGCACAATAGTATATTTATTTTCAACCGTTTCTTCTTACTTTTTGTTTGTCTTACAAACTAATGAAGAACCAAAAAAACTTATTGCTAAAAGCAATCTAATTCAATAAGCTAAGAAAAGCGCACTGGAAAAACTACGCGACTGTACGACCGGGTGGCGTTCTATTGTTTTTACGGTTGTCTGTTTGGTTTTACCTTTACCTCAGCTTTTTTCGTCGTTCCATCCACACTGCTGCGCGATCGTTGTGACATTTCGTCCTCTTCACTAAATACGCAAATTTATGCATAAACTACGTTGAAATTAAAGCTACAGTACTATCATTAAAGCTACAGTACCACGTTGAGACATTTTTAATACGATCAGGAAAAATAGATTTCCGGGGAAGGGATTGAACCCTCGACCTCTCGCTTCCCGGGTGGGTGAGCTCTTACCACTGAGCTATCCGGTCTCTTAAATGGTTGAAAGGAAAAGGGAACACAAGGGAGAGACGAAAAAAGAAGGAAGAGGAAGGTATCGTTTCTTTCATCTTCCCCTTTGTCTTTCCCTTTTTCCCCCCTCGAGCTAAGGTGCCGCTTGGCTCAATGGGTTAGAGCTCAGGGCTTTGAAAGCGAAAGGTCGAGTGGGTCGAGGGTTCAATCCCCTCCCACGCAATTCACTTTTTCTTCTCAATTTCTTCCCTCCTCCAAAGAACTTACGATATCGGTGTCATCATTTTCTCCATTCCCGCGAGATTCAAAATATTTTTCTCGACTTCTTTAATCTGAAATTTGGTTTTGAAATTGGGACTTGCAGGGATAGATTGGCAGAAAATAGATTTAACGTAGATATTCGAGCTTTTTAAGTCACTTGATTATTGCTTGCGCGGTGTTTTCTCTTCTCGAACATCAGCGTGTTCAGCTGGAGGAAATGATCGGGAACGGCTGGAATTGGGGAAATTCAGAAAGAGTTTTGTTTCTAGAAAACGGCTAGACGAAAAGTTTTATCGAATGAGCCTACAATTTTCTTGTTACAGTGTAGGTATGCTGAAATGAGTGGAAAATAGAAATCAAAGATAGGCAGTCATCCGTTAGCGTCATTCAATCTCTATTTTGGTCTAGAGAAGCTCTAGAGGCTCTAGAAGAGCTCTAGAGGCTCTAGGGGCTCTAGAGGCTCTAGAGGCTCTAGATAAGCTCTAGATAAGCTCTCAAGGCTCTAGAGATGCTCTAGATAAGCTCTAGAGGCTCTAGAGGCTCTAGAGAAGCTCTAGAGAAGCTCTAGAAGCTCTAGAAGCTCTAGAGAAGCTCTAGAGAAGCTCTAGATAAGTTCTAGAGAAGCTCTAGATAAGCTCTAGAGCTCTAGATAAGCTCTAGAGCTCTAGACAAGCTCTAGAAGCTCTAGATACGCTCTAGAGAAGCTCTAGAGACGCTCTAGAGAAACTCTAGAAGCTCTAGAAGCTCTAGATAAGCTCTAGATAAACTACAGAATACTATAACTCTAATACTCACTTGATGGATCACGAAAATCTACAACGACACTCTCGTGGCGTTTAATTCGTTCTCGAAATTGTAACTTCGCTGTTTCTCTGAAATTATTGACATTTAAGGAAATAAAATATTGTAATTATTAATTATTAATGTTTAATGATTAAATAGAGACAATTCTAAATGAATTTATGCTTTAAAAATGATCTTAAAGGCTTAAAAATAGCGGAAATCTTCATTTTTCTTCTTTTTCTTGATCTTTATTAGGAAAATAAGAAATTAATTTTTTAAATTAGCTAATTAAATAAAAAGTTAACGATAAAAAAGCCATAGAAAGGCTAAAAAGTACACTAGAAACTAGTGAAAAAGCTAACAAACTGTCGTAAATACTGTAATAGTACCCGGCCGGCCATAATGACGCCGCCGCCCATAATGACGGTGCGGAGTGTTGTGTAGTCTAGCTTTGGACGCGTTTTTCTCGACACTGGTTTATGCTACAATGCTCATTTAGGTATCAAAAGATAGCCCTGATTTTCAGCTATTTTTTGATACCTAAATGAGCATTGTAGCATAAACCAGTGTCGAGAAAAACGCGTCCAAAGCTAGACTACACAACACTCCGCACCGTCATTATGGGCGACCGGTAGCGACTTCTTTACCTACTTTGGCATGTAGTGTTCGCGAGCGATTATAAATGCCAACAATCCCAACGCAACCACAGCCATCAACATCGAGAATACGGCTAACATTATATTCATTGTTGTCAACGACCACATCTGAACAAATTTGAGCCTCTGAAGAAAAAACGATGAAAATTTCAACATTATTAGCTAAAGATTAACGAGAAGAAGGTAATGGGTATATAAAAAAGAAAAGATAAAACGTCAAAGCTGGAAGACGGTTGGAACAGCCAATGCTGGAAGGCTCAACCTGCCAACCTGAGCTTTCCAGGCCAGCTAGGTCTATATTTAAAAAAAGAAACGGTTGAAAATAAATATACTGTGCAAGCTGGAGGTCACAGCTGACAAATAAAAAGTTTAAAGCGATAGTGCTAGTTTTTAGAAATTTCGAATTTGATCACGATACTGTCGGTCCTGTTTTATCCAAAACTGTCAGGGTTTCCAGTCATTGTGATTATCCCAGGATGCAAGCTGGAGGTCACATCAAATAAGTAAAAAGTTTAAAGCAACAGTGCTAGCTTTTAGAAATCTTGACTTTGACCACGATACTGTTGGTCCCATTTTATCTAAGACTGCTAGGGTTTCCAGTAATTTTTATTATCTCAGGATACAAGCTGGATGTCACATCAAAGAATATGAAAGTTTAAAGCGATAGTGCTAGCTTTTAGAAATCTTGACTTTGATCACGATACTGTTGGTCCCGTTTTATCCAAAACCGCTAGGGTTTCCAGTAATTTTTATTATCCCAGGATGCAAGCTGGAGGTCACGGCTAACAATGAAAAAGATTAAAGCGGTGCTAACTTTTTAGAAATCTTGACTTTGATCACGATACTGTTGGTCCCGTTTTATCCAAAACCGCTAGGGTTTCCAGTAATTTTTATTCTCCCAGAATGCAAAATGCGAAAGGATTTGAGCAAAATAGATTAAGATTTGTCTGAAACAGGATAAAAGCAAGAATTTAACTGACTTAACATGATTTCACTTGTATTTAACGTTGATTTAACAGTGAGAAAATGAGCAAATTTGAACAGAAAGCTAAAGATTTAGCAAAAGAGGCTAAAAGCTGACGGGTTAAAAGCTGGCTCTGATCTAATCTGGGGAAAAGGGTTTTAAATAAACCAAACCATTGGAAAGCTTTATCTGGTGAATAGAATGCAAATGGGTACTTGATGATGTCATTGATGGGAATGGGTTTCTGCTTTTTGGAGTGAATGGACGGTGTTGTGTTTCTTTTTGTTCTTTTTGTTCTTCTCCTTCTTCTCCTTCTTCTCCTTCTTCTCCTTCTTCTCCTTCTTCTCCTCCTTCTCTTCCTTCTTCTCCTTCTTCTTCTCCTTCTTCTCCTTCTTCTTCTTCTCCTTCTTCTCCTTCTTCTCCTTCTTCTTCTCCTTCTTCTCCCCTTGGATAGTCCAGCAATAGTTTCTTTTTGATTGAAAACACGGATGCATCAAATTTGGCTTGTGTAAAGGAAAGAAGTAAGAAAAGCCAGAAAAGCTAAGTTTATAAGGTAAAAAAAGGTTAAGCTTTCTGTTCTTAAGCCTTCTGTTCTTAAGCTTCCTTTTCTTAAGCTTCCTTTTCAAGCTTTCTATTCTTAAGCTTTCTATTCTTAAGCTTCCTTTTCTTATTTTAATTTTAGACTATGGTGCCAAGAGATCGTTCGACGGAAACCAAGGCGGCGACCAAAATAAGCGCACCAAATTCGACGATTAAACATTTGGTGTTGTTGCTTGTTTGTTGTTTTTCAAATTGTTACTTTGTTTTGTTGACAGTTTTCAAAAAAAGAGCTTTCTGTTCTTAAGCATCCTTTCAAGCTTTCTATTCTTAAGCTTCCTTTTCTTAAGCTTCCTTTTCAAGCTTCCTCTCCAAGCTTTCCTTTCCCAAGCTTTCCTCTCAAGCTTCCTCTCAAGCTTCCTCTCAAGCTTCCTTTTCAAGCTTCCTTCTCTTTCCTACTTTGTTCTGTTCTCTGTTCTTCTATTCTTTTCTTGTTTTCTATAATCTTTAAAGTCAAAAAAGACTCTCAAAATATTCAATATCGAATATTATTTTGATTTTTCGAATATAGATCCGGTTTAAGCTTAAAGAATTTCAGAAATCTATCAAAATCTAATTAATCTAATTAGATTTAAATAGATTTCTAATCTATTATATTTCTAATCTATTAGATTTCTAATCTAACTTTCTAATCTATTAACTTTCTAATTTATTATATTTCTAATCTATTATATTTCTAATCTATTATATTTCTAATCTATTAGACTTCTAATCTATTAGATTTCTAATCTATTAGACTTCTAATCTATTAGATTTCTAATCTATTAGACTTCTAATCTATTAGATTTCTAATCTATTAGACTTCTAATCTATTAGATTTCTAATCTATTAGACTTCTAATCTATTAGATTTCTAATCTATTAGACTTCTAATCTATTAGATTTCTAATCTATTAGACTTCTAATCTATTAGATTTCTAATCTATTAGATTTCTAATCTATTAGATTTCTAATCTAACTTTCTAATCTATTAGAGTCTAGAGAGTCCAATAGTCTCGAAACCTTTAAATTATCTGTAGATGATCTTGATCTTGAAGCTCTAGTGGATCCTTGACGTTACCTGTGCTACCCACATTTTACATATATTATACCGTGTTTCTTTTTATCGGCCCTTTTCGTGTTATGTGTATGAATTCATGTGTTTTAATCTTAAATCCAGCGCACTTTATCTCAGGTCCTGAATAAAGTATCTATATTAGATTTCTAATCTATTTAACTTTCTAATCTATTAGATTTCTAATCTAACTTTCTAATCTAAACTATTTATCTAAATTTTCTTTGAAACAGAAACAGAATTTCCTTTGAAACAAAAGAGAGAAACGTTCATTAGGAAAAAGAAAAAAAAACAGGATTTGAATACGGGAATTGTTCGCATTTTGATTGAATAAAGGATTTGGGATAAGTTTTGAGAGGAATTTTAGAGAAATTTTAGAGAAATTTTAGAGAAAACCGGATGAATTGCATGATCTTTTGATGTAATTGTGTTTAGATTTGTATTTGTAATGTTTTGATCAATATTTGTAATGTTTAAATGAATATTTACAACGCTTAAATGAATATTTGCAATGCTATTTCCCTTCTAGTGCACTACATAAAGGTACACCCTGTTTTTTTTAAATCTACAAGAGCTATTTGATTTATATTGCGTTTTTTGTTCGATCTGGATATCACACTAGAATTTTTATGATTCGGTTTTTTGATTATCGCCAAAAAAATTTTCTGCTCACCATGTTGCCAAAAAGTACAGCAGGTTTTATCCAAATTGATAAGAGCTATTTGATTTATATTGCGTTTTTTGTTCGATCTGGATATCACACTAGAATTTTTATGATTCGGATTTTTGATTATCACCAAAAAAATTTTCTGCTCACCATGTTGCCAAAAAGTACAGCAGGTTTTATCCAAATTGATAAGAGCTATTTGATTTATATGGCGTTTCTGATTCGATCTGGATATCACACTAGAATTTTTGCTAGAATACAATGCTTAAATCGATCTTTACAATGCTATTTGCCGTCTAGTGCACTGAATTTCTCATTTAAACTTATTGCTGGCGCAAGAACGAATGGGGGAAAACTTGATGAAAAGCCAGGCCAGTTTTCTACACCAGAAATGCTATACGAGAAAAGTTGTGTTTAGAAAAGTTGAACTCAAAGAATATCTCAAAGAATAAAAGTCTATAGTTTTTTGGATGTTTAATAGAAATAGAAGCAAGAGAGAAATTGGGTTTTTTTGACGTTTTTTTCGAGAGAAATTGGGTCATCTAGTGATCAGTTTTATCGGGATATTTATTGAGAGAAAAGAAAAGGTAAAAAAAAAGGGCAAAAAAGAGATCGGTGTTAGAATTCGGTTGTTAGAATGACCTAATTTCAGAGGTTTTGAGCTTTGTTTGAGCGTTCGAAGCGTCTTTTAAGCCTTCGAAGCTTCTTTTGAGCGTTCGAAGCGTCTTTTAAGCCTTCGAAGCTTCTTTTGAGCGTTCGAAGCGTCTTTTAAGCCTTCGAAGCTTCTTTTGAGCGTCCGAAGCGTCTTTTAAGCCTTCGAAGCTTCTTTTGAGCGTTCGAAGCGTCTTTTAAGCCTTCGAAGCTTCTTTTGAGCGTTCGAAGCGTCTTTTAAGCCTTCGAAGCTTCTTTTGAGCGTTCGAAGCGTCTTTTAAGCTTTCGAAGCTTCTTTTGAGCGTCCGAAGCGTCTTTTAAGCCTTCGAAGCTTCTTTTGAGCGTTCGAAGCGTCTTTTAAGCTTTCGAAGCGTCTCTTAAGCTTTTTTAAGCTTTTTTAAGCTTTTTTAAGCTTTTAAGCTTTTTAAGCTTCAAAAATCTGAAACTTAAAAATTCTAGTGTGATATCCAGATCGAAGAAAAAACGCAATATAAATAAAATATCTCTTATCAATTTTAAAAAAACATGGTCTACCTTTTAGGCACCATGGTGAGTCGAAAAATTTTTTGGTGAAAATCAAAAATCTGAAACTTAAAAATTCTAGTGTGATATCCAGATCGAAGAGAAAACGCAATATAAATAAAAATGCTCTTGTCAATTCCCCGAAATCATCACGAACTCTTAGCAGTGCACATCGAGTACAAATATTTTCGTGAAAATCAAAAATCTGAAACTTAAAAATTCTAGTGTGATATCCAGATCGAAGAGAAAACGCAATATAAATAAAAATGCTCTTGTCAATTCCCCGAAATCATCACGAACTCTCAGCAGTGCACATCGAGTACAATTTTTTTGGTGAAAATCAAAAATTCGAATCCTAAAAATTCTAGGCTGATATCCAGATCGAAGAGAAAACGCAATTTGAATAAAACTGCTCTTGTCAATTTCTCGAAATCATCACGAACTCTTAGCAGTGCACATCGAGTACAAATATTTTCGTGAAAATCAAAAATCTGAAACTTAAAAATTCTAGTGTGATATCCAGATCGAAGAGAAAAACGCAATATAAATAAAATAGCTCTTATCAATTTGGATAAAACCTGCTGTACTTTTTGGCAACATGGTGAGCAGAAAATTTTTTTGGTGATAATCAAAAATTCGAATCATAAAAATTCTAGTGTGATATCCAGATGAAAAGAAAAACGCAATTTAAATAAAGTTACTCTTGTCAATTTCTCGAAATCATCTCACGAACTCTCGACAGGCCACTCTCTGAAGTCTAGCAGCTATGATGAGCTCAACAGCTCAACACCTCAACAAACCCGAAGAAAAACAAAATTCAGGCTGTTAACACTATTTTGGCTAACATCCTAGGCTAGTAAAGGGCCAAGGGACTAGGGGCAGTACAAGAATTCAGTGAATTCTTCAGCTTTAGAGTACAAGAATTCGGTTAATTCGATCAATTGAATGAATTCAGTGAATTCAATGAATTCAGTGAATTCTTCCGTTCTCTCTTGTTGCTATGAGAAAAATCGTGTCCGCTAAATAAAGATTTGAATAAAAAGTATGCCAAAAAATGTAATTTAATAGCTTTAAATGTTAAGAAAAGAGCAAAAAGTATCCCAAAATGTGATTTAATGGCTTTAAATGTTAAGAGAAAGATTTGGAATTGAAAAAAGGAGAGGCAGGAGAGGCAGGAGAACTGAAAGAGACTTGGAAAGGGGAAGGAGTGAAGGAGGATGAAGAAGAACTGGATTGATTTGATCTGATCTGATCTGATCTCATTTCTTTTCTTTCTTTCTTGCTTTCCTTTCTTTCTTCGTTCCTTTCCTTCCTCTCTTTCTTCCTTCCTTTCCTTCCTTCCTTCTTTCCTTTCCTTTCTTTCCTTTCCTCTCTTTCTTTCCTCTCTTTCTTTTCATTCAATTTTTCTGATTCAGACCGGTCATTGAAAAAAGAACGCTTTTTAGATGAAATTTCCTTGAAAAAGAATCCTTTTTAGATTGAATTTAGCTTTAAATAAACTTTTTCTGGTGTCAAATGCCTCCATTTCTGTCAAATGGTGCCTCCATTTCTGTCAAATGGTGCCTCCATTTTTGTCAAATGGTGCCTCCATTTCTTTTCATCAGATTCAAAATTCAAAATCAAATCAAATTCAAATCAAATTCATCAAGATCAAGATGCTATAACAGATGAAAATTACGATTTTGAAAGGTTTCGAGAAATGAATGTCTTCAGAACTAGTGTAAAACTTTAAAACTTAAAGAATTGTCAGCTCCGCGCCAAACTGATATTTTAGTTACTATTGTTATCATTGAATGCTTTGTCTAATCTTATGCAAATGTGTTCTCCTCTGTGCTTATCCCTTTTATTGTCGAGAAGGGGCGGTCCTTAGGATTGCCTAGGAGGACAAATGAGACTCTCATTAGGAGTCCCCCTCCCCCCTTACACTCATTTCTAATCTATTCCTCTTATGGTATTACTGTAAATAAAGATATGTATCTTCCGGGTCTATGCAACTGCAGTACAGGTCGGTCATTTCACAGGGGCTCCCCTCTAATACGTTGGAGGAGTTGAGTTGGGTTGTCGGGGTGTTAGAGATGGCGGGATATCAAAAAGGGATCCACTCTCTTTAACATAACCCAAATTCTAGTCCACATCCGTTTACACCTAGGAACGTATAGAATAAAGAAATAAAAATTAAGAGAATAAAGAAATAAAAATTAAGAGAATAAAGAAATTGAAATTAAGAGAATAAAGAAATTAAAATTGAAAGAATAAAGAAATTGAAATTAAAAGAATTCAGGTTTAATGTAGGAAATTTGATGAAAATCCTTGCTTATTCCCCAAAATTTTCCCTCATTTTGACACGCGTTTATAGAGGAAATTTTTTTGGGCATTTTGGGTGCATTCTAAAATGCACTAGCTACCGTAATCCGTAATTTCCATTGCTTAAAGCCATTTCCCATTGTTTTTATTCATTTTTCATTGTTCTTATTCATTTTTCATTGTTTTTATTCATTTTTCATTGTTCTTATTCATTTTTCATTGTTTTTATTCATTTTTTCATTGTTTTTATTCATTTTTTCATTGTTCTTATTCATTTTTCATTGTTTTTCTTTGCCATTTCATCGCAAATTCATCAAGATCAACTGCTATAATAGCTATAACACGATTTTGAAAGGAAGAAAGTTGTCGAATCGGAAGATCGCAAAGAAAATGAAGTGCTTGCACCAAGTTGTTGCAAATTAACTGCTATAACAGAAGTGAAGTGTTTTTGATTCTTTTCTGGAACGGTTCCCTTTGTTTTAATGACTTTTACAGAGAGACGAACACAAATGTCGAATTGCCAAAACTTTTAACGAATTCGCGGCACTGATGGAGGCGTGCTGTAATCTGCCACCGGGACATATGGAACTAATGGATGCGTACTGCAATCTGCCACCGGGACATATGGAACTAATGGATGCGTACTGCAATCTGCCACCGGGACATATGGGACTGATGGAGGCGTGCTGTAATCTGCCACCGGGACATATGGAACTAATGGATGCGTACTGCAATCTTGCCACCGGGACATATTCGTCATGTCATGCTTCTGGGGGGTCAGTGAGGTCATGGGGCACCCAAGTCCCAAGTTTCGATTTAAATCCAAGGGTATGAGGGTGATTTAGCACTGTAGCATGATCAACCCCTAACTCTTGCAAGCACTTCATTTTCTTTGTGATCTTCCGATTCGACAACTTTTGCTTCGACAACCCTTTCAAAATCGTGTTATATCTATTATAGCAGTTGATCTTGATGAATTTCCGATGAAATGGCAAAGAAAAACGATGAAACAATGAAAAATGAATAAAAACGATGAAAAATGAATAAAAACGATGAAAAATGAATAAAAACGTAATAAAAACTAATAAAAACAATGAAAAACGAATATAAACAATGAAAAATGAATAAAAACAACAAAAAATGGCTTTAAGCAATGAAAATTACGGATTACGGTAGCTAGTGCATTTTAGAATGCGCCCAAAATGCCCCAAAATACCCCAAAATGCCGAATTTTTCTCTGTAAACGCTCTTGCGTATTTTGACGGGGATCCGATTGGAAAGATAGGCAAATAAACGGGGTGAAGTGATTGAAGAAAAGAAAAAGAAAAAGAAAACGAATGAGTGCTTTCTTTTTCTTCTTCTTCTTCTTCTTCGTTCAATTCGTTATTTTGGTCCTGACAAAAAGGCTTGTGGCTATTTGGAAAGATTTGGAAAAGCTGCCGTAAGATTAGTTATAGATTATTGTAACTAGATTATTAGATAGAGATAGATAGAGAGCTAGAAGTCGCTAGAGATCTAGAGGTCGCTAGAGAGCTAGAAGAGCTAGAAGTCGCTAGAGAGCCAGAAATAGATAGAGAGCTAAAAGTCGCTAGAGAGCTAGAAGAGCTAGAAGTCGCTAGAGAGCTAGAAGAGCTAGAAGTCGCTAGAGAGCTAGAAGTAGATAGAGAGCTAGAAGTCGCTAGACAGCTAGAAGTCGCTAGAGAGCTAGAGAGCTAGAAATCGCTAGATTACTGTAGCTAATAGCTAGATTATTGTAACTAATAGTAGCTACAGAACTAATCCAACTTCCTGAATCAGAATTGACAAGATAAACAGCTTATATAAACGATCTAGTAGCCCAAACTCGAGCCCAAACTCAAGCCCAAACTCGAGTGCACCAATCAAGTACAAGAGAAGACAGAAATCCGATTAAAAACCAGAAAATCCATCTTTGGAATGACAACCAGAAAATCCATCTTCGAAAATCAAAGTAAATTGAGGAAAACAATGAGGAAAATCCTCGAGAAACGATTGGAGAATCGAGTGGAGAAATCGGAGATGAAAAGGAATGGAAAGAAGAGATTGAATGACTGGATGATGGTTGGACAATGGCTGGATGATGGCTGGACAATGACTGGACAATGACTGGACAATGTCTGGACAATCATTCTTTCAACTATATCCCTCGAACCCAGTACTGTAGAGAGTGAAAACTATAAACAAATTCAAAGACTATTAGAAGACTATTAGAAGTTTCTGAAATATTGTACATCAAGAAAAAACAGAAAAATGAAAGATTCACTATCCAATCCATCGATTCGATCCAACTAACCCACTCTTTTTTCCCATTTTTGCGCTCTATCCGGATGACGAGGGGGATGGAGAGGGGAAAGAAGGAAAAGAAGGAGAAAGAAGGAGAAAAGAAAGAAATTGGCTTGTCTCATCTCTTCCCTAATAACTTCCTGATTTTCCTTGATTAGATCGGGGTTAGATAAGAGATAGGTTCTAAACCGTGTCCTCTTTTTTTCTTTCTACTATAATTCTGTCTCTATTTTTATCTAATCTATCGACTTTTTTTTGTCTAATGCTTTTCATCTGTTCACAAAAGATATCGAAAGATAGAAATAGTAGATAGATTAAATAAAAAAGACAAGATTACGGTAGAAAGAGAATGGTAGAAAGAAAACGGTAGAAAGGAAACGGTAGAGAGAGAACGGTTTAGGAAACGGTAGAGAGAGAACGGTAGAAGGGGTAGAGAGGGAGGAGGGGGGGGGAGGGGAAACGGTAGAAAGAGAACGGTTTAGGAAACGGATTAAACGAGGAACAACCTCGATCACTACAAGGTGAACAAACTCTACCACTACAATAGCAGCTAGTCCAAAATTATAGCAACTGCTGGAATCAGCCAATGCAGGCTGATCGGGAACGCATTGACCGTAGCGATCAGGTAGTAGCGAGCGATCAGGTAGTAGCGAGCGATCAGGTAGTAGCGAGCGATCAGGTAGTAGCGAGCGATCAGGTAGAAATCTGTATCCAACTAATCCCAGGCTTTCAACAACGATTTCTTCAAGGAATTGATGTTTTTGTGCGACTTCGAGCAAGATTTTGCTTCTGCTCTAAATGCTGACGTCTAGACGACGCTAGATGCTGACGTCTAGATGCTCTAGACGGTAATCAAGGGGGTTAAGAACAGAAAAGCTTGATGGCCACTCGGAAAACTTGATAAAGATTCGAGAATCGGAGAGATTATTCTCACACCAATCCTGAACTTTGTCGAGTTCCTATAATTTTGGACCACCCTGGGTCTTAATCTATTATCTTACGTGGGAAAAAGAATTCTAAAAATTGCTACAAAGTCAAACAATTCATTCTAATTGGTGATTAGAAGGTAGCTTTGTCTAAAAAGCTATTATCCTTGTCTTTAAAACTATCATCTTCGTCTTTTTCGCAAATCTCTCTTCACATCTCTTTAATTTTTCCTCAAGTGTGTGACCCAATCATTCATTTCTTTCTTTTCTTGAGTCAAGTGTATTTCTGGAGAGCGTGAAGAAAGATTTGATGGCTATTGATGAGTCTCAAATAAAAGGAAGATAAAGAACAAGAAAATGGATGTGTGTGTGTGTGTGATGTTTTGTTTCCTAGGGGACCTCCACGTGGACTCGTCAAGATAAATGAACAATTAGATAAATTAGATAAGCTTGTAGACATTCTTAGACATTCTTTTGGCTTCTAATAAACCAAAAGCGAAATTCATCGAAAACTATTTAAATTGAACAGCCGAACACCGAGAAATTTAAGTTCAAAGTTAGATTGCTAATGGCAAAGTGGCGGGGTGCGTACAAATGTCCCAAAATTGCATGCGGTCGCATAGAGCCGCATGCCGCTCTATTTTTCGGTACCCGGGGCTCAAATAGATCTAATAGAGGATTTACAGTAGTGCGTTTTCGCCTGGGGACAGTATAGATACAGTCAGATATTCTAATAGTCGTTGTCAGTCGTTGTCAGTCGTTGTCAGACATTCCGTCAGACATTTTGGCTTCTAATAAGCCAAAAGCGACATTCATTGAAATTTTCGAGGCTATATTAGAAGAGCGCTGTTTAAAAGAGTGCTGTTAGAGCGACAACAGAGCGACAAGGCTGTTAGAGCGACAACGGAGCGACAAGGCTGTTAGAGCGACAAGGCTGTTAGAGCGACAACGGAGCGACAACGGAGCGACAAGGCTGTTAGAGCGACAACAGAGCGACAAGGCTGTTAGAGCGACAACGGAGCGACAAGGCTGTTAGAGCGCCGTGATCGAAAGGGCGTCAATGCAAAAACGCGCAAAAGAACTCGGGGTCGATTCGGGATTGATTTATTTGATTGTTTATTGTATTGATAATCTAGAGCGCTAATGCAACGCTGGCGCTAACGCTCAAAAGAGCGCCAATGCCGCTAATGCCTTAAATTTTATGAAATTCAATCACTAACTGCGTTTTAACCTTTTTCTTTTCTTTAAAACTCCTGTATTGTTTCCAAATATTATAATGAATATTTATAATAAATATTTATAATGAATTCTTTTAATAGAATAGAATAAAAAGAATCTTAATAGAATTAATAGAATAAAAAGAAATGATAACAACATTTAAAATCGATGTAAAATGACAGAGATTTAAGATTTTCAATATGCTATCTTTCTGAGGTGCCATTTCAAATAGCCAACTTCCATGTCCGATGAGAAGAACAAACGTGAGACGATTGTAGATTAGTTTCGTCACCAAAAATTAAAAACTTAAAATAAAAAAAAAACAAAAAACCTTTCTTTTGATAAAATCCGCCTTATGGTCGCCGGTCGTTTTCTACCAAAACTAACGGCGAATTCGAATTCCCCGTCGCACGTCGGCGCGAAATAAGGCGAAAAATGCGATCGCCGTTAAATTTGCTCACGGTAAGTGCTATTCGATGCGAAAAATTGTCCTGAATTCAAATTTGAATGTTTCCCCAACATTCATTGTCTTCCAGAAACTCTTTCAAGTGATTTGACTACATGGCATTTAACTGAACGCGTTCCAATTTCTATGAAAGTTGGCAAATTTCCGCTTTCTTCGATAATATTTTTGCGCTCATCGGGCAGCAATTTTGGTTTGGTTGTAGTGGAAACCTCGCAAAATTTGTTGAATTGATCCAAACAACTACATAGAAATCTGTATCTACGTGACGTGTACAACTTTCGATATTCGGCGCGATGTGGACAAAGCTTTTTCAGCTTAGGACCATTCAAGTCATCGGATTTGAAGGACTTTTCGAAACCAAGTCGAGTTGACAGATCTTCAAATTTTTTTTAGCTGTCGCATTGCTATCCATTTCGTCTTTCATAGCTTTAAAAATTAAGTTCCCAAAGCCAAGTTTCAGATGCAGAATCGGTGGCACACATTGTCTAGGCTCAATTTTCCAAACGTATGAGCGAAGCACTCCTTTTCGACTATCAGAATCGGGAGCAACAAAGCAGGCATCCAATGACTTCAAGGTTCTTTTGGAATAGGTATTGGATCGAGAGGATACTTCTGTCCAGGTACTTTTCTCTTCTTATCTGCTCGAAATTCGCACCAAACACATGGAAATGATGAAGCGTTTGAAAGGCCATATGTTGATGCCAAAAAATTTAAATCTCCACTGAAAAAATCTGCAAACCTAATGGCAATAACTCGTCATAAATTGTATTAAGTTTTTGCAAGTTTTGATTGTTGTCATATCCGACCAAACAGCTATAATAAACTGATTGTAGCAGGGTTGTGGTTTTTCAACCTTGTCTAGGAGCATTAAAGTCAACTTTGTTGTATCAGCTCCTTTGTCACACATTAGCACTATCCTTTTCTTTTCACTATCTTCTACGCGAGAAATCCTGAATTGAACAGCTTGAAGCACGTTCTTTAATTTGATAATCCCTCCAGTGAACACATATTCAACGTTAGACCAAAACCTCTTCTTTAACTCTTGTAGACGATACTCACTTGGAAAAATTCCTGTGGCCTTTCCATATGCATCTCTCGTCACTTTGAATTTAGCAAAAAGTGCCAACGTTTGAATTGGAGAAATAGGTGATATGATTGCCAAACCATGCTGCGAAGACAGGTTTCTTTGCAAATATCGTTTACGAATATTGTTGGCGATATGAAGAGGTAAAACTCTAGCATGAGCTGATCGCTTCATTTGTTGCTTGAGAGCCTTGGCCAATCTAACTTTTCGCATTTTTTCCTTGTTAAATTTTCGATCATTTTCTGCTGATATCCTGAGGCGATAAGTTTCTTTCCCCGTTTTCCGTTTCTTGTTGATTTGAGGCATTTCTCTATCTGTAAAATACAAATCATTAGTTGGAAACAAAATTATGTAAACAATAAAAAAAGAGCCAAAATTTTGATCAGAAGTGAAGAAAATAAAAACACATTTGTTTGTTTTATAATTTTGTTTTTTTAATGGTTGCGGTAGTTTGCCCACGCTTTAGCGCAGAAAGTTGAAAAACGCTACTTTAGCGTTCAAAAGGCATCAAGAAAAAGAAAAAAATTGGGGTGCAAAAATCTAGTCGGGCTCGTTGCTTGCATTGACGCTCTTTTGAATGGCACTCTTTGAACGGCGCTCTTGAACGGCGCTTGATATAGTCCCAAATTTGCACACGAGAAGCACTAAATTTGCGTTTAAGCTTGAAATAAAAGCAAACTCGCTTTGTTAAAATCATTTTTTAATCAGCAATCGGCACTTCTCATTTATCCAAGTGGGTCGATTTTTTTTGATATTTTTGATGATTTATCGTGTTTTAATCTTTTTGAACGTGTTATTTAAGCCATTTTTTTATCCATTTGACTAGTTTTTAAAGAAAAATGAGTACAGGGAAGCGAAATTTTACAATTTTCAAGAGCTGATCAAAACAGCGCCGCGCACAAAAAGCGACGGGCAAAATAATGCGCTTGCGGCTCAGTTTATTTGTGTTTCTTATTTTCATTGGATTTAGAAAAAAAAATTAGCTATTTGCTGAATTTTTTCGAGCCGTTTAGAACAAATCTGGGATAAGAAAAAGCCAAAAAAACGAAAAGTTCGTTTTTTTGGCTCAAAAAAGAGGTTTACTGAGCTTTTCTCGGCACCAATTCTGTTTTAAGTGATCTCAAAGTATGCAAAATGTAGAGAATTTTATTCTGCATCCAATAAGAATAAGAAACACATAGAAACTTAACCGTAGAGGGACTATTTTTTGCCGTGGCGCTGTTTGGACACGGCGCTGTGTGTACACGGCGCTGTTTTGATCAGCTCCCCGCGTAAATCTTGATGATTTATCGTGTTCTAATCGTTTTCCATGTTTTATTTAAGTCTTTTTTATCGATTTGAATAGTTTTTTTAAAGAAAAATGAGTACAGGGAAGCGAAATTTTACACTTTTTCACCTATTTTCCCATTTGATCGACAAATTTTGCCCATTTTTGCCTTTTTTGCCAAATGCCTTTTTTTTAGTCAGCCATGTGCAACTTGAATCAGCCTCCACCCGAAAACGCGCCACCGCCCATGTAAGTTGTTTTCATGAGGCGTGTTAGATTAAAATCTAAACCTGCGCACCTTTTTTTGCGCGCTTGGACATTTGCGCACCTTTTTTTCGCTGCAAAAGGCCGTAGAGCTTCAAAAATGTTTTTATCTAAGGGAATCGTTGCGTAGATTTCGAATTTCGACAAATTAGACCTCGCTAGCACGTCAAATTTCGGCTAAAAAGGCAAAAAATGCGGAAAAGCGTTAAGTTGCGTAGTTTTTGCCTTTTAGCCCAAATTTGACGTGTCAGCGAGGTCTGATTTGTCGAAATTCGGAATCTACGCATAAGATTCCCTTCTATGAAAACATTTTTGAAGCTCTACGGCTTTTCCTAAGGCCTTTTCCAGCGAAAAAAAGGTCGCATTTGTCCCACCCCCCTTTTCCGCATTTTTTGCCTTTTAGCCGAAATTTAACGTGTTAGCGAGGTCTGATTTGTCGAAATTCGGAATCTACGCAACGATTTCTTTACATGAAAGCATTTTTGAAGCTCTACGGCCTTTCCTAAGGCCTTTTCCAGCGAAAAAAAAGGCCCGCAAATGTCCAAGCGCGCAAAAAAAAGGTCGCATTTGTCCCATCCCCAAACCTGCGGTTCTTTACGGATGTAGTTTTTTGGCCAACTTGCAGTCCGATTTTAGATAGGTTTTTGTTAAGAACTTTTGATAAAACAAATAGTTTCTGAAAGCTGACGCTCTAGGCTATCTAAATCTTATAAAAACTTGCTGATCTGACAAGTTTAAGGTGCTTAAAAATGAGCTGCAAGTTTGCCAAACCCCCCCCCCCCCTCCCCTCGTTATCCGTAAAGCACCAAACCTGCTATTAAAGTAGCTTGTTTTTGTAGTTTTCATTAAAACTGTGAAAGTCGATCCTTTTTCTTGAATGTCCTGGTGTCCTTTTTCTTGAAAAAAACCTTTTCTTTTTAGAATCCCGTTCCCTGACAATCTCGGAAAGCCGCTTCAACTGCAGGTGGGAAAGTTTTGCTTTTTTAAAATTAAAAATGATTATATTAGGATCTAATTTGTTAGTCCTGATCGATAAAGCGATAAAACGCAATCAGCCATTGATTATCGTCAATAAAAGATCAAAAACCAAGTCTAGTTTTGTGCAAGCGATGTTTTGATAAATTCCTTGATGAAATTCCTTTAAACCTTTCTAAATTTTTAGCATTGATGGTCTATTGAATTAATTATTTATCTTCTTAAACTTCTAGTATAGATCTAACGATGATATAGTAGTTGGGGGAGAATTTTTCCACCAAATGAGTTGATTTTTTTGTCCTCAAGGGTTTTTGACTATGCCGAATCGATTGGTAATGATTTCACACAACATTTCGCAACTTTGCAAGTAGCAATACAATCCTGAAGCCATAAATTGCAAGCCTAATGTAATCATTCTTGGATGAAGTGACCAAAAAGTACCCGTTGTCTTCGGTCATGCCTCGTTGGTAACTTGTTGACATTTAGTTGTTGTTGTTGTTATCTTTGTTGTTATTTGTTATAAACGTTGTTAAAAGTTGCGAAATGTTGTGTGAAACCATTACCAATCGATTCAGCATAGTTAAAAACCCCTGGCTGCAAAAAATCAGCTTATTAATCAGCTTAATCAGCTTATAACATCCCCAACAAGCACCGATCTTCTAAAATTTTCGGTATAGATCTAACTTTCATTCTTTTAGATAGCACTCGGTTTGTTGGCCGTCTCCGTACTGATCGATCTTCACTCGCCATCAATCGCCCATTCTTCGCTCGTTCATTCGATTCAACTCGTCGCCGCATTCATCGGCTTTTTCTTCCTTTATGAGGCAAATTTTTAAATCGATCTGGGGATACCTTTTGAAACAAAGGTATCCCCAGGGACTTTTCCTCGTCCTACAGTCTAAGAATAGCGTAGTCAGTGCAAATTTGATAATCTTCTAATCATTGGCTTTGAACAGGGTGCATCAAAAGTTTTGTCACCTCCCTAAAGTTGGTTAAAGCTTAAAAGCTTTTTGTTGCAGCTCAATGAAGAAGAGCAGAAAATAGTCGAACTTTTAAACTATCTAGTAGCAAGGTTTAATGGCAGGTTGCTTCTGCAAAAAAACTTGAATGCTAGAAAATTTAGTACCCTATTCTGAACTTTCCAATTTTACTTTACTAAAACTGGATTTAAAAATAAGATTTTTTGTTGCTAGGCCTTTTAGAAAACTATTGGGTTGTCCAGTTATGAATGCGCGTTTTTACTATTTTGTAAATTTCTCAAGACATCGAACAGATGTATATGAGTGTTGTATATCATTCGAAAGCTGAAGATCTCCTCTACATTTTGGAATAAAAAAGTTTTTGAATTCATGCAACTTTTTGGGAAATTGACTGCACAAAGGGAGAGGTCGTTTTGGAAAAAAACCTATTCCAGCTTAGCTATTTCTCAAGTTTTATGGTGTAAAATAACTGCCCAGAAAAGAAAAGATGCTCTGAAATTGTTATATTTTAAAAAAAGTTGTATTGATATATCTATTGGCCAAACAGCAAACGGTTAACTCAATTTGAGCGGAGCCAAAACTTGATCCAAAGGCATCCTTCCATTTTTTGGCCACCTCTTCTTCTGTGGCAGTCAATTTGCCCAAAAGCTGAAGAAATTCAAAAACTTTTTATATCAAAATGTAGAGGAGATCTTCAGCTTTCGAATAATACTCATATATATCTTTTTCTTGATTCCGGTATCTTGAGAAATTTACAAAATAGTAAAAAACGCGCATTCATAACTGGACAACCCAATAATATTACGTAGAGATTTATTTATTGTTCATTTTAGTTAAAAATAAAGACCATATTTTTGATACTTTTGTGATTGGGAGGGGTCACTTTTATCCTGGCTTTGTTGGATCTAATGTTTTGAGTGGTTGTATTGATGATCAGCTTTAATCGAAAGACTAAGGTGATTTTGATGAGAATTACCTTGTTTTTTTTTTTGTTTTTGTCGATTATTTTCATTTGTTTTAGAATGAAATTTATTTTTTTGGACAAGTTTTCAAGAAAATTACAAGGCGGTCAATAATTTTCATTATAGGAGCCGGCAATAATTTTCACGCATCTACATTTGAATTATTCCGTTTAGTGGTGGAAACCGCCTCGTCAATCGCTCAGTCACATCACCGTCGACGGAAATACGATCACCGATTTGTGTCGTTGCCATCTCGTCGAGGATAACGGTTTTATTTTTTTTTTTGTTTGACATAACGAAAATAAAACTAATGTAGTGTTAAAAAAAAAACGTCAACCACACACTCGTTTAGCCGACACGCCAATCGAGAAGAAACCCTGTCAATCGGAGTCATGCAGTTCGGCGGTCGGTTTTAAAGATTAATAAAAAGTAGATGCTTAATGGATTTAACTTTCATTTTAACTTTAACTAAACTTCATTTTAGTCATCATCAGCACAAACAGCTGTCTCCAGTTCGGCATCGATTGCTCATTCAAACGACAAAGTGAGTGTGCTTTGCGTAATTCGCATAAAAGATTTACTGGGTACGCTTTTTTTTGAAATAATTATTGCTTTAGGTGATCGCTCAGAAGCCAACAGATGACACCAAAGCAAGTCAGATCCAATTTAAGGTGTGGATTTTATGTGTTTTCCTTTAAAATCCGTTCTTTCAGGTGACCGACGATGCCGAGCCACCACAAAGAAACGCCTCCGAGATTCAACGTTTCCAGGATCAACGAGACAGGGTTTAGAAATTCCCCGGTTTATTTCTAAAGCGTTGCTTTTTAGTTTGAAGCCGGGGTGTTCACATCGCTGCTCGAGCACCAACGGAAAAGGGATTCCAACGCGGCCGAGCATACACGGGTTCGATATTTTGCTAGATTCTATTTTTCCCATTTTAGCCAACACAAAGTGATCGATCGATGAAGAGTCAACTGTCGAAGAAACAATGAAATAGTATTCGCTTTTTTTTTGAGAATAAACGTTTAATCCGGTGATTGATGCGCATTTTTGGTGAGAGTTGTGAGAAAACTTAGACTGAATTACCTTGTCTGGGGCCGGCGAGGGCTCCGAAGCAATTCGAACGATGCCAGTACTGTTCTAACAGCTTTGTCTTTAAGAATTAAACATTCGGATAAAAAATGAGACTTAAATAGAAAAGGGGCCGTTTTCACAAAGTATTTTGGTTTCACTAGCACTTTCTCGACCTACTTATTATAGTAATGTAACCCTTCCTGCGCTTATTGCCCATTTGAACATCTGTCTAAAGTTTTTATTTTACAAACCATCACAAAGTGAAATGCATGTAACTGGAATGGAAATACACGTTGTTCTGGAAATAAGCACTAAAATTAAACTGAATAGCGAAATAAGGGATGATCACAAGACATTTCAAATATTTAAAACTCGTCGTTGCCGGGAATGTCAAACTTAGCCGTGAATGCCTCAACACCATCGCGGAGTTTGTCAATTTCTTTGTTGAAAGCCTCACTCTTTGCGGTGAATTCCTAAATTTGAGAAATTTTTCTTTGTGATAAAACAAAACTCACCTTCAAGTCCTTAATAGTTTTTCCACTTTGATCCTTGAAATTGAGGAGAATTTTGATAGCTAAAATTGAAACCTTCTTTAAAAGATCCATTTCAAAAAGAACCTTTATCAATGAAGTTGGCGACTTCAACAAAATCAGCTTCTTTAAATCCACGTGACGTGAGAGCAGGCGATCCAAGACGAATTCCACCAGGACTAAAGTTGAATTTATGCAACAAATAAGAATGTCATGGCCTCGTACAGTTAGAAATTAAAATTCAATTTTACTTACCGAAGAGCCGACACATCTCCCGGACAAGTGTTCTAAAAAAAAGAGAATTGTTGGGTCTATTAGTTAATGCTACCTTGTTGCAGGCAATATGCGCCAGATCAAGCACATGTTCGGCCTTTGCCCCGTCTAAGCCAAGTGGTCGCAGATCAACCAAGCACAAGTGGTTATCGGTTCCATCTAAAACAATGAATACTTCGAAAGTTACAAATTAAAACCTGTAGCCAAAGCATATCCAAGCTCCTTCAAACGTTCAGCAAGCGCTTTGGAGTTTGCAACCACCTAAAAGATTAAAAGAAATAAGGCCAGATACTTGTTTAGTCAGAAAGTAATCCTGACCCGAAATAATGCCACATACTTGTTTAGTGTAGTCAACAAATTCCGTGGTGATACACTGGCGCAAAGCCACAGCAATACCTGAATTTGAATTGAACTTGATTAATACGGATCATCATGGCTAACCAGCAATGGTGTGATTGTGGGGTCCTCCTTGAAGTCCAGGAAAGACAGCTTGCGAAATGCGATCGTGCAAATCGTACATCGTCTTTTCTCCTTTTGCATTCACAGAACGAACACCTGGAATTTAAAATTCAAGAAAAACCCAGGTATCTACAGCACTAACCTTTTCTATAAAAGATCAAAGCGCCACGTGGACCACGAAGAGATTTGTGTGTAGTTGTTGTGACAATATCGGAGAACTAAACGACGAACGAACGATCAATCCAAATAGCTTTAAATCACCTCGAACGGTGATGGAACAATGCCAGCTGCCACCAATCCAGAAATATGAGCCATATCCGACATCAAGTATGCTCCGCACTAAATGCCGTTAAAAATTAGTGACGATACATTTGCAAAACTTTGTCAGCGATTTTCCTGAAGCGTTGATAATCAAGGTGACGAGCATAGCAAGACATTCCTAAACATACAAAATTGGAAATGAATCAAAGATATCACCACCACTGACCTGCAACAATGACTTTGGGACGGAAAAGCATGGCATCTTCCTCTAACTTGTCGTAGTCAATCAGACCTGTTTTAGGGCAAACCTGAAAAAGCGGTAATTAAAATGTTTAATTTAAGTAACCTTGTATGGCATTGATTGGAAGAAAATTGATGTAGCCGAAACTTTTCGAGTTGGTGTGAAAAATCTAAAAACAGCGTCTTACAAGGTATTTCATTGGTGATAATAGATTTAAAGAATGGCAAAAAATTTGGTGCGATAGTAGTTGGGGGATTTTTACCGCTAAATGAGCTGACTTTTTGTACCCAGGGGTTTTTGACTATGCTGAATCGATTGGTGAGGGTTTCACACAACATTTCGTAACTTTTAACAACATTCAAGGCTCCTAGATTTACCTAGGCTTTAGATCCGCACCTTAGATCCACACCTCCGCACGTGGCTCCTAGGCTATCGCCTGATTCTCCAACGACTAAGGTGAGTTTCGTACCGGAAGCACGTGGCTTCTAGCTGGATGGTAACTCGCCCCAGCCGTACGAGAATCAGGCAATAGCCTAGGAGCAACTGCTGCCTCTAAGGTGCGGATCTAAAGTCTAGGTAAAGATAGGCGCCTATCATCTTATAGGCAAACCCCTATAGCATCTGGAACAATATTAGATCTAAAAAATGGTGAAAATTTACCCATGTGACAAATGTCCGCCATCGGGCAAATCAAGTCCCATGATGCGTCCATTTGGCTCGACAACGGCCGTGTAAACGGCAAAGTTTGCAGGTGATCCGGAAAGCGATTGCACGTTGACTCCCCACAATTCCTGGTCGAGTCCGAACACTTCGAGAGCTCGCTTCTGGCATAGCAGCTCCATTTTATCGATGTGCTCGTTTCCACCATAGTATCTAAAAAGAAATCATGTATCATGTTGATGCTAAAAGTCCAACCTAGCACCAGGATATCCTTCAGAGTATTTGTTAGTCATCGACGAAGAGAGAGCATCACAAACGGCCTAAAAACAAGTTAAATATTTTAACTTTGGAATTAAACTTAAATATTTAACTTTACTTTGGTTGTGAAATTCTCGGAAGCAATCAATTCAAGCCCTCGTCGTTGTCTCAGCTTTTCGTTCTTCATAATGGCAAAGGCTTCCGGGTCAGCCACACTGATTGGATCTTTGAGCATGTCGGTTCCCTAAAAACAATTCAATCATTAACATTTTTAAATGCAACCACCTCATACTTGATCCTTTCAACATTCACAAGTGTTGTGTGTGCTTTTTCCAACGACATCGTGAGTGAGATGTTCTAAAAATCATATTTAAAGACAAAAAAAGACATATTTAAAGACAAAAACCATATTTAAAGAAAGAAAAACATATTTTCTTTGAAGCCATAGATAAAAGAAAGTAAAACGTGGGGTTTTCAATTTAGAAATAGGGCTGAAATAGAGCTGAAATTTTCCGTATGTAATTACAGCAATGCAATTTTTACAGCCAGCTCTACAAACATCTAAAATACATTTTTTTAGTTGTTTCGACAAATCGACAATTGGACAAAAATAAATGGACAAACAAATGGACAAATAAAATCGATCATAGAATTGAATTTTTCGTAAGCAAAAAGTTAAACATGGATCGTTAGCTGGAAACGATCGACAAAAAAAGTTCAGTTCAAGGTCTTTTCCAGTATAATGTGCAACAAAACAATCGTTTTTCTTGGAATAGTTGATCAATCCATACTTGCGTATAGTTCTTTTATCGTTTCGGCGGCGATTTTATCGGCAAGAACACCTTTAGGCTACGTTTTTTCTTCGATTTTTTAAGACTTTTTGAAGTTTGCCTGACTAGAACAACGGATTTAAGCTAAAATTTTTTTAGCTCAGCAATTCTAATCTTAAAATCTTCAAAAACTTCAAAAACCCGAAACGAAACGATAAAAGAACCTGCAAAAACAATAATTCTCTAACCAACATAACAATAATTCACCAACAAGCACAACAAAAACAAACCCTCGTTTGAAAGCGAGCGCAAACAAGGAATCTTCCCGCCCTGTGCATTTCGTGCTTTTTCTCTAAAATACAATTATTGTTTGTGGCTTTGACACCGAAAGACAAAGTACAAGGAAAAAAAAATTCGAATCACTGAAACAACTCAACAAAAGTGGACAGAAAGCTATCAGGAATAAAAACTTTTAGCCCGGGAAGTAGGAAGTAATTACTAAAATAATCTATAACCAATGCAAATCATGATTAGTGCAAACCCTTTTTTATTTTCTGCTACAAAGGGAAAAGGGCGTGTGATAAAAGTGCGAGAGAGAGCTTTCTTTCTTCTCACAAACATCCCATATTAAGCTTTTAATAGATCGATAAAAACTGGAAACCAAGTAATCAATGACTTCCCACATTTTCATTCTTTATCTTATCAATTGAAAGTTTAAATTTTAAATTTACCGCCAACCATGGTTTCACTTCTGCTTCTTCTTCTTTAATTCTGCCAAAGATATCCACAAAGCATAAAACTGCAGTCTTTCCATAAAATTAATGTACAATTTATTAAACTATTGGGTTGGTGAATGGTGAAACTGCGGGACTTTGAACTAGAATTTAACAACTAAAATTGATTCAACATAAAACCATAAATTCATTTCAAATAATTTCCATTATTATTGACGACTTCTGCCCATTTTACAGGCAATTTGCGGATTCCTCTTTCGTAGTAGGATTTTGGCTTTGAATCGAAAAACTTTTCGAGCCAATTTTTGACTGCTTCTTCCGAATCGAAGTGTTCTCCCGCAAGCTCATTACTCATGGTCCGGAATAAATAGTAATCAAAAGGGGCGAGGTCCGGACTGTATGGGGAATGCGCCAAAAGTTCCCAAACAAGGCTGTTTATTTTAGAGCGAGTCAGTTTTGTCAGACAAGTGTGAGACTCAAAAATGGAGGACTGGAGATGTCCCAACTTGAGCATTTGAGCACTTTCTTCAAAAGAAACCCATTTTGATGTCAATGGAAAAGTTGTAGATAATCAAAAATGAAGCGTATAGCTAAATTTCCAAAAAGATTCACTTAGTAGTTTTCGCTTAAAATGCAAGTTTTGTTGAAAGTTTTGTGAAAATTCGTAAATTTCGCATTTCTTGAAAACCAGTTTTTGAATCGCACTGAAAATTTGGATATAAGCTTCATTTTTGATTCTCTACAACTTTTCCATTGACACCAAAATGGGTTTCTTTTGAAGAAAGTGCTCAAACTGTCACATATGACAATAGCCCACAGTTTTCAATTCAACAACCCAATATTACAACGGGATAATCATAAACACTTCAAAATTCAAAATCAAAGACCTCTCAAGTCACAGGTAGACTCGGCTATCGATACTTTTGAGTGCTCGCGTTAAAACGGACATATCTTTGTGATTGTCGCTCCAAATGGTCTGAAACTTTTACTAATGGAAAGCCAGAAGTTCAAGCTTCATTTTGGTACCTAATACGACTGTTAGAAGAACAAAGCATCTCAAAAAAGACTTATCAAGTCCTTATCGATATGCTATCGATAAGGACTTGATAAGGTCATATCGATAGCGTATCGATTAGGTTTTCCCGGGCTGCGTTTTGCGTGCTCTATTTGATAGAGTAGAGATAGTGTACTCGGGTAATGTTCTCCGACGTTTTCCTGTCCATTACCGCTTGCACATATTTGCCATCATTGAAAAACTTGAGAGCGCGCAAAACGCAGCCCGGAAAACCTAATCGATACGCTTGAGATGGAAATGATTCTCGGCTTTCGCTGACCACAACCTAAAACTCACATAATTAACATCAAATGATGAAATGGGCAAAAACGTACCGCCAAGTGTTAACCATGTTGTTCTTATATCCAGAAATTGGCGTGTCATATAGCATGATGAAGACGGGCTGTTTCAATCCATTTCGATTTCCCATCATCATCCTTTTCAACTCGTCCGTAAAAGTTTATAGGCAACATGTATTCCGGCCGCGCCTTCTCCCACGGATTGTCAAAGCCAGTCATCGGGTTCCTCTACCTGAAAACAGAATTGATAAAAAATCAATCAGACGACTTCATACCTGCCATCCGTCTTTGATGAACTGTTTGAAGATTCCATATTCGTAACGTAGCCCGTATGTTCTCCGACGTGACCAACGCGAAGTAGTAGTCTCGAGAGGTTGCAACATTTCGATTCTAAAGTGTGATAAAGTAAAGAGAAAGTTTATATTAAGAGTCACTCGAGTTAGACCCAATGTTTCAAGTATTTTTGACCAAGGCTTAACTCCTTTAAGACAGCTTCAAGAATTGCATAGCTCATTAAAGCCATTACGTAAGTTTGGAGGATATAGAAAATATCACAAGTGGCAAGTGGCATTTGAAAGACAACAGTCTTTTAAATTCCTTGACAACAGTCTTTTAAATACATTTTACCTTTATTACAAACAACCAATCAGCATCAAATTACCTTTACTACAAACAACCAATCAGCATCAAATCCTCACCTTAATCACCGAGAAATGCAGATAGCGGTTAAAACCTTTTTTGGTGATCGACTTGGGCGATTCCACGAATCGAAATTTGCTTCCGACGGTCGTGATCACTTTGCTTTCTTCAATTCTTCGGCGCTGTCATCGGACTCCCGATACCACCCGGTTGAATATACAATTGATAACACCGACTTCTTCTTGGCAATCCGTGAAAAACGCTGAACATCTTGCGATAACTATCTAAAATCACAAGAGTATATTCAAGAAAGTTAAACAAAAGCAAATGTGAAAAAGCAATGTGAAAAGTGTCAAAATGGGGGTGGGGTTGTTCAGACGAGGCTTAAATAACAAAAGTTCGATTGTAGTTGCGTTATGAGAAGGTTCAGCTCTTACAAAAGTCTCGAGCGCCATAAAAATAGCACAACGCGGGGGGTGGGACAAACGCGACCTTTTTTTTGCGCACCTGGACATTTGCGCACCTTTTTTTTGCTGGAAAAGGCCTTAGGAAAGGCCGTAGAGCTTCAAAAATGTTTTCATAGAAGGGAATCGTATGCGTCCCCCCATACTTTTTTTTTTACAGATCCGGGGGGGGTAAAATTTTATATACCTTATACACGACCCCTTTTAAAGATATTCAGCCGTTTAAGTGATTTGGCGGCAAATTCCCTTCAAATGTAAAGATATTCAATTTATTGAGGTGATTACTTGGTTACGTGATTCGAGGTGATACTCGATCAAAAACGTAACTTCTACAAAATTTTTTTATGTCATTATTAGAAATGTTGATAATATCCTAGTTGGCGGGTCATTTTTTCTTCAAAACCATTTTTTGAGGTAGTTTTATGTGTTAAAATTTTACCCCACCGGATCTTAAAATTTTACCCCCCCGGATACTCCACAAGTACCGCTAGCCGCTGGTGATTGAAAGTTTCTTTTTTAATTTTAAATATATGTCGCAGCCGCTCGTGATTTTCAGCCGTTCGTGATTCAATCACCAACGACTAGCCGAAACATGTTTTTTTAAAAAATTTAAAACAGTGCCACTCATTCCATCTTTTAGACACAAACTGTTATTTTCTTCGGTATTTTAATGAGTAACAATTTTGCAATCGTTTCTTCTTTTCGATTTATCTAGTGTACAACTGTTCTAGTTATTTTTTATTGTATTCCAAATGTTTCGTTAAAAAAGAAACTTTCAATCATTAGCGTCTAGCCGATGGTGATTGAATGAAATACTAGCGGGTGGCATACCCTAAATCGATTTCAAACAACAACAACAACGAGTTCAAACAACTCCCTTGTTAGAAAACAAAAAAAATCTCGTTTCTCCTGTTTTTTGATGGTTTCACTCTATGACGTCAAATTTCCTGATTCAGCTTCATTGATCTGATAAAATTTGGTCATCTGAAGCCACGGAAAGGGAAAAAGATTAAAAGACAATCGCTGATAAGCTCATTTGCTAACAGCTAACATTTTCCCACTTCAAAAATGAAACTTCTAATAATAATTTTGCTATCGTTTCTGGCAATTGAGGTAAGGCGTTGAATTTGGTTAAAGATCTTGAAAAGCACCAGCTTTTTTCATTCTAATATACCAAAGGGATTCAGCCTAGATTTCAATATTTGTTATTAGAATTGAATATTACATTTGTTGTTACATTTGTTGTTACATTTGTTGTTATGTTTGTTGTTATATTTGTTATTACATTTGTTGTTATATTTGTTATTACATTTGTTGTTATATTTGTTATTACATTTGTTGTTATATTTGTTATTACATTTGTTATTACATTTGTTGTTACATTTGTTGTTACATTTGTTATTACATTCCGATATATTGTACAGTAGAGTGTGTTCGTCGCGACTAAGTAATTACCGTTACTAGTTAACTAAGTAATTTTCTCTAATAGTAGTGCACCCTAAGCGTTGCCTAAATTCCTCGAAATCTCGAGAACCGCTTATCAGAACCTATCGATGTGGGGTCGGAAAATGTAGCTGACGATGAGATCTAGTGGGGGATTTGAGTGTTGAGCTTCTGCAGCTTCTGCAAAAGCTTCGAAACCGTAAAATAGTCATCAACTCGGCTCGCTTGGGTGCACTACTATTAGAGAAAAGACGGTAATCGAGTAAAATTTGATCGACTCGATTAATCAGGGGGTAGTCAAAACAGCGCCATAATAGAAAACGTTCAAAACAGCGCCGTCAAATTTCTCAAAATCCAAAAAACCAAGCCGGTTCAAGTTTTATACCAAAAAATTCCTTGCGTTCTTGGCTACATGATGGGTAAAACAGTTTTTTAAAAAAGTTAATATTTCATAGATAAAAAGAGCACTCAAAATGTGGGTCGAGTGATACTGAGTTGGTTAACTGAATATCTTTACTTGCCACCAAATCATTTAAACGGCTGAATATCTTTAAAAAGGGTCTTATATAAGTCGTCGCTCGTTTTTTTTTTTGCGTCAATTTTTTGCAATAATTTTTCGCTAAAAGTACGATAATCTTTCCGAAGTGAGCGTTTTTAAAAAAAACGCATTACTCATGAGGAAAACACTCTATTGTACATGGTCTATTGTACATGGTCTATTGTACATGGAAAACACTCTATTGTACAGGGTGTCTCAAAATTATCCGGACAAATTTCAATCGAGTTCTTCTTGTTTTCTGGTTAATGAAATGTAGATATTTTTCTTTTTTCAGATATTTTAAGACATGCGCTTAAAGAATCTTTGCGAAGCGATCTTCTTCACAATCAAGGAAAGTGATGGAGATCTGATGGAGATCTGATGGAGATCTGATGGAGGCCTGATGGAGATCTGATGGAGATCTGATGGAGATCTGATGGAGACCTGATGGAGATCTGATGGCGGTCTTCATCCTTTTGCAAGAGCCAAAGCAGATGATTTTCGACGCAATCAAACGCTTCAACTTGATAGACACTTATCGTTAGGAAAGGAATCGAAAACAATCAGCCAACACCACAACTAATCGAAAGAAAGTGCTGGACTGAATTAACAAACAGGAACAAACAGGAACAAACTGGAACAAACCAGAACAAACCCAGAACTCGACGAGGAAAATGGCTGCAGCTAAAGTGATTGAGACAATGTGCGGCATTGCGGCAAATGCGGCAAATGGTGGACATTTCAAACAAAAATCATTTTTATTGACTTGATTCTTTGATTTCAATAATTCTTTTGTTATAAATTTCTTTGTTATATCGTTTTCCGGAGAAATATTCAAGTTATATGTTACTTTGAAATTTGTTTGGATGATTTTTGGACACCCTGTAGTCTATTGTAAAAGAGAATACTTTAACTTTACAATCCTTTTTTTAAAAAAACCATTTTAGGCTCTCGTTTTACCGCTGAAAGGTCCACGAAGAGAGGATGTGAAACGTTTTCTGAAGAAAAGATTCGAAGTACTTGTTATTAATTATTTAGATCATTAAAATAGATCATTCAATTAGTATAAAATAGAAATCACAGAGAAACGTTGACCGATAAGCAGTCTAACCCAAACAAAGTACAAATTTTAGGACAATGACGCTGAGCCGAAGCCGACCGCTGATTTTCTGATTGGAAGTAGTGAGTCTTGGAAAGTTTTTGAAGAGTTTTCAGTAGACAACGAAGAGTTTTGGGATGTAATTGCACATTGTAAGTACGTTGTAAGTACATTGTGATTGTACATTGTAATTGTACATTGTATTAGGTTGTCAGGAGGCCTGGCAGAAGGCCCTCGTTGTCTGCCTGCATCGCTGTTGTCCGCCTGCATCGCTGTTGTCCGCCTGCCTAGCCGTTGTCCGCCTGCATCGCTGTTGTCCGCGTGCATCGCTGTTGTCCACCTGCATCGCCGTTGTCCGCCTGCCTAGCCGTTGTCCGCCTGCCTAGCCGTTGTCCGCCTGCATCGCTGTTGTCTACCTGCATCGCTGTTGTCCACCTGCATCGCCGTTGTCCGCCTGCCTAGCCGTTGTCCGCCTGCATCGCTGTTGTCCGCCTGCATCGCCGTTGTCCACCTGCCTAGCCGTTGTCCGCCTGCATCGCTGTTGTCTACGTGCATCGCTGTTGTCCACCTGCATCGCCGTTGTCCGCCTGCCTAGCCGTTGTCCGTTGCCCACCTACGTCATTCACCTCCTAGAAGGCCTCATCTTCCAAAGATTCATTTCTTTCTAGAAATCGTTGAAACTAGCGACACTGGCTTTCGGAAATCTTCCCCAAATATTTTGCAGAGGCCTTGTGATGAGATTTTGGCGTTTTTGCCTAATTTGAAGTCATACCAAAGGCTGAAATGGCGTGTCAGTCGTCTAAACATCTAAAAGTCATCTAAAAAAGAAATCAAAAATGAATTGGTTATCAAAAACACGAAAAGTTGTAATAAATAAGAAATCCAAAAAAGCATCTAGAAAATTGGGTTTGATAAAATTGTATAGTAAAGCTATTGCATAACTGTATAGTAAAGCTAAAAGGCGTGCTGTTCAAAAGCTTTTATGTCATTTTATCGCTTGTTAGACATGGGGACTACAAACTACAAATGCAAACTACAAACGTCAACTACAAACGTTAACTACAAACGTTAACTACAAACGTTAACTACAAACGTAAACTATCAACGTTAACTACAAACGTTAACTACAAACGTTAACTACAAACACTTCTAACTTCCTTCAAACCTACTGCATTGAGATGTTCTTGGGCTAGAGTATCCTTTAAAACCCGGACTCTACTTTAGAATACTTACTTTTAAAACCCGAACTCTACTTTTACTTCAGATGGTCAACGCGTCGAGCTGTCACTTGATTTCACGACGCGTGACACTTGGGTGGTGGATGCGAATTGCGGGAATGAGCTTTGCTATATGGGCACTATTGGATTCGATGCAACGTGGGGCCTTTTTTTCTGATTTTGCTTTACTGTAGCTTTACTTTACTTTCTAGAATTACTATAGCTTTAGTTTTCCGCAAAATCACACAAAATTTCAGCCAATCAACCACTTTTTCCAACTCATCACTTCCATTTAAAGGCTTTTTCTATGATGAGCTTGATGCGGTTTGGGTTTATCGTGAATTTTCTATTGTTTAAGCTCTCTAGGATTACTGTAGCTCTCTAGGGTTACTGTAGCTCTCTAGGGTTACTGTAGCTCTCTAGGATTACTGTAGCTCTCTAGGGTTACTGTAGCTCTCTAGGGTTACTGTAGCTCTCTAGGGTTACTGTAGCTCTCTAGGGTTACTGTAGAGCTGTGTTGATGTCAAAATACAATACTACCACTATCTAATTTGAATTTGAATTCCAGTATCACCCGGTTTCCGGCTTTGCTGTCATGGATAAAATCCAATTGAGCACTTATCGTAAGACAAAAGAGAGAAAATCGAGAAAAATTTGGATTTAAGCCCAAAATGACGACAAATGGATATCAGTTTTCGCTCTTGTCAACAAAAGAGATTCCAATACGACGATGGGGAATTGGCCTTATTATGGAGTGGTGAGTTGCTGTAGAAAGTCTACTGTAGCTTACTGTACTGTAGAGAGATTACTGTAAGAGCTAAATGGAGATCACTGAAGGGTTTAAAGATTTTAATGCATATCGATCTAGAAAGCTAGCCGATCTAGAAAGCGATCTAAAAGCTAGCCGACCTTAAAGCTAGCCGATCTAGAAAGCTAGCCGATCTAGAAAGCTAGCCGATCTAGAAAGCTAGCCGACCTAGAAAGCTAGCCGATCTAGAAAGCTAGCCGATCTAGAAAAGCTAGCCGATCTAGAAAGCTAGCCGATCTAGAAAGCGATCTAGAAAGCCAGCCGATCTAGAAAGCTGGCCGATCATGAAAGCTAGCCGAGCTAGACTGATTCTAGATCGAACGTCCGATCTAGAATCAAGCCGATTACTCTAAATCAGACGACCGAATCAGATTTAGATTCAGAGTGATTTAAAGAGATCGGTTTGATTCTAAATCGGACGTTGACCTCACTTCACTCGTCCGATCCGATTTCTAGATCTCGTCCGTCCGTTTGACCTCACTTCACTCTAGATCGAATGTCCGATCTAGAATCAGTCTAGCTCGAACGAATTTCTACATCGACGTAACACATAGACTAGCCTTTAACTAGGCCTGCTACTAGCCTTTAACTAGGCCTTTACTAGGCCTAGTTAAAGGCCTACTACCTTTAACTAGGCCTTGTACTAGCCTTTAACTAGGCCTTGTACTAGCCTTTAACTAGGCCTTGTACTAGCCTTTAACTAGGCCTTGTACTAGCCTTTAACTAGGCCTTGTACTAGCCTTTAACTAGGCCATAGCTAAGCTTATTGAGTTGATATGATCACATTTAAGACAAAAAAAAACCCTCAAACAGATGAAACAGAAGATCAAAAACTTTATAGAAATTCGATTTTCTGTTTTCAATTTTCGAATTTCATTAAACTGCGGCTTTGTTAGCAAAATTCGATTCAAAATTCGATTCCAAATTCCAGGTGGGTCTAGCTCCATCACCGGGTGATATGCTAGATCCAGTCTTGCCTCATCTTCTTCAAAATTACGATCAAAAAGTGTTAACGATTTGGATGCACAATGATGGAGGGTCTAAAAAAAGGAATCGAAAACTTTTCTCTAAAGATCTCTTTTAGTTTTCAATTCTTCGAGGGTTTTTACCCGGGTTCCTACGAGTTTGATTGGTTGGATAATTGTGATAATACTACTTATTTTACTGTGCCGACAACAGAGACAAATACGTGGAGATTTGTGATTAATGGGTAAGGATTGGACTGCTGAAAGGACTGCTGCTTGAAAGCTTTGTAAACATATCCTGTTGGCGCGTTGGATTCTAGCAATAGCTTGTAGGAATGGCTCTAGCAGTGGCTCGTAGGAATGGCTTGTCCCCAGGAATGGCTTGTTTCCCTAGCAATGGCTTGTAGGAATGGCTTGTAGGAATGGCTTGTAGTAATGGCTTGTAGGAATGGCTTGTAGGAATGGCTTGTAGGAATGGCTTGTAGGAATGGCTTGTAGGAATGGCTTGTTTCCCCAGCAATGGCTTGTTTCCCCAGCAATGGCTTGTTTCCCCAGCAATGGCTTGCTTCCCCAGCAATGGCTTGTTTCCCCAGCAATGGCTTGTTTCCCCAGCAATGGCTTGTTTCCCCAGCAATGGCTTGCTTCCCCAGCAATGGCTTGTTTCCCCAGCAATGGCTTGTTTCCCCAGCAATGGCTTGTTTCCCCAGCAATGGCTTGTTTCCCCAGCAATGGCTTGTTTCCCCAGCAATGGCTTGCTTCCCCAGCAATGGCTTGTTTCCCCAGCAATGGCTTGCTTCCCCAGCAATGGCTTGTTTCCCCAGCAATGGCTTGCTTCCCCAGCAATGGCTTGCTTCCCCAGCAATGGCTTGCTTCCCCAGCAATGGCTTGCTTCCCCAGCAATGGCTTGTTTCCCCCAGCAATGGCTTGCTTCCCCAGCAATGGCTTGCTTCCCCAGCAATGGCTTGCTTCCCCAGCAATGGCTTGCTTCCCCAGCAATGGCTTGTTTCCCCAGCAATGGCTTGTTTCCCCAGCAATGGCTTGTTTCCCCAGCAATGGCTTGCTTCCCCAGCAATGGCTTGCTTCCCCAGCAATGGCTTGCTTCCCCAGCAATGGCTTGCTTCCCCAGCAATGGCTTGCTTCCCCAGCAATGGCTTGCTTCCCCAGCAATGGCTTGCTTCCCCAGCAATGGCTTGCTTCCCCAGCAATGGCTTGCTTCCCCAGCAATGGCTTGCTTCCCCAGCAATGGCTTGCTTCCCCAGCAATGGCTTGCTTCCCCAGCAATGGCTTGCTTCCCCAGCAATGGCTTGCTTCCCCAGCAATGGCTTTTGATGAACATTAGATGTTTACATTTGAGCACAAAGAACTATAAAAAGACTCAACTGTTAGGGTTTAAGTATAATGTTTTATTTTAAAGCTAAAAAGAAATTTCTAGGGTGATGATTGGAAATTACTCTCGTGCAAAAGATGAAAATGCTGAAATCAACGCACAAACGATGCTCACTGGGGTATGTTAAATAAAAAAAAACTCGGATTACGGTAACTAGGGTTTACTTTAAAGTGAAGAAATTAGCGTACTGTACTCTTGTTTGTAAATGGCTGGTATAAGGGGAATGATACTGTAGCTAGAAGAGCTAGAAGAGCTAGAAGCACTTTAAAGTGAAGCACAAGCACTGCTTGGACCTGAATAGAAACGGGTTACGGTAGCTGTGCCATACTTTAGAGCAAGCACTACCTGAAAAATGCTTACTGTTGAACCGGTAGTGACGGGATTACGGTAACAGATCGTTCCTTAAAGATCCTTAAAGATCTTTCCTTAACAGAGGCTGAAAAGTGCTCAATTCTGCCTACATGCTCCTGCTACAGTAATCTTAAATTTTATTAGCTAAGTTATTTCGTTATCTAGTTATTATCTATAATATTAGCTATTTAACGATTTTATAATCCTTTTAGGTCCCCACCATCGTCTACAACTCAATTGTTGCTCTCACCGGGGCCAAGCCGGGCAATAGTGACCTGGTAAATACAAATATTTATATTTTCACTTGCACTATCGCTTTACACCTTTTCATTGTTAGCTGTGACATCCAGCTTGCACAATGGGATAATAAAAATGACTGGGAACCCTGGTGGTTTTGGATAAAATTGGACCGGTAGTGTCGCGATCAAATTTGAGATTTCTAAAAAGTTAGCACTGTTGCTTTAAACCTTTTCATTGTTTGGTGTGAGGTCCAGCTTGCATCCTGGGATAATAAAAATAACTGGAATTCCTGATGTTTTTGGAGGAAATGGGACCGACAGTCTCGAGATCAAATTCGAGATTTCTAAAAGCTAACACTATCGCTTTAAACTTTTTAATTATTTGATGTGACATCCAGCTTGCATCCTGAGATAATAAAAATAACTGGAATTCCTGATGTTTTTGGATAAAACGGGACCGACAGTCTCAAGATCAAATTCGAGATTTCTAAAAGCTAGCACTATCGCTTTAAATTTTTTCATTGTTAGCTGTGACATCCAGCTTGCATCCTGGGATAAACCTGGGATCCTGAATCCTGGGATTTTAAGAAAAACGCGTCGGAAAAAGTTACAACCAATGTAACTCGAGTTACGTGAAAAATCTCCACCTAACTCGCTCTAGTACTTTTTTATTAAGCTTTTTTAACTATCGTAAATACTAATAGAAAGGCACCCCAATAATGCCTGGTGTACAGTAGTCTAATGTACAGTAGTCTAATGTACAGTAGTCAATGTACAGTAGTCTAATGTACAGTAGTCTAACCTTGAACGTATACCGTATATATCAATTCTAGTTGAATATCGATTGTCGTAAAGAGTACCCGGATCTCACGCTAAACCTCGGCTCCAAAAATCTCACTGTACCTTCTGAGGTCTACATTTCGACTGATATGGTTTGTTCTAGAGCCAGATAATTTTCAGACTTATAGGATTTGAGCTAATCTTTAATGCCTATAGAAATAAGGATTGGATATCACAAAAATAAAATTCTTATCACTCTTAGGAAAACGGAGCTCGAGTCTGTCGACTACTTCTCTATCCAACGAACGCCACAGGCTTCAATCCCGCCTGGAAGCTGAGCTACTTGTGGTAAGCTTACTGGAAAGTTAAATAACTAACAATGATTCCGATTCTGCTTTCCGTTTTTACTAAATAGCACTCTGTCAAAAGTTCTAAGCATGCAAAGTTGCAGAGTTTAGAATTTTGCAAATCATCCTTTGAGTTTATAAGCAAATTTCCCCAGAGACCTTTAGAAAGGAGCGGCAATGTGTTAGGGTACAAGGCAAGGCCTATCCCAGCAAGGCAAGGCCTATTCCAGCAAGGCCAGGCCTATTCCAGCAAGCCCAGGCCTATTCCAGCAAGGCCAGGCCTATCCCGGCAAGGCCAGGCCTATCCCAGCAAGGCCAGGCCTATCCCAGCAAGGCCAGGCCTATCCCAGCAAGGCCAGGCCTATCCCAGCTAGGCAAGGCCTATTTGACAAAGTACACACCATGTTCTACTTTGTTTCCAGGTTCTACGAGATGTGCTTCCATTTCAATCTCACCCCGCCATCCGTCGGTTTCTCGCAACAAACGTGGTGATTGATTGGTGATTGATTGGTGATTGCTTTCAATTTAATAAACATTTATCAGCATTCACACTTCTTCGCACTGAATTCTTCACATTCTTCACACAGATTTCTCTCGATGAATTCTTCATTCTGATAGATTTTAAACGTTAAGAGATCTGTCTTTTATCGAACTTTTGATCAAAATAGCTGATAGCTGATCAGAATAGCTGATAGGTGATCAGAATAGCTGATAGCTGAACAGAATAGCTGATAGCTGATCAGAATAGCTCATTTAGCTGATCAGAATAGCTGATAGCTGATCAAAATAGCTGATAGCTGATCAGAATAGCTAAAAAGAAAAAAAAAAAAAAGGAAAAAAAAAAAAAAAAAAAAAAAAAAAAAAAAAAAAAATGAGGAAAAAAAAAAAAACCCTTTTAGCTGATCAGAATAGCTGATAGCTGATCAGAATAGCTGATAGGTGATCAGAATAACTTACTTATCCCCCACAGTATACTGAAGTCTTGCTATACACTCAAACAAACGCTCATCTCTTCACACAAGTACGTTTGTTTCCGCACGCTATCAACTTAAAGTAGAGAAGATGGGTAACTTTTTGAGATATAAAACATATTTTTAGCTTTAACCAGCGCTTAGAACAAAATGATTGAAAAATGATGAAAAATTGGCTTTTTTTCTGCCAATTCCTTATCCAATTTCCAATGAAATTTTTCCGAGCATCGAATCAGCAAATTTTCGTGAGTGCAAACAAGAGGCTAAATACGATTCTGATAAATCAATTGTTTGAAATGCTGTTGTTGAAATGATGTTGTTGAATGATATTGTTGGATTGTTGTTGTTGAATGATGTTGTTGGATTGTTGTTGTTGAATGCTGTTGTTGGATTGTTGTTGTTGAAATGATGTTGTTGAATGCTGTTGTTGGATTGTTGTTGTTGGATTGTTGTTGTTGAAATGATGTTGTTGAATGATGTTGTTGAATGATTTTGTTGAAGATGATGTTGTTGGATTGTTGTTGTTGAATGCTGTTGTTGGATTGTTGTTGTTGAAATGATGTTGTTGAATGCTGTTGTTGAAGATGATGTTGTTGAATTGCTGTTGTTGAATGCTGTTATTGAAATGCTGCTGAATGCTGTTGTTGAATTGCTGTTGTTGAATGCTGTTGTTGAATGCTGTTGTTGAAATGATGTTGTTGAATGCTGTTGTTGAAGATGATGTTGTTGGATTGTTGTTGTTGAATGCTGCTGTTGAATGCTGTTGTTGAATGCTGTTATTGAAATGCTGCTGAATGCTGTTGTTGAATGCTGTTGTTGAATGCTGTTGTTGAATGCTGTTGTTGAATGATGTTGTTGAATTGCTGTTGTTGGAATGCTGTTGTTGAATGCTGTTGTTGGATTGTTGTTGTTGAATGCTGTTGTTGGATTGTTGTTGTTGAATGCTGTTGTTGGATTGTTGTTGTTGAATGCCGCTGTTGAATTGCTGTTGTTGAATGCTGTTGTTGAAATGCTGTTATTTAGCTATTTTTTTAGCTAATACTAAAAGTTTTAGAATTGGTTTAGGGAAAAGCGGAGAAAAATGCATTTTCCGCAAAATGATCGACACGAAATGCGATCGACAGACATGCTCGACAGACAGACATCAACAGATCGATCATGTCTGTCGATGCGATCCAATCAGATCGATCCAATCGAATTGATCGAATCGCATGTCTAGTACGGTATTCCTCTTTTCAAAGTTAGTTTAATCTTTAAATTCACCACCGGTTATTGATTGAGACAATTTGCGTTAACACTCAATCATGATGCATTAAACAAAAAAAAAACAAACGATCAAATTTGATCTTTCGAAATTTGGCAAAGAAAACATCCAACAATTGATAGAATATTGGAAAATATTATTTTTTTAAGTACTTTTTTTTGTGATTGTTACATTTTAAAATGTTACATTATTAAATTATTACATTGTTACACTTTTTACAATGTTTAAAATATCAATTTTTGAGGATATAACGATATTGAGTCGTCTATGGAAAAAGCAAGTTACAGTGGTTTGCTTGATTTGCTTGCTTGATTTGTTTGCTTGCTTGCTTGCTTGATTTGTTTGCTTCCTTGCTTGCTTGCTTGATTTGCTTGCTTGCTTGATTTGCTTGCTTCTTTGCTTGCTTCTTTGCTTCCTTGATTTGCTTGCTTCCTTGCTTCCTTGATTTGCTTGATTTGCTTGCTTGTTTGCCTGATTTGTTTGCTTGTTTGCTTCCTTGCTTCCTTGTTTGCTTGCCTTCCTTGCTTGCTTGCTTCTTTTCTTGCTTCCTTGTTTGCTTCCTTGCTTCCTTGCTTCCTTGTTTGCTTCCTTCCTTGCTTGCTTCCTTGCTTGCTTGCTTCTTTCCTTGCTTCCTTGTTTGCTTCCTTGCTTCCTTGTTTGCTTCCTTGCTTCCTTGCTTCCTTGTTTGCTTCCTTGCTTCCTTGTTTGCTTCCTTGCTTCCTTGCTTCCTTGCTTCCTTGCTCTTGCCGAATTGCTTGATCTAAAATCACATAACTATGACCCATTTTCTTTTCCCTATCCAATTAAATCGAAAAACATTTTCTCCTCTTTCATTGTTTATGAATCGAAAAAGATAAACACACTGATTTTAGGGAAAATTTTTGGTTGAAAGTTCTCTGTTTACAATTTTAACCATTCGACTTTAATGATTTCCTTTAGTTTCTCAGAACAATTGAATACTTATTGAAGATTTTTTACAATAAAGTTTTTTACAATAAAGTTTTTTACAGTAAACTTGTATCTTGTTAGTTGAATATTCCTATTAGTTGAATGTTCCTAAAAAAGAATCTGAGACTTTTTGTTGTTTGTAATTTTGAGTTGAAAATTTATTTCATTTGTTTTAAGTTGAAATTTTAAATTAAAATTGAAATTGTAATTAAAATTGAAATTGAAATTGAAATTTTAAGTTTAAGTTTAAGTTAGACTTCGGAAAACAAAACTTAACCAAAACTTAACCAAAACCAAAACAAACCAAAACCAAAACAGACCAAAACCAAAACAAGCCAAAACCAAAACATCAAAACAAACCAAAACAAACCAAAACCAAAACAAACCAAAACAAAACAAACCAAAACAAAACAAACCAAAACCAAAACAAACCAAAACCAAAACAAACCAAAACAAACCAAAAACAAACCAAAACCAAAACCAAAACCAAAACAAACCAAAAAACCAAAACCAAAACCAAAACCAAACCAAAACCAAACCAAAACCAAACCAAAACCAAACCAAAAACAAACCAAAACCAAAACTAACCAAAACTAACCAAAACTCGCCAATATCTCGCGACTGGGAGGAGCTAGCGAAAATCTGTTTGCAGATTTGAAATCAGCATCCAAAAATCTATCCCATAGGCTATTTTTTTGTTTCGAAATTTCGAGGTCGTGTTTTGGTCCTTTTTTCGGCCGCGAGATTTTGTGGAGTGAGAAAAAGTGAAATGCAAATTTGCATTTTACATTAAAATTTGCATTTTACAATTTTAAATTTACATGTTAATTTATATGCAAATTGAGTTTTGGTTTGTTTTGGTTTGTTTTGGTTTGTTTTGGTCTGTTTTGGTCTGTTTTGGTCTGTTTTGGTTTGTTTTGGTCTGTTTTGGTCTGTTTTGGCTTGTTTTGGTCTGTTTTGGTTTGTTTTGGTCTGTTTTGGTTTGTTTTGGTCTGTTTTGGTCTGTTTTGGTTTGTTTTGGTCTGTTTTGGTTTGTTTTGGTCTGTTTTGGTTTGTTTTGGTTTGTTTTGGTCTGTTTTGGTCTGTTTTGGTTTGTTTTGGTTTGTTTTGGTCTGTTTTGGTTTGTTTTGGTCTGTTTTGGTTTGTTTTGGTCTGTTTTGGTTTGTTTTGGTTTGTTTTGGTTTGTTTTGGTCTGTTTTGGTCTGTTTTGGTTTGTTTTGGTTTGTTTTGGTCTGTTTTGGTCTGTTTTGGCTTGTTTTGGTTTGTTTTGGTCTGTTTTGGTCTGTTTTGGTTTGTTTTGGTTTGTTTTGGTGTTTTGGTTTTGGTTTTGGTTTTGGTCTGTTTTGGTTTTGGTTTGTTGTTTGCCGAAGTCTAGTTTAAGTTGAAAACACACTCTTCTATTAGGTTGTCCCATAAAAACCCAGAGATTTTGAATTTCATTTATTTTCAGCACATAGAAACAACGAAGAATCAGAATCAAATTATATATTTTCCAGATGAATTTAAAACCTTTCTCCAACGTTTGGGTAGCTTGCCAATCCCTCGTTCGTAAAACCCAAGCGGGCGCGAGCGAAAATAGTCGTTGAATTCGTCCTCGAGTTCGCTCTCATCTTTGAACTTTTTACCAGGTAAGAAATCCTTTAGCGACAAGAACAAGTGATAGTCAGAAGGGGCAACGTCCGGAGAATACGGTGCATGAGGAAGGATACTCGAGTGTAGGTTGTCCTTCACAAAATCGATCGATCTTTTTGATTTGTGGGAGCTGGCGCCATCCTGAAGAAGGAAAACGGGGTCGTTCGATTTGTTTTCATCGAGCAACCTTCCTTTTGTTCCACTTTTTTCATATGATATAGATAAACATCGGTGTTTGAAATTTTGCCTGAGTTTGAGAAGTTCGCAGAAAAGGACGCCTGTCGAACACCAGTAGACACACAACATTCGCTTCTTTCCGTGGATTTTCCGTTTTGGCACCATTTTTCCTACTTTCCCTTTCTTCAACCACTGCCACTCGACCATCGTAGAAAATCCACGTTTGATCATGAGTTATGATGTTTGAAAGAGGAAGCCGACCATGCCGATATTCGCTCCACAAGTGGTGGCATATCCGCTTTCTTTTGGCTTGGATTGTTGCCGACATTTCGTATGGGATTTGACGTTGTTTTCTCCAATTTCTTCCCACTTTTCGCAGCCATCGCCACACAGTCATTCGTCCACAGTAACGTCCAGCCAATTTTCGGGTTGATCCATAGGGATTTTGCAGGAATCGGCACCTCAGTATCGATCGATCCACTTTCCGGGGTCGACCGCTTCCCCTCTTCCGTTTGATCTTCGCGTTGCCCGTCCTGAATTTGTGAAACCATTCCTGTGCAGTACTCGTTCCAACAAGTTTGTTCCCATAAAATTGATTGATTTCTCGTGCTGCTTTGGCCGCTGAAATCCCTCTTGAAAATCGTTGGAGCAGTTGGGCGTGGATTTCTTCTCGAGTTGGCTTCATTCGATCGACTACAACTCTCTTTTCGTGTCGGTCCCTAAAAAAATGAATGTTAATGCAAGAAAGAAGAAAGTTTTAGCATGAAAAAGAAAAAAGATAAATAGAAAACGCTGTGTTGTGAGCGAGTAGTGATCAAAACAAAAAAATCTCTGGGTTTTTATGGGATACTATTTTTGTTGTTTTTTTGATAACTTTTCTGTTTCTTTTGCACTAGAGATGGGCCTAGAGTAGGGAGAGGTCCTTGACGACTCGACTCGACTCATTCTTGACTGGACTAATTCTTGACTGGATTAATTCTTGACTCGACTCATTCTTGACTTGACTAGACTAATTCTTGACTTGACTAGACTAATTCTTGACTCTTGACTAGACTAATTCTTGACTCTTGTCTAGACTAATTCTTGACTTGTCTAGACTAATTCTTGACTTGACTAGACTAATTCTTGACACGTGATTCGACTCGACTCGACTAATTCTTAACTCGTGACTCTACTCGACTCATTCTCGACTAATTCTTGACTCGACTCGACGCGCCTTAATCAAGTCGAGTCACGAATCGAGAATCGTCACTATTTTGGATTTAATATTGAACATCTCGGCTCATAAAAGCAAAGCTACAAGGGAAATTCTAAAGGATTTGAAAATGGATTCGATTCTGGTGCAAGTTCAAATTTCAAAATTGCAAGTCCAAATTTGATCTGGAATCCTCCTTTCAAAACGAGGATTCGAGCCTAATATTGGATGATGAATGGGAGAAGAACGACGCAATGGAAAACAGTTAACCAAAGGGCCACAATCACGTGCCTACCGCCCAAGTCTTGAAGCGTGCGTGAACAGTATCTTGAACAAAGTCTGGTGACAATATCGAAACCCCATTTTTCTAACTCGATTAGGTCTTTTCTCTATGTCTATTAGGTCTTTTTGGTCTTTTTGGTCTTTTTGGGTCTCGCAGGGGCAAAAAATCAAACCCCTAACCGGGGCTCTAACGTGAGGCTCCACCCCGCTTTCCCCATCGATCCTCACGGGGCTCTCCCTCCCCATTCCCCAGGCCTCAGGGGCTTTTACGCAGTTCTCTTTTCACCCCTTTTCCCCTATGCGGGCCCTTTTTCTCGAAAAAACCTATCGGATTTTTGGCGCCCCAAGATGCGAATTCTATTTTTTCACTTTCTTTAATCGTTTTCTTTGTTGATTGTTGTTTTTTGTTTGTTTATTGATATTTTTTGTTTGTTTTTTTTGTTTGATTGTTGTTTGATTTGATCTATTTGATTTATTTGTTTATTTGTTTATTGTTTTTTGATTTATTGAGTAATTACTGACTCTCTTAGCGTTTTTTAATCAATTGCTCATTCTCTAAATTTAAATGCTCTTAAATTAGATGGACAAAATGAAAATGCTCACTTTCTGCTCCTCATAAACTAGCTGATAAACTAGAAGAAACTAGAAGAAACTAGAAGAAACTAGAAGAAACTAGAAGAAGCTAGCTTTTAGTGTTGAAACAAAAACGATTCATTCTCATTTATGATTCATTTCATCAAGCAGAAGAAGTAGAAGAAGAAGAAGAAGAAGTAGAAGAAGAAGAAGTAGAAGTAGAAGTAGAAGTAGAAGTAGAAGAAGAAGTAGAAGAAGAAGAAGTAGAAGAAGAAGAAGAAGAAGTAGAAGAGAAGTAGAAGAAGAAGAAGAAGTAGAAGAAGAAGAAGAAGTAGAAGAAGATATGGGTGCTGAAAGTGGAACGGGAAAGGGTGAGTGAAAGGTGGCTATAGGCAAGGGGATTGGGGTGAGTAGGGAAAGGCGTGGGTGAGTTGTGTCGCGTTGTCCCTATCGATTCACCCCCATCCTTCTCTCCAAGAACTTCCTTCTTCTTTCTTCTTTCTTCTTTTTCTACCTCACATCATTATTCTCTTTTCTTTTCTTTCTAGACCATTTTGCCATTATCGCTATTTTTTATTCAAATCCATTTTGGCAATTTCAAATCCATTATGGCAAAAGTAACTCTTACCAGTTTTTTCAAGAAAACATTAATCAGAAAAGTAAAGAAAAAGAATAGAATAGAAAATGACAAGCGCTTTTATTTGAAGCTTTTGGGGTAGGCTAATTTCGCAACAGGATCATTTGCGTTTTTTTGCGCAACAGGATCATTTGCGCAACTGGATCGTTTGCCCAACTCGCCATAACGTTCTTCTAAGTGGACCAATCTTTATGATTTTGATGTAATGATTTTGTAGATCTCAATAAGTGCAAAAAAAAATGAAACCAACATCATAAAGATTGACCGACTTAGAAGAAAGTTATGGTGAATTGCGGAAATTAGTTTACACAAAGATTTTAAATGAAAATTGATCATTGTTTTCTCTATTTTAAGCTAATTTTTTCGTTGTTTTCGACTTTCAGCTGATTTATTTCGAATATCTTTTGAGAAATTTGAATGAATGGTGATCTAATAGCTATTTTAGATATTTTAAAACCTTCAATGAATCGATTTCTCACTCCAAATTTAGTTTGATAGTTGATAGTTGTTAGTTGATAAGTGATAGTTGATAATTGATAATTAATAGTTGATAATTAATAGTTGTTAGTTGATAATTAATAGTTGATAGGCTAAAGTTTTTAATTATACATTTGATGTTTTGATGTTTTTGTGTTTTTGATGATATCTTATATATTTTCTTGTCAATGTCCTTTTATCTAACTACATTATTTTCTTTTTCCAGGATTCTCTCGAGTGAAAGATGCAGACGATCGAGAAAGCCCTGCATCAACCGATGCCCTTCACAACTGGTGGACAAACCATATCGGATAGGTTGGGTTTTTGCATTTGTAAACTTTAAAAATATTTAAAAGCTAAACGCCTTAAAAGCTAAACGCCTTAAAAAGCTAAACGCCTTAAAAGCTAAACGCCTTAAAAGCTAAACGCCTTAAAAGCTAAACGCCTTAAAAGCTAAACGCCTTAAAAGCTAAACGCCTTAAAAGCTAAGTGCCTTAAAAGCTAAACGCCTTAAAACCTAAGCGCCTTAAAACCTAAGTGCCTTAAAACCTAAGCGCCTTAAAACCTAAGCGCCTTAAAACCTAAGCGCCTTAAAAGCTAACTCAGAGATTTTATCTGTATCAGGTTGGCTGGAAAGTCTTCTTCGCTTTTTTAAAGGTTACTTTTTGAAAGGAATATCTTTCCATCTTTTCTTTTTATCTTTATCTTTCTCTTTATCTTTTTAACCAATCAATCTATGGCTTCTTTTATCAGAAACTCCTATTATTTATTTAGAAATTACCCTTTAAGCAATTCTGAAAAGCTCGCGTTAGTTAATTTTTTTAAAGGTGTGAAATCGAAGAGTCAAAAACGTCAGCAATCGAGCAAAAACGATGAAATTTCAAAAGGATTTGAGCACTTTTAGCCAAAGAAACCTATTTTGTTTTCAAAAGACAAAAGATAGAGAATGAAAAGTTAGGTAGATAGACAATTTTGCATAACGTCAGCTGATAGGCAGATAGGCAGATAGACAAATTTTTATAGCCTTTCATCAAGCTAATTCTCTTTTAACATTTCATTCTATGTCAATTGTAAGAATTTTAGAAAAAAAAAACGCAAGAATTCCCGTTCGGATTTGCCTAAAAATGAGCTAGTGGAAATGGTTAATCTTTTTTTATTTAAAGCCACCACATGATCGGTTATTCGTCGATCGTTGATTCATCTATCAACGAAAATTTCAAAAAAGTGGACAAGGCTTTCCGATCAAACCAATTTGTGGATTTGGGCTAACCATTATGGATCAAACAACCCTTGCTTTTGAGACTTACGTGCCTCTCTTTAAGAAATTCAGTTTTCAACGAGAATTTGGTGTTTAAAGCTTTAAAAAGTTACAATTGATGGAGAATTGTGTATGGAGAATTGTTACAATCGAGAAATACTATCAATCCACTTGTTCCAATACAATCAATTGAATTGTTAACATCGGAAAATACGTTTTTTTTTTCAGGTTGAATGCCGCAAAACACTCGCTGGCTGGGAGTCAACTCGGGAAAACAATCTGCAAAGCGACCACCGAGGAGTTGATGGCCCCAAAGAAGAAACATCTTGATTGTGAGTTGTTAAAGTGATGTCTAGATTAATAGTATGCTAAAATCTAGCATTCATAGCATTCACAGCATTTACAGCTAGCATTCACAAGCAAATCTTCTTTTCTAGATCTCCTTCACTGCACAAACGAGCCCAATGTGTCAATACCGTCGATGGCGAACTTGTTGATCGAGCGAACGCAAAATCCAAACTGGACGGTCGTCTACAAATCCCTCATCACCATTCACAATATTATGTGCTACGGAAATGAGGTCGATTTTAAACGAATCAAAGTTTTATTATGAATAAAGAACAAGGCATGAGGATAAAGAACGAGGCAAATTTACAAACCTCAGCCTAAATAATTATTTTGTTAAGAGAAAGATATCCAATGCTGTAGTTATATGAACAATGTGTTATTGTTAAAAAACTTAATAATTGATTTTCTTTTAGCGCTTCTCGCAATACCTCGCCTCGTGCAACACGACTTTCAATCTCGGGAATTTCCTTGACAAGAACTCAACTCAAGGTATGTTTGATCGTTTTACCATTGCACGTGCTTGTTTTATTTATTTTTTTCTGCACGATTTCTAACATTTCTAGTGTTTTCTGGTTTGTTTAGCTGTTAATAGTTTTTCTTTGAATCACGACAGGCCGAGGAGGACAACAAAACGATTCGTTTGCCTCGAGAGATGTCTGGGTGCACTCTGTTGTTGGTTGGTGGCGCATTCGGAAGATAAATTTTAGGTTCATTAGCTATTTTATTAGCTATCAGTACTAACTTTCACAAAATTTTGCATGCTTTCATTGTTGTGCAAGTGCTTTTTTGGCTAACTTTTGAAATAACTGCACGTTTTATTGGATTTTAACAAAGTATTACTTAACAAAGTATTAAAATAACAAAGTATTTACAAAGTAAAGATTTAGATTTAGAATTTTCAGGATACGATATGTCCCAACACGTGCGCCGATACGGGAAATACATCGGCGAGAAAATCGCCACATACAGAGTTTGCGCTTTCGATTTTTGCAAGGTTCGTTTAAGATTTGAAATACAGTAACGCACTTGACAAAATAATACCTCGTTAGTAGAAAACTCTTTAGTAAATAAACCTCTTTAGTAAATAGGTTTTCTAGTACCCATTTGATAAAAAAACTCAATTATAACCATTCAATTCAATAGTAAAAAAACCTCGATAGTAAATAGATTTTTCGATCTCCCTTGAGTTATTTACTAACGAGGTTTGACTGTAATTGAATTTGTAATTTGACTGTAATTGTAATTGAATAATTCTAGACACGGCATCATTATTGACATGTTTTTAGGTGAAACGTGGTCGTGAGGATGGACTCCTTCGCACGATGCACACCGACAAGCTTCTATCAACGTTACCGATTCTTCAGAATCAAATCAACGCCTTGCTCGAGTTCCAAGTGAGTAAATGAATGTGGATTTGTTGCAATGGGATTCTGTAAAATCAGTTTGCTAAAGAAACTCTGTACTAACAAACTAATATCTTGTTATTAATAGTAATCTTGTTCTTGTTATTAATAGTAATCTTGTTCTTGTTATTAATAGCAATTATATTATGCTGATAAGACTTTAAATTAAAGATGACATTTGATCGCTTTACTCAACATTGTTTAGGTGAATGCGAGCGAGTTGAGCAATGGGGTGATCAACTGCTCGTTTATTCTTCTTTTCCGTGATCTCATTCGTCTCTTCGCTTGCTACAATGATGGTAATAAATTTTTTGTTTTGATAAAGTTGATAAAGTCGTTTGATAAAGTCTAACTGAAACTTTAGGTATGATCAACTTGCTCGAGAAATACTTTGACATGAACAAGAAGCAGTGCCGTAACGCACTTGACACATACAAGAGTTTTTTGGTTAGTACAAGTTTGATTTTGAAAGAAAATATCGACTTTAGAATATGTTGGACAAAGTGTCGGAATTTTTGCGAGTCGCAGAAAGTGTCGGAATTGATAAGGTTCGTTGAATTTTGTGAATCTAGGAATAAATCTTGCATTTTAGACGGAAATCCCCGATTTGACGCGCGCGCCCGCTTCACTTCTTGAGGCACTTGAGAGCCATCTTCATCATTTAGAGGGTGGACGTGGACCCCCACCTGGATCTCAACCACCGCCACAGATTCAACAAGTAAACCTCAAACTTTATATTATCACTGATTACACTTCTTTTTTCTAGCAAATTTTCCAACAAATGGTGAGTTTTGTAGCCGTGTTTATTCGCCCTTTGTCTTGCTTGTGCTAACTTGTCAAAATTCCATTAATTTAAAGAAACCCGAGCCATGTTTTGCTTTTGTGAAGATAGATCTGACGAATTTTTACTTTGTTAGATAGAAACTTTGTGCTTTTAGTTCTCATCGGCCGCTTATGGAGCACCAAATGTGGGAGGAGTTGGTGGAGGTGCACAGACGGACATGGACCGACAAAAATACATCGAGATGGAGAAAGAACGGATGAAACAGTTCGAAAATCAACGACAACAGGGCGGACCTGCAGGTATGAGTTTGAGTTTCTACTGGCTGATGAGTAATGATCGATAATAATTAAGAATGATCGATAATTGTGCTATCAAAACGTTGAGATCTATAATAATAGTTTAAAAAAAAAGTTGTCGTGATTGGAAAGTGCATAACTGCACATAGGTTACAAAAATAATCGTCTTTAAATCAAAAATCCGAACACTACAAATTTTAAGTTAGGCCCAAAAATGAACGGAAAAATAAAATGATCCGAAAAGCATCATCCAAAATTTCAGAATTAAAGGCGGCGACTTTGATGTTAGTGAAATTTCATATTTCATCGAACCATAAAGTGTTATATGTCATTCAATAGCTCTTTTCACGCTCTTTCAGAATGCTGAATTGAGTTTTTGTGGAATTCTATTTTTCCATGAAATTTTTTCCATATTCGGCGCCGAAAAGTCAAAATAATTTTTTTCACGGAAATCTAGCTGATAAACTAGGCTCAAAAAGCAAATTTCTGAATTCTACGCAAAAAGTTGGTCGGGAATTTTTTTAAAATTTTGTTTTTTGGTCAATGGAAACGCGAGCTCTGAAACCTAGGTTTTTTAGAAGTGCGCGGTTATATGGCCCGCGCGCACCTTTGATGTTGGTAAAATTTTTCTTTTGTGTCAAATCATCAAGTGTTATATATCATTCGAAAGCATTTTTATGTGTTTAAACATGGCGGAAAGAATTTCCCATAAAATTTGACTTTTTATTAGTTTTCTCCGATTTTATAATCTGGAATGCAGTTTTTTTCTGGTTCTGCGGTACTTGCAGATCTGGTATAGTCTAGAAAAATTTATTCTATTTATAAGCATGAATTAGACAAGAAAAAGAATCACAATTGAACATTAAGCAAAAAGGAGGAAATTAAGATGTCATATTTCCATCATCATTGAGGAGAACAACATAACCGAGCCACTTGAGCGAGCTCATTAGTCGCTCTTCTGGTGGTCCTCTCTTGTTTCGAGCAAATTCAGATTCTAGCCTGCTGTGAACTGCCTCAATGCCCTCTTCGGATGCATTTCCGATGAATTTATGCTCATGGACAAATGGGCCAAGATGGAAGAGTAGAGCATGGACCAGTACACTTTGTCCAAAAACCACCAACTTTTTCTAGTTCATCGCAAAGAATCGCTGTTTGGCAGCAGTTTCTGGCTTTTGAATGTTTGCCTTTGCAAGCCAAATCTTTTATTTCTTTATCCGAAAGAACACTTTTAGTGGTTGAAACCATTTGAGACCATTTGTTGAACTCACGTAATACAGAAATGACTACTTGATAGGAACGGGAGGAAGAAACGACTGCGAAATCCGAAATCACTGAGGATCGACAGAGATTCTTTCTATCGTTTCCGTTGAAACGAGCATAGATAATCCCATCACTCTTCCGATTCACATCCAATTTCCATTTTCGACAAACATCTTGGAAAGTCTGAGAGGACCCTTCGAGTTTCATCAATTGTTCAAAAAGTTGGTTTCCAATCTTGATTTTTGCATGAAGTATTGGGGGAATTACCAAACTTCAAGAAACATTTAATAGATTTTCTTTTTTTGCCTGCAGACCTTTTACTTTTGAAATCATCGCTTCCACCGAAGGGTCACTCCGATCAGCATATTGTTGAAAATCAATTGAATCCTTATCAGCGGATGGTTTTTTTGTCAAACCTCTTGTTGCACCATAAACATCCAAACATCATCGCACAGGAAAGACCAAAATTGGTGTTCAAGAAAGATAGATCTCCACCGAGAAAAACCATATATCCGGCTTGCACCAAAGTCTCAAAGTTTTTCCAAATCCTCTTTTCCTTCAGCGAGTCGTAGGAATCTGAACCTTCCCAAACTTGTAATGGAAGACACTTGCGAGACGAGCACGATTTTTCGCAGATTAGGAATGAAATGGATGAAATAACTCGACCTTTTCAACAGCTTTCAACATAGCTTCCAATCTTACTCCTTCATTGAGAACTATTTCATATCTGACAAACTGGTCCAGAGTCTTCTTGGCCTTTTCGATAGTTTGCTGTGAGCCAATGGTTATCCCTTGGTTTGACTGAAGAAAATGGTTTACAGATAATAGTCCTTTATTTGATAGATTGGCACTTTTTTTCATACCGAGCAGAGCTTCTGGAGTTGGAGGAGTCGGTGATTTGGTTGGAAGATGTGAGGTTGAAGCAACAGAATCATTATCTGTTGGCTTTGCTTTTGCCACTAGACGGCGTTTTGACGATTTTGCTCGGCTCTTTTCATTATTTTTCAGAATCCTTGCCTCCAGTGCTCCTTTCAAATGTGCTTTCCTGTCGAATTCTTTTTCTTTTTTTTGATTGTCTGCGGATCGCGATGAGCTTTCTTCTTTTGATTGCACAGGATTTGCAAGAACTTTCCCACTTCGTAATCCGTGCATGTTGTTTTGATTCGTTTGGCGTCCATGTTCCAAGTTGGCACTTCTAGACTTTTTGGCTTCTGATGTTCGTCCCATCTGCAAATTATAACTTTTGTTTTGAAAGTGTAGGAAATACGAATGTAATAAGAAAAATAATAATAAGCTAATAATCAAAAAATAAATAATCGGGAAGCAAAATTGTCTGTAACTAAATGATTTTCTCCTGCGATTGACATTTATAACTTTATCATCTGTCATGCCTTTGGCATAGTAATTTATCGAGTAATTGTCAAGGCAGTCTGTATTTGTCTGTGCACCTGGGTTGCCTACCCGAGATTGACAAATACTCTCAATTTCAACTTTCCTGGAACTCTTTCTTCAAAAAAAATTGCGTTTTTCACTTTTTTTAGAATAAATTTTTTCTAGACTATACCAGATCTGCAAGTACCGCAGAACCAGAAAAAACTGCATTCCAGATTATAAAATCGGAGAAAACTAATAAAAAGTCAAATTTTATGGGAAATTCTTTCCGCCATGTTTAAACACATAAAAATGCTTTCGAATGATATATAACACTTGATGATTTGACACAAAAGAAAAATTTTACCAACATCAAAGGTGCGCGCGGGCCATATAACCGCGCACTTCTAAAAAACCTAGGTTTCAGAGCTCGCGTTTCCATTGACCAAAAAACAAAATTTTAAAAAAATTCCCGACCAACTTTTTGCGTAGAATTCAGAAATTTGCTTTTTTGAGCCTAGTTTATCAGCTAGATTTCCGTGAAAAAAATTATTTTGACTTTTCGGCGCCGAATATGGAAAAAATTTCATGGAAAAATAGAATTCCACAAAAACTCAATTCAGCATTCTGAAAGAGCGTGAAAAGAGCTATTGAATGACATATAACACTTTATGGTTCGATGAAATATGAAATTTCACTAACATCAAAGTCGCCGCCTTTAATTCTGAAATTTTGGATGATGCTTTTCGGATCATTTTATTTTTCCGTTCATTTTTGGGCCTAACTTAAAATTTGTAGTGTTCGGATTTTTGATTTAAAGAAAAAAAAAATTTACACAGGGGTGTAATCGATGTGAACTGCCATTAAATCTGTGTTATTTCCAGGCGCTGCATTCAATCCATTTGCCACCGGAGCCGCCGTTCCACCAGGTCGAACGCAAAAGGTACGTAACTATCAAAGATTTACATTAACCTCTAAATATGTCTGTTTTTAGGCTACGGATACAGATCTTGTCGATTTATTTGCGGCTCCAATTCAACAACAACCCGCCATCGATCCATCGAATCCATTTGCCGCGTTTGGAGCCCCGGTTGCGCAGAATCAATCCGCTCAACAACAGCAGCATACACCTTTCTACCAACAACAGCCTTCAAGTGAGTTTTTATGGTGTAAATTGGTGGGTTGAGCACGATTTGGTTTCGTAAAAATTCGCTGTGAATGTTCTTTTTGGTTCTCGATGGCACAACGAAGCTGTGGTGCTTGTTGATTTGAGTTTTTTTTCTAGGATTTTGTCGAGCAATAGATTTATAAAATCAAAAAGCATCGCTATATGTTGCATGATCGATTTCTCTTTTGTTGTAGTTGTGCCTTATGGAGGTGCCACATCGTATGGAGCTCCGGTGTACACGAATGGTACGTCGTCTGTCTACCCGTCGATTCCCTCAAGTTCGGCCACCTTTTCACCGGACTTTTCACGAGCTTTCGCCATCGCCACCACAAGCACCACTACCGTACCCGTCACCCAGGGAATGGGCTTTAAAGGTATGCAGTTGTAGCCGATGATGGAGTCCAGTTGGATTGGTTGAACTAAGGAACACCATGAGCATTTGTTTCTTTTAAAAGCAAAATATTTGGTTTTCACGTATCAAGTGCACGTTTCGTGTCAAATATCAAGAATGTAAATGTGACGTACATTTTGTCGAGTGGAACTTCTTGCTCTTTTCATGAACTCGTTGTATTGTTTTCTATTTCTCGTGTTGTGATTAGCTTTCTAGCTTTCTATTTAATTTTTCTTGCTGTAGACGACACTGCGTCGTTTAACCCGTTCGCTATTGGGACTGCGGCGACTCAAGGAGGACAATGGGCTGCAGACTTTGGACAGCAACAGGGACAGGTATCCAAAAAAATTTTGCATATCAAAAGCCACTCAAGGATCTCGGTTTTGATCAAGGCGTCCACGGTGCTCTGCCCGGAAATGCGAACCCATTTGGAGTCACTGCACCACCCAGTAAGAATTGCCATAGAACTACCTCGATAAAAGCTTAAAGATAAACAAATAGATTAGCCTTTAAAAGGAATTACTCTCGATTATTTGGGGCAACCAGGTTCTGCAAGCTTACCTTTTCAGACACTGCACCGCCGGCTGTTGAAACTGTGCAGCCACAATCCGGCATCTCAGCTCAGTCAAGCAGTACGTTCCAAACTCGATAAATACCTAGATAAACAAGTCATTAGCTCTTAAACCGTTGCCTCATTTAGCTGCATCCACCCCATTGCCCATTGCTGGTGCAAATCTTGGCATTTATGAGAACACCCCTTTTTGTAAGTCTTTGATGTCTTTTTGTAAGTCATCTAAAAAATGTTCAGCGAGAATGGATGGAAGTTACACGACCCAGTCAATGTTTGATGCACAAGCGGCTCCGCAAAGTTGTTTTCTTTCAAAAATTTTCATTATAATTTTTAGCGCAACCGAATCCACAAGGTTTTTTGAAAGTTTTGGCCGTATTTTTTTATTGTTGTTTTTGTGATTTGTCCTTGCATGAAGTGTCTTGTTTTTTTTCTTTGATTTGCAAGAGTTCCACTCGGGAATTGAGTAGATTTAGTGGAAAATTGAACTGAATTCAATTGATATTCTTTGTTTTTTTTTTCAGATCAAACAAATGTGGACTCGGCTCTGTCGTCGTTGGCCAGCAATCTCACCATCTCGGGGGCACAAAATGATGTGTAAGTGCTTGTTTTGAAGCTTTAATGAATGAGTTTAACCTGGTTTAAGTGTTAAATTTTAGGAAACCGGTTCAATGGAGTGGAATGGGACAACCAGCCCGACCAAATCCACCAGTTGGCACCTCCACGTACAATCCGTCACCTATGGCATTCTCGCAGGTATCCTTTGATGTCTTTTAGATTGATTTAGTATGAATTTGATTGCACAAAACTAGCAATTTTAATAATTTGAGCTTATCATAGTTAAATTACCGCTATTTTATTGAAATTACCGTTATTTTATTGAAATTACCGCTTCATGCATTTAGCCTCCCGCTTACGGTGCCCCCAACTATGGAATGCCCGCGTATGGAGGAGCTCCAGCGTATGGACAACCGCAAATGTGGCCACAAATGGGAATGCAGGGTGCTCCTGGTTGGTTTTAGTTGAAAGTTATCAAATTGAGGACAAATTGAGGACAAAAAGTAGGACAAATTTATGGGTTTAAAATTTGGCAGTGCTAGTTGACCACCATAAGGATGAGATCATCATTCTTAACGGATCTATCGGATAACGGACGGGTACTAGCCAACTGTTAGCTTGAGTACTAAGACTTTACCCCTTGATTTCATATCTAAATCTTAAACTCAAACTACCAAATACTAAACGGCTTCATTAGAAATGTTTATCGTTTATTTTTTTGTTATTTTTAAACAATTTTGAGTATTTTAGAATAACCTGAGAGACCGAAACCTGGTATTTTTAAAAATATTGAAAAATGAGCACGTAAAAAAACCACTAAATGGATTATTCTGAAATTTTGGTTCTAGACCTATCTTTTTGTGCACTATCTTTTTTATTTTGTCATCAAAAAAGGAAGAAAACAGTCCAAATTGCATCATCGGACGTTTTTGAACACTTATCTTCTTACTAATAAAAAATCTTCAAAAAAAAAGCTTTTCAAAGACTTTCAAAAGTCATTTGCAAGAGAAGTGATTGGGCTATCTAATGAAAGAAAATTTATCTGATTTAGTAGCCTTAGACTTATGCAATTAGAAAATGAATTTGAGTGTAGTACTCAACCTTATAGTAATAGTCTTTGGTAACGCCAAGTTTCATAGATTCTCAAGCTGTGTAAGCTTAGTTTTCAGATATGCACTGGGTAAAATAAATTAACAAACTACTAAATAGGTTATTGTTATTCAGGAATGTACGGAATGCAACAACAACCAGCCTACGGAGGACAACCCGGTGCCTATGGCTACCCGCAACAGGGTCAACCGACCGCTCAAGTGAACCCACAAGCCGGTGGAGCTGCCGACACGTCGAATCCTTTCGGAAATCCCTTCAGTTAGGTAATTTCTCTTCTATACAATCTTTTTCAATGCAAATCTCTCTGATATACAATCAAATTGTAGCCTAGTTTTTCGTTTTTCTGCAAAATCTCACCCATAGCTTTTCACTCGTAAGTTTCTTTATTCGAATTTATTTCATGTGGATCCCTCTTTCATAAGCTTATTGTAACTAATCTTGTGACTTTTCTTTCTTTAAATGCTTACCTACCTTTTTTTTTACAAAAATAGAGTTATTAAACTTACTTCTAGTGAAATGAAATGTTTCCAAATTTGTTTATTTGTGCATTTTCTCTGCCTAGTATGTCCAAATTTGTCTTCTCTTGTAGGATGTGAGAAAAAAAAACGTTTGTGATTATTCCTGTGCAAGAAATTTATTTTATTTTTTGTTTGACTGACGACTTTGACCCATCCCTCCTGTAATTTTGGATAGTTTTGAGATTTTTTGGAAATCTAGTTTTTTTAGTTTTTTTTTTCTTTTTGTCGTGTGTGCATTGAATAGCTAATTTATTGCGATAATAAATATTTAAACTAAGCTTTGAAATGATCAATTTTTGGAACACCTGTGCCAGGTTTTACCTGGGAAAAATTTAATAGCAAAAACTTTTTTGAAATTGATTTATCGGAATTACAGAAGCAAGCGGCTTAAATGGCAAGTAAACTTTTTTAAAATGCAAATTTGCATTTGATCACTGTTTGCTATAGGTAGATTTGAGCCAAAGGGATTACGGTAAAAGCTAGGCTTATATTAAATGTGAATTTATTCCAATGGATCTCGTGTGGCTTATATATGTCGTAGCCGATTATGAATGAGCGGGCTTATATAATTCTTTAAATGATGATTTAAAGTCATCAATGTCAATGATTTCTAGACGTAAATTTGATTCATGTGGTTACGGTGGAACGTGATTATTTAACCCATTCGAAACCGCAGCGTTTTTTCTTTTTTTTCGTCTCCGGACCAAGCCCTTTTTTGACATTTTTGACTCCGAAGCAGTTTATCCAGATGGTTGGAAAGGTTTAAGAGAGTCTCCTACACCATTTATTTTTGATGAAGAACGATTTGGATTTGACTTCAGTACTTTTCAAGATCCTATCGATTATTGTTCTTATTTTATCGACGACAAATATCGACGACGACAAATGAATCAATATGTTAGTAGGCGAATCTAATAAACATGGAAAAAGGAAAACAAACTGGCAGCATTTCGATGCATAATCTTTCAAGCTCTTCCTGGCTCTGTATCTTCAAATGGGAATCGTCAAATTACCGAGGATTCGTGACTACGTAGCAGGCCTGGATTAGGAGGAGATATGGAACATTTCAATGCAAAACCAGAGGCTGCATTGATTCCGGGTAAATATGACACGTCTTTTTTTGCCCACTTAATTTGTAGATATGTTACAATTGGAATATACATGTAATGCTGAAAAACAGCAAAAAAAAACCAATTAATTGAATGAAAATAGCTCAATTAGCGTCCGTTCCTGAGTTTTTGCTGCAGCGATTATTCGCTGCAGAAGTTTCGAATGGGTTAAATGATAATTTTGAAGGCAAATTTATTTTCATGAGATTATCGGATTCAAATTTAAGTAGTAAAATATCGAAATCGATATTTTGTTTAAGAAAAAAAATCAAAAAAATCAAAGAAATTCCCGGTGTTTTCCCGGTTTCGAAACCCCATCACTGACCTAATTCTTTTCAGCGCTTTTTTTTTTTTAGGTAATCAGTTTTCCCCCAAATTCCCTTTCATTCACCCACTTTCTCAAATTTCCCTTTTTTTTTTTTCAAATAACTCCAGATATTCTTTATTTATAGAATTTCAAACCATTCTTCGGTATTATCCAATCAAATGCTATCCGGTATTGATCGAGCGCAAATCGCTTTTGCTGGATGTGTCATTGTGACGGCGCTGACGATGATTTTTCAATTGACTTTTCTGCCGATACTGCTGAGAAAAGTGGAAATGAGTCGACACGTTGTCAAGGAGAAAATTCTGGGTTTTGAGGTTTGTTTTTTGGCTTTTTTTCCCCGTTTTTACCTAGGGTAAACCATTTGACTTATTTGTAAGCTACAGTAGCCCTAGCTTAGAACTTAGCTACAGTAACCCTAGCTTAGACTTGGCTACAGTAACCCTAGCTTAGACTTGGCTACAGTAACCCTAGCCTAGACTTGGCTACAGTAACCTGGCTTAGACCTAGCTACAGTAGCCCTAGCCCAGACTTGGCTACAGTAACCTGGCTTAGACTTGGCTACAGTAACCCTAGCCCAGACTTGGCTACAGTAACCCTAGCTTAGACTTGGCTACAGTAACCCTAGCTTAGACCCAGCTACAGTAACCCTAGCTTAGACTTGGCTACAGTAACCCTAGCTTAGACTTGGCTACAGTAACCCTAGCCCAGACTTGGCTACAGTAACCTGGCTTAGATCTGGTTACAGTAACCCTAGCTTAGACTTGGCTACAATAACCCTAGCTTAGACCTAGCTACAGTAACCTGGCTTAGACTTGGCTACAGTAACCCTAGCCTAGACTTGGCTACAGTAACCTGGCTTAGACCTAGCTACAGTAGCCCTAGGTTCTAGCCTTGCCTTCTAGCCTAGCCAATAGTTTACCCTGTAGTCCCACAGTAGTCCGATCCAGCCACCGTAATCCGACCTAGCTACAGTGACCAGGACTGGTTACAAAACCCGATTTAGCTACAGTAACCCTAGCTTCAAATCTACTTGGCTATGCCTAGCTTTTGATGACTGTTCAGAGTACTTTGTAGCCTAGGCTAACACTATCTGCTATTAGATCTAGTACTTGGATCTGCTTTAGATTCTTTTTTTTCAGGTTTATTAAAATTTCCAAATTCCAATAAACACTGAAAATATTTCCAGAGAACAGAAAAAGAAATCGAAAGCGATTTTGGGAGAAATGAGGCGATGATTGAATGGCATTCATTGGAAAAAAGAAGTGTGGAAAGGGTGAAATGTCGAGTGGGGAAACAAGGAGAACAAGGTGTGGTGAAAGAAAGAAATAAGGATTTGAATGGAAATTTTTTTACTTTAAGAGTTTGAAATCAGGTTTTATCAGGGGTTTACTGAGGTTTCGAAAAGTGTGTTTCTTTAGGTTCGGATGGAAAAGATGGAAAGCCAGGACAAGAGGGAAGTCGAGGACGACGAGGAGATGATGAAAGAGATCAAATGAATTGTTTGTGTTTAGAGAATTGATTTTGATTTTTTTAAAAGATCTAGTTTCCTTTACAAAGATAGTTGATCTTTATTTATTTATTTATTTATTCATTTTAGGGCTCAAAGAGAAATGTATCATTTGTCCACAAGGAACCCAAGGACCTATTGGAGTGCCCGGTCTACAGGGAACACCCGGAGAAAAAGGCGATCGAGGGGTGAGAATTGAAATGAAGCTTTGTGCTACTTTGTTTGCTACTTTGTGCTACGTCGGAAACGCATCAAATCTGGTGCAATCAATTAAAGAAATCTGCGCAATAGAGAGCCCTTTAGAGCGCAAAATGAGAAATGAGCGCAATAGAGAGCACAAAAGAAAGAAAAAGTCGGTGAGTGCTGTTTTCATATTTAAGGATTGGTGTTTACGAGAGAGGCTCAACTGGTTGCCTCATCTGTTGCCTCATCTGTTGCCTCATCTGTTGCCTCATCTGTTGCCTCATCTGTTGCCTCATCTGTTGCCTAAAATCACATGAACTATAGACGATTTGTTGAAGAATTTCACGCTGATTCCGAATCTGTTTTTCGTTTTTGAAATGCAGCACTCTATCAAAAGTTATAAGTCATCAAAGTTTTGTCGAAAAAATGAAACTGCGAGATTAGAAACCGGTCTTCCGCCGGCTCTCCAATTGCAGCGATGGCCGAGTGGTAGTGAGCTGGAACGCAAGGCGACTGACTGAAGTCGAAGGCCAGGGTTCGAGTCCGGTTGCGGTTTTTTTCTAGGTTTCTCCTTGCGACTTTTCTGTTTTGGGTTTTTTAGATTTCTCCCCTAGCAACAGTTCTGGCTAGGTCCAAGCTCCTTATCCAGATTAGTGGTTTGCCAGATGGTATACGGAGAAAACACAAAGTATTACCGAAAAAAGAGAAACAGTTATCGGACTCGAGAAAGAAAAGCTTACCGTTAGAAAAAGCTTTCGGGTAGCTTTCGAAATTGGTCACTTTTTTTTTGGAAAACGTCTCGATTAGAGTTTACTTTATAGATATTTATCATATTTTCAGTATCCTGGAATCCCGGGACGTGACGGGAAAGATGGATTGATTGGAGAGGAGGGAGAGGTAAAATTTGATTCGATTAAAAGTAGATTTTAGTTTAGATTAGAACTAGAACTAGATTTAGCTTTTTTTTCTTTTCCCAGATTCATTTCCCGAATTCAGCCTGGTCTTCAAGGGTTTCGGGGTCGAAATGGAGTCGCTGGGAATCCGGGGAAAGCGGCGCCTGGAGGAGTTGGACTACCCGGACCAAAAGGAGCGCCTGGACCTGTGGGAAGGTGAGTGCTGAAATTTTTGAGAGATTTTTAGAGCTCTTGCAAATTGTCTTCTAATTGTTTTAATCAAGTTTTAACCTTTAAAAAGTGCCTCAATATCTCAAGAGCCGTCTCAATATCTCGAGGAGTCAATATCTGTCGAGAGAGCTTGACCACTAGAAAGTACACTAAAGAAGCGCGCATTTTTGAAGGCGCTAAACGCCTAAAACTTGATTTAAAACGCATTTTCTCAAGTTTTTGTTGTGTTTTTTGGAATCTACGCATAAAATTATGATAGAAAAAGTGATTTTGAAAAAGATCGTGAAAAACGAAAACTAGATTTATTTGAATGCGTTGATTGCTGGATAGAAGGTGATATAAAGATGATATAAGATGATATAAGATGATATAAGATGATATAAGCTGATATAAGATGATATAAGATGATATAAGATGATATAAGCTGATAGAAGCTGATAGAAGCTGATATAAGATGATATAAGATGATATAAGATGATATAAGCTGATAGAAGCTGATAGAAGCTGATATAAGATGATATAAGATGATATAAGATGATATAAGATGATATAAGCTGATAGAAGCTGATAGAAGCTGATATAAGATGATATAAGATGATATAAGATGATATAAGATGATATAGCTGATAGAAGCTGATAGAAGCTGATATAAGATGATATAAGATGATATAAGATGATATAAGATGATATAAGCTGATAGAAGCTGATAGAAGCTGATATAAGATGATATAAGATGATATAAGATGATATAAGATGATATAAGCTGATAGAAGCTGATAGAAGCTGATATAAGATGATATAAGATGATATAAGATGATATAAGATGATAGAAGCTGATAGAAGCTGATATAAGATGATATAAGATGATATAAGATGATATAAGATGATAGAAGCTGATAGAAGCTGATATAAGATGATATAAGATGATATAAGCTGTTAGGAGCTGATAGAAGCTGATAGAAGCTGATAGAAGATGATATAAGATGATATTAGGTTGATGCAAAAGTCTTTTTCATTTTTTTCGTACTTCCGTTAAAAAGTAACAAATGCACCAATTGAACAACGGTTTATTGCATTCGAAAGGCCAATGATTTTTCTGCAAAATGACATTAAAACGAGTTTAAAATGTCTTGTGTCTAGATTTTTTTGAGAGCCTGAAGTCGGGTAGTCAAAAAAGGCGACGGCTCGATGATGCATTTTAGGCGCTCTAGCTAAGGAAACCAATCTTGATGTTAATAAATAAAAGATAGAGCACAAAAAGTTCGATATTTTTTCAGATTTTCAGAGAAATTGATTCAGCCAATTTCTTTATAGAGGTTTTTATAGATTTTTATGAAAAAACCCGTTTTCACTCTCGAATTTGCTTGAAACTGAACCCAAATTGACTTAAAAAGATGGGAAATTGAACAATAAACACTTTTCATTTAGAGCAAACCATAGGTTAATTCATGACTTTGTTATTTTTCAAAAGAAGTACGAAAAAAATGAAAAAGACTTTTGCATCAACCTAATATAAGATGATATAAGCTGTTAGAAGCTGATAGAAGCTGATAGAAGCTGATAGAAGCTGATAGAAGCTGATATAAGATGATATAAGATGATATAAGATGATATAAGATGATATAAGATGATATAAGCTGTTGTAAGCTGATTAAGCTGATTAAGCTGATTTTTTTAGCTAAATCAACTGAGCTACGGTAGCATTATCTGTTTTCCATTTTCCATTCCATTTTCCATTCCATTTTCCATTCCATTTTCTACTAAACTATTCAGAGAATCGAGCATTTTAGAGCCGGTCTTCAGGGTGAGCGTGGGAAACGCAATTATGTTTGGGGTGTTTCTGGTCCACCCGGACAACGAGGGCCCCGAGGACTTGATGGAATCCCTGGATCATCGGGAAAACGTGGAAATAAAGGTCGAAAACATTTCCACCTTTCATGACGATTGTAGTCAATCGATTGTTTGAGGGTACAATGTACCAGTTATCAGTTTTAGTATTAGTATCAATCGGACCTTTTGTCTTTTGTCATCACGACGATCTTTTAAGGACAACCCGGTGAACGAGGATCGAATCCAAAGTTTTGCCCGTGCCCCTTTGAGATCTCGCTTTTGCATGAAAAGGTTGGGTTTTTAGCTAAAGATCTAACGATCTAAAGATCTAGACATTTATCGTAATTTGTTAGCTTTTGAATAATCGTTTGTTTGTTTGTTTGTTTATTCTTAATTTGATTTCAATTTACAGCAAATGCCCCGTTTAACTCCAATCTTGGATCTTTCTTCAGGTGATTCTTCGATTATTTCTTCAAATCATTATGTTTTCTAAAAGCCTACCGTACTCTGGATCATTGACCGACAATAGATTTTAAAGAATACCTTTCAGAAATCTATGATCAGCCAGAAATCTATGATCAGCCTAGACAGAAATCCACACTTGAATCCAATCAAAGTTCTGTTACGGTAGCTTGAACCCAGTCGAAATTGGGTTATGGTATCTTTTTTAAAGGCGATCTTTAGAAATCAGAACTTTCTATCGTATTTCTTTGTTATCTATTAATCAAAAGAAAGGCAAAAGAATTGGCGGCAAGAGGAGTCGAACCAGCGATCTCTCTTCCGTTCGTTTAAGAGATGCGCGCGTTAACCACTCGGTCATGCTATGGTGCAATTTGAGCGCACTTTTCTCTAACCTACGCAACCCGGGTTTAACTCCCGCTCGTGTCGGTACTTTTGGACAGGAAAACAGACAGACGGACAGACGGACAGACGGACAGACAGACAGACGGACAGACGGACAGACAGACAGACGGACGGACGGACAGACGAACAGACAGACGGACAGACGGACAGACAAGCGGACAGACAGAGAGATGGACAGACGGACAGACGGACAAACGGACAAACTAACAAACGGACAAACGGACAGACGGACAGACAGAAACAGCTCTTTTATAGATAGTAGATGATTGATAAACTTTAGATCTTGCTCTCCAATCGACTCCCACTCATCTAGCCCATCCACCAGCTCCATCAAATTACCAAAAATCCACCGGGAATCCACCGGGAATGCGAAGACACGATATTTCGATGGATACGATAAATGAAGCCGATCTTTTGAATGAGATGAAAGTAAGTAGAGAAAGATATTGTAATTTAAAGGACTCGATTTCTAGTATCTACAGTAGCTAGAAATTCTCTATAGTATCTACTATATTTCTAGTATCTAAAGCGTCTACAAATTGTCTACAGTACAGTAATTTCAGACAACGAAGAAGCTGGTGAAGACGAAATTGCAGAAAGACAATGGGGATTTCGAAGAGGAAAAGAAAACGAAAGAAAAGTGAGCTTTGAAGAAGATTCTAAAGGATACCTAAAATCTACCGTAATCCTCGGTTTTCTTTAGATTCCCTGAACTCGTCGATTTAAGCGATCTACCCGATGATCTATCGGAATGGAGAAAAGAACAACAAAGAGAAAAAGAAGACGTTTTGAGAGAGGTAATTGAGTTGAATCGAATTTGATGGCTTTCAAGTGGAATCACCAACCTGGGGTACTGTAGATAGGCATCTACTAAAGGTACTGTAGCTGCTTTAAAAGACACTTTTTGCTCAAGTTAGTTGAAATACTGTACTTAGGCCAGTGTGACATCCAGCTTGCACAATGGGATAATAAAAATAACTGGAATTCCTGATGGTTTTGGAGAAAATGGGACCGACGGTGTCGTGATCAAATTTGATCAAATTTGAGATTTCTAAAATGTTAGCACTGTCGCTTTAAACCTTCTCATTGTTTGATGTGACATCCAGCTTGCACAATGGGATAATAAAAATAACTGGAATTTCTGATGGTTTTGGATAAAACGGGACCGACAGTCTCGAGATCAAATTCGAGATTTCTAAAAGCTAGCACTATCGCTTTGCACCTTTTCATTGTTAGCTGTGACATCCAGCTTGCACCCTGAGATAATAAAAATAACTGGAAATCCTGATGGCTTTGGATAAAACGGGACCGACAGTCTCGAGATCAAACCTTGCATAGCCTGTCCTTGCATAGCCTGTCCATAAGCTGGGACAAGTAAAAAAGGAATTGTATCTGGTACAGTAAGCCTTTTGGGTGGAGGTACCGTAGCTCTAAACCTAGCACTGTAGGTTGGGTACTGTAGCTATGAGACTGTAGCTATGAGACTGTAGCTATAGATACTATCTTTCATTTCATTGGCTCTGTTTCAGGAAGAAAGCGAGGAAACCCAATCAACGACAGAACAGGAAATGGAAAGTATTGATGAGAATGAGAATGAGAATGAAGATGATTATTCTCTAAACGAACCCGAAACGACGAAAAAATCACGTTTCCATTATGTGACTAAAAGGCCAAGATTATATAATTATTAAAGTTTGAAATAAACAATTAACTTTGGTCAAACAACAACAATAAGATTCTTTCGAAAACAGCACGATATTTTGACAGAAAGAAGATAAAGAGATCAGACTACAGGGTGCGGCATAAGTATGGTTACAAGTACAGGTTACAGGTTACAGGTTACAGGTTACAAGTACAGGTTACAGGTTACAGGTTACAGGTTACAGGTTACAGGTTACAGGTTACAGGTTACAAGGGTTACAGGTTACAGGTACAGGTTACAGGTTACAGGTTACAGGTTACAGGTTACAGGTTACAGGTTACAAGTACAGGTTACAGGTTACAGGTTACAGGTTACAAGTACAGGTTACAGGTTACAGGTTACAGGTTACAGGTTACAGGTTACAGGTTACAGGTTACAGGTTACAGGTTACAGGTTACAAGTACAGGTTACAGGTTACAGGTTACAGGTTACAGGTTACAGGTTACAGGTTACAAGTACAGGTTACAGGTTACAGGTTACAGGTTACAAGTACAGGTTACAGGTTACAGGTTACAGGTTACAGGTTACAGGTTACAGGTTACAGGTTACAGGTTACAGGTTACAGGTTACAAGTACAGGTTACAGGTTACAGGTTACAGGTTACAAGTACAGGTTACAGGTTACAGGTTACAGGTTACAGGTTACAGGTTACAGGTTACAGGTTACAGGTTACAGGTTACAGGTTACAAGTACAGGTTACAGGTTACAGGTTACAGGTTACAGGTTACAGGTTACAAGTACAGGTTACAGGTTACAGGTTACAGGTTACAAGTACAGGTTACAGGTTACAGGTTACAGGTTACAGGTTACAGGTTACAGGTTACAGGTTACAGGTTACAAGCACAGGTTACAGGTTACAGGTTACAAGCACAGGTTACAGGTTACAGGTTACAAGTACAGGTTACAGGTTACAGGTTACAGGTTACAGGTTACAGGTTACAGGTTACAGGTTACAGGTTACAAGTACAGGTTACAGGTTACAGGTTACAGGTTACAAGTACAGGTTACAGGTTACAGGTTACAGGTTACAAGTACAGGTTACAGGTTACAGGTTACAGGTTACAGGGTTACAAGGTACAGGTTACAGGTTACAGGTTACAGGTTACAAGTCAGGTTACAGGTTACAGGTTACGGGTTACAAGTAGGTTACAGGTTACAGGTTACAGGTTACAGGTTACAGGTTACAGGTTACAAGTACAGGTTACAGGTTACAGGTTACAGGTTACAGGTTACAGGTTACAGGTTACAGGTTACAGGTTACAAGTACAGGTTACAGGTTACAAGTACAGGTTACAGGTTACAGGTTACAGGTTACAAGTACAGGTTACAGGTTACAGGTTACAGGTTACAGGTTACAGGTTACAAGTACAGGTTACAGGTTACAGGTTACAGGTTACAAGGTTGTAACATTGATTTAAGAAACTCATTGATTTTTATTTCTTGCCAAAGGATTATTTTTTTCTTAATTTGAATGTTTTTTTTTATATTATGTAGCAGTTTTAAAGCAAATTTTTAAGTTTGGACATAATGGTGAACGCTTCTCCCAACCGTGCCGCTATTCTTCAGCTTGGAGCACAAGGACGATCAACTTCGGATATTGCCGAACTGCTGAAAATGCATCGAATGACGGTATACCGGATTTTGCAACAAAATAGAGTCGAAGAGCTTCCTAAAAGTGGACGTCCGAAATGTACATTTTGACATAATATTGGAGCTAAAAGATTGGGGAAATCTACCGGAAATGGTTTGTTATCTTGGCCAAAACTAGCTTTGGATTTAAGCTTTAGATTCAAGCTTTGGATTCAAGCTTTGGCTTCAAGCAAGCTTTAGCTTCAAGCAAGCTTTAGCTTCAAGCAAGCTTTAGCTTCAAGCAAGCTTTAGCTTCAAGCAAGCTTTAGCTTCAAGCAAGCTTTAGCTTCAAGCTTTAAAGCCTCTCAGAACAATGACCATCTCCCTTTTTGAGCTTTTCCCAATTCAAGTTTTCATCTCTAGTTCGTTCTCACCTTGAAACACACCTTTTCTAAAGCCATTTAAAGCCAAAGCCATTTAAAGCCAAAGTCATTTAAAGCAGAAACAATCATTCCAAAAAAGCAGCTAAATAATCTGTGATTCAGTTTTTCGACTGTTTTTTGTCGAATAGCTGAAAGAAATAGCTTGGAAACGGGTTTACCCTATTAACTTTTTTTCTAGTAGACAGATTTTCATGAAACTTTGGATTTTTCTTAGTTGGATAGCATGTAAAAATTGGTATTTATTAGATTTTAGAAAATCGATTTTATTCCCTTTGGGTAAGAGGTACTGAAAAGATTGGTCACTTTTTCGCTGCAGCTTTTCAGCTTTTACGTTAATTTTCTGAAAACTGGGAGACCTGGAAGGCAACTTAGAGTCCTAAGTGGTTTATTTAAGTCTTAAGTGGCTGGGAAGCTGGGGAGCTGGGGAGCTGGGGAGCTGGGAAGCTGGGGAGCTGGGCGGCTAGGTGGCTGCGGGGCTGGCGAGCTGGCGGGCTGGCGGGCTGGGTTACAGGGTGGTAGGGGTGACTATCCCTTTTGACCCCTTCCCTTTCACCGCCACACAAATTGCAATGTTTACTGAAAGCCGCGCGCTCTCCTTTTCCCCTTTCATATTTTTTCATTTCACCTTTTCCCCAGATTTTTCTCACTTTTTTTTGGCACAAAACTTTTCGATTTTCGATTTTCGATATTTTCGTTTAAAAACACGCCTTTCATTGCAGTGAAACCTGTTTTTAAGCTTTAGATTAGATTGAAATGCTTAGCCAATCGATGGAATACTTTTTTGGTTGCCTAAAATCCAGTAGACAATCGAGGTGAATCGATTTGTCGTTAAGAATTGATGAATGCTTTATTCATCTTTATTCAGGGGCGAATAGAAGTGCTTTATTCAGGCTTTAATATATATATATATATATGTATATATATATATTTCTATTTCTATTTAAACATTTGTTCGATTGTTTCTCTAAAATTCGATAATTCTTTGTTTTTCTCAACCATTTCTCTCGGTTTTCTTTTTTGCTTTTTTGCCTGTTTGCTTTTTTTGCTCAAATCGATGTGCTTTTTGTGTGCAATTGTGGAAATTTCTAGTAGTACACGTAGTGATCCTTATCAAATTTCGGTCAGTTCTCATCCCCACCATCTTTCCCATCATCTTTCCCTTTATCATTCTTTTGCGAACCGTATTAGTAGGGTTTGGAATAAGCTCGCGTCTTGGGATAAGCTCCCTTCTTTGAATTGGAATAAGATCCCTTCTTGGAATCAGCTCCCTTCTTGGAATCAGCTCCCGTCTTGGAATCAGCTCCCGTCTTGGACTTGGAAGAAGCTCCCTTCTTGGAATCAGCTCCCTTCTTGGAATCAGCTCCCTTCTTGGAATCAGCTCCCGTCTTGGACTTGGAAGAAGCTCCCTTCTTGGAATCAGCTCCCTTCTTGGAATCAGCTCCCGTCTTGGACTTGGAAGAAGCTCCCTTCTTGGAATCAGCTCCCTTCTTGGAATCAGCTCCCGTCTTGGACTTGGAAGAAGCTCCCTTCTTGGAATCAGCTCCCGTCTTGGAATCAGCTCCCGTCTTGGACTTGGGATAAGCTCCCGTCTTGGAATCAGCTCCCGTCTTGGAATCAGCTCCCGTCTTGGAATCAGCTCCCGTCTTGGAATCAGCTCCCGTCTTGGACTTGGGATAAGCTCCCTTCTTGGAATCAGCTCCCTTCTTGGGATAAGCTCCCGTCTTGGAGTTGGAATAAGCTCCCGTCTTGGAATAAGCTCCCTTCTTGGAATAAGCTCCCTTCTTGGACTTGGAATAGGCTCCCGTCTTGGAATAAGCTCCCGTCTTGGAGTTAGAATAAGCTCCCGTCTTGGAGTTGAAATAAGCTCTCTTCTTGGACTTGGAAGAAGCTCCCGTCTTGGACTTGGGATAAGCTCCCGTCTGGTATCTTCTCGTCTGTAGGAAAATTGAAAGTATCTGTAAACGATAATTCTTTGTTTTTCTCAATCATTTCTATCGGTTTTCTCTTTTGCTTTTTTGCTTTTTTTGCTTTTTTGCTCATTTTTGCTCAAATCGATTTCCTTTCTTTTGCAAAAGACTCAGAAAAAGCTTTAAAAAGAGTGGAAAACAAACAAAAAAAAAAAGCTGAAAACGCTAAAAAATTCCGTAAATTTTACAATTCCAGCGCGAGAAAGAAATATTTAGGAAAATTTTTCGATTTTCTTTTTACTTTCGAAAGTTTTGGAAGCCATTCATCAAGCTATAGAAAAGGCTTTATATTTAATCAAATAGTTTAATCAAATATAGTTTTTCGATAGCTTTTGACTGTCCAGCTAGATAATAAACAGATTCTGACAATCGACAATATGACAATTTGTTTTTGTCAATTTTTGAAAAGTCGATTTCCATATTTTCGTCTTAAAGACTGTAGTTGAATTGTTATTTGTTGAATTGTTTCCCCAATTTGGCTGACTGAGCACGTGTGGCTGACTAGTTAAGTGTCTTTTATCTTAATCGGAAGGTCGAGGGTTCGAACCCCACATGCGACATGGTCACCCCCTTCGGATTTCCTTTCCCTTCGGGTTGAGAGGTTTTCTGGAGGGCAGTCTGGTGGTTGTGGCCCCAGTTCTTTAAAGTGACAAGCCACTCCTTCATCGTCATCTTCCCTTCACCACCAAAAAAGCTATTTAGTTCCCCATTGAGCTTAGGGTTAGGGAGCCGTCTGTCATGACGTGGGTTAAGTTAAGATATAGCCTAGTATTGTGTGTGTCGTTGTCTTGTGATTGATATATTTCGTGTATGCGATAAATTCACCACTGGTTGCCCCAGTCGGTATTTTTTAATTTCTTTTCCCTTTCCCTCTCTTTCTGCCGTTCAATCTTTATCGATATCTTTATTGATACCTTTATTGATATCTTTATTGATATCTTGTCTATATCTTTATCCATATCTTGTCTATATCTTTATCTATATCTTGTCTATATCTTGTCTATATCTTTATCCATATCTTGTCTATATCTTTATCTATTGGGTTGGGGAGAATGAGTCGGCGCCAAACTTTAAAGGGACTTTTTGCACACATAAAGCCTTCTTTAAACATACGTTTGGTTTCATCAAAAAGGATCCACTATTTCTCTACAAAAATCACTTTTGAGAGATTCCACAAAGCTTTTTTCGTCGAGTTTATGAACTTCCAAACGCAGCTGGTTAAAATGGCAAAGAGTCCGACTCATCATTTGAACAGTTTCTTCCACATAAACCTCCTTTGGTGTTTATATAAAAAAGATAGAGCACATTCAATTACTTAAGTTGCCAAATTTGCAGGAAGATCCCACCAATGGTTTTTTCTAGATCACAGTTTGTAGTTTTTTTGTGAAAAAATGGCTTTTTCTTGAGCGGAGGCGCTGTTTGAATTTTCTTTTAAATGTGATTTTGTAGAGAATTAGTTAACCATTCTACTCATATCAAACGCATATTATTTGACGAAGTCGAATAGAAGTTTTAGACATTTTTTTGATTTTCGGCGCCGACTCATTCTCCCCAACCCAATATATCTTTATCAATATCTTTATCTATATCTTTATCGATTCAAAGCTTCAATCTTTGCATTAATTCTGCAAATCAGAATCAACGAATGCGTGATCAAGAAGAGATGAGAACGATGAGAATAAATAGTAATCAAAAGGCGTGAAGTCCGGACTGTATGAGGAATGCGCCGGACTGTATGGGGAATTTTTTTCCGCCAAAATTTCGAATCACGCCAGAAGAACTCGTAGTCACAACTTTCAGATTACCCCCTTTCAAAGCTTTCATAACCGCCAACTGTATCATTCTTTTGCTTGTCGTGTTCCTCGTATTTGGAATAAGTTACCTTGTGATATTTTTTCGTCTCTGAACTATTTTAAATCCTCAATATATAAGCTCGATCTTGTAGCTCGGTCAATTTTAAATTAGTTTTTAATGTCATACATACACGTGTCTAATCGTTCAATCTAAATCGGACGTCCGATTTAGATTGAACTTATCGCGGACGTCCGATTTAGATTACAGTCTATATCGGACGTCCGATTTAGACTCAATCTAAATCGGACGTCTTATATAGATTGAACAATAATATAAACATGTTTGATATATTTTCTTAAGCGTTTTCTGTAGTTTTCTGCATTTTTCAAAGGTCTGTTACTGTCTTTTTCTGAAAAGAAAACTCAACTATGAAATAATCAATAAAAGACCTTTGAAAATGCAGAAAACTACAGAAAACGCTTAAAAACATCTACTAAACATGTTTATATTATTGTTCAATCTATATAAGACGTCCGATTTAGATTGAGTCGTCCGATATAGACTGTAATCTAAATCGGACGTCCGCGATAAGTTCAATCTAAATCGGACGTCCGATTTAGATTGAATCTAAATCGGACGGAAATCTAAATCGGACACAACATATATATATATAAAAGTTCCCAAACAAGGCTATTTTAGAGCGAGTCAGTTTTGCAACACGAGGGCGCGTTGTCGTGGATGAGAACGATCTTTGACTTGGAGGGCCGATTCTTCTTCAGTGAATCATTCACCTTTCCCAACTGTTCACTGTATTTGATTGCATTAACGGTCGTCTTGCTATCCAGCAACTCCCAGGCTCGGTCGTCTTGCTATCCAGCAACTCCCAGCTCGGTCGTCTTGCTATCCAGCACACCACTCCATCCATATCCCAGAAAACGCAGAACATAAACTTCTTCTGGTGCAAATCGGGCTTAGGGTCACTTTCGGGTTTCTCGCCTGGTCCCACCCATTGCCGCTTTCTCCGAAAGTTCACAGATAAAACCCATTTCTCATCTCCTGTCACAATTCGAGGAAGAAAGGATTTCCTTTCGTATTGTGAGAGATTGACGGCACTGATCGAGGCGCGCTGCCACTTCTGGGGGCCATTGAGGTCATGGGGCACCCAAGCCCCAAGTTTCGATCTAAATCCAAAGGTATGAAGGTGCCTTAGCACTGTAGCATGATCATTTCTGCCTTCTGCTTATTTTACAGGCAATTTGCGGGTTCCCCTTTCGTGGTAGGATTTTGGTTTTGAATCAAACTTTCGAAACAAATCGAAAAACTTTCAAAGCCAATTTTTGACTGCTTCTTCCGAATCGAAGTGTTCTCCGGCAAGCTTCGACGTTTTTTTTTTGGTTCTGAATCTAACTACGATCTCAGTTTTTTCGTCACTGGCACAGGAGCCGCAGAAAATAGAAAATTGGAATTTAAGCGGTGGGTTTGCACCGGACTGTATTTCCCTCGCCCCCTCTACCCTGCCGCACAACGAGTACGTAGTTTGAAAAAAAACCATTTGTCTTCAAATCAAAAATCTAAGCACTAACAATTCTTAAATGATGTCCAACTAAGAGAAAAAATGCAAAAAGAATCAATTTCGACTTGTCAATTTTTTGTTGATAGGTCGAGAAATTTTGTCTTTTGACCTAATCAATTTTCTTACGATATCCCAGTTGCAATTATTCAAATTCCACTTTCCTGGGCCAATTTTTTTGCGTAGATTCCAAAAAACACACTTTCAGCACGATTTGACGACGGTATCGCGATGAAAAGTGACTTTGAAAATTTCTAGGTTTCAACTTTGGTGTTCAGAAGGGCAAAAACCCGAATAAAATAGAAAACATAGAAAAACTACTACCATCGTGTAGAGCTCAACCTGAGCTTTCAGAATACATAACACTATCAATGGGTTCTGTCGAGTACTTCTGTAGATATGGCGTATCGAAGTTGGTGAACTACATGGCCAGCACCGTTGATGTTTTGATTAGGTCAAAAGACAAAATTTCTCGACCTATCAACAAAAAATTGACAAGTCGAAATTGATTCTTTTTGCATTTTTTCTCTTAGTTGGACATCATTTAAGAATTGTTAGTGCTTAGATTTTTGATTTGAAGACAAAAATTTGTGTACTCGTTGTGTGCCGTTCTATTAGTGGACGATCCTTTCAATTACAGTGTTTACTTTATGTGTTTTCGATAGTTTTTTTTATGATCTTTATGCTTTTTATGATCTTTATGCTTTTTATGATTTTAAATAGTCGAATTTGATATTCTCCATCTTTTCTATAGCTTTTAGCTATAGCTTTCTATAGCTTAATAAGATTTTTCTCGATTTTATCACTAGAAAGGACTCGTGAAAGTCTCGCCGAAAAGAATCGATCACTTTTCTTCTTCTCTGAGCAAAAGAGATTACAACCGAACCGATTTCCGCTTTTATTTCGATTTCCACTGAATATCTTTTCATATATCTTTTCATTTTCTTCATTTTTTCATTTTTTTATAAAATAATCATTCATTTACTAAAGGAAATCTTTTTTTTTCAAAAAAATTACCGAAATCATTGTCAGCTTTCATTTAATCAGCTCGATTTTAATTCAGCGTTATTTAATGATTAAAAAAAGCTGATTAAATCAAGAATTTTGATCTAATACGGTTCCAATTCGGTTTCTATTTTGATCTAATACGCTTCCAATACGGTCCCCATACGGTTCCAATACGGTTCCTTTTTTCATCTACTACGGTTCCAATACGGTTCCTATTTTGATCTAATACGCTTCCAATACGCTTCCAATACGGTTCCTTTTTTCATCTACTACGGTTCCAATACGGTTCCAATACGCTTCCAATACGGTTGCTATTTTGATCTAATACGCTTCCAATACGGTTCCAATACGGTTCCAATACGGTTCCAATACGGTTCCAATACGCTTCCAATACGGTTCCTTTTTTTCATCTACTACGGTTCCAATACGGTTCCAATACGGTTCCAATACGGTTCCTTTTTTCATCTACTACGGTTCCAATACGGTTCCAATACGGTTCCTTTTTTCATCTACTACGGTTCCAATACGGTTCCAATACGGTTCCTTTTTTCATCTACTACGGTTCCAATACGGTTCCAATACGGTTCCTTTTTTCATCTACTACGGTTCCAATACGGTTCCAATACGGTTCCAATACGCTTCCAATACGGTTCCTTTTTTCATCTACTACGGTTCCAATACGGTTCCAATACGCTTCCAATACGGTTCCTTTTTCATCTACTACGGTTCCAATACGGTTCCAATACGGTTCCTTTTTTCATCTACTACGGTTCCAATACGGTTCCAATACGGTTCCTTTTTTCATCTACTACGGTTCCAATACGGTTCCAATACGCTTCCAATACGGTTCCTTTTTTCATCTACTACGGTTCCAATACGGTTCCAATACGGTTCCTTTTTTCATCTACTACGGTTCCAATACGGTTCCAATACGGTTCCAATACGGTTCCAATACGCTTCCAATACGGTTCCTTTTTTCATCTAATACGGTTCCAATACGGTTCCAATACGATTACGGTAGTTTTCTTTAAGCTTTTTAGAAAATGATTTATTTTCTAAATGATTTATTTTCTAAAATGATTTATTTTCTAAAGCGAATTTCACTTGTGTTTATTGAAAATTGGAACAAAATTGACGAAAAATTGGAACAAAATGAAATTGAATTCTTTCTTTTCTCTCAAATAGTCATTGTTGATCACATTACACGTTTGAGTCTCTTCTTTTTTTCAGAAATTATAAGCTTTATCATTTTCCCTACCTTAAATACTCGAATATCCTCTTTAGCTAGATCCTCTTTAGCTAGATCGAAGTTTACTCTCAAATAAATCCTCATAGCTTGAAATGAGTACGTTTATTTTGAAATGTTTTAATATCGAATTAAAGTAGAGAGAATGAAGAGTTTTTTGAGTGTTTACACAGATTTTTCCCATTAACCAGCGCTTAGAAAAAATGCTTTGAAAATCGGCTTTTTTTTTACTTTTTAACTTTTGACTTTTTGAATTAACCCTGGTTAAACGACGCGACGCTTCTATATACTGTTCTGTTAGAGTTCTGTTAGAGTTCTATTACAGTTCTGTTAGAGTTCGGTTAGAGTTCTGTTAGAGTTCTGTTAGAGTTCTGTTAGAGTTCTGTTAGAGTTCTGTTAGAGTTCTGTTAGAGTTCTGTTAGAGTTCTGTTAGAGTTCTGTTAGAGTTCTGTTAGAGTTCTGTTAGAGTTCTGTTAGAGTTCTGTTAGAGTTCTGTTAGAGTTCTGTTAGAGTTCTGTTAGAGTTCTGTTAGAGTTCTGTTAGAGTTCTGTTAGAGTTCTGTTAGAGTTCTGTTAGAGTTCTGTTAGAGTTCTGTTAGAGTTCTGTTAGAGTTCTGTTAGAGTTCTGTTAGAGTTCTGTTAGAGTTCTGTTAGAGTTCTGTTAGAGTTCTGTTAGAGTTCTGTTAGAGTTCTGTTAGAGTTCTGTTAGAGTTCTGTTAGAGTTCTGTTAGAGTTCTGTTAGAGTTCTGTTAGAGTTCTGTTAGAGTTCTGTTAGAGTTCTATTAGAGTTTTTACGGTGTCTTTGATTTTTGTTGCTTTCTATTTTAGTTCCTTTTATAGTGGCTGAAAATTACGTGCGCTCAACATCTGAAATCGTTTTAAACAATGTATAAAGCATAGTGGGAGCCAGTGGAAGAGGAGCCAGTGGAAGAGGAGCCAGTGGTAGAGGAGCCAGTGGAAGAGGAGCCAGTGGTAGAGGAGCCAGTGGTAGAGGAGCCAGTGGTAGAGGAGCCAGTGGAAGAGGAGCCATCTCAATTCCAAAGCTCGCTCGATAAGGAACCAAATTTAAAGAGATTAGGAACCAAATTTCTTAATTATTAAATGTTTTTTTGTTACAACTGTAAAAATAGATATTTTTACATGTTCTTTGAAAGAAACCATTAAATTATAGCGTTTTCTTTGTCGCTTTCTTGTCGTTTTCTTGTTGTTTATTAAATTATAGTGTTTAGGGCACGTAATTTTCAGCCAGATTTTTTATATTTGTTGTTTAAGTTGTTGTTTGTTGTATTGTTTGTTTTATTTGTTGTTTATATTGTTAAATCAATCTTTTTTATATTGTTAAATCAATCTTTTTTCTATTTTAGATAAAAGAATGCCAGCAATGACGGGCCTTTTGGCCTGTGGCGTATCGGTGTTATTTTTTGGATCAATGTTTGTACCAATTAAGAAATTCGATGCTGGAGATGGTAAGCTTTTAGAGCTTTTAGAGTGTTTAGAGCTTTAGAGTGTTTAGAGCTTTTAGAGCTTTTAGAGTTTTAGAGCTTTTAGAGTTTTAGAGCTTTAGAGCTTTTAGAGTGTTTAGAGCTTTAGAGTGTTTAGAGCTTTTAGAGCTTTTAGAGTTTTAGAGCTTTTAGAGTGTTTAGAGCTTGAGAGCTTTTAGAGTGTTTAGAGCTTTAGAGTGTTTAGAGCTTTTAGAGCTTTTAGAGTTTTAGAGCTTTTAGAGTGTTTAGAGCTTTAGAGCTTTAGAGCTTTTAGAGCTTTAGAGCTTTTGAGCTTTTAGAGCTTTTAGAGCTTTTAGAGCTTTAGAGCTTTAGAGCTTTTGGGCTTTTGGGCTTGGCTTTGGCTTTTGGCTTTGAGCTTTTGGCTTTTCTTAGGGCTTTGGCTTTAGAGCTTTAGGTGTTAGAGCTTTTAGAGCTTTTAGAGTGTTTAGAGCTTTTAGAGCTTTTAGAGTGTTTAGAGCTTTTAGAGCTTTTAGAGTGTTTAGAGCTTTTAGAGCTTTTAGAGTGTTTAGAGCTTTTAGAGCTTTTAGAGTGTTTAGAGCTTTAGAGCTTTTAGAGTGTTTAGAGCTTTAGAGTGTTTAGAGCTTTAGAGTGTTTAGAGCTTTAGAGTGTTTAGAGCTTTTGAGCTTTTAGAGTGTTTAGAGCTTTTAGAGCTTTTAGAGTGTTTAGAGCTTTAGAGTGTTTAGAGCTTTAGAGTGTTTAGAGCTTTAGAGCTTTAGAGCTTTTAGAGCTTTTAGAGCTTTAGAGCTTTTAGAGTGTTTAGAGCTTTTAGAGCTTTTAGAGTGTTTAGAGCTTTTAGAGTGTTTAGAGCTTTAGAGTGTTTAGAGCTTTTAGAGTGTTTAGAGCTTTAGAGTGTTTAGAGCTTTAGAGCTTTTAGAGTGTTTAGAGCTTTTAGAGCTTTTAGAGTGTTTAGAGCTTTTAGAGCTTTTAGAGTGTTTAGAGCTTTTAGAGCTTTTAGAGTGTTTAGAGCTTTAGAGTGTTTAGAGCTTTAGAGTGTTTTAGAGCTTTTAGAGTGTTTAGAGCTTTTAGAGCTTTTAGAGTGTTTAGAGCTTTTAGAGCTTTTAGAGTGTTTAGAGCTTTAGAGTGTTTAGAGCTTTAGAGTGTTTAGAGCTTTAGAGTGTTTAGAGCTTTTAGAGCTTTTAGAGTGTTTAGAGCTTTAGAGCTTTTAGAGTGTTTAGAGCTTTTGAGCTTTTAGAGCGTTTAGAGCTTTTAGAGCTTTTAGGTGTTTAGAGCTTTAGAGGGTTTAGGCTTTGAGTGTTTAGAGCTTTAGAGTGTTTAGAGCTTTAGAGTGTTTAGAGCTTTTAGAGCTTTTAGAGTTTTAGAGCTTTTAGAGTGTTTAGAGCTTTAGAGTGTTTAGAGTGTTTAGAGCTTTTAGAGTGTTTAGAGCTTTAGAGCTTTAGAGTGTTTAGAGCTTTTAGAGCTTTAAGGCTTTAGAGTGTTTAGAGCTTTAGAGCTTTTAGAGTGTTTAGAGCTTTAGAGCTTTTAGAATTATTTAAGTAGTTAATTATTTATTCAAAGAAGAAACCGATTAAACAATCTTTATAAAGATGGTTAAACTTTCTTTATAAAGAAGATCTTTTCAAGAAAAGAATCCTCGAAAATTTTCGAGTAAAATCTGATTTTCTTTTTAGAAAAAGAGGAAATTAGTGAAATTAGTGAAATTGGCGTTTGCCAGAAGGGATTTGTTTGCAAAAGGCCAGAAGGGTTTTTTTTCTAGGCTTCTTTGTGCAATGGGTGATGTCATCGGCGATTCTCCTTGTCGGCTTTTGCACTTTCGTCTATATTGGATTCCCCGGTTTCTACCCGTTGGCAATGCTTGGTTGGTTTGAATTGTACGATGTTTTTGAAAACACTAGCTGCTTATTTGGAAGTCACACTAAATTTTGAGAACAATTTGAGAACATTTGACTAGTTTTGAGACGATTTCGTTACCCAACTTTGAACGCGCTACTTTACTCAAGGTTTACTCAAGTTTTTAACAATTCTGAAAACACTAGCTGCTTATCTGGAAGTCACACTAAATTCTGAAAACAAAATTTCACTATTTAGTGAAGTTGGAAAGAAGTTGATTTTAAGCCGAATCTATCGGTGCATAATCTGCAGCTTTTAAGCATTTCTGTAAACCATTGCGTGGTTTATTTCTCAGCCTGGAACGCATTCTATTGTTTAACAATAAAAGCTGGATGTTTGGTGCCTTTTGGTGATCTGCTACTCGAGCTAACTTTGACCCCTCTAGTTTCTAGCCTCAAGGTTATCCCCACCCGCGCCCACCCGATCCATTCTCTAAGCTGGACATCACAGCAACTCTTTTTCCAGGTGGAATGTTTTGGTCGATCGGGAATTCGATGGCGATTCCAGTGATCTCGCGGCTCGGGATGGCGCTTGGGATTCTCATCTGGAACACAACGAATTGTTTGACTGGATGGGCGGGTGGAAGGTTTGAAGGGAGATTTGCTTGGCTAGGTTTTAGAAGTACAGTACTTTTAGAAGTACAATAGGTTTAGAAGTACAATAGTTTTAGAAGTACAGTACTTATAGAAGTACAGTACTTTTAGAAGTACAATAGGTTTAGAAGTACAATTGGTTTAGAAGTACAATACTTTTAGAAGTACAGTACTTATAGAAGTACAGTACTTTTAGAAGTACAGTACTTTTAGAAGTACAATAGGTTTAGAAGTACAATAGTTTTAGAAGTACAGTACTTTTAGAAGTACAATTGTTTTAGAAGTACAATTGTTTTAGAAGTACAGTACTTTTAGAAGTACAGTACTTATAGAAGTACAGTACTTATAGAAGTACAGTACAGAAGTACAGTACTTTTAGAAGTTCCTTTAGAATCCATTTGTATTCCCTAGAAAATTCTAGATTCGGTCTTTTCGGCATGAAAGCAAATCCACCAGAGAGCTCGATTCTCAACTATTTTGGGCTCTCGTTGGTGCTTGTTGGGTGAGTTTTTGTTCTCATTTCCCACACAAGAGTCCGCCAGAAGGCGTGCGTTTACAAAGCGAGCGCAAAGTACATCTGAAAAAGAAGACAAGTGAAAAAGAAGACAAAATTTTTAGTGGTTTTCTTTTCTCTCGAATCCGAGGTGGCAAAGCGGAAGAGGAGCCGGCCGAGGGAAAAAGGATCACTTTGCATCTGGTAATTATATAAAATAGTAATTAGATTGTGAATATGAGAGTTAGAATATGAGAATTAGAATATGAGAGTTAGAATATGAGAATTAGAATCTAATAATTAGCTAGCTCTTTTCTTATATTGTGGCAAAGCGGAAGAGGAGCCGGCCGAGGGGAAAAATGGGGGAGCTGAGCTCTAACCGAGAAAAAGGGGAGCTCTAACCGACAATAGCAGCGACTATTGTCTCAGCGACAATAGCAATAAACCTTCAGTTATTCAAAAATAACCTTTTCAAACCATTCTATTCAAGAATAACACCAGCGAAAACTCGACAGAAACGGTGTGTGTCATTTTTTCTTTGCCCAGCTTTTCTTTAAAGCTTGAATTTAAATTCAATTCTTTAAATTCAAATCTACAGCACTGGAGAATGAAATATGATATTTGAAAGATGAAAAAACGTGGAATTAGGCTCGCGTTGGAATTTTCTCATTTCTAAAAGGCACCAACTTAAGCTGGCCTTTTGACTCGAGCTTCAAGTCTAACTTATAGCTTATATAGCTTATACACGCTGGCTCGACAGGCGCTGCGGTGGTCTAGTGGATAGTCTGCACTTACAAGGAAAGGCAGTAGAAATGGAAAAAATTCCAAGTTGAACCTACAGCACTGGGCAATGGAAAATGATATTTGAAAAACGATCGTCACTTTCGCGCGTCTGTAACTCCGTTGTCTTTGAGTTTAAACGATTAGTGTTATACATTTTCTGAAAGCTCTTTTCAAGGGCTACACAATGGTAATATTAATATTTAGAAATACGGTAAAGACAAGGGAGTTATAGACGCGTGAAAGTGACGATCTTTTTTCAAATATCATATTTCATTGTCCAGTAGTGTATATCGATCGAAAAAGCTATCTGTATCGTAGTCTTATTTAAAAATAAACTAGAGAGGTCTAGAGAGGTCTAGAGGGGTCTAGAGAGGTCTAGAGAGGTCTAGAGAGGTCTAGAGAGGTCTAGAGGGGTCTAGAGGGGTCTAGAGGGGTCTAGAGAGGTCTAGAGAGGTCTAGAGAGGTCTAGAGAGGTCTAGAGAGATTCTTTCAAAGCTAGCGATGACTTGCTTACTTCTAAAGCTTCTTTTCAGGTTGAATTTCGCTTGATTTTCAAATCCATAAACTCAAATCCTTAAATTCAAATCCTTAAATTCAAATCCTTAAATTCAAATCCTTAAATTCAAATCATTAAATTCAAATCATTAAATTCAAATCTATAAACTCAAATCTTTAAATTCAATTCTTTAAATTCCCCAATTTCTATATGAATTTATTATCTCAAATTTAGCATGACGCGGAAAATGAAAAGTTGAGTGCAACGCCTGAGCAATCCGATGATGAGGTTTTGAATCGAACGACGAAAGTTGATGGAGCCGAAGTGAGACAAGAAATGGGGGCACGAGGACGAGGAGTGTCAGTGAAATGTTTTGCATAGAGATTGAAATTGGATTACCGATCAGGGAAAATCAAAACAATAGTAAAGAATTGAAAGGAAAAATAAATGACCGGAGAAGGGATTGAACCCTCGACCCCTTTGACCCCCCAGCCTTTCCGTGCTCTGAGCTCTAACCGACTGAGCCATTTGGTCCCTTGATCGCGAAGAGAAAAAGGGAAAGACAAGGGAGACAAAGAAAAAAAAAAGGAGAAATACGTTGAGGAAGTCAGGTCAAAAATCAGTCAAAAGCCTAGATAAGGCTTTTTTTCACCTCATGGGAACATGACCTCATGGTGTAGTGGATAAGTATCTTGTTTCCAGAGCGAACGGTCAGATATTTGCTCGGGTTCGATGCCTTTCACTGCTTTTCATTTTGTTTCGATGTCTAATTGCTCGAATTCAATCTATTTTAACTTATCATAAAATCATGATTAAAATTATAAAATAAAATATTATAAAATCTTGATAAAAAACGAAAAAAGGAATTTTTGTGGTAGATGCCATTCGGTCAGAGAAATTTAGGCTGACTTTTGGGTTTTGAAAGCATCCTTGATATGCTGCCTAATGCCTCACTGTAGCTATAGCTGCCTAATGCCTCACTGTGCCTTATAGCTGGGATTTAGACCTTTTAGCTGGACCTTATAGCTGAGATTTATAGCCTATAGGCCTTAATTTTAGTACAAGCCTATTTACTGCTGATAATTGAAGATCTTGAAATTTTAAACAAATTTCTAGCGATTCTGGAACGCACAAGAGCATCAGAGCTCATAAAAATCGTTTAATTTTAGTACAAGCCTATATACTGCTGATAATTGAAGATCTTGAAATTTTAAACAAATTTCTAGCGATTCTGGAACGCACAAGAGCATCTGAGCTCATAAAAATCGCTTTATTCCGGAAATTTTTGAGTCGGGGAACCGAACCAGGACCCTCAGATTGGTAGCCGAGCGCGCTAGCCACTCGACCACCGGGAGTTTTGCTTACTTTTGAAAGCTAAGAAGTTCCATAATTTCCGTGATATCCAGATCGGAAGAATAACAGTTTAATTTGGCAGAATCTCTGTGTTTTTTCGGTTTTGAGAGCTTGATTCGAGATCTTCAATAATTAAGTGAAAAATTTAAAAAATTCAACCAAATCAAAGTGTTTTTTCGTAAATCTGGAACTCACAGCACATTTTGTGTCTTTCGTTTCAGCGGAATTCTTCTTGCTTTGATCTCGGGTTGTTTCTATGGTTTAACGTTCGTCCCAGTGATCGTTATGCAGGATAATCCCGAGAGATTTCCCTTTTATCCAACGGTTAGTGTTAGCGGCAGCTTTATGGAGCTTTAGAAAGCCTTTATGCACCTTTATAAAGCACCTAAAGCCTCTAGAAAGCCATAGTTCAGCAAATCGACTCGAATTTGTTTTCAGGACGGGATGAGCTACATCTTTTCGCATTATTTCGGCATTTTTGTCACTGGCACCGCGCTTTTCGTCGGCTATTCGATATTCAAGTAAATAAAGTACTTTAGACTACTATTTACAGTACGTTCTCAAGAAAAAACAAGCCAACAATCAACAACGCAATCACTCTACCAGCTTTTGGCGGTGGCTTGTTGTGGGCAATCGCACAATCGTCATTTTTCATCGCAAACGATAACTTGTCCCAAGTAAGTACTTTGAGCTCCTAAACGCACTCTTTCTAGTGCACTGAGAAAATAGAAACCTACTAGTTTCATTGAATCAAAAAAAGAAAAGAAATTGGCGGAGGGTGGACTCGAACCCGAGCAAGGGCCGGGAAATCGCTTTGTATCCAAGCCCCTTATCCACTAGGCCACCACGTCACATTGACCAGGCCAGCGAGAAAAGCCTTTTAACCTGGGTTGGGGGTTTTAGCTGGGCTGGTTGCTTTGTGAGTTTTGACGCACCGTTCTTAAGCGTGGCCCAACTAGCTGGCCTATCTACTGTAACCAGCCTATCTACCGTAGGCTTGCCTAGCTACCGTATTCCTAATCTAGGCCAGTTACCGTAACCATTAGACTACAATATCTTCAATTGACATGTAAGTTCACCCCTACTGGGCGCCTGGCGATTACGGTAGCTAGGAGAGGGATTACGGTAGCTAGGAGAGGGATTACTGTAGCTAGGAGAAGGATTACTGTAGCTAGGAGAGGGATTATTGTAGCTAGGAGAGGGATTACTGTAGCTAGGAGAAGGATTACTGTAGCTAGGAGAGGGATTACTGTAGCTAGGAGAAGGATTACTGTAGCTAGGAGAGGGATTATTGTAGCTAGGAGAGGGATTACTGTAGCTAGGAGAAGGATTACTGTAGCTAGGAGAGGGATTACGGTAGCTAGGAGAAGCAAGTGTTTGTGCACTTTGAAAAGTCTGACTGACCATAGTAACTAGGGCAGAGCAAAAACTTGCGCCGCCGGGACTCGAACCCACTACCTTTCTCTAATCGGGTCATTGTGCTAAACATTACACTACAAGGCACTTGATCTCCCTTACTCCAGAAAGACTGTACGTACTGTACTTTGAGCTGAATTCTGTAAACGAAGCCTTTCTATTGCGCTGAATTCAGAAACCAATTTGCAGGCTGTCACTTTCCCGATCATCACCACTCTGCCCGGTTGTGTGGCCGCTTTGTGGAGCATTTTTTATTTCAAAGAGATTCAGGTGAGGAAAGAAAGTACAGTAGTCAAAGTACGTTGTTAAACAAAGTACAGTCGTCCAGTAAGTTTGTAAACGCGAGTTTTCTAGCATCAAAGTTTTGTTATACTTCTTGAGTCGAGTTTCCGCTAGTCTTTCAAGTGGTAGGTGAAGGATTCGAACCCACCTCTTGATCTCAATTCATTCCGTAGACAACCACACTAGTCACTACACTACGATGATCGTTTAAAGAGAAGCAGCATTTTCCGTTTGTCTGCCCGTCTGTCCGTCTGTCCGTCTGTCCATCCGTCCGTCCGTTCGTCCGCCTGTCCGTCTGCCCATCTGTCCGTCTGTCTGCCCGTCTTTCCGTCTGTCCGTCCGTCCGTCCGTCTGTCTGTCTATCCGTCCGTCTGTCCGTCCGTCTGTCTGTCCGTCTGTCTGTCCGTCTGTCTGCCCGTCTGTCCGTCCGTCTGTCTGTCCGTCGGTCTGTCTGTCTGCCCGTCTGTCCGTCTGTCCGTCTGTCCGTCTGTCCGTCTGTCCGTCTGTCCATCCGTCCGTCCGTTCGTCCGCCTGTCTGTCGGTCCGTCTGTCTGTCTGTCTATCCGTCCGTCTGTCCGTCCGTCTGTCTGTCTGTCTGTCTGCCCGTCTGCCCGTCTGTCCGTCCGTCTGTCTGTCCGTCTGTCCATCCGTCTGTCCGTCTGTCTATCTGTCTGTCCGTCCGTCCGTCTGAAGCTATGAAAAGCAATGAAAAGCTTTAATCAATAGCTTTATTTCATAATAAACCTTTCCCTACATAGATTTCTTAAAGATTCTTTAAAAAAAAACCTTCCCAAACCCTCCCAAAAAGCTTTGCAGGGTAAGCGCAACTTCATCTTGATGGCGATCGCTGTCTCAATCACACTGACCGGTGCCTCGATTGTCGGACTCTCAAAAGTCATCAAACTATAGATTATTGTAGAATTTTTTGCAATTTTTCCTAATATTTTCATTATTCCTTTTCTTCTGATCTCTTTTTACATTCATTTCCTTTTTTTGGTTTCAGTTCAAATCTTTCCCTCTTTTCGTTTTTCACGTTTCAAAATTTGTGATTTAAATGAGCCTTTAAAATATTGAAGTTTTTTCGAGTTCAAAATGATTCAAAATTCGAGTTTAAAATTATTTTAGACTTAGAAAAAGATAAAAATAAAGATTTTTGATTTTTTTATCAAACAAATCGATTACAGAATTCGAATTTCGAATAAAGAATTTGGAGAAAATTCGAGATAAACTTTGATCTATTAGTCACTGTTTTAAGGAAGACAATGGCTTAACAGAAGCTCTCTAGACCTCTCTAGACCTCTCTAGACCTCTCTAGACCTCTCTAGACCTCTCTAGACCTCTCTAGACCTCTCTAGACCTCTCTAGACCTCTCTAGACCTCTCTAGACCTCTCTAGACCTCTCTAGACCTCTCTAGACCTCTCTAGACCTCTCTAGACCTCTCTAGAATTTCTAGCGAAAATCTAGCCAAGTTTAAGGCTAAAACTAAGCCCAAGGCTAACTGGGCTAAAACTAAGCCCAGTCTAAATTAATCTCAAGAATTTGAGCTCAACCCAAAAGAAATTGCTGCAAGGGGAATTGAACCCGAGCAAAAGAGGGTCCAGTTCGCTCTTGAACCAAGCCTCTTATCCACTAGACTACCGAGGGACCTGTCGGCCGAGCGTGTAAACGCCTCAAATAGATAGCGAAAGACTTTTTGAGCTGATTGCAAAAGATGTGGCTGCATGCGGAATCGAACCTGAGCAAGGCTCTCCCGGCCCGCTCTTGAAACAAGCCCCTTATCCACTAGACTACCGAGGAACCTTCTCGCAGAGCGGGTAAACGCCTCAAATAGATAACCAAAGGCGTTTTGAGCTCATGGTAAAAGATACGGCTGTAAGGGGAATCGAACCCAAGCAAAACGCTGACCAGCTCGTTCTTGAACCAAGCCCCTTATCCACTACACCACCGAGGGACCTGTTCGCCGAGCGTGTAAACGCCTCAAACGGATAACCAAAGACGTTTTTTCCTCTCTTTCTTCTCCCCTAATCAGTCGCTCGGTCCCCTTGCCCTTTAAACTCCAAAAGGAAAGCCTTATATACCCAAACGGTTTGCCTGATGGTGAGCGTTTACGCAACCACACAAAGAACATTTAGCCAGTCACTTACTGGAATTTCTCTTTTGTATGGCCGAAAAAAGATATTTAGCTGAAAATTTGTACCCAGGGGTTTTCGAGGCCGGAGAATCGATTGGCGATATTCATTTTATTGAACACGGGTTTTCTTCTCTTGAAAAAGCAATCGATTGTTGGGATGATTTCGATGAAAGAAAATATTGAAAGTCTTTTGAGAAAGCTACTTATGGACTTATAATGGACTACTAGAGGACTCTAGTAGTCCATTGTAAACTACTAGAGGACTACTAGAGGACTAGAGGACTACTAGAGGACTAGAGGACTACTAGAGGACCTGCCCCACCCTAGGGGACAAGGACTACTAGAGGACTACTAGAGGACTCTAGTAGTCCTCTAGTAGTCCATTGTCACTAGAAGGACTAGAAGAAATGAAATTGAAACGTTGAACATTCAAGAATTTGTTGAAAAAATATGCTTTGGTCCAAGAAAACGAATATCTGATTCCAGTGGACGCTTTCCCATTTTTCTATCCACCAATCCACTCACAAAGTTCCAGTTTTTCTCTTTCTTTCTCTCTTTCTTTCTTTCTATCTTTCTGTCCTTCTTTCTGTCCTTCTTTCTGTCCTTCTTTCTGTCCTTCTTTCTGTCCTTCTTTCTGTCCTTCTTTCTGTCCTTCTTTCTGTCCTTCTTTCTGTCCTTCTTTCTGTCCTTCTTTCTGTCCTTCTTTCTGTCCTTCTTTCTGTCCTTCTTTCTGTCCTTCTTTCTGTCCTTCTTTCTGTCCTTCTTTCTGTCCTTCTTTCTGTCCTTCTTTCTGTCCTTCTTTCTGTCCTTCTTTCTGTCCTTCTTTCTGTCCTTCTTTCTGTCCTTCTTTCTGTCCTTCTTTCTGTCCTTCTTTCTGTCCTTCTTTCTGTCCTTCTTTCTGTCCTTCTTTCTGTCCTTCTTTCTGTCCTTCTTTCTGTCCTTCTTTCTGTCCTTCTTTCTGTCCTTCTTTCTGTCCTTCTTTCTGTCCTTCTTTCTGTCCTTCTTTCTGTCCTTCTTTCTGTCCTTCTTTCTGTCCTTCTTTCCTTCTGTCCTTCTTTCTGTCCTTCTTCTGTCCTTCTTTCCCTTCTTCTGTCCTTCTTCTGCCTCCTGCCCCTCGCCTCTCCCTTCTGTCCTCTTTCTGTCCTTCTTCTCCTTCTTCTGTCCTTCTCTGTCCTTCTTCTGTCCTTCTTCTGTCCTTCTGTCCTTCTTCTGTCCTTCTTTCTGTCCTTCTTTCCTTCTGTCCTTCTTTCCAAATCTTTTGTGTAATATCCACACTCGTATTTGTCTCTTCCCTCCTTTCCCCCTTCAAAGTCCCACCATTTGGCTTATCCCCACTAGAAAAGTTCCCATTTTCTGATTTTGAAAATTTTTCAATGTTATTTCCTAAATCCACTTCTTACGAAATCAGATTTAACTCTAAAAGCTTAAACTTTTTGCGTTTTGTGTTTAGTTTCTTAAATTTTCTTTTGTTCATCGTTGAAGAAGTCTGTCCAAGTCTCAGATTGATCTTTGGCCGATCCGATCAAAGAACTAGCCGATCCAGACTAGTTCTTTCTATAAAATAACAATTCAGGATGGTGCCAAAGAAAAACGAGCAACCACACACGAAATTGGGTCAAGTTGATGACGATATTGCGAGCATTCATGCTAGAGTAAAGGTGAGGGAAAGATTTTATTATATTGGGGCAGCTTGGGTAATTAATAATAGAATTTTAGCTAATAAACTAGTAAATGAATAGAATCTACTATATAAAGCAGAAGAGACGTCTGTCTGTTTGTCTGTTTGTTCGTTTGTCTGTCGATTCCCGACGATCTGTACCAATCCGGAGTACACTCTCCCTTTAAGAACTTAATAGAGCTTTCTAGAGAAGACTTCAGAGTCAATCTAGCCTTCAGCGTCAAGCTAACCCTCAGAATCTCTAATGAATCTCAAAATCTCTCAAAACCTATCAAGGCCTTTTCTTCAGCTTTTCGAATATCCATTCGCGCATCAAGTGTTGAACTCGAAAATCGAGATATTCTGCTCATTTTGTATGCGACCACCAGTTGGGGATGAGAAGCTGATGAAATGTTCGGCTTGTAATCATGCAAGGTTTGTGTTCATCGTCCTTTACTGTCACAAGTCTTTCAATCGGTCCTAGAATCTTTCAATCGATCCTCAGAGCCTTTTGAGCTAAGCTTTTAAGCCAGGCAAGGCCTTAAAGCCAGCCAAGCCAAGTCAACCCAAGGCAAGCCAAAGCAGGGTAGGCAAAGTCAGAAATGAAGCCAAGGCCAGGATGAGGCCAAGGCCAAGGCCAGGATGAGGCCAAGGCTAGAATGAAGCCAAGGCCAAGGCCAGAAATGAAGCCAAGGCCAGAAATGAAGCCAAGGCCAGGATGAGGCCAAGGCCAAGGTCAGAAGTGAAGCCAAGGCCAGAATGAGGCCTAGGCCAAGGCCAGGATGAAGCCAAGGCCCAGCTTTGGTTTTGTGCCTGTAGTCTGTGACGTAACTGGATTCTTTTTCTATTTTTAAATCTTCAGATATTGCAACAAAGAATGTCAACGATTGGCGTGGAAGTTGCACCGAAATGAGTGCAAGAGACTACAAAAAGTGAGACTTTTTCAGTACTTTAAGCTCAAATCAGGGAAATAAACCTGGGCATTGAACTCTTGAGTTTTCTCTAGCTGGAGGAGGAAGAGCTAGAGCTAGAGCATTACGCTAGAGCTAGAGCCGCTAGAGCTAGAGCCGCTAGAGCTAGAGCCGCTAGAGCTAGAGCCGCTAGAGCTAGAGCCGCTAGAACTAGAGCACTGCTAAAGCCATACACTCCTTTCTTTCAGGTGTTCCCAAATCTTCCCCTCACCGAGGTTCTCTTTCAATCAAAAATCATCGATCGAGTGCTTTTCTTGAAAGATAATGGTGATAAATATGGATGGGAAAGGGAAAGACAATTTCAATCATTGATGGATCACAAAGATGAGATACGGTAGGAGAGTTAAAGCTTTATAAAAGGTATCCTCTGACTAGGGAGTACTAGGCCACTCCAAATCCAATACAAAATCGAACGCGGAATCCGAATCTCTAATCAAAATCTGCTGAATTGCTCGTAAACGCGAGATTTCTGAGGCAAACTTTACGAGACTTGAAAATTTTGAAAAAATAAAGATCTCTTAAAAATTTCCTTTGCTATAGCCGATCTGGAATGCATTCCACTTTCTAGAAAAATTTCGAGAGAAAATTTGAACTTTTGAAGAAGGCACTTTTTCTCGTTCTTTGTCAGGGCCCTAAACTGCGTTCCAGCTGGAGATTTTTGAATCTGACAATTTTAAGCTCTGAACTGGATTTCAGGACGGAGCCTTGCAAAGTTTTAGACTCAATTTAGCCGACCGACGAAAACTACCGTAGTCCAACTACTGTACCTCTAATACAATTTGTTGTTAAGTGACTGAATAAACTGGCTCATAAGTTTTCGTGACATCCAGATAGATCAAAAAAATTTGTTTCAATTAGCTGAATACTTTTTAATCCAGGGTATACTGTAGGCAAAAGACTGGGCTACCGTACCTATAATAAAATTTGTTGCTAAGTGACTGAATAAACTGGCTCATAAGTATTCGTGACATCCAGATAGATCAAAAAAATTGTTTTAGTCAAATAACCTTGCCTGAAACGCATCTTTTAAAAAATATAGTACACCTAAATAGTCTAAACTAGCTAAACAACACAAAACAACAAAACAAACTAAACAAAAAGACCATTTTCAGCCAAGACAGCTTCAAGATGGATTACTTCGAGAAAATCCTCAACAAAATGACGACATTTAGAGGAGATGAGATGCCGGATCGGGTAAAGAACTCAAAGAATTCAAATCGTTCATAAATAATATAAAGCTGAAGCTTTTAGGAAACCTTTTTCGACATTTTCTGCAAAGTGCAAATCAACTCGCACTCGATTCACACAAATGCGGGCAATGAGGCCGGGATGGCGCTGGATTTGGGCGAGTTACATGAGTGTTCCCAAAAGAAATTCCCGGATTAGCCCAGAAAGCAGATTTGACTTTTTCATTGTTTTATGTGACATCCAGCTTGCACCCTGAGATAATAAAAATAACTGGCAGCCTTGTCAGTTTTGGATAAAACTGGACCGGGAGTGTCGGATCAAATTCGAGATTTCTAAAAAGTTAGCCCTGTCGTTTTAAACTTTTTCATTGTTTGTTGTGACATCCAGCTTGCACAATGGGATATTAAAAAGTCTTGCTTGACCTTTCATAGCCTGTCCATAAGCTTGGACAAGTAAAACAGGAATTGTACTCGGCTTTCGGGAAAATCCTGCTAAAGTCTTTCAACAATCTACCATTTTGCAGGTGTCTCAAAGTTCAACCACTCTTGTCGGCCGACTTGTTCAATGGTTTTCGACGGGTTTCGCGTTGTGCTCAGACCGCTGGTGCCCGGCGTGGATACAGGTTCAGAGTTTTTGCTGAACACCGGCAATAGCCTTAGTAGTAGGATTGTCGTAGATTTGTGCATAGAATTGTCGTGTAGTATCTGTAGTATCTGTAGAACGTGTAGAACGTGTAGTACGTGTAGAAAATGTAGAGCAATCTGCAGAACATCGTGATGATTCATTTTTAAAGTAAAATCTGCAAATTATGATCGAAATCCAGAAATTCAGTAAAAAAGGTATTCAGCCGACTTCGACAAAGCTTTCATTTCGTACATAGACGTTGGACGGAGTAAATATGTGAGACGGAAAGAGTTGAAGGTAGATTTGGTCTTTGGATTTGGTACATTTTGGTCGAACACAAACTAGGGAAACTGTTTCAAATTGGCAATGCTATTCAGCTACTTACAGACCTGCTATTTAGCTACTTTTTACTGTTACTTAGCTTCTTAGGCGAACTGTTATCTAGCTTTTTAATGTTCCTTAGCTTCTTAACGAACTGTTATCTAGCTTTTTACTGTTACTTAGCTTCTTAGGCAACTGCTATTTAGCTTTTTAATGTTACTTAGCTTCTTAGCGAACTGTTATCTAGCTTTTTACTGTTACTTAGCTTCTTGGTGAACTACTATTTAGCTTTAGCTTTAGATTTAGCTTCTATAGACACTTTAAAATACTTAAAAATTCATTTTAGTGGTTTAACAAAAAAAGCAAAAAAAAATTTTGACAGTGAAAGGATTCGAACCCGGGAGGTCTCGAGGGAAAGCAGAGCCAGAGGCTAGCACACTATCCACTACACCATCCAGTCATTGCTGAGGCGAAAGTAATTAAGCCTTATACCGCAGCGAGGTCGTATTCAAAGCCCAAATTTCATTTTTTTCAACAATTTCTTCAACAAGTTTCTTTAAAACAGAAAATTTTGTTCTATAAACAGTGGCCAGATAGTGTAGTGGATAGTGTGCTCGGCTTGTGAGCTGGTTATCCCTGGTTCGAATCCCCTCACTATCAAAATTTTCATCGAAACTATCAAAACCTTTTTGCTTTCTTGTTAAACTATTAAAATCAATTTTTACGTGTTTTAAAGTAATGGTAAGCTACTGTACCTCTAATAAAATTTGTTGTGAAGTGACTGAATAAACTGACTCATAAGTTTTTGTGACATCCAGATGGATCAAAAAAATTGTTTTAATTAGCTGGATACTTTTTAATCCAGGGTATACTGTAGCCAAAAGACCGGGCTACTGTACCTCTAATAAAATTTGTTGTTAAGCAACTGAATAAACTGGCTCATAAGTTTTCGTGACATCCAGATAGATCAAAAAAATTGTTTTAATTAGCTGGATACTTTTTAATCCGGGGTATACTGTAGCCAAAAGACCGGGCTACTGTACCACTAAGAAAATTTGTTGTTAAGCAACTGAATAAACTGACTCATAAGTTTTCGTGACATCCAGATAGATCAAAAAAATTGTTTTGATTAGCTGGATCCTTTTTAATACAAGGCATACTGTGACCAAAAGACCGGGCTACCGTACCTCCAATAAAATTTGTTGTTAAGTGACTGAATAAACAGGCTCATAAGTTTTTGTGACATCTAGATAGATCAAAAAAATTGTTTTAATTAGCTGGATACTTTTTAATACAGGGTATACTGTAGCCAAAAGACCGGGCTACCGTACCTCCAATAAAATTTGTTGTTAAGTGACTGAATAAACTGGCTCATAAGTTTTCGTGACATCCAGATAGATCAAAAAAATTGTTTTAATCAGCTGAATGATAAGTAATGGAATTTAAAGACAAACAGTAATTGAGTAAAAGTGAAAAACGAATCCCATAGAATTTTAAAGCCAATTTTTGCGCTTAGTGCTAAGAATCAATGCTAAGAGAAAGCAGTTTTTCCTCTCTCTTAACAATGAACTCTCTCCTTTTCCTAGGCTCGATGGTTTTTCGATTGCGAATGCTCGCGTTGCACTGATTCTGGTGATGACATTTTGACGGCAATCAGGTTTTTTTGAAAAAAAAACTATTATGATCTATGATTCTAAACTTCAGATGCTCAAATCCTTGCTGTGAACAAGCTCTGGTCGTCACGGAAACCTCGGATCCGTGCTATATCGCTTGTCCGAAGTGTGGATCGATGACTGATGACGATACGGTGAAAGTGCGTTTCTAACAAAGCCGATTTCTAACAAAGCTGATTGAGAATCTCTTCAGAATCGAATTGGAGTCTTTTCTTAGAAAAAAATGGTTAAAATAAACCCGGGCAATAGATTCTACGACCTTGAAAACCCCTGGCAACAGATTTTTAAACATTAAATGACATTTGGGAACATTTACAGAACAAAATAATGACCATTATGGCTGGCAAAGTGTTCTTTGTGCGGTCTGGTAATCGCTCGCGATCTGGCAAACTGTTTGGGTAGATAAGGCTTTCATTTTCCTGGGAGAAAGAGAGGTGAAAGAGTGAGCGAACCTTGCCGGCCTGCTATCCATTTAAGCCGGCCCGGCTCCATGGCTCATTTGGGCCGTTTACAAGCTCGGCAAAGAGGTTCCGTGGTGGTGTAGTGGATAAGAGGCTTGGTTCAAGAACGATCTGACCAGCCTTTTGCCCGGGTTCGATTCCCCTTGCAGCCAAATCTTTTACCTAATCTCAAAAAGTCTTTGGCTATCTATTTAAGGCCTTACACACTCCTGGAACAGCTCCCTCGGTAGTCTAGTGGATAAGAGGCTTGTATCAAGAACCAGCTACCCTCTCTTTTGCTCGGGTTCGATTCCCCTTGCAGCTAAATCTTGTAAACTGCATGAAAAGCTATAATAATCATTTAGAACTATAATAATCATGTAGAACTATAATAATCATTTAGAACTATAAATCCTCTTGATTTTCCAGAACGCTCAACAGCTAATGCTTTCCCTGCCGGCTCAATTCGATCCAGAATGTCCAGCTGATAAAGTAAGGAAAAAACTAGCAATTAAATGAGATTTTCAGATAAAACAACTCTCGAAAAGCAAAAAGGAGCTCGAAAAACAGGCATAGGCTTTGAAAAGAGAATAATGATTGAATCCTTGATCTTAATTATCGAACCCTTGATCTTAATTATCGAACCATTGATCTTAATTATCGAACCATTGATCCAAAATCACGAATTACCCCAAAATCGACACGAGATTTGCCCAAAAAACTAACAAATAACAAAGATTTTGAGGTTTATATTGTAAAGCAAGGCATCAAAAGCTCCTAAAAGCTCTTTTGAAGCTCTTAAAACCTATCAAAAGACTTTTGAAGCTCTTAAAAGCTATCTAAAGTCTTTTGAAGCTCTTCAAACGGATCTAAAGCTTCAAAGAACCTTCAAAAGCTTTGTTTTCCTTTATTTTCACATCAAAAGATCAATTTAAACGAATTTAAACGAATTTTAAACCAATTTTAGACCAATTTTAGCCAATTTTAGCCAATTTTAGCCAATTTTAGCCAATTTTAGCCAATTTAAACCAATTTAAACCAATTTAAACTAACAAATAATAATTTTAAAAGCTTAAAAGTTAAAAGCAGCTAAAAACAGCTAGAAGCAGCTAGAAGCAGCTAGAAGCAACTAGAAGCAGCTAGAAGCAGCTAGAAGCAGCTAGAAGCAGCTAGAAGCAGCTAGAAGCAGCTAGAAGCAGCTAGAAGCAACTAGAAGCAGCTAGAAGCAGCTAGAAGCAGCTAGAAGCAGCTAGAAGCAGCTAGAAGCAGCTAGAAGCAACTAGAAGCAGCTAAAAGCTGAAATTTCAAATTAAACAAAGAAATAAAGCTTTTTGTTTAGATTTCTAAATTTCCAGATTTCTAGATTTCTAGTTTCTTTAAAACTATCGTAATCGAGTCTCTAGATAGCTTAGATAGCTTAAATTTAAAAACGATTAAGAATAAGGTGAGTTTTTTCTAAAAAAACCACGAATCTAGCCTCTAGGTAAGCCTAAAAAGTTTTGTTTAGCTGAAATCCTTTGAGACTGGTTAAAGATTAAAAAAACAAGGAAAAGAGCTAACGAAATCTTTTCCAACCTACATGAAAAACGCAGAATTTTCTGCTGATTCCAAATATATATTCCGTTTTTTCCCAATGGCAATCTGTCACAAGTTACAAGCGTTTAAAGTTTGCTTAAGAAAATGTGGATTCTTGCGGACCCGAGGGTGTTAACGGCTTTCTGGCCGAGCTATCTCGCTAGACCTTTGGCCGAGTGGTAAATCGCTGGTTGCTAAAGCGAGACCTTGCGAGTTCGATCCCACCATTGGTTTTTTCTTTGCTTTTTTCGGTCTTAATGGCTTCTGATGGTCTTAATGGCTTTCTGGTCAACCGGTTGCAGTGCCGGCTTAGCCAAATGGTAAATCGCTCGTTTCTAAAGCGGGACCTCGCAAGTTCGATCCACCATTGGATTCTCTTTTGCCTTGAAGTTATTTCGGTCTTAAATGGCTTGACGCAATGGTCTTAACGGCTTTCTAGCCAACCAATCTCGCTGCATCTTTGGCCGAGTGGTAAATCGCTCGCTTCCAGAGCCAAACCTCGCAAGTTCGATTCCACCATTGGATTTACTTTTGCTTTGAAGCTATTTCGGTCTTAAACGGCTTCTTTGCGGAACGGATGGTCTTAATGGCTTCCTAGCAGACCGGTCTCGGTGCAGGCTTGGCCGAGTGGTAAATCGCTCGCTTCCAGAGCCAAACCTCGCAAGTTCGATCCCACCATTGAATTTTTCTTTTCTTTTTTTCAAGTGAAGTGTTCTTTGTAAGAAAGCACTCCCCAATTTCCCTTGGTTCATCACGGGATCTGTTTAAAAACTGTTTAAAACAAAGAAAAACCCCAAAAACTAACAGATAACAGATAATCTGGTTATTAGATAATAATTAGCTCAAATTTAGCTCCGAGAAATGCTATCTTCCGCTGAATCAATTCTGCATCCGATGAATGTCTACATTGCTCGATTGAGAACCGCTCTCTATCATATCACTGGATCGTTAGAAGAAAATATCTCAAATATTCATAAACAAGTCTACGAGAATTATAAGCTGTAAGTGGAAGAAAATGAGAGAAAATGAAAGCCTTATATACCTAAGCGGTTCGCCAAATGACGAGCGATTACAAAACCGCACAAAGAACATCTAGCCAGTCATTTATCCGGGTTTTTCTTTTGTTTGTAGATCGTGGAAAAAGAAATTTAGCTCTAAATTTGTACCTAGGGGTTTTCGAGGCCGCAGAATCGATTAGAGATATTCATTTTATTGAGGCCATTATGTAGAAATAGAATTTTTCATAGAGTTTTAAGAGTCATTTGCAGAGTTGATCGATTTATCAGAATTAATCGATTTATCCAATTTCAGCTGTTTCCCAAAAGCCGATCGTCATGTCGGCTATCAATTGCTGCACATTGTGAAAGCGCTTATCGAACAAGAGAAGCGAGATGATGTATGGAGAAAAGAAGAGAGAAGACTCTTCTTCCTCTTTCTCCTCTTCTCCCTCTCCTTCCTCTTCTTCCTCTTCTTCCCCTTCTTCTTCTTCCTCTCCTTCCTCTTCTTCCTCTTCTTCCCCTTCTTCTTCTTCCTCTCCTTCCTCTTCTCCATCTTCTTCCCCTTCTTCTTCCTCTCCTTCCTCTTCTCCATCTTCTCCCTCTTCTTCCCTCTTCTTCCTCTTCTTCCTCTCCTTCCTCTCCTTCCTCTTCTTCCTCTTCTTCCTCTTCTTCCCCTTCTTCTTCTTCCTCTCCTTCCTCTTCTCCCTCTTCTCTAACTTTTCTTATCGAACAAATTTCAGGCTCGTCCTTACGCGTTTGATGCGATGAACATCTTTGAGGTCTGTTTCGGACTCGATCATCCATATTATCTTCAAACGCTCGCCCTTTGGACCTACTTGGATCAACAGGTAGACTTGTACTTTGTGCTCAAACTTTGTAAAAGTTTCTGCTCTGGTGCACTGAATTCCTGATTTTCGGGATTCCGAGGCGAGGAAAAGGCTGATTCGCGCTTAAAAGCGTGCCCGGCTACCGTAACCCAAACGGCTACTATAACCCAGACAGTTACTGTAACCGCTATCGTAACCCAAATGGCTACCGTAACCCAGACAGCTATCGTAATCGCTACCGTAACCTAGACAGCTACCGTAGCCCAGAAAGCTACCGTAACCCAGACAGCTACCGTAACCGCTACCGTAACCCAGACAGTTACCGTATCTGCTACCTAGACAGCTACCGTAACCGCTACCGTAACCCAGACAGCTATTGTAATCGCTACCGTAGCCCAGACAGCTACCGTAGCCCAGACAGCTATCGTAATCGCTACCGTAACGTCTACTGTAACCCAGACAGCTACCGTAACCGCTATCGTAACCCAGCTACAGTAGCCAGGTCAAGGTTGGCCTTTAGCCTACTTTAGGACCAGTCTAAGTCCTCCATAGTCCCAGGGTCAACCTGTAGCCGATATTAATAGCTATTCTAGTGTTAGTGGCTTCTCGACGCTAAAGTGACCCTAGAAAGCGCTACCGTATCCAGTTTCGACGGGAAAGCATACTGTAAGTGATACGATCACGGTACTGTAGCTGTCTAAAATGAAAACAAATAGAAGGGATCGAACCCGAGCAAAAATTTGGTGGTTCGTTTTGGAAACAAGTCTCTTATCCACTACACCACGAGGGGATATTTCTAGGCGGTGAAAGAAGCGTTGTATAGGCTTCTGGTTCATTTTTGACTTTAAACTATTATCATTATCTTTCTTTCTCTCTTCTTCCCCTTGTCTTTCCCTTTTTCTCTCGCCCGCTCAAGCTACCAAATAGCTCAGTCGGTTAGAGGTCATTGGCCGGGAAGCGAGAGGTCTCTAGAGGGGGGTCGAGGGTTCAATCCCATCTCCAAAATTCTTTTCAATTTCTTTTTTACCTTTACTTTTCCAGTCTCCAAAGACGAAAGAAGAGTTGATTTCATTGACGAATTTCAACGATAATCGCCGCATCAATATCGAGGCACTTTTGGAGAAAGCTTCTCAACTCAGCACCCAAAAAATCATTCTTCCATCATAGAAACGCAAAATTTTTGTTTTTTTTCACGTTTTCACGTTTTCTCGTTTATCAGAATAAAAGAATCGAGTACAAATGTACAGATAAAAGCAATTTCTACAAGAAAAAAAGCTCATAACGCAAGTGATATCACAGTTTGGATCGATGTTGATCGATAAGAAAATCAAAAATGGAAAAAAAAAAAATCGCCGAATCTTTTAAAAATCAAATAATTTATATGTCGTAGCCGATTATGAATGAAAATTTTTGGTTAAACCTTTCTAGTAGAGAAACCCTTTAATGTATGAGGACAATATTATACCATCTTGTAGCGATTTGAATTCTGCGTCGATTGGTACCAAATTTGTGAGTTTAGGTTAAAAATTGCCGGCGCTACAACGTTTCATTCAAATATCGGCGGGACCCTCGTAGCCGGAATATGAATGAGTGGGTCTAGGAGCGTCCAACCATCAGATTCTGAGTCTTCAGCTCACTCTTCAGCTGATCCAGGACCTTCAGCTGACTCTGAACCTTCAGCTGACTCTTCAGCTGATCCAGAACCTTCAGCTGACTCTTCAGCTGATCCAGAACCTTCAGCTGACTCTTCAGCTGATCCAGAATCTTCAGCTGACTCTTCAGCTGATCCAGAATCTTCAGCTGACTCTTCAGCTGACTCTGAACCTTCAGCCGACTCTTCAGCTGATCCAGAATCTTCAGCTGACTCTTCAGCTGATCCAGAATCTTCAGCTGACTCTGAACCTTCAGCCAATGAATTAGTAGACCTAGAAACCTCCAACCATCAAGTATTTGGTATCATTCAACGCAGAATCATTGATAATTATGTTAAATTTTTAAAATTAGCAAGATTTGATAAAAAGAAAAAAAATTAGAGCAAAAAAACTCTTTGTTCAAGAGAAAACTTTGAAGCTCCATAATTTTTTTCTTTTTATCCAATCTTTCTAATTTTAAAAATTTAACATAATTATTAATGATTCTGCGTTGAATGTTACTAAATACTTGATGGTTGGAGGTTTCTAGATCTACTAATTCATTGGCTGAAGGTTCAGAGTCAGCTGAAGAGTCAGCTGAAGGTTCTGGATCAGCTGAAGACCCAGAATCTGATGGTTGAACGCTCCTAGACCCACTCATTCATAATCGGCTACGACATATAAATTCGGACTTAGAAAACTAAGAAAATCACTTACCATAAAGTTTAGTTATTTGAATAGTTTGAAATTAGTTAGTTTTGAAGTTAAGTTACGATATTTTTTGGGTGGGGCCCCCCCCCCCCCCCCCCCCCCCCCCCCCCCCCCCCCCCCCCCCCCCCCTCTTGTCCCATGGCAAGAGCCCACTCATATTTTTTTTTTTTTAATGGTCTGCCTTTTTTTTTTTTTTTTTTTTTTTTCCTTCCCTCCCCCATACAACCCCTTTTTTTTTTTTTTTTTTTTTTTTTTTCCCCCCAAAAGTTGATTTAAATCTAGTTAAATCTCATCAAACATGTGCCACTTCTTCTTCTTCATTTTCCTCTTCCTCTTCCTCTTCCTCTTCCTCTTCCTTTTCCTTTTCCTCTTCCTCTTCATTCGCAAATTTCATTAAAGCAGGGAATTCTTTTTGCAATAAACGTCGAAGCATTTCATCTTCTTCACCATAATAAGTGTGCTCACATAAGGAAAGTACCTGAAATGATCATTTATGAAACCTATTGGGTTGGTGAATTGAAAACTGCTGGCTATTGTTATAAATGACAGTTTGAGCACTTTCTTCAAAAGAAACCCACTTTGGTGTCAATGGAAAAGTTGTAGAGAATCAAAAATCAAATTTATATCCAAATTTTCAGTGCGATTGAAAAACTGGTTTTCAAGAAATGCCAAATTTACATTTACAAATTTACAAATTTCACAAAACTTGCATTTTAAGCGAAACTACAAAGTGTATCTTTTTGTAAATTTAGCTATAAGCCTAATTTTTGATTCTCTACAACTTTTCCATTGACACCAAAATGGGTTTCTTTTGAAGAAAGTGCTCAAATTGTGCTCAAACTGGGACATCTCCAGTCCTCCATTCTCCAGTCCAGTCTGAGTCTCACAGTCTCACACTTGTCTCACACACAAAGCAAAATCCTACCACGAAAGAGGAGTCCCTTAAATTGCCTATAAAATGGGCAGAAGTCGTCAATTTTGAATTTGTTAAATTTTACTTCAAACTCCCGCAATTTTCAACTCACCAAACCCAATATTTTAAGCTTTTAAACAGTCGACGAAAGCTAGATTCTGAAACCTGGGTAACGGTAAATGATGCGCTGTACGTGTGCGCATCGTTATTCGTCTTTGCCGTCGAGAGATGCTGAAGGTATTCGACCCAAATTTGCAACATAAACTCATCACACTGAGCATGACAAGGAGAACTGAAAACTTTACGTTGTTCACTTCAAGCTGAAGATGTTTTAAGTTCGATTTAAGATCGATTCAAGAGAGCCATTTTTTCCAAATCAACTCACCCAGCCAACTTCTCTAAATCTTTTGCCAGCGTGTAGGAGACGCGGGCAAAGTGAAGAGTATGCTGTAAAACATTGAAATTTACATTTACATTCAGTTTTACAGTACATGTGTCGTAGATTTATAACAAAAACATCTCTCGATTCTTTTTGCCATTAACAATCCAGGGTTTTTCATCTTTTTCTCAGCATCAACCTTTCAGTTTTGACTATTTTAACTACCATTCGATGCAGAATGAAATTGCGCGTCGAATGCTACCAAAAACAACTCAAAATATAATATCCATGCAAAGTTATGAGAAGGAACGTCCATAGTGGATGGGGTTTAGGTTTTTAGCCAACAACTTTGCATGGATATTATATTTTGAGTTGTTTTTGATATCATTCGATGCAGAATGAAATTGCGCGTCGAATGATACCAAAATCAACTCAAAATATAATATCCACGCAAAGTTGTTGGCTAAAAACCTAAACCCCGCGGGACTTAACCTTTTTCCTCATAACTTTGCATGTGTATTATATTTTGAGTTGTTTTTGGTATCATTTAAAGCGCAATTTCATTCTGCATCGAATGATAGTCCAGATAGGTGAAATCAAAGGGCTGGTGCTGAGAAAAAGACGAAAAACCTTCACCTGCCAACGACAAAAAAGGATCGACAGACATTTTCTTTAAAAAAAATACATGTATTCACATGAATTTGTACCACGAATAATTTGGTACACAACAATACACACAAACACACCTCTAAACCCATAAAAAAAAACTCATACTGCAAATACTGTAATAGTACCCGACCCCCATAATGAGCGGTGCGGAGTGTTGCGTAGTCTAGCTTTGAACGAGTTTTTCTCGGCACTGATTTATGCTACAATGCGCGTTTAGGTATCAAAAAATAGCTGAGATTCAGGGCTATTTTTTAATACCAAAGACGCATTTTTTGAAAGTACGGGCGCTTTGAAAAACAATGATACTAAAAAATACTAAAAAAATTTTTACGACTACGCGACTGTACGACTGTACGAGGGGGGTGGGGTACTATTACCGTATTTACGGTATCTATGAGAAAGGAGTCCCAATAATCTAGCCGGGATTAAACCCATTAACCTCGCGACACCAAGATACAGCTCTGTAGAGCCATAAAAAGCTCTGTAGAGCTCTTCGTCAATCGATGATGACGATCATTTTCTTACTCTAGTTACTCTACTCTAGCGCTTTCAATTACCTGTGAGATATTTAAAGCTGCTCGTCCGGCAATCGCCCATTCGATTGATAAACCCAAATCCGATAGCTCTTCCACTAAACGAGACAACGCCGATTCACTATCCAGAATTAGGGGACGCCATTTTTCTTCCTGAAAATCAAGACACGATTTAAAATCAAGAGTTATCAAGTTATCAAATTATCAAATTATCAAATTTAAGTCTATAACTCTACTATTATTGATTCTTCGTGAAAATTCGAGTCTTTTCATTCGGGTGAAAAAAAAGACGAGTCTTTTCATTGTGATAAGTTATCATATGCAAAACCGAAAGTCAATCTCGATTCTCTTGGGACAAAGAGTTAACAGTACTTTAACAGTACTTTAACAATACTTTAACAATACTTTAACAGTACTTTAACATTACTTTAACATTACTTTAACATTACTTTAACAGTACTTTAACAGTACTTTAACAATACTTCCACAGTACTTGAGCAGTACTTTAACAGTACTTTAACATTACTTTAACATTACTTTAACAGTACTTTAACATTACTTTAACATTACTTTAACATTACTTTAACATTACTTTAACAGTACCTTAACAGTACTTTAACAGTACTTTAACAGTACTTGAGCAGTACTTTAACAGTACTTTAACAATACTTTAACAATACTTTAACAGTACTTTAACAGTACTTTAACATTACTTTAACATTACTTTAACAGTTTTTCTTTTTTTTTCATTTGATTCTTGTATTCGGACACATCTCCTACACGTAAATCATTTCATTTTCTTTCAAAATCATCAAAATATTCATCACTTTAACAGCTCAAAAACAGCTAAAAACAGCTAAAAAGCAGCTAAAAAGCAGCTACAATACAGCTAAAATTAAGGGAAAAATCGATCACAAAAATTTTCTTTGAAAAAGAATCGAATTGTCTTTCGTTTTCTTGTATCTGATCCACTTTTCAAGATCCAAATTTTTTCAAGTCCCAAAAAAACCCCTATTTTATAAATAATGCAATATAATTTATTGCAATAGACATTTCATTTGTAAACGCACCCTTTCTAGTGTACTCAATTCTCCAATTTCTCACAACGATGATTTGTCATTTCATCAGAAAAATCAAGAAATCTTTCAATGCACCAGAAGGTTTTCGAGATTCAAGCATAAAGAGTTACTTTCGAAACAAACACACCGCCATTCTCGTTCTCAATCCGTGCATCACATTTTGAAAATTCGTCTCAAGCGCCATTTTCAGCGATGGTCCAAGTAGGCGATTCACCTGAAAGTAAGCAAGATTGCAAAGAAAAGCAAAGAAAAGCAAAGTAAAGCAAAGAAAAGCAAAGAAAAGTAAAGAAAAGCAAAGAAAAGCAAAGAAAAGCAAAGAAAAGCAAAGTAAAGCAAAGAAAATCAAAGAAAATCAAAGAAAAGCAAAGAAAACTCTTATCCAACCTCAAACGTTAGTTGAACTCCCATGCTTGTCAATTCATCACAACTTTGCATCAAGATGCGCCATGTGTAGGCGAGAACGGCTGTCGTTGGGGCCACTTCTGAATGAGTTTTCTCTTTGGGTACAGTAGTTTATGTACAGTAGTCATAGTCTAAAAGCATGAACACATTTCCAGAAATATACACGCCAACCGTACGCTACAGTACTTTACTACAGTAACGTAAAGTCGGGCCTCAAGTTGCTCAGGCTAAATCAAAAGCTAAGCTATGACTTTTTCGTGATCTACCTGGTACTATATTCAAAGAAAAAACGAAAAAACAATACGATTTTCATATTACAGTAATCCGGTGCTATTACCGGATCCAGATCTGGCTTCTGGCTAACACTGTTACTTTTTATGTCAACAAAATCCAGTGCCAAGCATCAAGCACTTTCGGAGTAGAACTCACCAATCACATGACGTCTCACCAGCGACAACAGCATACTCAACTCGATCGAGCACCATTGAAGAACCTAAATCTTCTCTCGTCATCCAATGCATTATGATAATGAAATCTATTCTCTAATTTCATCAAAAAGTCAATCATTTTTCCTACCTGACAATAGTGTTCGGGTTGCGAGCGAAACTCTGTGGCCACATCGGCCACCGCCGTGCAATAGAGGGCCGAGAGTTGCTTCACGTAGCTAAATTTCTAACTAACATACTATAGAAAGATGTCTTATATCTCAATAAATCTCTCTAATATCCGTAGCTTATTTTCTAGTATTTTTTTGTTTCTCTCAAACCTCAACGGCTCCTCACTCACAGCCACATCTCGGCAAGCGCTTCTTTGAAGCGCCGATCGTCGTCGTAGATAAAGATCCACCGCATAGGTGCCTAAGAATATAATTATATCGATATAAATCGATATATTTAAATATAATTCTATTTCTCACCTCGATCCAATTGTTTCAGTAACGAGATCGCCTTTTTCATGGCTCGAGGACCACCGTGAACGGCACCCGGCCGTCGGATGTCCTCGGATAGGAGACCGATTATCTAAAGAATTATAGTGATAGCATAGATTTTAGCTTTCTGAAATCCACAGTATCTTGTTCTACAGTAGCTACAGTAGGCACAGTAGCTACAGTATCCACAGTAGCTACAGTAGCTACAGTAGCAGTATATACGATAGTTTTGCTCTCACAGTTTGGAGTAAAAAAAGCAAAAGCAAAATCCAAATTGGGGGTCCAACTCGTGAGGTCTCGCTCTGAAAACGAGCGCTGTACCACTAGGCCACGGCTGCACCGGACACCGGTTCGCCAGGAGGCCGCTAAGACCATCGGGTCCGCTAAGACCCAAATGACCACATTTTCCTAACAAAACTTTGGACACTTATAACTCCTGGCAGACTATCATTTAGCAAAAGCTGAATACATATTCGGAATCAGCATAAAATTCTGCGTCTATGTATAGCTCGGATAACATTTTCGCTCAGTCCGTTCTTTTTAGTCACAGCATCGTTATATATCTAGACAACCCCTAGCCAAGCTACAGTTAGATAAGTGAAGACTCCTGTCGACTACTGTAGCTGGTGTGCGCACAGTTGGAGACTACTGTAGCTAGTGCAAGTTCTAGTTGTAACCAAGGGTACACCCACGACAATTCAAGACCAAGCCAGGTACACGTCGGAAGCTAGGTCCTAGAGCCAGGCTAGGTCCTCTAGCTTCAGAGCCTGATCCGGGAAATGGTTTTCAAAAAAAAAAAACCCAACCTGTTGTTCTCGTTGCTGCATTTGAGTGTCGACAGCGGTCAACTTCGCATTGCACTCTTTCCACTGCATTACAAGATCCACAGCCTATATAAATGTCGAGTTGAAATCAAAAGAAAAGCTTATCTCCTCCAGTACCTGTTCGATATCCCGATTCGCGATACAATCATCGACCTCAGCTGGAAGAGCCTCTAGCCAAGCCGTTTCTTCTTCATCTGAATTTAGAATTTAGAATTTAGAATCATAACTGAATCACTATCACTATAGGATATGCAGTGAATTCTCTTATCTTTATCTTTATCTTTATCTTTATCTTTATCTTTATCTAACTATCTTTCTTTTTTTGACGATATCTATTTTATCTCTTTTCTATAATAGTATTCAATATTGAATATAAATCTATAAATCTATGAAAACTCACTTATTGACACATTTTCATCCAAATCATCGGCGATCACGGCTAATGGAGATCGGGCCGTTGAAGAGGCCAACCCTGCAGCTCTCGTTTGAACGGATTGACGCCGACCCCGGATTGTGGCTTGTCTAAAAGATTTTGTAGGAAAAGTTGATGTTGATTTTGATGTTGATGAAAAAATCAAAGCCAGCACCAGTAATCCCTTTACTAAAATCGAATGAAAAACATTTTCAAACTCACCTCTGTAAACTTCCTTCTTGTAACAAAGCTCTTTTCGCATTTTCGATCTCATCCAACCATTGTTTCTTGATACGAGCCGATTCACAGCGGTAATATCTGAAAGATGAAAGATATGATTTGAGTAAATCAAATTCTTGAGGTTAAACTAAGATTTTCTATAGCGAAAAGGGCGTCCAAATGGTTTGATAGAAAGTCGTGAGTGATACAACGGTAATTCTAAACTCTGTACAATTGTAAAGCTCTAATAACATCAGCTAACTCTAGATACAGCTACAATAACTCTAGATACAGCTACAGCAACTCTAGCTACAGCTACAGCAACTCTAGCTACAGCTACAACAACTCTAGCTACAGGTACAACAACTCTAGCTACAGCTACAACAACTCTAGTTACAGCTACAACAACTCTAGTTACAGGTACAACAACTCTAGCTACAGGTACAACAACTCTAGCTACAGCTACAACAACTCTAGCTACAGCTACAACAACTCTAGCTACAGCTACAACAACTCTAGCTACAGGTACAACAACTCTAGATCCAGCTAAACACCTAGTTACAGGTACAATACTCTGCCACAGCTCGCAACTCTAGCTACAGCTACAGCAACTCTAGCCACAGCTACAGCAACTCTAGCTACAGTTACAACAACTCTAGATACAGCTACAACAACCCTAGCTACAGCTACAGCAACTCTAGCTACGGCTACAACAACTCTAGCTACAGCTACAATAACAATTTAATCACAAAATTTACCGATGCTCTGGAAAGATCAACAATTTGATGAGTTGATCCGCGGAGGCCATTCCACGACTCTCTCGATCTTTCACATTCACCGCAGCAAGAGCATTGAGTGAGAATGATGATTCAAGACTGAAAAATGGATTTGTTTGGTTGGTTGGATAAGAATGGATAAGAATGAATCAAAAATCAATTGATTAACTGATTGTATCTGAAAAATCTTTTAACTTTTATCAATTTTCACCTGTACTTCCCGTTGGCACTCGGATTCCCGACCAGAAGTCGATCATTCAACAGGATAAGCATCTAAAAGTTCGCGTTTCTCACTTAGGTACAAATATTTCTTCTAAAATCTAAGACATTCATTACATTTAAGACATTCAGCGCATTTAAGACATTCAGTCCATTTAAGACATTTAAAAAGCTATTTAAGATATTTAATACATCCTGTACAATGTGTACAATGTACAATCATGTACTCATCAAAAGTTTTTTTACTTTTTTTCTATAAGCATGAATTTTTTGACTTGAAAAACTCATGAATTACGGAAAACTAGGGGGGTGGGACAAATGCGACCTTTTTTTGCGCACCTGGACATTCGCGCACCTTTTTTTTGCTGGAAAAGGCCTTAGAGCTTCGAAAATATTTCCGTATAAGGGAATCGTATGCGTAAATTCCGAATTTCGACAAATCAAACCTCGCTGACACATCAAATTTGGGCTAAAAGGCAAAAACTGCGGAAAAGCGTTAAGTTGCTAGTTTTTGCCTTTTAGCCCAAATTTGTACGTGTACGAGGTCTTTGTCGAAATTCGGATCCACGCATACGATTCCCTTTCTATGAAACTTTTTTTGAAGCTCGACACTTTCCTGAGGCCTTTCGCAAAAAAAGGTGCCCATGAATTTCCAGGTGCGCAAAAGGTCGCAGCCCACCCAAAACTAGCACCAAATTCTAAAAATTTAAATATTTTTACCCCAATTTTGCTCATTTTCAGATATTTTTCTACTCAATTTTGCTCATTTTCATCAAAAAATTTCAACTCTCAACATCTTTTTGTCTAGAATTTTTTACATTCTTCGTCTGGTTATTGAAAATTTTTGCGAAATTTGACTTCAACATTGTAGAATGAGGATTTTTCTCCAAAAACTATTGCTATCATTTGCTAGATTTAGGGTTTTTTTTTGCTTGAAAACAGCTTGAAAACAATAAACTCAAAAATAAAGAAAAAAAAATGAATGTTCTCAAAAACGAAAGATTTTCAAGCGATTTTCATTCAAGCACTCAAATCTGAAAAGCAAAACAAAAAAGCGCTGTGACGCTAAACAAACCCAAGTAAACTAAACAAAAAAAAAAGCGTTAAATAGCCTCATCAAAAAAGTTGTTTAGAGTTGCAACTTTTAGAAAATCTAGTAGAGGTAAAAATACCTGAATTTTCTTAATGCGGCGTTAATTTTTCATAAAAATCGCGTGTTTTCCGAGTCAAAATATCCGTTTACAAAAAGTAGAACTTTTGAGAAATGCACTTGTACTGTACTACACTATTACTACACTACACTGTACCAGTATTATTATAATACCTGTTTCTGAATCGATTGCTTGGTCTCTCCATCTAATAACACCATTTCCCCAAAGAGAATCACTCGATCCGATGGACGAAGATTGTTGAGGATTCCCTGGAATTGAATTAAGCGATAAGGATCTATATATTAAGCGATAAGGACTTTGGTGGTTAATCCTAGATCTACGATAGCCATTAATCCTAGATCTACGATAGCCATCAATCCTAGATCTAAGTTAGCCATTAATCTTAGACCTAAGATAGCCATTAGTCCCGAATCTATGATAACCATTAATCCTAGGTTTACAGCTATTAAGCCAGCCATTACAGCTATTAAGCCAGCCATTACAGCTATTAAGCCAGCCATTACAGCTATTAAGCCAGCCATTACAGCTATTAAGCCAGCCACTAATCCTAGAGCTTACAGTAGAGCTGTAAAACTAACCGCAATTCCATCCATTCTCTGCATCAACAACTGAACAGGGTTTTGGTGTGTGGCGGTGGTCGACGAAGAGACGGTGTGCAGAGAAGAACGATCATCGCCCGCCATTCCAAGGAGATTTTCTAAATACAATAGTTATGGACAAATAATATTATTATTTATCAAATATGGACAAATAATTGTAATCCATTATCGTTATCAAATTAATAAATTAATAAATTAACAAATAACAGTTATCCATTATTGTTACATTTGTTTCTAACTTCAAAAACTCACCCAACAAAGTCTTCTGCTCGGCAAGCATCGATCCAATTTGATAGATCTCTCGTTCAAGATCTGAAATGGCAATACAATAAACTCGTAATACATACTGCAGTTTACACAGTAATCTAGTATCTATCTAGTAATCTATCTAGTAAATCACAGTAAGATTTACACAGTATCTATTAGGTTGATGCAAAAGTCTTTTTCATTTTTTTCGTACTTCTTTCTTTTGATAACAAAGTCATCAATTAACCTATGGTTTGCTCTAAATGAAAAGTGTTTATTGTTCAATTTCCCATCTTTTTAAGTCAATTTGGGTTCAGTTTCAAGCAAATTCGAGAGTGAAAACGGGTTTTTCATAAAAATCTATAAAAACCTCTATAAAGAAATTGGCTGAATCAATTTCTCTGAAAATCTGAAAAAATATCTAACTTTTTGTGCTCTATCTTTTATTTATTAACATCAAGATTGGTTTCCTTAGCTAAAGCGTCTAAAATGCATCATCGAATGCATCGTCTAAAATGCATCGCCTTTTTTGACTACCCGACTTCAGGCTCTCAAAAAAATCTAGACATAAGACATTTTAAACTCGTTTTAATGTCATTTTGCAGAAAAATCATTGGCCTTTCGAATGCAATAAACCGTTGTTCAATTGGTGCATTTGTTACTTTTTAACGGAAGTACGAAAAAAATGAAAAAGACTTTTGCATCAACCTAATAGTAAAACATTTCATTATTTTACAAAAAAAAAAACCAACGTGAAATCTCGCGACTGGCCTCAATAAACTGATGGTAGTCCTTGAAGACGTTGTTCTTCAGGGATTCCTGGAAAGATTTGTATTTTAAAAGTCTATATGTCGTAGTGGAAAAGGGTTTTTCAGTCAAAAAGCTTTGAAATTTTCTCAACTAACCAAAAAGGTTTCAAATTTTCTCAGCTAGCCGAAGTTCTCAAGCCATATCAGCTTGCCAAAGACGTTTTGAAACCTTTTCGGCTAGCCGATATGATTTAAAATCTAGAACACTTGCCATTGGAAGAAATTACTCTTTTTTGGGATCCTTATCCAAGAATCCAATGCACTTGCTGACAAGGTTTCATTTAATTTTTGAATTTTCTCCCTTTTCATGCTCCTTGCGCTCTTTTCTGTTATTTCAATTCAGTTGATCTATCGTTTTTATCATTAGTTTTTCAAATGTTTGTAATTAAATTTCTAAATTCTGTTTTCTTTTTTAGGTAAATAATGATGATTGAGGTTGGAGTGCCAATAAATAAATGATCATTTCGTTTGTATTTCTTTTCCATTTCTTTTAGCTATCATTTCGATCAGTTATTATTGCCGAGTCATTGACAGGCTCGTCAGGTAAACTTTTTGACTGAAAAAACCTTTTCCACTACGATATATAAACTTTTTAGTTTATTTCACTAATTTTTCAATAGAAAATTTTCCATTCTTCACTTTTAGGGCACAAGCATTGCCTGAATGAAACTGAATGAAATGGATGTAGGAATGAAAGGTGAAAGCTGCTTTAAATTAAACGTTATCTGCAATAGTCGTTTCCAGTCACAAACAATACTTGTAACAACAAGTGAAATCATCATATTTATCATATATTTTAAGCTGATTGTGATACTCAAAAATTTTGTTGATTATGATTGAAGAAGGTTTTTTTTTAATGAATAGATATTAAATATCATAATAGGCTTAGGCTCATCATAATATTCAGTTTGATGCTATTATTATGCTATAATAATATCATAAAGAGTAATTTCTTTCAATTTCAATTTTTCCACAATATCACCTAGTCGAAAAGGTTTCAAAAAACCATAACCACTTCGGTTTCAAAAACCATAACCATATCAAAGTTATATATTAACAACTCAGAATTTCACAAGGAATCGAATGGCATCTTTCGTTTGTTGATCGGACCATTCTGCCACGAAATATAAGCCTCGGGGGGGATCCAGAGAAATCCATTGAAAAGTTTGGATTTTTCCTCTAGGCCTTCTATCTCGTCGTAGAGTGCTTCAATCGACAAACGAAAGCGGGCATTCGATTCCTTGTGAAATTCTGAGTGATATTCATAAGGTTTGAAACCTTTTCGGCTACGACATATCCATTGAATCATTGAATAAATTTCGGCTACTTTTCTCATCAAATTCCCTACCTGTGCCTCGTGATTCACCGCTGACATTTCACTCCTCAACTGCTTTAATTGTCGCGTCTCTTGGCCATCACGAACATTTAGCAAACGTTGACGGATATCTGAAAAATCGAGCTTGACTTGGAGCCAATGCTAATTTTAGCTTTTTTTCCGTTACATGTCAGTGTCAGTGTCAGTGTCAGATAACAAGTATTCATGTAGTAAAACGGCTTCAAGGCTAAAACGGCTTTTCAGCTTCAAAAGAAACTCTTTCCTTCCTTCTAACCCATTTTCAATAGCATTTCCCTTTTATATAAAAAAAACATACACTCAGCCGGATTGAAATTCTCTGCTTCAAGAATCTCCTTTGTATGGGAAGATTGTTGCGAAGAAACCGTTCGAAAGCTGACACCCGGCGATGACATTTCTGAATTTCTAAATACGAATTTTAAAATTATCATTTAAAACTTTAATACTGCTAAACAATAAACAAAGCTTTTGTTGGGGTTTGCTGAAAAATTTTGTTAGGTTGAGCAGAGACTAACGACTACTCGGTAATACTATGGACACAAACACTTGGAAGTATCTTTGAATTGGAAGTTTGAAGAGACTAAACACCCGTTTGTCCATCGTTCATCAAATAAAACTGAATCTTTATTCTGCATTATTGCAATTACTATCAGAAAGCAAAACCCACACGCACTACAAAAAAAAGGGAATCAAAATCGATTTTTATCTCGCTTAATCACAGCGAAAACTATTATAACTTAAGAGAGCGTGTATTTACATACACCAAAGCGAAAACTTAGAAATATAACAACGAAAAAAAAAATTAATCGTATAACCCTAGAATATTTGATGGAGAAACATTGCAAAGAATAAAACACGAAAGAGAAACTTTAGCAGTTACCTAATTCGAGTTTCGAAGACACGACAAAAATGGGATCCATCTGGTGAACTTATGAAGACGCGATTCGGCTCGACTCTTCGTCTTTCTTTCCTTTTCTCCACTAGCGTCAATGGTCTTCTCAGAAATTGGAGATGTTTTTTCCTGGAAATAAACTGGAAATACTTTGTTTAAACCCAATTACTCGTATCGTTGAATTGAATTTGTTGAAATTTATCGATTTATTTATTTATTGAATTGGACAATCGCCATTTTTTAACACTTTACAAACTCAACTCCAAAAATCGATAGAGTCAAACTTGTGCATCGAACAAAAATCCTCACAAACAACAAACCCTCACCTCACATTTCAGCAGTGTGCTTTTCAAAAGTGCTTGATTTCGTACCGGCGTCTCAATCATCACATCTTCTAAAGAAACGGATAAATGCCATATCTAACTCAAATGCCACCAGGTCCTCCAAATAAGACGTTGAGTTGCGAGTAAACAGGCACGGCCAATCCCGAATAGCATTCGTTCACCAGTTGATCCCAATTCATGTCCGTCTAAATATCCAATAAGTGAATAAGTCCAATATATCCAATAAATATCCACCAAAAGTCAAAACAACCTGCGGGAATAGGTGCACAAACCACGGATGATGCACCACTTCGTGCACTTTGAGACGACGCTTTGGCTTCTTATCCAACATTCCAGCGAGTAAACTAAATTTAACAGTTTTTAATTTAACATTTAACATTTTTCAATAAACAACACAAAACGCACTCAACAAGTTCGTCCCTCAAATCGACGGTGTTCGGCATGAGCAGCGGACGTTCACAAATGTTCGTAAAGAGTTGTCGCATAGTTGTACCTAGAATTAGAAAATGTAGCTAAATACATCTAGAGATGACTTATAAGTTTTTGACTTATAAGTAATCTAGAGATGACTTATAAGTTTAAAAAATTCTTTAACTCACCTCCAAATGGATACTCGCCCGAGAGCAGATAATACAGAGTGATTCCACTCGCCCAGACATCAAGTGCAAACCCACTAAAAATCAATAAATCCATCCCATATTCTAAGAATCCATCCTTTTTTTCGTTTAGCATTAATACCTCAAAGGCTTTTCTTTCATTTAAACCACCTACTCATAGAACTCATTTTTTCCGTTAACAACTTCAGGCGGATGAAATTTCGGCGTTCCTTGTAAAGTGTCTGTTATGGTATCGCGCTAAAAAGTGTCTATTTGTCAAAGTTACAAAAAACGCCGAGCCTGAAAGAGTGCCACCTGTTCGGCAACACCAAAGTCGGTGATCTTCAAGACGCGATTTGAAGAGATGAGTAAATTGGCCGGCTTGATGTCCTTGTGAATGATGCCTAACGAGTGAATGTAGTCTACTCTGAAAAAGAGTGAGTGCAAAGTAAAGATTGTTTAATCTCTAGCTAAAGCAAACTCACCCAGAAATCAGCTGTCTGAAGAAAAAGTTCGACCACGCCTCCGAAAGCTTTCGTCCTGTCGAAAGAGCCACCACCTAAACAAATTTATAAATGAAACATTGACAACATTCACCTTTTCTAATGATGCTATGCAGTACTCCAAAATCATGTACTGTTTGTACTTCTCTTCAATGCGAAAGAACTAAAAAGAATAGTATTGACTTATTCAATACGAAAGAACTAAAAAGAATAGTATTAACTTATTCAATTCGATAAGTTCGATAAAATAACGATAAGCTAACAAACAGAAGTTCTCACCTCAATCATTTTGACACAATTCGGATGTTCGAGCTGTCTTAACAAGTAGTATTCATTGAGCACATTACTAAAGCCATTTGGAATCTTTCTTAATCGGCAATCTAAAATAAAATATTGTTAAAATCGAAATAATTTAACCTTTAAAGATTTTCACAGCGCATCTGATCAGTGTCTTGTCCTGGATGACTTCCTAAAAAACAAATTCAATGGGCACATTGTAAATGTTGCTATTAAATCATAAATATTAAATCAATAATATTAAATGAATTCGAACTTTAGTTTTATAAACAATTCGTTTATGTTGGTGTGATAACTTTAGCTGCAATTTAGGTAAAATGGTTTTTGATGGGTCCTTACAATGGCAAAAAGGCCTTTTTAAACTCCAAAAGAGAATGAAAGGGTTTTTTAAATTCCAAAAGACAATAAAAGGGTTTTTTAAATTCCAAAAGACAATGAAAGGGTTTTTTTAAACTCCTAAAGGCAATGAAAGGGTTTTTTTAAACTCCAAATGCTTACCTTAACTTTCGCGTAACTCCCGACCCCGATTTCAGGCCCAAAAAGGTAACCCTTGAGGCTTTTCGGTTGTTTAACGGGCCAATTCACCACCGGAGCCTATAAATAAAAGTTGTGCTGCAAAATGTTCTAAAAAACTAACCATTTCATACTCCTCGACATACGTATCTAGCGTTTTGGTCATCTGATGAGACCGTGCTATAGCATGATTGTCGGCGATTTGTGGTGTTGAGTGGAAGCGTTGCTGAAAAAAAAATGAAGCTAGCGAGCAAGATTGAATTCCCACTTGTACTTTAATTGTAAGCAATCAAATTGAATCAAAAATTTACTCACCAATTGATCTCCGGAAGAGGAAAAATCCCAATTTCGAGATCCATTTTGCCCGTAACCGAGTCCCATTTTCTAAACGCTAAACGATGATTTTTATTCAAAAATTGAATCCAACCACTCGTTGTCTGCTATCTTTCCGTGAAAGCGAGAGTGAGATTTGCCTAAAATAAGTATATTGAAACTTTTAAATAGAATAATTCAGCATAAATCATTGCTTCAGCCAATCATTGCAATTCTTTCATCAGCCAATCATTGCCATTCTTTCATGATTGAATTTGGATTCAAGGATTTATCAAATGTTCTTACGACCTCGTAAAACATGTTTTAGAAGTAACAATGTCACAAGCATGCGTCTTTAGCATGCTTTGTGTCACAAGCACACCATGCATGCGTCTTTAAACTTCATAGGCACAAATCTAAGAACACCATGATGAAAAGAGGTGCTAGCGAAAGCGTCAAATTATTTGCGTATCATTTGCACCAAATTTTCGCTTTTCAACACACTTTCCTACCAACTCTGATTGTTTTATTTTTTTTTTTTTACTACTTTTTCTCGTCGACGATGCTCGCTACTTTCACGCATTCGTCGGTTCTGAAAATGGCATTCGATATAAAGAGCAAAAAGCCCAATCGGTGACTGAAAAATGATTGTTTTTGGGGGCTGCATATGTATTTAAACGTGTTTCTAATTCTAATATCTAATTGAAAACAGTGAGAACTAAAATTGTGAAGCAGAAAACTGAAAAAAGTTGGTTAGAAGTTGGGGGAAATGATTTTTTACAGTGATTAGTAGGAAAGTGTGTTGAAAAGCGGAAATTTGGGGTAAATAAAACGCGGCGCAAAAAAACGCAGCGCTTTTGCTAGCTTTTGCTTTTGCTAGCACGTCGACGAAAAGATACACGAGAAAAGCAAAAGTATGACAAACTGATAGTCTTGTTATCCACAAGATTTCAAAACTCGTCCAAGACTCGTTCCAAGCTCATCGTCCGCCTCTTTTACCGAAATCCCTTCAAATCTTTACCTATTTCTCGAGCTGTATGACAAGCTGATAGCCTATTTCTTAGCTGATAGCCTAAGCTGTATGACAAGCATGACAATCAGATAGTCCTGCTATCCACAAGATTGCAAGACTCGTTCCAAGCTCATCATCCGCTCTTCTTGGATGATCGCTTCTTCTCTTCTCTTCTTCGTCCGTCTTTTACCAAAATCTCTTCAAATCTTTACCTATTTCTCGAGCCCGAGTCGTAACTGGACATCCTTGTAGGCGATCTGCTGATTGAAACGATCGAGGCGATGAATCTAAAGAAGAAAAATTAGGTTCTTGTACTTTAAAAGAAAGAAAAAAAAAACGCGTAAAAGCAACATAACAAGCAACATAGCAACATTTCTATAACAACCTAGCTCTACCATATGAAAAGACTAGCTATAAGGAATATTTCAAAAAATTTTGTCTTTTAAAATCCTTGTTTTACAATCGATGACACAATTTACTAAAAGAAATGAAGCAACCGGGGAAGCGGGACAAATGCTACCTTTTTTTGCGCACCCGGACATTTGCGCACCTTTTTTTCCGCACCTTGCCCATTAGCGCACCTTTTTTCGCGTTTTAAAAAAGCTCTAAAAGCTAATATTAACCAATTTCTATTCCAAAAGTTGTTTTTCTAGGTAATTTGAGGGTGTCGAATTCAAATTTTGACATAACAGAAGCGTCAAAGCGGAACCAATTTGAAAGACAAAACGGCTAGATCAAATTACAGAAAATTGTCGATTTTTCTCTTTGTATAACTCTGTCCGTTTGTTTCCACAAGCTCTGATATGTCAAAATTTCGATTCTACGCCCTAAAATTACCTAGAAAAACGACTTTTGGAATAGAAATTGGTTAATATTAGCTTTTAGAGCTTTTTTAAAACGCGAAAAAAGGTGCGCTAATGGGCCAGGTGCGGAAAAAAAGGTGCGCAAATGTCCGGGTGCGCAAAAAAAAGGTCGCATTTGTCCCACTCCCGAAACCGGAAATTCAACCAAATAAAATGAGCCTTTCAATGATTTATTTACTTATTATAAAAGTAAAAATATTTAGTTGAGGGACTAAAATTTCAATAATGGAAACGAACGTTGTTTAAGTTTAATTTGGTTAATTACAGTCATACGCAAAAGTCTTGGCGTGTTCAGTGCGGGAAAATACTTTTGAGGTTTTCAGCAAATTTTTCCAAGCAACATAGAAAGTGTTAAAGGGTTTTAGTTAGCCCGATATCTCTAGTTTTGAGAACAAAACACCCCATTTAGCAACAATTTATCGTTTTTTGAGAAATCAATGAACAAGTCGCAGACATGAGAACAATGACTGTAGTTAATGATTAACTCTAAAATTTTGCTTTTTCTTGTTAAGCCTAATGTTTTGTTGAATAATGACGAATTCAGTGTGCTAGAAATGGTGGGTTTCCACAGAAATGGTGGGTTTCCACTATTTTGAGCACAAAGCACACCTCAGGCACTTATTTTAGAGCTTTTAATGATACTCTAGAGCTTTTAATGATACTCTAGAGCTTTTGATGATACTCTAGAGCTGTTGATGAGGCTCTAGAGCTGTTGATGAGGCTCTAGAGCTGTTGATGATACTCTAGAGCTTTTGATGATACTCTAGAGCTGTTGATGATACTCTAGAGCTTTTGATGATACTCTAGAGCTTTTGATGATACTCTAGAGCTGTTGATGATACTCTAGAGCTTTTGATGATACTCTAGAGCTGTTGATGATACTCTAGAGCTGTTGATGAGGCTCTAGAGCTTTTGATGATACTCTAGAGCTTTTGATGATACTCTAGAGCTTTTGATGATACTCTAGAGCTGTTGATGATACTCTAGAGCTTTTGATGATACTCTAGAGCTGTTGATGATACTCTAGAGCTGTTGATGAGGCTCTAGAGCTTTTGATGATACTCTAGAGCTGTTGATGAGGCTCTAGAGCTGTTGATGATACTCTAGAGCTGTTGATGAGGCTCTAGAGCTTTTGATGATACTCTAGAGCTGTTGATGAGGCTCTAGAGCTGTTGATGATACTCTAGAGCCTTTGATGATACTCTAGAGCTTTTAATGCTACTCTAGAGCTTTTAATGCTACTCTAGAGCTTTTGATGATACTCTAGAGCTTTTGATGATACTCTAGAGCTTGAAACATCTAAAAAAATACACAATCCGAACGGTTTTCACGAAAGTTGGTCGATTACTGCAAAATCTTGCCACTTTATCAAAATTTCAACATTTCTCTGCAACAAGAGCTCTTTGTTTACACATTGTGCGGGTGGACTGATGTAGGAGTAGTGAAAGAGTCAAAAAAGGACAAGTGGAGGCGGGGGTCAGCAAGAAGTCCCCTTTTCCATGCCAATCCCAAAATGAATGCAGCTCTCATTACACCTTTTTGCTTAAAATAGCTCGGTGAACAGCTTAAAACTTTACTGGCTTTTATGTTCTTTGTTTCTAATTGTAAGACTTTGTCTTACAATTGTCTTTGTCTTTGTTCTTTTTGGTTAAACCGTTTTCTAATGCTCCTAGAAAAAGCTACGCTGAACGACGGTTTGTTTATTTGCTTGTTCATCAGATGCGATGGGCATCTGCTATGCGACTGCTTTTACCTAGCGGTACTGAGGGCACATAGCACAAATCTGGGGATAGGCTACTTTGCGCTAAATTTTTTTGCGCAACTCGCCATAACTTTCTTCTAAGTCGGCCAATCTTTATGATTTTGGTGTCATTTTGTAGATCTCAATAAGTGTAACAAAATGACATCAAAATCATAAAGATTGACCCACTCAGAAGAAAGTTAGAGAGAGTTGTTCTTTTCTTTTGCACATCCATGACAATTCTATGATGAATAATCTCCGTCTTTCTTTGAAAGCTCCTTTTTTTGTGCTCGTATATGTAGCACGCCTTGGTGTCATTTAAAATGCGCCAACAAAACCATCGAATGCTTTTTGAATCTTATGTGACATGATCACAATGGAATATTTTCGCAAGATCTCGAGCAGATTGGCATGGATAGGCCTGAATAACGTCCCTCAGCTTGGCTTCGTTCACGACTTCTGGCCTCGAATCGTGCTCGTAATCTTCCAAAGTCTCGTCTCCCTCTAGGAATCGTTGAAACCAAGTCTGACACTGCCTGAGAGACAAACTGCTATCTCCCAAAGCAGCACAGAGAGCACAGAGAAGCAGCACAGAGAACGATGCGATTCGGCAGCAGACTTTCCAATTTTGAAGTTAGACAGTAATACGGTTCCAATACGGTTCTTTTTTTGATCTAATACGGTTCCTATTTTGATCTAATACGGTTCCAATACGGTTCCTTTTTTCATCTAATACGGTTCCAATACGGTTCCTATTTTGATCTAATACGGTTCCAATACGCTTCCTATTTTGATCTAATACGGTTCCAATACGGTTCAAATACGGTTCCTATTTTGATCTAATACGGTTCCAATACGCTTCCAATACGCTTCCTATTTTGATCTAATACGGTTCCAATACGGTTCCTTTTTTGATCTAATACGGTTCCAATACGGTTCCTTTTTTTATCTAATACGGTTCCAATACGGAACCGTATTGGAACCGTAATGCTACTCTTAGTACAAACTTTTGCTCGACCATGATCTAAATAAAAAATATATGCATTTTTGAATAAAATAAACAACAATCAAAAAATTCAAATGTTGAAATAAATAGCAAACAAATATGCGAACAAAACATAAAAAATAATGCCGTTAGCATCGCTCGTTTCTGATAAATGACAGCTGATATCGGCAATTTCTTTTGCACCACCCTAATACTTTGAACTCCCCAGAAGTTCTTCCCCAGAAACTCCCGAGAAATTCCTAAGCTAAGCCTGATGCCAAATTTTTAGAGGCACTGTCACAATTCGTAGGATTCTTCTCGGAAAAATGGATTCTAGATATCCATTGGCTGCATTGGTCCATTAGGTCTGGATAGGGGCTGGCCCCTCATTGGGGTCTCCACTAGGGCCGTTCCCCTCCAGAGGCCCCCTCACCCCTTCCCTCTTCCGTTCACCGAAATGTCGTCTCCTTTCCTTTCCCCTCCTTTTTTTCCCCATTCCCCTTTCCCCACAATTCTTCATTAGGCGATGTCCAGGCACGGCGAAAAAGCAGCCCACACCGATATCCCCTTTTCCTTTTCAGGACTCTTTTCCAGAAAAACCCCACACTACTTTGCATCACACTGCCTTCAATTAAAACCCTAGCCGTTTTTTTTCGGCAACTCTTGAATCGATACTATGTTTGACTGTAAGAATTCGACTGTAGGACTTGGCTAGACTTTAAATCTATAAATTCGGTACTTCTAGGCTTCAAGCTCGGTTCCTAGGCTTCAAGCTCGGCTCCTAGGCTTCAAGCTCGGTTCCTAGGCTCGGCTCGTAAGCTTCAAGCTCGGTTCCTAGGCTTCAAGCTCGGCTCGTAAGCTTCAAGCTCGGCTCCTAGACTTCAAGCTCGGTTCCTAGGCTTCAAGCTCGGTTCCTAGGCTTCAAGCTCAGCTCGTAAGCTTCAAGCTCGGCTCCTAGGCTTCAAGCTCGGCTCGTAAGCTTCAAGCTCGGCTCCTAGGCTTCAAGCTCGGCTCGTAAGCTTCAAGCTCGGCTCCTAGGCTTCAAGCTCGGCTCGTAAGCTTCAAGCTCGGCTCCTAGGCTTCAAGCTCGGTTCGTAAGCTTCAAGCTCGGCTCTATTTACTTTCAAGAAATCCTTTATTGAAAAGATTGCTTCTGATTATTTCAATTTTCCAACTAACTCAATTGAAATAAGGAATTTTTATGAGTTCTGGAGAACTTGATAATTCATCAAGGCTACAATGCTCTGAACATGGTCACCCGCATTGGGAAGAAGAGAGAGTCGCCCGTGGAGTCTTTTTTGGCGATGAAAGAGAGAGGGGCAATGCAGGGCTCATGCCTGCTCAGCCGCCCACTCTGCACTCTCGCCTCTTCCCATCCTCTCCGTCTCTTCACCCCATCAGCTGCCCCATTCTCCCCATTCTATTCTCCTTTCGGCCCGTGTGAAGCCGCCTCTTTTCCCAGCTTTCCCCCCGACTTTTCTCTTCTCTTTCTCCATATTTTTAGACATATTTTCTTTCTTCTTCTTCCTTCTTCTTTCTTCCGGTTTTGTCAGTTTTCTTTGAGTGATATTTGTGGAGATCATCGGATCATAGAATCTCATTCTTGAATCAAAAGTTTAAATAGGGTTTAGATTTAAAGCCGGGTATTTTAAAAGATCTAAAGCCGAGCTAGAGGAAAGGTTATAATTTAATAGTTCTAGTGGATAGTGTGCCCAGCTATCATTTTTGTTACTCAAGTTCGAATCACCTCTGTGCTTAGCCCGTGCAACTATTGAGCAAGGATGTTCGCGTTGGAGTCTGTTGACTCTGTTGGCGGGTCATTTTTGACTCTGCAGATGGCTTGTTTAGGCTGTTATCCACTCAAAACTAAAGATCAACTTTTTGTTTTCTTGTCCAACTATTGAGCAGCCAGAGCCAGAGCTAGAGTTTGAGCTAGAGCTAGAGTTTGAGCTAGAGCTAGAGCCTGAGCTAGATCTAGAGTTTGAGCTAGAGCTAGAGCCAGAGCCAAAGCCAGAGCCAAAGCCAGAGCTAAAGCCAGAGCCAGAGCCTGAGCTAGAGCCAGAGCTAGAGCTAGAGCCAGAGCCAGAGCCTGAGCTAGAGCCAGAGCTAGAGCTAGAGCCTGAGCCTGAGTTAGAGCCTGAGCTAGAGCTAGAGCCTGAGCCTGAGTTAGAGCCTGAGCTAGAGCTAGAGCCTGAGCCTGAGTTAGAGCCTGAGCTAGAGCTAGAGCCTGAGCCTGAGCACCTACATCCTTTAGCTTTAAAATAATCGAAACTCACCATTGTTTCCATCACATTTCGATCTCCCTTCCCTTCCAATCTCTAACACTTTCCCCGTCATTCAATCCATTGACCGTTTCCTGTTTATCGCGAAAAGAGAAATCTTTTTCACACATTCACAAAATTTTCTCTTTTCGATTCTTTTCCAAACTGGAAATTGTTGGCTTTATTGTTTGATTATCTGGATAGTATGAGCACATTATAGTTATCTAGAGTAGATCGTGCTAGGTTATAGTTATAGTTATCTAGAGTAGATCGTGCTAGGTTATAGTTATAGTTATCTAGAGTAGATCGTGCTCTGTTCTAAGACCAACTCCAGCATCCAGCTGAACTAGGCCAAAGCCTAAAATCCATTGAGAACATTCTAAAATGTTCTCAATGAATCCCAGGATTTGGATAAAGGTTAGAAACTGATTGTAAGTCAATAACTAATCACTAACAACTAATAATATTAAGCCAGGGCTGATCTGAGAGCCAGCCAGGCCTGATCTGAGAGCCAGCCAGGCCTTAGGTCTAACCTGGTTCCATTACCAGCCTGAATCTGACCTAAAAACTAAAAACAAGTAGTAAACAAGTAGGCTTGTCAAGAGAGACTGATCTTTACCTGGCTTGTTTGAGCTGTTTGAGGTCTTGTCTGGCTTGTTTGGCTTGTCTGGCTTGTCTGGCTTGTCTGGCTTGTCTGGCTTGTCTGGCTTGTCTGGCTTGTCTGGCTTGTCTGGCTTGTCTGGCTTGTTGGTTGGTCTAATATTCATTGAAATATCCCTATTCAGTAATGAATAGGAATATTTCAATGTTTCTAACCTTGTTATGTTACAGGGGCCCTATAGGGACTATGAGGCACTTAGCAAACTCCGCTCTAGCGCTAGATTTCTCTAGATTTCTCTCTCTAATGCTTCTATTCGCTTTAAGTCAAAAGCTAACGCTGAAAATGGCTAGCTTTAACCTTTCCCTTTTGATGGAAAATCGTTTATTAGATGGGGAATTGAATGAGACAAATTTTTCGTATGAAAAGGGATGAAGGATACTCATCTGATAGGGTACTCATCCCTTTCTCAGCTTTATGCCTATGCCTATGCCTCCAATTTCCATTCACATTACTCACCCCTTCTAAATAGAAAACGTAGGAGAAATTTCGTTGGAAATTGCTGAATTGATCCGTTAGAGAATGGAGAAAAATTGGTTTTGAAAAAGAAAAATTATTTTGGAGGTGAGGGGATTCGAACCAGCGATCACCAGCGTGAAAGGCGACCTTACTATCCACTACACCAACCAGCCATTTCTCCTTGGAGAGTAAAATCCGGTTTTAAAGAAAATGTTGAAGAAATTATTGAAAAAAATTGGTTTCAGCAAGAAAAAAGGTACCACCGTGGTATAAGGCCGAATTAATTCGGGGAAACAAGTGTCTGGGTGGTGCAGTGGTAGTACGTTAGCCTCTAGCGCTACTCGCTGCCTGCGAGCTCCCTGGTTCGAATCCCCTCACTGCCAGCACTTTTTTCTTTTTGTGAAACCACTGAAACCAATTTTTCGTCAATCTCTTGGCGATTTCCAACGGAATTTCTTCTACGTTTTCTTTAGAATGGGTGAGTAATGTAGATGGAAATTGGAGGCCGAGCAGCAGCGGCAGCAATAGCAGCCACCAGATGATGTAGTGGATAGTGAGCTAGCTCCCCGTCAGCTCCTCTCGGACTGCTAGCTCCTCGCCAGCCACCTTGGTTCGAATCCCGTCACTGCCAAAACATTGAGCTCTTTTGTTAAAGCACTAAAACCAAGTTTTTTGGATGTTTTAAAGTGTTTATAAACAGTAAGAAGCTAATCAGCAGTTCTGTAAGAAGGAAAATAACAGTGCTAAGCAGTGCTAAGCAGTGCTAAACAGTGTTAAGCAGTGTTAAGCCATGCTAAGCAGTGCTAAGTCGTGCTAGGCAGTCCTAAAGCAGTCCTAAATCAGTGCTAAGCAGTGTTAAGCAGTGCTAAGCAGTCCTAAAGCAGTCCTAAAGCAGTGCTAAGCAGTCCTAAAGCAGTGCTAATCAGTTCCCTAGCAGTTGGAGTAGTTCCGAGTGAACAAACCTGGCTTACAGGACCTCAGGCCCGACTCTGTGCCTTAAACCTTATTCCTATCAATTCAAAAAAAGATTACTAGGCCAGCATCTAGACAGAAGCCAGTTTTAAGCAAAATAGAAGCCAGGTTAGGGTTCAATTCTGAACTTGGCTCGGCTTTGCTTGCAGGACTTGGTTTAGTGCGTTCTTTTGGATCGAATCTTGTAAACATTCCCTTTCTGGTCCCCATTTCTCATCATCTTTCGAGAAAAATGAAGAATTGAGAAGAATTGAGCACCAGAAAGCAAAGTAAAGTAAGAAAAAAGACACCAAGAAGAAGAAGAAGAAGAAGAAGAAGAAGAAGAAGAAGAAGAAGAAGAAGAAGAAGAAGAAGAAGAAGTAGAAGAAGAAGAAGAAGAAGAAGAAGAAGAGGAAGAAGAGGAAGAAGAGGAAGAAAAGGAAGAAGAGGAAGAAGAGGAAGAAGAAGAATTCCCAATTCCAAAGACTTCATTTCCAATTCGAAATCGGTGAATATTCACCAAATATTTGAATATTTCCCTCCAAAATAAACATCATTTCCCATTTTAATTATTTTATTTCAATGAATAGCATTCTTTTTTTCGATATTTTTTGTTTTTCAAAGCTAATTTTCCCATCCCAAACTCACTCTTTTCCGTCTTTTTTTGTTTTTTCTTTCTTTTCCTTTCTTTTCCTTTCTTTTCCTTCTTTTTTCCTTTCTTTCCAACGTCATTTTGTAATTTCATCCAGAAATAGAATGAAAATTGAGCTTCATTCACAAAAGAGTTATCTAATTTGGCAAATAATTTGGCATGAAATAATCGATCTCAGATAAGCCCTTTTTCATTGTACAATACTTTGTACATTGTACAATACTTTGTACATTGTACAATACTTTGTAAAAGGCTTCAACGGATTTATCCTTTTTACCAAATGAAATTTATTCTTTGATTTCTTGCAGAAAATCAAACCTTTCCTCGCACATTGTGCGTTTCTTTTCATTCGCCATTTCGTCAATTGAATTGTTCAATTGCCTCCTGGATCATTGTCTAATTGTTCAATTGCCTGGCTTGATTCTGGATCGGCCTGGGGTCTGGATGGCTGGGCTGGGGTCTGGATGGCTGGTCTGGGCTCCAATATGGTTCCAATATGGATACGGTTCCAATATGGTTCCAATATGGTTCATATCTGAATGGCTGGCCTGGACTCTGGATGGCTGGCCTGGGGTCTGGATGGCTGGCCTGTGCTCTGGATGGCTGGCCTGGGCTCTGAATGGCCAGCTTGGACTCTGAATGGCCAGCTTGGACTCTGAATGGCCAGCTTGGACTCTGGATGGCCAGCTTGGACTCTGAATGGCCAGCCTGGACTCTGAATGGCCAGCCTGGACTCTGAATGGCCAGCCTGGACTCTGAATGGCCAGCCTGGACTCTGAATGGCCAGCTTGGACTCTGAATGGCCAGCTTGGACTCTGAATGGCCAGCTTGGACTCTGAATGGCCAGCCTGGATCGGCCTGACCCTGGATCGACCTGGCTTTTACATGGCCTTTTTCTAGCCTGACACTGGAGGTTATCAAACATTTGATACGCGCTTTTGCCATTTACCATTGACAATCCAACTTTGAGCTGAACTTTGAGCTTTCTTGGTGTTGGACTGTTCAATTTATAAATTATTGGCATCATTAGATGCACCCAGCCTTTTTTTATCTAATGGTTTCGAAGCTATTGAGCAGCTGAACAGCAAGAAATTTGAGCTGAAAGTTAGATTGCCATGGCAAAGGAACGGGTCGCGTATGTCCGACAATTGACTTGTTCCTGAAATGACTAGCTTTGGACTTGGGGCTAGGCTAAAGTTAGGCCAGTTAGGGCTAGGCTAAAGTTAGGCCAGTTAGGGCTAGGCTAAAGTTAGGCCAGTTAGGGCTAGGCTAAAGTTAGGCCAGTTAGGGCTAGGCTAAAGTTAGGCCAGTTAGGGCTAGGCTAAAGTTAGGCCAGTTAGGGCTAGGCTAAAGCCAGCCTAGAAGCCTAGAAAGCCAGTCAACCAGAATTTACATTTTCTTTGTTGATGAGTGAAATTCTCAAATAATTTAGTGATACTTTTCAAAAGACTTTCAAAATTTTCATTTACTCACCATTTTCGGCGAATTTTTGTGTGAAATAAACCAAAACATTGCCAAAAAAAAAGAAACTTTTCCCTTTTTGAGCGGTATATTGCCGGACAACACACATAAATCAATCGATTGACAAAGCTGAGTCTTTTTATTGGCTGTAGATCGTTTTTCTTTGGCTGAACATTTAAAAAACTTAATATTAAACTTATTTTGATCCAAAAAACTTAATATTAAACTTATTTTGATCGAAAAAACTTGAGTGAGTGTTGGATCCTCTTCAATTTCTGCTAGCAAATCCACATCAATCACTCCTGGAGAGTGCCACTCATGCGGCTTATCGCATCACTTTCGTTGCCACTTTGAAAGCGTTGAAACCATCTACGACATTGACTCTCGCTAATACTTCCACCTCCAAAAGCGGAAATAATTGTACGATGAGCGGCTGATTTTCCTTGGAAACCAGCTTCGACATTTACTTTCGCTAATACGTTTTTTGTACGATGAGATTCAGCGGCTGATTTTCCAAAAAACTTAATATTAAACTTATTTTGATCCGTGCCCCACTTTGGCAGAAGCCAAGTCGATGCCAGGCTGCTGATGAGCCTAAGCCTAGACCCATGAGCAGGGTCTAGCCAGAACCAGAACGTAAAGCCATAACCAGAACGTAAAGCCATAACCAGAACGTAAAGCCAGAACCAGAACATAAAGCCAGAACCAGAATGATTTCTAAATGTAATCTGTGGCTTGATTTGGTTGAAATTGTGCCCCAATCCATCAATTTTAGGCTTTTTTCTTGGTAGAATATTCGTCTTTCTACATTTTTACCATTACCAATCAGTTTACGTTAGCGCTAGAACATAAAGATAAATAAAGACCAATGTTTTCAACGAAAGACCTCCATGGAGCCTGAGCCTGTGCCTGAGCCTGAGCCTGTGCCTGAGCCTGAGCCTGAGCCTGTGCCTGTGCCTGAGCCTGAGCCTGAGCCTGTGCCTGTGCCTGTGCCTGTGCCTGTGCCTGTGCCTGTGCCTGTGCCTGAGCCTTTTGGCAAAGCACAAAGTGCCCCAATCCATCAATTTTAGGCTTTTTTCTTGGTAGAATTTTCATCAGCTCTTTTTTCTAGCTCTTTTTTTCATCGTTTTTGCCTTTTCCCCTCAACGGGTCGATTCTTTCCCCTTCTCAGCCCTAGTTAGGAAAAGGGCCTTTTCTCATTTTCCTCTCTTCCCCTTTCTCTCTTCCTCTCTTCCTCTTCATCTTCCTCTTCCCCTCTTCCCCTTTCTCCCTCTTCCTTTTCCCTCCTCCTTCCCCCTTTTCTCCCATATCACGTCATCAAGCGCATTCACGTTTTTTCCCATTCTAAAAAGGAATTTCGCTCTTTTTCAATTTCATTCATCAAACGAAAATAAGAAATCAAGATGTTCACTATTCATCATCACTATTCAATATCATCCAATGGGTCGATCACTGCCAAACTAGCATAGAAGTTTTGAGCCTCTTCTTTTTAGCCTCTTCTTTTAGTCGATTTTTTTATTATTCTAGGGTGAACCTCTATATCACTTTTGACGCAGAGACCTTTTTTGAAGAGCGCGGAAAGGGGCATAACTTGTAAAAACTAGAAGACCTCTTTTAAAATGATTATCTTTCAGAAACTATTGATACAAGGCTGTTGTAAACTCTTGTGAACTCTTGTGAACGCTTGTAGACTCTTGTAGACTCTTGTAAACTCCTGTAAACTCTAGTGAACTCTAGTGAACTCTAGTAAACTCCTGTAAACTCCTGTAGACTCTAGTGAACTCTAGTGAACTCTAGTGAACTCTAGTGAACTCTAGTGAACTCTAGTAAACTCCTGTAAACTCTTGTGAACGCTTGTAGACTCTTGTAGACTCTTCTAGACTCTTGTAGACTCTTGTAGACTCCTGTAAACTCTAGTGAACTCTAGTGAACTCTAGTGAACTCTAGTAAACTCCTGTAAACTCTAGTGAACTCTTGTAAACGCTTGTAAGCCCTTGTAAATACCCAATCACTTCACAATGCTCCCATTTTCTCAACTTTACTGTATCTGCTCATGTTTGTAAACGCATTCTAATCAAAACCAAAGCATTTCTTTAGTCATTTCATTCCTTAAGATTCTTTTTTCTTTTTTTTATTCCTTCTTTCAGTCATTCGAATCGAAGTTGGTTTTTTAATGTGGACTTTGTGCCTAACCAATTCTATCTAATTCAATTCTTTAATGTGGACTTTGTGCTTAACCAATCTTTTCTATGGAATTCTATGGAAATCCATCGATTCTATCGATTTAATTCCATCTATTCTATCGATTTAATTCTATATAATTCTATAGAATTCTATTTAATTCTATTTAATTCTATATAATTCTATTTAATTCAATTCTTTCCAATTCTTTCCAATTCTTTCCAATTCTTTCCAATTCTTTTCAATTCTTTCGTCTTCCACGCGATTATTGCTGAAGAAATGAGGAATTCAGTGCGCTAAACATGGTGTATTTATAGTTGGGTTTAGCACAAAGTAGCTTCAACACAAAGTACACCAGATCAACCATCGCCAGCTTGTTTGTTGTTCTTGTTGTTCGCCAGCTTTGTTCAACTTTGTTGTTCGTTCAATTGTTCGATTCTCTTTCATTTGCTTAATCTTTGTCTTTGTTCTTTGTCTTTTTTCAATCTTTATTCAATCTTTGTTCAACCTTTGCTCAACCTTTATTCAACCCTTGCTCAACCTTTGTTCAACCTTTGTTCAACCTTTGTTCAACCTTTGTTCAACCTTTGCTCAACCTTTGCTCAACCTTTGCTCAACCTTTGTTCAACCTTTGCTCAACCTTTGCTCAACCTTTGCTCAACCCTTGTTCAACCTTTGCTCAACCCTTGCTAAACCTTTGTTCAACCTTTGCTCAACCTTTGCTAAACCTTTGTTCAACCTTTGCTCAACCCTTGTTCAACCCTTCTTCAACCTTTGCTCAACCCTTGTTCAACCCTTCTTCAACCTTCATACAATCTTTTCAATTCAATTCAATCTTTGTTCTCTTCCAAATTTCCCATTTTTCTCATGTCAACCTTTCGGAAAAGACCTAGAAGACACAATTTTGGATGTTTTTCTCATAAAAACGTTCCACTCAATTCTCCATTCACATCCCCATCTCCCCTTTTCCATTGTTCATCAATTCCTCAAAAATATCTCGATATATTTCGATATATTTTCAGATTTCTTTTTCTTTTTCAATAGCTTTTCTTTTCACGTATCCAATCTCTTTTTTGCTTTTTTTCCCTTTTTCCCTTTTTTTCCTTTTCCCCCTTTTCCCCTTTTCCCCTTTTTTCCCTTTTTTCCTTTTCCCCCTTTTCCCCCTTTTCCCCTTTTCCCCTTTTCCCCCCTTTTTTCCTTTTATTTTTTCTCAATCGATTTCCAATTTAGTTTCTAAATTTACATTGTGAAAGAGTTTTTAAAACATTCATCAAATATTAATGTTTATCAAATATTTTTTGTTTTTTTTAAAATTATTTAAAAACAAATTTAAAAATGAAATATTCTAAGAAAAAGAATTTTTACATCCACAGAGACTCAACTCGGTTAAGCAAGAAGGTTAAGAAACAAGCTGACAACTTGTGAGGGGTGATTATGTTCAGTGAAGTAGAGTGCTCGTCTAAAGTGATCAGTGGATCAGTCATTCATCAGAGCGAACATCGATAACTGAAAAGACTCGCATGGGGATGCTTAACCGAGAGAAGTCTTTGTGGATGTATAACCGACAAGTACCATCAAATCAAATCGATTTGATTTGATTCGATACCGTATTGGAACCGTATTGGATCAGAATAGGAACCGTATTGGAACCGTATTGGAATCGTATTGAAACTTTATTGGATCAGAATAGGAACCGTATTGGAACCGTATTGGAGCCGTATTGGAAGCTTATTGAAATCGTATTGGAACCTTATTGGAATCGTATTGGAACCGTATTGGAACTTTATTGGATCAAAATAGGAACCGTATTGAAACCGTATTGGAACCTTATTGAAACCGTATTGGAACCTTATTGGAACCTTATTGAAACCGTATTGGAACCGTATTGGAACCGTATTGGAACCGTATTAGAGCCGTATTGGAACTTTATTGGATCAAAATAGGAACCGTATTGAAACCGTATTGGAACCTTATTGAAATCGTATTGGAACCGGATTGGAACCTTATTGGAACCATATTGAAACCGTAAACAAACCTTATTGGAACCTTATTGAAACCGTATTGGAACCTTATTGAAACCTTATTGAAATCGTATTGGAACCGTATTGGAACCGTATTGAAACCTTATTGAAACCGTATTGGAACCGACAAGTACCGATTTGATTTTTAAAGTCAAATCGGTGATCCGGTTCAGTGATGTTCAGTGAATGTTCAGTGAAGTAGAGTGCTCAAAGTGATCAGTGGATCAGTCATTCATCAGAACGAACATCGATAACCGAAAAGACTCGGGCGGAGACGCTTCACCGAGATAAATCTTTGTGGATTGTATAACCGACAAGTACCAAATATTTTCCCAGAATAACTTTGTTTAAGTTGGACTTCGAAAAATAGATTTAAATGATTTAAACGATTTAAACGATTTAAACGATTTCCTTTAGATTTAAACGCCATCTAAAAATAATTTACCTTCAAACTTCGCAAAATCGCCGTTTTATCGTTGACTTAGTTAAATGTTTCAAGATTTTTAAACGCTGTACTGTGCTGGGAAGCGGTACTGTGCTGTACCGCTTCCCTTCCCGCTTCCCTTCCCGCTTCCCTTCCCTTCCCGCTTCCCTTCCCGCTTCCCTTCTCGATTTAAATTCTGTATATTTATAGTAAAGATATTCGGTTAAAGATTTAAATCCAAATTCCACGTAAAAGTTATATCTTTGGCTTGTTTTTGACTTTTTTGACTTTTTTTGACCTTGATAGCATTTGAGGATTTTATTTTTGTGTATTTTTGAATGTTCTATATCTCTAGTCATTTTCTAATCATTTTCTAATGATTTTCTGATGATTTTCTAATGATTTTCTATATTTTTAATCATTTTCTAATCATTTTCCAATCATTTTCCAATCAATTTATTTCATATCTCGATTCTAGGTCCTCTTTGTGCCCATCGTCAGTGCTGGGGTGGAGTTCGGGTGGTGCACATTGGGGCGAGGAGGCTCTCCCCGCCCCTCAACAACAATTCCAACACACTGTACCTCCACCATTACAGGTAAACGATGATTAATAAGAAAGTATCCCCAGAAAATCATAAAGTATCATAAATTCTTTAAAAAAAATTGTTAATCTTTGGAAATTTTAAAATCCTAGCCTCAACTCAGCGAAAATCGAGTAAAATCTCAAATCTATGGTCGAATTGAGTGCACCAGAAAGGCTGCGTTTACAAATTTGCGCAAAAAGTACGCCAAGATATCTCTAGATTCTAGAGTATTATCAAAATAAGCCAAAAAACGCGCTTAACGGCCTCTAAATCCGCTTTTTTCTCGCTGAGGCTATCGGTCGTCGTGGCGCAGTTGGGAGGGTGGTGGTTTACAGCCTGCACGGGCCACAGAGACCCCAAGGGTTCGATCCCCTTAGAGACTTTTTGACTTAACTATGATCTCCTGGGGTGATTTTTTGACTTAACAGCTGGTTTTTCTCGCTGAGGCTATCGGTCGTTGTGGCGCAGTCGGTAGGGCGTTAGTCTACAGCCTGCACAGCCTAAATGGATCACTCGGGTTCGATCCCCCTTAGCGACTTTTTGACTTAACTATGATCTCCTGGAGTGACTTTTTGACTTAACAGCTGGTTTTTCTAGCTGAGGCTATCGGTCGTTGTGGCGCAATCGGTAGGGCGTTAGTCTACAGCCTGCACAGCCTAAATGGATCACTCGGGTTCGATCCCCCGTAGAGACTTTTTGACTTAATTTTGATTTGATTTTGACTTGTTTTAGGAAAAATGAGAAACCCAGTGCATCGGAAGGCTTCCCCACAAAGCTGGCCACAAATTAAACTCGAAAGAAAAAAGCAAAAACAAACAAAACAAAGTTTAGATGGCGTCATTCGAGCTGGAGAACGATTCTTTCTACATTTGCACCGAGTTAGCGCCAAGATGCTATATTGTGCAAAAGGTGAGCAAATTCTCTAAAACGATTTAAAGCTCTAAAACGATTTAAAGCTCTAAAACGAAGCAAATCAACGATTTAAAGCTCTAAAACGATTTTAAAGCCAATTTAAAACGATTTGCTAAACGCTAAACGGATGCCAATCAATCAACAATCGAACCTTCAGGCAATTCAAATCGATCGCGGACAATTGGAGCGTATGATGGGCGAAAAGGAGACGAAAAGGGATCGCGAAAGGCAGCACATGATGAGTGAAACGAACGAGCATCACACTCACGCACCACCGCCACCAATTTTACCCTATTGGTGAGCGCTCTTTTTTAAATCTAATCGATTTAAATATTAGTGTTTAATGCAAATATTTAGTTTAAATATTTAATTTAAATATATTTAATTTAAATATTTGTTTAAATATCTTTTTCAAACTAGTCTTTCCATAGAATACTTTAGGAAAGTTGTTGTAGTTTAACCTTTATATAATATAGTTGTTATTATCGTTCTAGGCAGGTTATCGTTCTAGGCAGGTCATTGTTCTAGAGAGGTTATCGTTGTAGCAAGAGTATCGTTGTAGCCAGGTTATCGTTCTAGCCATTTTATCGTTCTAGGGAGGTTATCGTTCTAGGGAGCTTATCGTTCTAGGGAGGTTATCGTTCTAGGGATTTTATCGTTCTAGGGAGCTTATCGTTCTAGCCATTTTATCGTTCTAGGCAGGTTATCGTTCTAGCCAGGTTATTGTTCTAGAGAGGTTATCGTTGTAGCAAGAGTATCGTTGTAGCCAGGTTATCGTTCTAGCCATTTTATCGTTCTAGGGAGGTTATCGTTCTAGCCAGGTTATCGTTCTAGGGAGCTTATCGTTCTAGGGAGGTTATCGTTCTAGGGATTTTATCGTTCTAGGGAGCTTATCGTTCTAGCCATTTTATCGTTCTAGGCAGGTTATCGTTCTAGCCAGGTTATTGTTCTAGAGAGGTTATCGTTGTAGCAAGAGTATCGTTGTAGCCAGGTTATCGTTCTAGGCAAGGTTATCGTTCTAGGCAGGTTATCGTTGTAGCAAGATTCTCGTTCTAGGCAGGTTATCGTTGTAGCAAGATTCTCGTTCTAGGCAGGTTATCGTTGTAGCAAGATTCTCGTTCTAGCCATTTTATCGTTCTAGGCAGGTTATCGTTCTAGCCAGGTTATTGTTCTAGAGAGGTTATCGTTGTAGCAAGAGTATCGTTGTAGCCAGGTTATCGTTCTAGGCAAGGTTATCGTTCTAGGCAGGTTATCGTTGTAGCAAGATTCTCGTTCTAGGCAGGTTATCGTTGTAGCAAGATTCTCGTTCTAGCCAGGTTATCGTTCTAGGCAAGGCTATCGTTGTGGCAAGATTATCGATCTAGCCAGGTTATCGTTCTAGCCAGGTTATCGTTCTAGCAAGATTCTCGTTCTAGCCAGGTTATCGTTCTAGGCAGGTTATCGTTGTAGCAAGATTCTCGTTCTAGGCAGGTTATCGTTGTAGCAAGATTCTCGTTCTAGCCAGGTTATCGTTCTAGCAAGATTCTCGTTCTAGCCAGGTTATCGTTCTAGGCAGGTTATCGTTGTGGCAAGATTATCGATCTAGCCAGGTTATCGTTCTAGCCATTTTATCGTTCTCGGGAGGTTATCTTTCTAGCCATTTTATCGTCCTAGCCAGGTTATCGTTCTAGCTTATCGTTCTAGCCATTTTATCGTTCTAACCAGGTTATCGTTCTAGCCAGGTTATCGTTATATCAAGATCAGTTATATCAAGATCTAAACTGGCTTTCTTAATCAAATCGTTATGGAGAATTATTATAAAAAAAGATAGAAAAGCTTTACTTTGACAGTCTTTCAATTACAATCTCTTCTTTGCTTTCATTCCCAGAAACTATTGACATTTAGGTCAAATCAATAAACTTTAGGTTTACCCAAGATTGTCGTCGCGATCTTCTCCTCTATTCACCGCCAAATTCGTATACGCCGAGCCCATCGCCGATTCCACAAGCGCCCGATCTCAAGACACAGCTCCGATTACAGCTAGAGTACTATTTCTCGAGGTCAGCATACAAGTTTCTAGCTCTTATCCGAAAGAATCTTCAGAGAAAACCTGATTCAAGATCGTTATCTTCGTTGCCAAATGGACACCGATCAATGGGTTTCCATTGCGATCATTGCCGGTTTTCGGAAAATCGTTCAACTAACTACTGATTACTCGCTGATCTTGCAAGTGTTAAGGGGTTCGTTTTAGAGCTTTAAACTCTACTTCATACTGTACAACGTGCAAGTACAGTACAAGTTCGTGCAAGTACAGTTCAGTACAGTACGGTTCAGTACAGTACAGTACAGTACAAGTAGGTACAAGTACGTGCAAGTACATGCAAGGACAGTACAAGTACATGCAAGTTCAGCACAGTACAAGTACATGCAAGTATAGTAAAAGTACGTACAAGTTCGTGCAAGTATAGTACAAGTACGTGCAAGTGCAGTACAGTTCCGTGGAGTACGGTACAGTACAGTACAGTTCCGTGGAGTACGGTAGAGTACAGTACAGTTCCGTGGAGTACGGTACAGTACACTACAGTACAGTGCAAGTACAGTACGGAACAAGTACGTACAAGTACAATAGAGTCCAGCACAAGTACAGTACAGTACAAGTACAGGCTAGTACAGTACAGTACAAGTACAGGCTGGTACAGTACAGTACAAGTACAGGCTGGTACAGTACAGTACAAGTACATGCTAGTACAGTACAGTACAAGTACATGCTAGTACAGTACAAGTACGTGCAAGTACAAGTACAGTACAGTTCAGTAGAGTACAGTACAGTACAAGTACAGGCAAGTACAGTACAAGTACAGGCAAGTACAGTTCAGTACAATACAGTACAGTACAGTACATTACAAGTATGTACAAGTACAGTACAAGCAAGTACAGTAGAGTACAAGCAAGTACAGTACAGTACAAGTACAGTACAGTTCAGTAGAGTACAGTACAGTTCAGTAGAGTACAGTACAGTACAGTTCAGTAGAGTACAGTACAGTTCAGTAGAGTACAGTACAGTACAGTACATTACAAGTACGTGCAAGTACAGTATAAGTAGTACAGTACAGTACAGTACATTGAATTCTAGTTGTTTAGAATCTTCAATGGTTGAAGTGGATGAGAAAGGAGAAAAAGTACGGCCAGTAAGCCGGCGATGCACGATTATTTTACGTGAAGTGGCTGAGGATCAAGCTTTCGTAAGTCAAAATCGAAATTCTTGAATCCTAGATGAATTGAGAGTCTTTTTGGGGATCTTATGTACTTATGTACTTATGAACTTATGAACTTATGAACTTATGCACTTAACTATGAACTTAACTATGAACTTAACGATCTTATGAACGAAGAGCTCTCTCAGGCTGTCGAAGAGATGCTTGGCGGCGGTCCATCGTATGTTTCGCTTCGCTACGGTCTCAACAATAGTTGGTGAGCTTTATAGATTGACGGCAGCTGGCTCAGCTGGCTCAGCTGGCCCAGCAGCTGGCTCAGCTGGCTCAGCTGCTCAGCTTTTTCGATTAGCTTTAACAATTCGATCGATCCTCTCAGGTATGTCACCTACAACACCGAGGAGGAAACTCAAGAAGCCTATTTACACTTGCAAAATAGTGGCGCGTCGATCAATGGGAAACCTGTTTGTGTGAGTGTTTATGATCGAGCTAGGGGAGTATTTATGATCTAGCTAGATAGCTAGATCTAGCTAGATCTAGCTAGATCTAGCTAGATAGCTAGATCTAGCTAGATCTAGCTAGATAGCGTAGTGATCCCGGATTCTAGGCTCGGATCAAGACCGGTGGCCCTCCATCTTCCGAGCTCTACCCGGAGCGATCCACCTCTTCCGTTCCCCCAATGGCTCCATCGCCGACAAATGATCTACCGGTGACGACGGGTCAGTCACTTCAATAGAATCTCAATAGAACTTCAAATAATGAGTACAGTATCTACAGATATTAAAAAGACTGTTTCAGAAAGATGCTACCGTAAATACTGTACAGTCGCGTAGTCGCAAAAGTTTTTTAGTATTTCATTGTTTTTGCAAAGCACTCGTACTTTCAAAAAATGCGTCTTTTGTATCAAAAAATAGCCCTGAATTTCAGCTATTTTTTTGATACCTAAGCGCGCACTATATCATAAACCAGTGTCGAGAAAAACGCGTCCAAAGCTAGACTACGCAACACTCCGCACCCTCATTATGGGGGGTGGGGTACTATTACAGTATTTATGGTAGGCTTTTTGGAGGCTGGGATTATTGCTGACCCTCCTCTAGGCTCATCAGAGGCTTGGACCTGACTTCTGCCAAAGTGGAGCAGAAAGGGGGCAGAAAGGGGGCAGAAAGGGGGCAGAAAGGGGCAGAAAGGGGCAGAAAGGGGACAGGAAGTGGAGCAGGAAGTGAGGCAGGAAGTGGGGCAGGAAGTGGGGCAGGAAGTGGAGCAGGAAGTGGAGCAGGAAGTGAGGCAGAAAGGGGGCAGGAAGTGGGACAGGAAGTGGGGCAGGAAGGAGGGCAGAAAGGGGCAGAAAGGGGCAGAAAGTATATTATTAGTATCATTATTCTATAATTCTGTTTCTGACTTTATTGCTGGACTAGACTAACCAGAAGCCTGGCATGGACCTGATCTCGGTCTTGGTTCTGGTTCTAGTTCTAACCCTGATCTAACTTGAAGCCAGGATCGGTCTTGACGTTTGGCTTTGGTCCCACGTTGCTGAAGAACGGGTTTCTGGGCTTAGCTAGTCTGTTTGACATGACGTCTGTATTCCAGAAAGCATTCCAGAAAGCCCAGGGTAGTCTAGGGTAGTCTAGGGTAGTCTAGGGAAGTCTAGGATAGTCTGGGGTAGTCTAGGGAAGTCTAGGGTAGTCTAGGGTAGTCTAGGGAAGTCTAGGATAGTCTGGGGTAGTCTGGGGTAGTCTAGGGTAGTCTAGGATCCATCTGACAGGCTAGATCTTCTGATATGACTTCTGACAGGTCTTCTGACTTCTGACAGGCCTTCTAACAAGCCTTCTGACTTCTGCCTTGGATTCTAACGGACCCTGGCTTATTCAAAAGTCTCACTAGAAGACTTGGAGAGGGCTTTTGTCTGCTTTGGTTCTAGGGCTCTACCTCAGTACTCTGTCCATTGCCCATATCCAACCATTTTCTAGCACAAACCCCGTCAACATGCTCGTCAAACCCTGCACCTCCACCAGCTCAATACACTCATTTATACGATTTGGGGAGTGTTCTAGCGGCACACGGCTTTGTGCCAAGAGCCACTTACAGGTAAGAAAGTGAGACAAAAAGACAAAGACAAAGAGCTTTTAGTCTTTCTAAACTTTTAGCTATCTTCTAGACCTTCTAGACCTTCTATTTACTTCTAGATCTTCTAGACCTTCTATTTACTCTTCTAGGCCTTCTATTTGCTCTTCTAGACCCGGTCAAACGGTTGTGCACGTCACGTCGGATTCTGGTGTTTCGAGTGGATTGGGTGGCGGAAATGGACTAATGGGGGCACAACCGATCACATCTACATTGACCACTCCATACATGACACAGCCAGCTCTCTCAACAACACCTCCGCTATTTAGGTGAGTACATAGATAGTTTTAGCTAATGCTAGGCATTGCTTGGCTTTGAGCATTGGCTGGCTTTGGGTATTGGCTGGCTTTGAGCATTGAAAGGCTTTAGGCATTGGCTGGCTTTGGGCATTGCTAGGCATTGGCTGGCTTTGTGTGCCAGGCTTTGGAAAAATCTGCCAGAAGTCCAGTTTGCTAAGCCAAGCCTGCATTAGGCTTTTGGCCTAGATATGGCTTCTAGCCTAACTTACAGACTCTAGGACTCGGTTGGATCATTTTTGAATCCAAGAAGCTAGAGCTAGAGATGTGGAGCTAGCTTTTCAAAGCCAGCTAGCCAGCCAGCTAGCCAGCCAGCGCCAGCCAGCTAGCCAGCCAGCTAGCCAGCCAGCTAGCCAGCCAGCTAGCCAGCCAGCCAGCCAGCCAGCTAGCCAGCCAGCCAGATCATCGATCTATTATGCTTCTTTTTTAGAGAGTTCATCCCCAATTCGTCAAGTCCGACTCTTCGCGGTGCTTCAAGAATGACAAGCGGAACAGGGAAACATCGAGGAAACTCATCACCGAGAGATCAACGATTTTCACACACAAATCAGGTCAATTTTTTTGAGCATTTAATTAAAATACAATATTTTTTTATAGCAGAGTCAAATGAGATCGAAAATGAGATCCGAATTTCTCCAGTTTCGATAAGAAGAGTCATTTTTAAGTTGCCTATACTCTAGTGATAGATTTGGATTTAAAATAAACTAGAGCTAGAGATGTGGACCGAATTCTAAAGCTATCGAGCTATCGAGCCCTTTTTCAGCCATCCACTTACACGCCGACGAATTCTTTTTACTCGAATGGCCTTTATCCGAATGGTGAACCGAAACGAGGTGAGAGGAAAAGCTTTGTTTGTTGTTTTTATGTTTTCATAGCTTTTAACTTTCATTTAAGCCTTCAAAAGCTGTTTTTCTTATCTAGATTTTCGTCTAGATTGATTTAAAAAGCTCTAGGTCGTGGTGGAGCGCGTGGAAATGGAGCCACAAGGGGCACAAGAGCCACGTTTGTTTCAAGTGGTAAGAGAAAAGAATTGGCCTTGTAAAAAAGAATAGGCCTTGTTTTGAAATTGGATGGGATTTCTCAAAGAAAGCTGGCCTGATGTTCCAACCGAGCCAGTCAGGCAAAGACAGGCAAGGCAAGCCCAGTGCTCAGCCAAAATCCAGGCCCGATTTCTGGAAGGGAGGATTTATCGGCCAAGTTAGGCCAAGCTTAAACCGAATCACTGATTCTCATATCTTATGAAAATACCTAAAGTACCGTTATTGTTCTAATAGAAGAGTACAATCGATGGGCATATTTTGATGCTATGGCTATTTGATGCCCTCAATGCTATGGTTATGAAATCGGACTAGGACTCTAGTTCTGATTTGGACTCTAGGATTCAGACTCTAGTCCGGATTCAGACTCTAGTTCGGATTCTAGACTCTAGTCCGGATTCAGACTCTAGTTCTGATTCAGACTCTAGTTCAGATTCAGACTCTAGTTCTGATTCAGACTCTAGTTCAGATTCAGACTCTAGTCCAGATTCAGACTCTAGTTCAGATTCAGACTCTAGTTCAGATTCAGACCCTAGTTCTGATTCTAGACTCTAGTCCGGATTCAGACTCGAGTCTGGCGCCCAGCCAGATTCAGACTCTAGTTCGGATTCAGACTCTAGTTCAGATTCAGACTCTAGTTCTGATTCTAGACTCTAGTCTGGATTCAGACTCTAGTCTGGATTCAGTCTCTAATCCGGATTCTAGACTCTAGTTCTGATTCTAGACTCTAGTTCTGATTCAGACTCTAGTTAAATTTCCTCTAATTTGTAAATTATCAGAGAAACGCCGTGGCGATCGCTCCGATCAGCGGTACTTTGAGGGAACGCCGAAAATGACGAGACGGTTGAATGAGGGGTTTTTGCAGAAACAAGAATATGGAATGAGCACACAATATGATGGAAGAAAGACACCGGGAGGACAAGATAGAAATGATGGGATGATGTCGAGTGGACTGAATGGGTGAGTGTCTGGCTTGGGGATACTGTAGTCTGTCTGTCTGTCTGTCTGTCTTTTCTTCAAGGATTAATGTAGCCAAAGGTTTATTTCATTCAGCAAAAATGGTTTAAGTGTAATTTGTAACTTCTGGTGCAATTCATGGCATTAAATCATAAAAATGAAGAACTCAGTGAGCTCTAGCCAGCTAGAGAAGCTAGAGAAGCTAGCTAGCCAGGTAGAGAAGCTAGCTAGCCAGATAGAGAAGCTGGAGAAGCTAGATAGCCAGCTAGAGAAGCTGGACCCAGCTAGAGAAGCTAGAGGCTGCTAGCCAGGTAGAGAAGCTAGCTAGCCAGCTAGAGAGCTACAGAAGCTAGCTAGCCAGCTAGAGAAGCTAGAGAAGCTAGATAGCCAGGTAGAGAAGCTAGCTAGCCAGATAGAGAAGCTACAGAAGCTAGCTAGCCAGCTAGAGAAGCTAGAGAAGCTAGCTAGCCAGGTAGAGAAGCTAGCTAGCCAGATAGAGAAGCTACAGAAGCTAGCTAGCCAGCTAGAAAGGCGCAGCTAGCCAGCTGGTGCTAGCCAGCTAGAGAAGTTAGCTAGCCAGCTAGAGAAGCTAGAGAAGCTACAGCAGCTAGCTAGCCAGCTAGAGAAGCTAGAGAAGCTAGCAAGCCAGCTAGAGAAGCTAGAGAAGCTAGCTAGCCAGTCAGAGAAGCCAACTAGCTAGAGAAGCTAGCTAGCCAACTAGAGAAGCCAGCTAGCTAGCCAGAATTTCTGTTTCTTTACCTCCAAGAATGAAAACTTTCGGGACTCTTGGGAAACTCAACCATCTTTTATTTAAAAATGATTTTTCCCCTTTAATTTGTACCCTTTTCAGCTATCCCCATTCGTCGAAACATTTAAAAGAGAATGGCCATCAACCACAGACAATTCCATCGATTCTCCCGCCACGTGTCACCATTGGAGGAGTGATTCCCCCAACGCCAACCACTCTAATCCCATCGCCATTCAAAAGAAACCCAACGATCAACAACAACAACGCTGAGAATGAAGCAAGGGTTTTGGTTGGTGGAAAGGTTTTCTTTTGTTTGTTTGTTTGTTTGTTTGTTTGTTTGTTTGTTTGTTTGTTTGTTGTTTATTTATTTATTTGCTTCTTTCTTTGATAGATTTTCTTTCAGCAATTGCAAAACTCATCAAATGCAACAGATGATGATGGTGGATGGAATGCAGGAACAAGAACAAGAATCGACAAAAATGAGGAAAGGAATGAACAACAACGGAGCACAAGAGACAACAATAATGGTAAGAGGAAAGCCTTGAAGCCTTGAAGCCTTGAAGCTTGAAGCCTTGAAGCCTTTGAAGCCTTGAAGCCTTGAAGCCTTGAAGCCTTGAAGCTTTGAAGCTTGAAAGCTTGAAATCCCCAAATCCCCAATTTCCAAATTTACAGCACATTCCTATTTCTCGGAACGACAATTTCCGAGTGTCTCCACCAGCATCGCCACTCCAACGAGTGGCTCGACGACCGCGGGGAGTTTGGGTACCCGTAGGGAAAGGAGCCAAATGAGCCAAGCCAAGCCAGCCACAAAGCCAACCACAAAGTCAACCACAAATCCAACCACAAGACAAGCATCCGAGAGTGAGAAATCGAGAACGATTAGGTGAGTTCGAAAATGCGATTTCAAACAAAATGTCTGAGCAATCACTATGAGCAGTCAGCAGTCAGCAGTCAGCAATCAGCAGTCAGCAGACAGCAATCAGCAATCAGCAGTCAGCAATCAGCAATCAGCAATCAGCAAACAGCAATCAGCAATCAGCAATCAGTCATCAGCAATCAGCAATCAGCCATCAGCCATCAGCAATCAGTCATCAGCAATCAGCAATCAGCCATCAGCAGTCAGCAATCAGCAGTCAGCAATTAGCAATCAGCCATCAGCCATCAGCAATCAGCCATCAGCAGTCAGCAATCAGCAGTCAGCCATCAGCCATCAGCAATCAGTCATCAGCAATCAGCAGTCAGCAATTAGCAATCAGCCATCAGCCATCAGCAATCAGCAATCAGCAGTCAGCAATCAGCAGTCAGCAATCAGCAATCAGCAATCAGCAATCAGCAGTCAAATTTCAGTCAAATCGGAATAACTTTAAGCGGCCTCAAAGTGATCAAAGTGGTTTAAAGAGAGCACGAGGGATTCTAGGGATTCTAGGGATTCTAGAGAAAAAACTTTAATTCTTTAATTCTTTAATTCTTCAGTTCTTTAAAAACTAAATTTTGAATTCTAAATCTTCTATTTTTTTTCTAAATTCTAAATCGAAAAACTTCTTTTTCTAGTAGATTTTACATTCAGAAACATGAAAATAAATGAGATGAAGTCATGAATTGATTAGGCCAAAGTTTTCCCCATAGAATCGTCCACAATTCGTAAGCCTTCAAGTCAGCAGTCAGCTGATAAGTTGATTTCAAGCTTTGATTCATATTCGAATCTCGTTACAATTGCTGTTCTTCAGCTTAGAAAGCTTAGAAAGCTTCAGCTTCAGCTTAGAGAGCTTCAGCTTCAGCTTAGAAAGCTTCAGCTTCAGCTTAGAGAGCTTCAGCTTCGGCTTAGAGAGCTTCAGCTTCAGCTTCAGCCTGACGAAGAAGAAGTTTTCTGGATGAAATTATTCGCTAGAACGATCATCCTTTAGAACGATCATCCTTTAGTATCAAACTCAAAATCTTATCTTTTACGAGTTTAATTCCCGGCTCTCTTATCGGCTCTCTAAACTGCTTTATTAAACCGGTCGCTCTGGTACTTGAGATGAAATAGATTGCACCATTTGATTTAACCATTTGGCCATTTGACCATTTGGCCATTTCCCCATTTGGCCATTTCCCCATTTGACCATTTGACCATTTGACCATTTGACCAATTGATCTGATCATCGGGAAAACCATTCATCTTCAAATTCTTTAGTGAATCCGGCCGCTCTGGTACTTCAGCTGTCTCTGGCCCTTCCTCTTCAACTCCATCAACCGTTTATTCTTTTGAAGAACAATCATTTCCTGTGCTCGTCGAACAAAAACCCCAACCACCGAAACCCGAACCGAAGCCCACTTTCAGGTAGACTTTAACTTTAAACTTAAAGTAGACTTTAAAGGCATCCATCCATCCAGTCCATCCAGATACACTTCCCAGATACATTGAGCCCATGCAAAGGCAACCCTTCTGGTGCACTGAATCTCTAATCCCTTTTCACCGTAATCCACCGCTACTCGCAATCCACTTCTTCAGCCAGAGCGTCTAGTTTTTAGAAAACGCAAGACTCTAGTCAAGACGGTGACAATGCTAAGCAAAATCTTTGATCACGAGCTACCGTAAGACTTAAACAGCTACCGTAAGACCTAAACCTTTGACTGAAACAGCTACCGTAAGACCTAAACATTTGACTGAAACAGCTACCGTAAGATCTAAACCTTTGACTGAAACAGCTACCGTAAAAAGACACCGCACAATCTAAACCTTTGACTGAAACAGCTACCGTAAGACCTAAACCTTTGACTGAAACAGCTACCGTAAGATCTAAGCCTTTGACTGAAACAGCTACCGTAAGATCTAAACCTTTGACTGAAACAGCTACCGTAAGATCTAAACCTTTGACTGAAACAGAGCTACCGTAAGCCTTAAACTTTTGACCGAAACAGCTACCGTAAGACCTAAAGTAGTCTAAGCTAATAAAACAAGAAGTAGAAAGCGAAATAGGAGCCACGTTTTAGAAAGAGATTCAAAGCAAAGCATAATTGATTCTATTTTTTAGTTTCATCGCCTCCGGTCGTCGAAAGGAGCGTCCACCCGAGAAAAAAAGCTACGCGGCGATGCTGAAAGTGGCTTCGATTCCACCGAACAAATCATGACTTTTGCAAATTTATTTTCTATATTTTACTCTATAAGAGAAATTGCCAATTGCCAAATTGATTTTAGCCAAATTTGATGTGTCAAAAAGTTTCCCCGTTTTGTCAATTCCCTTCATTTCTCGGCCAAATTTGTTTACAATAGAGATTTTCGCTTTTTAGATTTTATTTGCTAAGAAAGTAGTACTCTAACGTACCGGTACATTACCACGATAGTACTGTCACGTACTGCTACAGTACCACCATAGCAGCGATACTATGCAGCTATGATTTTACCTGTAGTACTATGCATGCAGTACTTTACGATCCCCTACTAGTCTACACAAGTAGTACAGTAATGGTCTACACAAGTAGTACATAGTACTATGTACTGTACGGTTCTGTGATCCATTGCACTTGTACTACGGTACTTCTACAGAGAACCGCTATCAACCATTTCTTTTTAAGACTCACGAAAGACTTTCATATCTACCGTAATCCGTATTACGGTCCTAGAATCCTATAGAATCCTAAAGAATCCTAAAGAAACCTATAGAAACCTATAGAATCCTATAGAAACCTATAGAATCCTATAGAATCTTAAAGAGTCTTAAAGAATCCTAAAGAATCCTATAGAATCCTATAGAATCCTATAGAATCTTAAAGAATCTTAAAGAATCTTAAAGAATCCTATAGAATCCCATAGAAACCTATAGAAACCTATAGAAACCTATAGAATCCTAAAGAATCCTAAAGAAACCTAAAGAAACCTATAGAATCCTATAGAAACCTATAGAGTCCTATAGAATCTTAAAGAATCTTAAAGAATCCTATAGAATCCCATAGAAACCTATAGAAACCTATAGAAACCTATAGAAACCTATAGAAACCTATAGAATCCTAAAGAATCCTAAAGAAACCTAAAGAAACCTATAGAATCCTATAGAAACCTATAGAGTCCTATAGAATCTTAAAGAATCTTAAAGAATCTTAAAGAATCCTATAGAATCCCATAGAAACCTATAGAAACCTATAGAAACCTATAGAAACCTATAGAATCCTAAAGAATCCTAAAGAATCCTAAAGAAACCTAAAGAAACCTATAGAATCCTATAGAAACCTATAGAATCCTATAGAAACCTATAGAATCCTATAGAAACCTATAGAATCTTAAAGAATCTTAAAGAATCCTATAGAATCCCATAGAAACCTATAGAATCCTATAGAAACCTATAGAAACCTATAGAATCCTAAAGAATCCTAAAGAAACCTATAGAAACCTATAGAACCCTATAGAATCCTATCGAATCGAATCCTATAGCAAAACCGGTACGTGAAAGGCGTTTAAAATAAAAGCCTCCCTAGAATCAATCCATTTAAGATATCAAAACTGAAATCAGAAATTGTGATTAATTTATGCATTTTTCTAGCTTTTCTTTTTTGTTCTTTACATTTTTTTAAACACTTTGCATAATTTTTTGCTTTTCTCTAACATTTCCTAAATCATACCCCTTTCTACCGTAAACTTGTCTCTATTTTTTTTTTGATCCAATCTATCCACTTTTTATATCTTTCAATATCCTTTTTGAACCCTCACAGAATCAAACAAAAAGTAGATAGATTCGATAAAAAAAGAGACAAGTTTACGGTAGAAAGAGAAAGGGGACACGGTTTAGGAAACGATTTGCGTGGATCCGATTCAAACTTCAAAACATTTCCCTACAGAAATCAGGTCATCCCTTCGAAATTAGACTTGATTAAACCGTTCTCTAAAACTATGCGCCTCAAGAAGTTACCGTAATCCCGTTTTTATGATTGAAATTAACTATAGCCTATTTTAAAACCACTGTAGCTATTGGGTACGGTGCTTTTTCCGAACAAAGTAAAGGTTTAGAAAACGGTTCATCATAGCCAAAAAAAAATAATTTCCCCATTCCCGTGCATATCTTGGACACACAAAACGACGTTGCCAAAATTTTCATACATTTTCTTTTGTTTTTGTTTTGCGAATTGCCGAGAAATTTCTCTTTGTCTGTATTTTTTGAGATATTTGTGCGTTTTTCTCCTGTTTTCTATTAGGTGGACTTTTCGCGGTGTGGCTTTTGAGGGGTTTTAGAAGGAAATCTAGCCTTATCGTTAGATAAAAGAAATACCTGGTTTCAATTTGCATATATGGCAATCACGTTCTTTTAAAAACCCTCTCCTCTTCCTTGACAAAAAAGTATTCAGCTTACCGGTACCGTACTCTCTTCACTAGTCTCTCTATTCCTTTTCTCTTCCTCTTTTCTGTCCTATTTTTTGAGTTCAGGTCGTTTTTTTAAAAAAAAAAAATGTGAAACAGTTGTGAATAATAAATGTTAAAAGGCTAACGATCGATTTACTAACATTTACTTATTAATTATAACAAAACATTTACTAAAATGATCCATATAGGATAAAAGCACTAAAACACTAAAATAAACTTACAAAATATGGCACAGCAAAAATTGTTTCAATTTGAGTGCTTTCATTTCTTTGGTGAAACGATGAAGAGCTTGCCTTGGTTGAATAATGCTTCGTTGAGCGATTGGCTCTAAACAGAAGAATTTGAAAAATCAAGCAATTTTTTTCTAAAATTAGATTCTTTTCTAATCCCTCAAAACAAACCATTTCCGTAATACTTGGAACTTTTTGATATTCCATCAGTTGATTTCTTGTATAAACTAACGACTCATCATTTTTGGCAGTGCGCGTGAACGAAATGTTGTCATTCTTAGCTACCCACGATAAGAAATCATCGGATCGTTTATCTAAATACCGTAGTTAAAATAACATTAATTCACCGGTCATGTCTTTATTATAGCTTATCTAACTTCAGTAATGCTAAATCCAAAATAACAAACCTGTATCTGTCACGACTAATTTCACTAGATTCACGGATCCTTGATATCCTAAATCTATTGTTTATAACAACTTTTTATAAACACTACCTTTAGTTGTGCACACCAGCTTCAATGTTGAACTTCTTTTCATTTCATTGAGACGCTTTCGCACAATGTCCACACTATTTTGGTCGTTGAAAAGCACGTCGGCAAATTGACATTGAATCACCTAAAAAATAGGAGTTGATGCAGTTAATGACAAAGCACAAACCGTTTGTGGAAGATGAAAGTTTAATGACCTTTGATACATCGAGTTGTTGATCAACCACGTATTCATGACAATCACCTAAAAGAACACAAATTGTCAGTTACATTCACAAAAGATTTACTCATCAAGTCATTTATTGACCCGTGTAGCTTGACAAACATTTAAAAATTGTACCGTTTTTCCGAAATCGACGAGATATCCATAAAGATAATCCCCTTTTTGAATGATCCGTGCTCGGTAAGCGATACTGTTCAACGTCACAATGCAACAATCATTCACTTCTGGACCGATATCATCTGGTAGGCGCGAAGACGCATGAACGTTAATAGCTCGCTGCATGTTTGCATAACTAAAACACTCAAATTTTAATCTTCCTTTAAATAAGCTTCTTTACACGCAGCATATAGTTGCTCAATTATCCTTTTACAGACAATCAACCGCAAAACCAACCATTCATTTTCAAAGTCCTTGATTCGACAGAAAAACGTGAGTTTCCTGTCATCATCGAGAAAATTGCGTGGCGCTTCGACAATCTCAATGACTTGTGGCTTCAACAACGGAAGATCTCCGTGGATGATTCGATAGGGTTCCGTTCGAGTTGTCGGGTGTCGAGCAACAGTCGTTTTGGTGGCAGTAATGGTGGATGATACGGGGATCGGTTTGTTTCTGTTTTGGTTTGCTGGGAGAGGAGAGCTAGAAAAAAAAATCATTATTCAAATTCACTTTTTAGCTTGCACAATAGTCACAATAGTTTTTGCCTTTAAAAATGCTAATTTGAATTCGGATAGAATTAATTACCCTTTTTTCTCCTTGAGTTCGCAGAACTTTCTCGGGGCTTTTATCGCTTCATCGTTGTTGCTGTTGTTGTTGTTTTCTTTCTCGTGCAGTTGATCTTTCCCCAGGAACGGTTCCACCTTTAACATCAATTTTACAATTGAAACTTCATATGCCCACAATAAGTGTAGTGTTATCAATCGTCAGTTGTCGTTTGTTTCTCAACTCGTTCCGAATCTTATCGCCATCTTCTAAGCGTAACATCGTGACAAAGCTAAAGGGTTTATTTTTAGTATGAAACGACCAGTAACTTTAAGTCAAAAAAGGTCAAATACTTACGCATTTTGAACTCCATTTCGAACGGTTGTTCCCATCGCGACATTGTCGACGAGTCCGAGTTGATAGAAAGCCGAAAAGAGCCGCCACTAAATTTAAAAATTGAAAAGAATCATAATGTGAGCTAAACATTGTTTAATTTAATGTTTACTTAAAGACCACCAAAGCTTTTAGCCAGATACCAAACTTTTAGACAGATATCAAGCTTTCCAAAAAGTAAAAGCAAGTTAACAATTAGCCAGTCATTTGAAAGTTTTGAGTTGCAGGTTTTATCCACGTAAACCTAGTACAATAGACTTTATTTGGTACATTCAAAAAATTCTACAGTTTAGGAATTAGGAAGACAGTCTAATTTAGAAGGTCACAGTCTAATCACCTGATTTCTGTAGGGAAATGTTTTAGAGTTTGAAAAAGAAGGCACACTAGGGTTTTGCTTACAATTTGCAAAACAACACCAAACCAGCTATCAAACGTTCTTTTACATCACAAAAATGCAATTTTCTTTCTTAGACATGAAATAAACAATCAATATTAATCAATCAGTATCAATATTATCAATCTTTAAAACGCTAAAACACTTCCCACCTCATCCCAATCGGCGGGCACATCTTTGACGTAAAATTTCCTCCATGGATTCGGGTCGAATCGTTGCGCGTTCTCCTCATCAAACATCGGTTTAACCATCTAAAATAAGAGAGATTAGTGAAATTTACAACAAAAAACAAGAAAAACAAGAAAAAAGAAAAGCAACATCAAGCGTCCACAAAAAAATTCCCGAGAATTTGTTTTGGGAGTGGCTACTTTGCGCCAAATTGTTGGCCCAACTCGCCATAACTTTCTTCTAAGTTGGCCAATCTTTATGGTTTTGGTGTCATTTTGTTGCAATTATTGAGATCTACAAAGTGACACCAAAATCATAAAGATTAGCCGACTTAGAAGAAGGTTATGGTGAGTTGTGCAAACGGCCCAGTTGCGCAAATGACCCAGTTGTGATGGGCATCTGCTATGCGGCTGCTTTTACCTAGCGGTACTGAGGGCACGTAGCACAAATCTGGGGATAGGCTACTTTGCGCCAAATTTTTTGCGCAACTCGCCATAACTTTCTTCTAAGTCGGCCAATCTTTATGATTTTGGTGTCATTTTGTAGATCTCAATAAGTGTAACAAAATGACACCAAAATCATAAAGATTTACCCACTTAGAAGAAAGTTAGGGAGAGTTGTTTTGAGCTGAAACACATTGTTTCGAATTTATAAGCGCAAAATTAGAAAAGCCTTTAAAAATTGCAATTTTAGTTGTTTAACTGAATATCTTTGAAGGTATTACTGTAACGATTGTCAATATAAAAGGAATTTTGCGCAAAATTTTTTAGCTTTCGCGGTAAACTTGCTGAATCTGTTGGGAGTGGGACAAATGCGACCTTTTTTTTGCGCACCTGGACATTTGCGCACCTTTTTTTCCGCACCTTGCCCATTAGCGCACCTTTTTTCGTGTTTTAAAAAAGCTCTAAAAAGCTAATATTAACCAATTTCTATTCCAAAAGTTGTTTTTCTAGGTAATTTTAGGGCGTAGAATCGAAGTTTTGGTATATCAGAGCTTGTAGAAGCGAACGGACGGAGTTATACAAAGAGAAAATCAACAATTTTCTGTAATTTCACCTAGCCGTTTTGTCTTTCAAATTGGTTCCACACGCTCTGTTATGTCAAAATTTGAATTCGACACCCTCAAATTACCTAGAAAAACAACTTTTGGAATAGAAATTGGTTAATATTAGCTTTTAGAGCTTTTTTAAAACGCGAAAAAAGGTGCGCTAATGGGCTAAGTGCGGAAAAGAAGGTGCGCAAATGTCCGGGTGCTCAAAAAAAAGGTAGCATTTGTCCCACTCCCCTGAATCTGTTTGTAATTTTGAAAGGGTGTTGTCTTGAATAGCCAAAATTGCTCACTATTTTTAGTGTTTTTTCTGGATTCGTCATGTTTCTATCGACGACTTTCTATTTTCTATACACCACGTCTCTATCGCTGATCGTTATTAGACTTGGCTATCGATATTATTGTTATTTTTGGAGTGGTCGCGTAAAAATCTTATAACTTTGCACAAAACTGCTCAAATGCTCTGAAAATTGGCCATTGGAAAATCAAAAATCATTTAGGCAGCGAATACTAGAAGAGCACGCAAAACGCAGCTCTAAAAACCTAATTGATACACTATCAATATGACCTTATCGAGCCCTTATCGATAGCGTATCGATAAGGTTTTTTGAGATGTGTCGCTCTTCTAACAGTACGTATTAGAGATTAAAAGAAGCTTGAACTTCTGGCTTTCCATTGGTAAAAGTTATAGAGCATTTGGAGCTACAATCACAATATGTCCGCTTTAATACGAGCACTCCAATATATCGATAGCCAAGTCTAATCGTTATATTGTCCTTTTCAAAGCAGCAATTTAAACTTTTCGCAAGTCAACATCCGTGCTCATTACATCACTTTTTTTATCTCGTTACAATTTCAAACAGTGTAATGTTTCCGTTTTAGAGTCATGTCGTCCGACATCGTTTGGCAAACAATCCGCAACAACTCGGCATTCTTGAAGACGCGACGAAACGTTCCAAAGCGCTTCTCGACTGAACGCTTCAACTTGATGGCCGTCAACTCGCAACGTTACAACGGATTGGTCAACAGGAAAGGAGTGCACATTCAGGTTTTGTTCTAGTTTTGTCACTTATTAAATTTTGCCTCGTTTCAATAAACACTTTGGTTTTTATCGAGTTTGTAAAATTCGACTCAATGCATTGCAGTAAGCGGCCAAGTTGTAGCAAGTTAAAGTTTTATTTTAGTGTAAAACCTCTTACAGAAGTGTGTGAACGTTTAAAAAACACGTTCAAAGCCCAAAATTTAATCTAGGATGTGCCATTGGAGCTTGTAAATGGCAAAACGATTTGAAACATAGAGTGTGCCAGTAGAGCTAGCTGTTACGATTTAGAACATTGCCTGCAAATTAAGTGGATTGTTTAATTAGTAGACCCATTTGTCATACGGATATCAGTTATTTAACATTAAAAATTTATTTACATTTAGCGCAAACATTATAATTTTTTTTAGCTTTCAAAGGATGGAAAGAAGGTTGACGTCTTGACGAAAATCGCAAAGAACGAGCACCTTCCACAAAAATCGACGCGGACTGTGAGCATTTTGAGCAAGAATTGCCGAAGAGCAAGAAACGGAGTCGCCAGCCTGGTCAAGACTTACAAGAAGCGCGATATCATGGTAAAATCATCAATTTATCACGTTGCCAATGGTTTCTGTTTAGCCTGCTCAACGTTTCATCTCGCAGTTGCTTCGAGGAACTCCAAAAGCGAAAAAGTAAAGATTCTTAACTTGTCGATAAACATTTTGTTAGCACGATTTTGTTATTTTGTTGGAATAAATGTTTCGTATAGAGAATTATCAAAACTACAAATTCGAAAGGATTCCCTCTTTATCGGGGTGATGAAAATGAAAATTTATTGATCTAAAGGTGAATGTGAACATAATGAAGCTATTCAATCATAAAGCGAGTTACTGTTACCATGAGTGCGAGAGAATCTAGTTTGGAGCGAAATTTGTCTATATATTCGCATATCCTAAATAAACTGGTAATTTCAAGTGAGATAAAGAAATTATTGGAATGTCTCTAAAGAACCACAACTTTTGTTTAAAAATTAATTCAATAGTCATTAGTCGGCAAAGTAAGTTAAAAGAAAACGAAATTTAGAACCGTATAAATCCGGAGCAAGATTGAATTACGAAAATAATTCTCAATCGATTTCATCATACAGGCAGTGGAAATTAAGAATTAAGAACGATCGTATTTTGTGTAAAGAAAGCCATTACAAAAATCAAAGCTGATATGTGTACTTGTCGTAGAGTTCAGTTAGATTAGGTAATTCACTTTAACAGCGCCAATAGCAAGGAGATAAAGAGAAGGAGAAAACTGGTTTTAGAGGTGATCGATGAAGCGGTGACGGCTTGAGGGCCTGTTCGTCTGGATCGACACTCGACTCCATTCAGTGGTACTGCAATTTGTGGATAGAGGATCTTTTTCGTCGCCTTGCTTATACAGGTTAATTTTTAAGATTTTTCGCAATTTTAAGAGCTGAACGAGTTTTCGGCGCCGAATCGAGAACGAACGAATAAGAAGTTTTTTTGAAAGCAGAATTTTTTCAAACCTTGCCCAACGATTGCTCTCGCTTCGGCCAACAAACGACAATGCGATCCGTGAAGATCTTCGCGTATTCGGTGCACACCGTGAACGATTTCTTCGGACAAAACGAGCGAGCGTTTCTCGACTCGATTGTACTTTGGCCAATAGTAGGCGGGCATTCTGCAAATTTGGGGAAATTGCTTTTGGAAAAAATGAGTACGAAGAATGCGAGGGAATCACGGGGGCAAAGAAAAGGACGGGTTTATTTAGGAAACATCAAGATTGCGCCACGAAACGCTGAAAATTCGGCAGCGCAATTTTTGCGGCGTAATTACAATAATGATTTTGATCATTATTGTAAGTAGCTTTTTTTTGTAATTCTATTATATTCTAATATTCTAATATTATTATTATTTAGCTTTTCCCCAAACGAACCCTGTATTCGAGAAATCGATCCACATCTGCATGACGGTTTCCGAGAATTTTTGCTCAATCTGAAAATCGAGGTTTATTTTTTTGTTTTGAGTATCGTACTGTTGTACTATCGTACTATCGTACTATCGTACTATCGTACTGTCGTACTGTCGTACTGTCTTACTGTCGTACTGTCTTACTGTCGTACTGTCGTACTGTCGTACTGTCGTACTGTTGTACTACCGTAATGTCTTACTGTCGGACTGTCGGACTATCGTACTGTCGGACTATCGTACTATCGTACTATCGTACTGTCGTACTATCGTACTATCGTACTATCGTACTATCGTACTATCGCACTGTCGTACTGTCTTACTGTCTTACTGTCGGACTATCGGACTGTCGGACTGTCGTACTGTCGTACTGTTGTACTATCGTACTATCGTACTGTCGTACTATCGCACTGTCGTACTATCGTACTGTACCTATTTTAGTCGAGAATAGTACAATAAGTACGGCTAATAGTCTATAGGACTATAGTGTCTCTAAAGTACTGAAAAAGTGCTCCATTTAGTGTATTTTATGTTCAAATTTTTGCAAATGCATCTTTCTAGTGCACTGAGATTCACTTTTCTTTTGATTTTCGTTAGATTTTCTTTAGATTTCAAGAGGAAAATGAAGAATTCAATGCGCTAGAAAGGGGATGTTTACAAATGGAAAAAATACAAAGTTTTCTTTTCTATTTCTTTCTTTCTTTCTTTCTTTCATTCTTTCGTTCTTTCTTTCTTTTGATCATTTTGTTTTTTTTGATTTCCTCTGAAATCATCCGATTTGTCTCGTGATAGTGTTTGTTTATGTTTTATTTTGCGGCTCAATTTCGAGATTCGAGAATATTCTAAAGCCAGGAAATCCTGGGCTATATCCTGGGATAATATCCTGGCCTCTTTAACCCTGACATGACCTAAAAAATAGCATTCAAAAGAATTCTGGTAAACACAAATCTCTGCTGCACTTGGCTAACTCTGTTTTATTAAGTTTTTCTCTTTCTTCTTGCCCTTTCTTCCTGCTCTTTCTTCCTTCCTCTTTCTTCCTTTCCCTTTCTTCTTGCCCTTTCTTCCTGCCCTTTCTTCCTTCCTCTTTCTTCCTTTCCCTTTCTTCCTGCCCTTTCTTCCTTCCTCTTTCTTCCTTTCCCTTTCTTCCTGCCCTTTCTTCCTTCCTCTTTCTTCCTTTCCCTTTCTTCCTGCCCTTTCTTCCTTCCTCTTTCTTCCTTTCCCTTTCTTACTGCTCTTTCTTCCATCCTCTTTCTTCCTTTCCCTTTCTTCCTTCCTCTTTCTTTCTTTCTTTTGATTATTTTGTTTTTTTGATCTCCTCTGAAATCATCCGATTTGTCTCATGATAGTGTTTGTTTATGTTTTATTTTTTTCGAAAAAGTGGCTCAATTTCGAGATTCGAGAAATATAAACTGTTGCTCAAAGCTTTTGCGAACAAAGTTAAACGTGAAATTTTGCTGAATTCTACTGAATTCTGTTGAATTCTGGAATTCTGCTAAATACGATTCTGCTAAAGATGTCTATGAGATTTCTTCTTCTTCTATTGCTCTTTTCAATGATCGCTGAAGCGGCCTGGTGGAATTGTGAGGGTTTTTGATGTTGAGAAGAGAAAGGGGTTTTGATGTTCAGAAGACTTTAAATCGGTTTCCTTAGCATTTATCGTAATCCTAAAGCTAACTGTAGGCTTGAAATGTTAGATATTTTAGAATTAGAATTAGAATTAGAAGTAGAGGTAGAATTAGAATTAGAACCAGAACTAGAACTAGAGCTAGAACTAGAACTAGAACTAGAACTAGAACTAGAATTAGAACCAGAACTAGAACCAGAACTAGAATTAGAACTAGAATTAGAACTAGAATTAGAACCAGAACTAGAACTAGAGCTAGAACTAGAACTAGAACTAGAATTAGAACTAGAACTAGAACTAGAACCAGAACTAGAATTACAATTACAATTAGAATTCCAAATCCAAATCCAATTACAATTACAATTAAAATTAGAACTAGAACTAGAATTACAGTTCCAAATCCAACTCCATTTCCAATTCCAATTCCAAATCCAATTCCTAGTTTGCCCTGAGAACGAGCGCTGGATGTACTGCAAGACGGGGTGCGAGCGGAAATGTGGAGATGATTTGAGTGAAGTTGGTGGAAAAACAACTTGCACTTTATTGAATAATAAAATTAAATCTAATAAAATAACGTACTGTTAGAGACTTGTAAACTCCATTTAACTTTCAATTGAGCTCTCCATTGAGGTCTCCATTGAGCTCTCCATTGAGCTCTCCATTGAGCTCTCCATTGAGCTCTCCATTGAGCTCTCCATTGAGCTCTCCATTGAGCTCTCCATTGAGCTCTCCATTGAGCTCTCCATTCAACTCCATTCAACTCCATTCACCTCCATTCAACTCCAACAAGTTTTTACCTCGCCGGGACTCGAACCCGTGTACTTTCGCTTACAAGCAGCTTCCAGCAACCGTGCTAAGCATTACACTACAACGTACTTCATCTCCTTTACTCTAGAGGGAGTTAAGTTAGGTTAAGTGTTAGTTAAGTGTTAGTTAAGTGCTCGAGTGCTCGAGACTTATCAAACTTGTACGGCTTTTTTGATGGAAAATCTTACAAGTGATGGTTAAACCGGTGAAGATAGTTTACGCAAACCCGGTGAAGATGGTTGTGGTGTAGTGGTAATAGGTTAGGCTACAAAGCTTTGAATCCGATTCTACACCTAGGTTCTGCCTAGGTTCTGCCCTGATTTCAACTGACAAGGCAACTGACACTGATCTGTCTTTGTGAGCACTTTCTGGGTTGAATGGAGAGTTGAATGGAGAGTTGAAGGGAGAGTTGAATGGAGAGCTCAATGGAGAGCTCAATGGAGAGTTGAATGGAGAGCTCAATGGAGAGCTCAATGGAGAGCTCAATGGAAAGCTTTACAAGCCTCTAACAGTACAAACATTCAGAAATGCATCCATTCCATTGATTGCCTCGAGAAAAACCTCTGCGAGTGTCAACTCGGCTTTGTGCGATTGGAGAATCGATGTGTGCGCCCGGATGAATGCCCCGAATGAGAAATCACCCCCGTTTCTTCTTTCAACTTTTGTATATTTTGTAAATAAAGAGTTATCGGCTAAAGGCTACAGACGTTGAACAAATTTGAACGCTTTAAGAGTACTGTAGGGATATAGGGTACCGTAGACGTCTATTGTACCCGACAAGCTGCCAATGACTCTACCTGTAGCCGATCGTGTGCATAGAGGATCGGTTTGCGCAACGGTTGCCCGAAAACGTACTCAATCTCGTAGCCGTGCATTACGCCCATCCAACGGGGCCACGGATTGGCGGACGATCTGAATTGAGGTTTTGATTCAAGTGCTTCAAATGTATTTGGTTTTATTGAGCTGAGACACTCCAAGAAGACAAGAACCAAGAGTCAAGTCAAGCCAAATCCAGCTAGAGTCAGCTAGAGTCAGCCAAAGCAAGGCCAAAGCCAGCTAGAGTCAGCCAAAGCCAGCTAGAGCCAGCTAGAGTCAGCCAAAGCCAAGCCAAAGCCAGCCAAAGCCAAGCCAAAGCCAGCCAAAGCCAGCTAGAGTCAGCCAAAGCCAGCTAGAGCCATCTAGAGTCAGCCAAAGCCAAGCCAAAGCCAGCCAAAGCCAGCTAGAGCCAGCTAGAGTCAGCCAAAGCCAAGCCAAAGCCAGCCAAAGCCAAGCCAAAGCCAGCCAAAGCCAGCTATAGCCAGTCAAAGCCAGCTAGAGTCAGCCAAGCCAGCCAAGCCAAGCAAAAGCCAGCAAAAGCCAGCCTAAAGCCAGCTAAGCCAAGCGAAAGCCAGCTAGAGCCAGCCAAGCTAAGCCAAAGTCAGCCAAAGCCAGCGAAAGCCAACCAAAGCCAGCTAGAGCCAGCCAAAGCCAGCCAAAGCCAGCTAGAACCAGCCAAGCCAGCCAAGGCCACATCTCTGAGTCCACTCTTGTCTTTTACAGTAATATCTTTTGAGACTGAATAGACTGAATTTATAAAGACTGAATATCTTTTGTGTCAATGGCTTTCTTGTCAATGGCTGGCTAGTCAGCTTGTCGTCTGCCTTTATAACAGCATGCGATAGAAATTTTACACTAATCTACAGTAATCCGGAAACTCTGACCTCATTGTGAAATAGTACATGTAAACGGGTCCATAAATGTGATCGGCTAGCACATCGGCGAACTCGACGACTCCACACGTGAAGAAATAGTCGCCGAGGAAACGGGCGACTCCGTCACGGAGACGTTCCCTAAAATTGCTTCATGACAAGAGTTCATAACAAGAGACAAGAGTCGTAGCTAATTCAATTCTGACTTTTGACTCTTTTTCCCGAGAAAATTCTCGATTAGTAATGCTGGGAAATTCTGAAGAAATTGCGCGCTTTGAGATTCCGCGCTTGGAGATTCCGCGCTTTGAGATTCCGCGCTTGGAGATTCCGCGCTTGGAGATTCCGCGCTTTGAGATTCCGCGCTTTGAGATTCCGCGCTTGGAGATTCCGCGCTTGGAGATTGCGCGCTTTGAGATTCCGCGCTTGGAGATTCCGCGCTTGGAGATTCCGCGCTTGGAGATTCCGCGCTTTGAGATTCCGCGCTTTGAGATTCCGCGCTTTGAGATTCCGCGCTTGGAGATTCCGCGCTTGGAGATTCCGCGCTTTGAGATTCCGCGCTTGGAGATTCCGCGCTTGGAGATTCCGCGCTTTGAGATTCCGCGCTTTGAGATTCCGCGCTTGGAGATTCCGCGCTTGGAGATTGCGCGCTTTGAGATTCCGCGCTTGGAGATTCCGCGCTTGGAGATTTCGCGCTTGGAGATTCCGCGCTTTGAGATTCCGCGCTTTGAGTTTGCGCGCTTTGAGATTGCGCGCTTTGAAATTAAGCGCTTTCTGCAAAATCAAGAGGTTTTACCATAGTTTAAAGCGCAAATCTATGATTTCCTTTGGGTAAAAGTCGCAATAGAATTCTGTAGCAATAAAGAGACTTTTTGAAGTATTTAATAAAATCCTCAAAATCGTACAATTCACAGGTTAAAAAACTGTGATTTATGACGGATTTAAAGCCATTTAAAGCAATTTAGAGCTATTTAGAGCTATTTAGAGCTATTTAGAGCTATTTAAAGCTATTTAGAGCTATTTAAAGCTATTTAGAGCTATTTAGAGCTATTTAGAGCTATTTAGAGCTATTTAGATCTATTTAAAGCTATTTAGAGCTATTTAAAGCTATTTAGAGCTATTTAGAGCTATTTAGAGCTATTTAGAGCTATTTAGAGCTATTTAGATCTATTTAAAGCTATTTAGAGCTATTTAAAGCTATTTAGAGCTATTTAGAGCTATTTAGAGCTATTTAGAGCTATTTAGAGCTATTTAGAGCTATTTAGAGCTATTTAAAGCTATTTAGAGCTATTTAAAGCTATTTAGAGCTATTTAAAGCCATTAAAATCCATTAAAATCCATTTAAAGTCCTCAAGTCTTCAAGCTTTTCTCTGGATTCAATCTAATCTTTATCTTAATTCAACGAACATTTCATTGTCACTCTGCGAAACATCATTGTAGGCGTGCATGAGCGAGTGCTGCACGAGAGCTGAGTTCCCGAAATATGGCAAAAAGGCGTCGATCGAGTTCTTGTATTGCACTCTGAATGATTTAAGTCTCTTACTGGGGATTTTTGCTAACCTATCATCACTTTTGACTCGGGAAATCCCCTATCTGATGCAGTTTTTCACGCTGATTCCGAATCTGCAATCAGTTTTTGCCAAACGCTTCTCTATCGCGAGATATTTGGCATACAAGTTTTCGGGATATCTTTATAAGGGCGACGCACTGTCTTCAGTCAGCCTCAGCGGTGTAGTAGCCACGTCTACCGAGCGTATGCCCTTTTGAATCCCAAGGGTTCGAGTCCTCTGTCTATATAACGCAACCCACATAAAGAGATCTCAAAAACTTGTATGCCAAATATCTGACGATAGAGAAGTGTTTGGCAAAAACTGATTGCAGATTCGGAATCAGCGTGAAAAACTGCATCAGATAGGGGGATTTCCCAAGTCAAAAGTGATGATAAGTCAACAAAATTCTCTAGTTAGCGGCCTTCTTGTGTCTTAACGGCCTTCTTGCGGGTCAGCCGTCTTGCAGCCGTGGCCGAGTGGTTCAGCGCTCGTTTCTAGAGCGAGAACTCACAAGTTCGATCCCCACATGGAACTTTGCTTTTTTCTAGTGCTATTTCTTGTTGGAGAAAACATCTTCAAAAATAAATTTCGGGTGTTGTGGGATCGAACTCGTGAGGTCTCGCTCTCGGAACGAGGGCTTTACCACTCGGCCACAACTACATTGAGACTAGGCTGCCAGGAGGCCGTTAAGAGATCGCAAGGAGGTCGCAAGGAGACCACAAGGAGATTGTTAAAACTTAAATAATCAAATTTTCAACAAAACTTTAGACTCTTTCTTGACAGATTGTCATTTAGTAAAAAACGGAATATAGATTTGGAATCAGCAGAAAATTCTGCGTTTAATGGGATAGATTGTAGAGGATATAGCTGGCTCTGTCAGTTGACCTCCTTAAAGAATTTACAGAATAAAATCAGAAGCCAGAAGGCTTTACAAGCTGAAGTAGAGCCCGGCTTACAGGCTGGAGTAGAGCCCGGCTTACAGGCTGGAGTAGAGCCCGGCTTACAGGCTGGAGTAGAGCCCGGCTTACAGGCTGGAGAGTAGAGCCCGGCTTACAGGCTGGAGAGTAGAGCCCGGCTTACAGGCTGGAGAGTAGAGCCCGGCTTACAGGCTGAAGTAGAGCCCGGCTTACAGGCTGGAGTAGAGCCCGGCTTACAGGCTGGAGAGTAGAGCCCGGCTTACAAGCTGAAGTAGAGCCCAATCTCTATCGCTTTACGCTCCAAAAATGTAAACAAATCAATTCTAGTGCGCAAAATAGTATCGAATAAACTAAGAAATGTAATAATTATGAAATTTTATAAGTTTTTTTCACTTTCCCTTGAACAAACCTATCAATTCTTGCTTTATTTTGCGGATCCTCGGCTGAGATTGTGTGATTGTAAGCGAAACCGTATTTACGCTCGAATCTAAAAGTAGGAGAGAAAATTTTGAACAAAATTTGAACAAAACTTGAACAAAATTCAATGAAAATCAAGTTTCTAATGAATCTATTGAGCTTTTATTGAGATGAAAAAAAATTGGAGATCTTTAGATCTTTAAGAGCTTTAGGAGCTCTAGATCCTTAGGAGCTCTAGATCCTTAGGAGCTCTAGATCCTTAGCTCTTTAGATCCTTAGCTCTTTAGATCCTTAGCTCTTTAGATCCTTAGCTCTTTAGATCCTTAGCTCTTTAGCTAAAGAAGTTTCAAGCTTTCCATTTCATCTTTCAATCTCAAAGAAAGATAAAATTCAAGTGATGGAATGGAAGTCTGATTTAAGGCTGAATTCTGCTTTAAGGCTGAATTCTGATGAAATTCTATTATTCTGATGAAATTCTGATATTCGAATGCATTAAATCTATAGAAGTAATGCTATTTGAAAGAAATTTTTATGATTTATATGATCTTTAACTAGATTTAGAAGCGACTTACAAAAAATACGGTAGCCAATACGTTCCCTCGTCTGCCACAGTGCCCATCAAGACCGACACGTCTTTTTTAAAGTCCCGACGCCGCAACCGTTCCCAGAGATTTCCCTATGCAGATTCTGATGTAATTTGTCGGCTAGAATTTGCTAGCCTACGGAAATTATGATGTTCTTTTGGATTTTGCCTTTCTTTCGAATCCCCAATTCAATTCTATCAATTCAATCAATTCTATCAATTCAATCAATTCTCCCAATTCTATCAATTCTATCAATTCAATCAATTCAATCAATTCAATCAATTCTATCAATTCTATCAATTCAATCAATTCTATCAATTCTACCAAAATGTAGCCAAGATTAAGGGCTTTAATGTACTTAAAAAGCTAGACTGGTAAAAGCAATAGATCAATAGCAATAAATCCTTTTAAGACCTTGAAAAAATTAGGCTCATCATCGACTGGTGAAAAAGCAAAAGTCATTGGCAAATTGATGTCATTTGTGATTTGATCAGCGGCTTCCTGAAATGAGAAATTCATTTATTTCATTTATTTCATTTATTTCAATTTACTTCATTGCTTAATTGAATCTTTAAAGTTTAGTGATAGATTTTTGATGAATCGAAACCTTTTAAAGACTTCACTCACTTGTAAAAGCTTTGGCGACGTGTTGCGCAAACATTTCGCCACAACTTTCTTGTCAATCTAGATTAAATCGATCTAGGATTTCATTTAATTTGGTTTTTGATTTGCTTAAATGAATATTTTGGGGTCTCTGACCGACTACAGTACGACTACAGGCCGAAAAAGTCAGCTACAGTTATAGTAATAGTTATAGTAAAGTTATAGTAATCGATTTGTTAGTGTAACGACTGTAAACTGGTAGCTGAGTTTGAGTACTGAAAATGAACTGAAAGAGCCAGCGAAATCCTATACAATCTATCCCATTAAACGCAGAATTTTCTGCTGATTCCAAATCTATATTCCGTTTTTTACTAAATGACAATCTGTCAAGAGTTTAAAGAGTCTAAAGTTTTGTTGAAAGTTTGATTATTTAAGTTTTAAAAATCTTCTTGTGGTCTCCTTGCGGCTTCCTTGCGGTCTCTTAACGGCTTCCTGGCAGCCCTGCTTCAATGCAGTCGTGGCCGAGTGGTACAGCGCTCGTTTCCAGATCGAGGCCTCACGGGCTCGATCCCGGGCTCGGTCTTTTTGCGTTTTACAAGAACTGTTCTTTATGCGTGTTTCCATTTGGCCATTCCATTTGGCATACCACTTTCCAATAAGGCTAGCGATAGCTTCTAGTTCCAGTTCTAGTCAATCAAATATGCTAATATGGCTCAGCTACTATGGCTGAGCTAATATGGCTTAGCTAATATGGCTCAGCTAATATGGCTCAGCTAATATGGCTGAGCTAATATGGCTTAGCTAATATGGCTGAGCTAATATGGTTCAGCTAATATGGTTCAGCTAATATGGCTACCTGTGTGGATCCAGTGCAATTAACCAATCGTGCTAATTGAAGAGACGTCTCCAATAAAGTTTCCTTGCTTCGCGTTGCCCATGAGTTTGTGATAGCTCCACTCTGAAAGAATTCATAATTTCTAGTATTCTTTATGCTCTTTCTGTAAACACCATCTTTCTAAAGCACTTGATTCTTTCTGTGCGCTGGAAAGGGTGCGTTTAAGCAACGTTTAAGCAGCGTTTCAGCAGCGTTTAAGCAGCGTTTAAGCAGCGACTCCAAAGAGCATCTAGTTGTGAAGGATTCGTTTTCAAATTCGAGCACAAAAGTAGATGTTTGCCTTAGAAAACCGACCTTGGCAATGATTTTCGAGAAATATCGATGCGATTGTGGAGCAATGAGATGAGCTGTCACAGAGGCAGCGCCAGCACTTTCACCGAAAAGCGTCACCCGGGTGGCATCACCGCCAAAAGAGCCGATATTTTGATGGATCCATCTAGAAATTTTCTATCTCTTCATAGGTTTGTGAACGCTCATCATCAAATCAAAGAGCTCTTGACGAGCTCTTTGATGCTTTTTGGCTGCTTTTGCGGCTGATTTTGTGGCTGTTCTTTGTGGCTGCTTTTTGCGGCTGATTTGCGGCTGCTTTTTGCGGCTGCTTGCCGTTTTTTTTTGTTCAAACCGTAGCGCCAAAGAGTCAGTGTTTATCACTTCAAAAAGTCTTGCATTTCATTGATCTCAGAATGACGAGCTGATTTTGATCCACCATTAGAAACCGGGAACCGATTATAGGTCAATGAGATCGACTTGGTCGACTGGAGAGTCGACTGGACTTGACAGCGCTCGTTCTGCTCTTGTGTGATAATTGGCTTCATGCAAATTTGCTTGATGACAATTTGCTTGGTGACAATTTGCTTGATGACAACGATTTCGGTTTACGCCTGAGCCGTGCTTTAAACCGAAATTGCTGTAGCCAAGTTACCCGAGTCGATGTTTGAGTTTTTAAAGTGTATAATCGATTTCTAAACATCTAAATAGCTAAATAGCTAAATATCTAGATATCTAGATGTCTAAAGATCTAGATATCTAGGTATCTAAAGATCTAGATATCTAGATGTCTAAAGATCTAGATATCTAAAGATCTAGATATCTAAAGATCTAGATATCTAAAGATCTAGATATCTAAAGATCTAGATATCTAAAGATCTAGATATCTAGATATCTAGATATTAGATATCTAAAGATCTAGATATCTAGATATCTAAAGATCTAGATATCTAGATATCTAAAGATCTAGATATCTAGATGTCTAAAGATCTAGATATCTAAAGATCTAGATATCTAGGTATCTAGGTATCTAAAGAACTAGATATCTAGATATCTAAATAGCTAAGTATCTAAATAGCTAAATCTCTAAATATCTAAAGATCTAAATAATTAAACATCTAAACATCTAAATCACTAAATATCTAAAGAGCTAAAGAGCTAAATATCCAAAGAGCTAAATATCTAGATATCTAGGTATCTAAAGATCTAAATATCTAAATATCTAGATATACCTATGCAGCAATCTAAAATAATCCAAATACCGTACTCTAAAGCGATTTGCTGATCGAGAAGTCCCATATTGCCGGGGATCTCCGAGTCACCGCCCAAGTAGAGAAAACCGAAGGGACCGAGTCTAAAAATTCGATAATTATAACTTTAAAAGAATAGATACTGTAGCTCTCGAGATACTGTAGCTATCAAGATACTGTAGCTATCGAGATACTGTAGCTCTCGAGATACAGTAGCTCTCGAGATACAGTAGCTATCGAGATACAGTAGCTCTCGAGATACTGTAGCTATCGAGATACTGTAGCTATCGAGATACTGTAGCTCTCGAGATACAGTAGCTATCGAGATACTGTAGCTATCAAGGTACTGTAGCTCTCGAGATACTGTAGATAGTAGCATAGGTAGTAGCACCAAATCCTCTAGCTATCAAATAAGCCTTTAAAACTCACCGATAATTGATGTTGACGACAATTTTGTTGTACTTAGCGGCGAGCACCGATCCGTCGTAAAGGTCAAGGCTGGGGGAGCCTGGAAGGTGAGAATTGGGTATAAATATAGCATTAGATTAAAGTATTAGCGAAATAACTAGGCAATAGATAGCTACCGTACACTGTAATAGCACCCGGGCCCCCATAATGACCGTGCGGAGTATTGCGTAGTCTAGCTTTGAACGCGTTTTTCTCGACACTGGTTTATGCTACAGTGCGCGTTTAGGTATCAAAAAATAGCTGAAATTCAGGGCTATTTTTTGATACAAAAGACGCATTTTTTTGAAAGTACCGACGCTTTGAAAAAAAATGGAATACTATACGCGACGCGACTACGAGACTGTACGAGAGCGGTGGGGTACTATTACAGTACGGTAAGCAATGCTAAGCAATAGCTAAGCAATAGCTAAGCAATGAATAGCTAAGCAATAATATCTAGGCAATAAATATCTAAACATACCCGAGAAAAACCCTCCCCCATAAATCCACACCAACACCGATCCATCGTGCTTCGGCGGCACCCAGACATTCAAGCTGAGACAATCCTCCGACAGGGGACTCTGGAAAGGAAATCTAGTCCTTCAATCCCTAATGATCTAAATCCCAATATCTAGAGACTCCTTTTTCGCGATGTTTACAAGAATAACAGCATTCTACTGTCAAAACTAGAGTGTGTTCCTTGCAGATAACGCGTTTTCTAAAAAGCGCGCGCCAAGGATAAGCTACCGTAACCCTATGCTTTGCGTCAGCAAATTTTTCAAAATGCAAATGTACATAAAAATCTTGCGCTCTTTTTTTCTATTACTCTTTCCTTAACTCTATTCCTTAACTCTTAACTTCGCTAAAACTTAAAAATTTTAAAATGCTATTTAAAATTAAAGAAAACATTTAAAACGGGAAAAGTTAATAAGCACTATTAAAAAATTATATTGGGTTGATGCATAATTATCCGGACTTCTTTTTGCGTGCTTGTATCTTTTTTGTTTTGAAAGCTTTTTGTCTATTTCTTTTTTTTAAATATTCGTTATTCTTTAGTGAACAAAATGCGTGTCGACAATCATATCCATCTTCGCCATATCATGCTCTACCACTTCGAAAAGGGATGCTCTGCCGCAGAGTCGTTTCGCGATCTCAAAGAACTTTTTGGTCAAGGAACAATTGGACGTGCAACAGTTTATGAATGGTTCGATCGTTTCAAGTCCGGTAACCCAAGTGTTGATGATGAACCAGGAAGAGGACGGCCATCAGAATTCGATGACAAGGCACTTCTGGAAGCCGTTGAAGAAGACGAAAGCCTGACAACCAGAATGCTGGCAGATGAATTCAATGTTGACCAGTCAACGATCGTGCGCCATCTCAAAAAGCTTGGCAAAGTATGGAAATTGGCTGGATGGGTCCCACACGAACTCTCCGAGAAGAACCAAGCAGATCGCCTTCGAATTTTCACCGATTTGTTGCAACGAAACGAGGAAGCACCGTTTTTGAAGAATCTCGTCACAGGCGATGAATCATGGCTGTTGTTCAAGAACCTCAAGAGAAAGAAAGTCTGCGTGTCGCCAGGTGTTTCACCTAAAGGAATACCGAAAGATGTCCACTGTAAGAAAGCAATGTGGTGTGTATGGTGGGACAGAAGCGGAATCATCCACTGGGAAATCATCTCTAACGGCATCTGTTATTGGTGGAATGACGATGATGAACGTGAGCAATGGCGAATTCCAGACAAAAATGGCAAGAAGCAATTGAACATCAATAGTGACGTCTACTTGGCACAACTTGAACGCTTACATGCTGCAATTCAGGCACGAAGACCGCGCAAAAAGAACAACATCGTCTTTCACCACGATAACGCACGTCCGCACGTTGAGCGCCATGTCGTCGAATCCATCGCTAGTAAGGGCTGGGATCTTCTTCCACACCCGCCATATTCTCCTACTGAAGCCCCAACGGACTACCACGTCAATCGATCGCTCAAAAATTGGCAAACAAATAAGATCTACAACGATTTGGATGACTTGATAGGCGATGTTAAAGCGTGGATTGCCTCCAAAGATCGTTTATTCTTCGCTCGTGGAATCGATCGTCTTCCAAGCAAATGGCAATCAGTTATTGATGTAGGCGGTGAATATGCTCCAGAATAATCAATTAAACATATTTTTCTAACTATTTATGTTATTTTTTGTTAAATAAAATCATTTATAAAAGAAGTCCGGATAATTATGCATCAACCCAATATTATTTACGAATTCACCAGGCCTATTGTCCACATTTGCACTAGAACAATTCCAAAAAAAAATTTCCACGCCCTAAAAAACCTAAATCCTTAAATAAAACTATCCATTACTATATTTTGAGAAAAGTTTGCAAAATTTTTTCGCGCGACCTTTATAGCTTTGCTTAAAAAGCGCACCTTTTAGAAAACGCATTGTCGGAAGTCTTGTCGGATCAATTGTCTGACAAATTGTCTGTCAACAAGGAGCACACTCTAGTCAAAACCGCGACTCAACATCGATTAAATAATCTCGACTCGAAAAAGATGATTCTTTCGATTCTTGGTCGGCTTTTTGAAGTAGAATAGAGACTCTACCTCTTAAATAAAGATAAAGTCTCTATTCCTCTATCGATTTAATCTAGATTGACAAGAAAGTTGTGGCGAAATGGTTGCTTTTGTTTTGACTTGAACTGAACTTGAGGTTCAAAGCGTCCTCATTCCTCGTCCAGGCATTCAATTAATCTCTACTAATTAAGTATAAATCTAAGTCATTATTAAGTCTAACAACTAGTTTACAGTTTACAGATCTAACAGATTACAGTTTAGAGTTTACAGTTTAGAGTTTACAGATTACAGTTTACAGTTTACAACTAGATCACATTTCCTAAGCATTTAGCAAACCGTTGGCGGTGGATTCCACATCTCGGCGCCTGGGAAATCGGGAAACATCTTGTCGACTGTGTAGAAACAAGTCTTCGCCGGGTGCTTGGCCTCGAATTCACCACTCCAAGCCGGAACTTTCTGAAAATTTCTTTTCATTGCAGTTTGTTTTGATATTAGAACAAAGCTTTTACAAGGAACAAAAGGAAAAGGAAGAAAGCAAGGAAGAAAGCAAGAAGGAAAGCAAGGAAGAAAGCAAGGAGGAAAGCAAGGAGGAAAGCAAGGAAGAAAGCAAGGAAGAAAGCAAGGAGGAAAGCAAGGAGGAAAGCAAGGAAGAAAGCAAGGAGGAAAGCAAGGAGGAAAGCAAGGAAGAAAGCAAGGAGGAAAGCAAGGAGGAAAGCAAGGAAGAAAGCAAGGAAGAAAGCAAGGAGGAAAGCAAGGAGGAAAGCAAGGAAGAAAGCAAGGAGGAAAGCAAGGAGGAAAGCAAGGAAGAAAGCAAGGAGGAAAGCAAGGAGGAAAGCAAGGAGGAAAGCAAGGACCAAAACAAGGACAAGGACCAAAGCAAGGACCAAAGCAAGGACCAAAACCAGGACCAAACCAAGGACAAGGAAGAAAGCAAGGAGGAAAAGGACAAGGACCAAAACAAGGACCAAAACAAGGACCAAAACAAGGACCAAAACAAGGACCAAAACAAGGACCAAAACAAGGACCAAAACAAGGACCAAAACAAGGACCAAAACAAGGACCAAAACAAGGACAAGGACAAGGACCAAAACAAGGGCCAAAGCAAGGACCAAAACAAGGACAAGGACCAAAACAAGGACCAAAGCAAGGACCAAAACCAGGACCAAACCAAGGACAAGGACCAAAGCAAGGACCAAAGGAGGGCCATTTACAAGGAACAAAACACTTGCTATCTTTGTACCTCCGGTATCCCAAATCTCCTCGATTCAACTGGAGGTCTTGCATAAGGGATCCCAAGGAAAACGCTCATGTGAACTCCATCGAAATTCTAAAATTTAGACATTTATTTGTTTATTAGTATTATTGTTTATTAGTATTATTGCTTATTAGTATTATTGCTTATTAGTAATTAGGTTGGCAACTTTCAATCTCTTCAATCTTTTCTTTTCGAAATTCTAACATTCTTTTTACGATACTTAAATGAAAGACCAAAAATTTTTGATTCAGCTGCTTTACGATTTTAAACAAGAAAAATCTGTGGCTGAATCGCATCGTACAATTATTTCTGTTTTTGGAGAAAAGCCATAGACAGCCATAGACAGCCATAGACAGCTATAGACAGCCATAGACAGCTATAGACAGCTATAGACAGCCATAGACAGCCATAGACAGCCATAGATAGCCATAGATAGCCATAGACAGCTATAGACAGCTATAGACAGCCATAGATAGCCATAGACAGCTATAGACAGCTATAGACAGCCATAGACAATGCCGTACATGATTTCAACGTTTCCAAAGCAGCAATCAATGCCTCGAGGATGAGTCGCGTGGAGTGAGGAACAGATTTGGTTTAGATTTGATTCAGATTTGATTTAGATTTGGTTTAGATGCCAGCTACGGAATGCCATCAGAACATTTGTACTGTTTTTGGAGAAGCTGCTCTTGCTTACAAACAATTTTGTGTTTGGTACGATCGCTTCAAAACGGGAAACGAGTCATTGGAAGATGCACCACATGGAAAGCCACCGATTACTTTGGACGATCAGCTGTTACTGAACGAGGTCGACTTGTCGAGGTCGAGAAAATTAGCAGAAAAGTTCGGATGCACTCATGTTACCATTGAAAACCATTTACACGTTCCTGGGAGATCATGTCGAAGCGGGCAAATATATCGGAGCTCCCCCACGACCTGACTGATGCCCACAAAGCCATACGTGTCACCCTGAGCTCTTTTCTTCTACGCAAAGCTCACCATCGTGACTTATAAACAATGTTGTGTTTGGTAAGCTTCATCTTCATCTTCATCTTCATCTTCATCTTCATCTTCATCTTCATCTTCATCTTCATCTTCATCTTCATCTTCATCTTCATCTTCATCTTCATCTTCATCTTCATCTTCATCTTCATCTTCATCTTCATCTTCATCTTCATCTTCATCTTCATCTTCATCTTCATCTTCATCTTCATCTTCATCTTCATCTTCATCTTCATCTTCATCTTCATCTTCATCTTCATCTTCATGGAAAGAAGATCATGCTTGTTGTTGGTGGAATGCAAAAAGCTTTGGTGCCCTTCGAAGTGTTAAACCAGTTAAACCAAAACCAGTTGATGTTGATGGACAAACAGTTAATACCGAACTCTATTCAAAACAATTAGTCCGAGTCAACGAGGCTTTGAAGGAATTGGAGTTTTGTGTAATCAACAAGTTAGTATTTTGTGCAATCAACAGATTAGTTTGAACGAAAATTTGGAAAGTTGCCAACCAAAAAATCTAGAAACAGAAACATTTCTTAAAAATTCTGATTATCTAGATCGATTTCTTATTCTAAACAAAAGTACGACGATCGATTTAGCTAATATTAAAGTTTTCTTTTTGCACTTACTTGCTTAAACCCGCGAATATCACCTAAATTTGTTCGCACAAGGCTATCGTCGGAGATCACCGCTCGACCGAGAACCTGGAAATTTTTGAGATTAGCTTCCAAAAACAGATCTAGCTTTAAAAGTCGATTCAATTGATTTAGAGTTTTCATTTGGGCACAACTAGGAGGCAACTAGAATGCAACTAGAATGCAACTAGAATGCGGGGTGGTGCAATGCGAGTGTGCAATTTCTCTGTGAAATTCTCTGGAATTAGATCCCGTGGAGTTAGCTCTGGTTCAATTTCGCTCTCCGGTAGTTTATAGCCTAGTTTATAGCGTAGTTTATAGCGTAGTTTATAACCTAGTTTATAGCGTAGTTTATAGCGTAGTTTATAGCCTAGTTTGTAGCCTAGTTTGTGGTCTAGTTTGTGGTCTAGTTTATAGCCTAGTTTTTAACCTAGTTTATAGCCATAAACTAGTTTAGTTAGTTTAGCTATGGTTTATAGCCAGTTTATGGCTAGTTTATGACCCAAGTGCTTAATGCGAGAAGCCTATCCAGCCTCTTTTCACCTTTCTCTTAAGGCGCGATAAAGTGGCGCGTTAAGGCGCGATAAAGTGGCGTGTTAAGGCGCGATAAAGTGGCGCGGTTAAGGCGCGATAAAGGTGGCGCATTAAGGCCCGATAAAGGTGGCGCGTTAAGGCCCGATAAAGTGGCGCGTTAAGGCGCGATAAAGTGGCGCGATTAAGGATGTAAGTCGGATTCGGATTTATCATAGATATTATCTACAACTATCTACAACTATCTACGACTTAAACTTACTGTATGAAATCGTGTGTGAATGAGAATGAATAGTGGAAGGAGTGGGAGGGCAACTCTCCCACTCCCGCCATTCCACATTTGAAAGAGGAGGGGAAACGAGTGATCGGAGTGATCGACCGATTGGTTAAAGCATCAAAAGATCTCTGGAATATTTAGATATCTTTTTTGGATAAGTTAAAAAGAATTTAGATAAGTTAAAAAGACTTTAGATAAGTTTAAAAGATCAATTCTTGAAATACAATTCTTAAAATTCAATTCGGGAACATCAATTCTTGAAATTCAATTCTTAAAATTCAATTCTTAAAAGAAAACTTTGTCAACGTGGACACTTGTCGACAAATGAGTGGGTAAACAATGGGAAAATGGGGAAAGGAAGACGATTTTTGAAGAGATAAAGAAGAGTACAGTTTAGAGAAAAGTAAGTAACAGAAAAGTAAAGTTTGGTTGGAAAGGGATGTATTGGGTTGGGGAGAATGAGTCGGCGCCAAACTTTAAAGGGACTTTTTGCACACATAAAGCCTTCTTGAAACATACGTTTGGTTTCATCAAAAGGATCCACTATTTCTCTACAAAATGACTTTTGAGAGATTCCACAAAGCTTTTCTTTCGTGGAGTTTATGAACTTCCAAACGCAGCTGGTTAAAATGGCAAAGAGTCCGACTCATCATTTGAACAGTTTCTTTCACATAAACCTTCTTTGGTGTTTATATAAAAAAGATAGAGCACATTCAATTACTTAAGTTGCCAAATTTGCAGGAAGATTCCACCAATGGTTTTTTCTAGATCACAGTTTGTAGTTTTTGTGAAAAAATGGATTTTTCTTGAGCGGAGGCGCTGTTTGAATTTTCTTTTAAATGTGATTTTGTAGAGAATTAGTTAACCATTCTACTCATATCAAACGCATATTATTTGACGAAGTCGAATAGAAGTTTTAGACATTTTTTTGATTTTCGGCGCCGACTCATTCTCCCCAACCCAATAGATAAACTAGTTAGTAGATAGTAGATACTAGATACTAGATACTAGATACTAGATACTAGATACTAGATACTAGATACTAGATAATAGATAAACTCTAGCCCTAGGTAAGTTTATTTAAACCAGCAGAATTTGTGAACTTGCACACGGTATTCGTAAAATGTAAGTCTTGTAGTAAAGTAGTAAAGTCTTGTAGTAAAATTCAATCAATGTTTGAGCACGGAATGCTCTAATCAGTCCTTAGGCTTGTAAATCGTCAAACCAGGGCTCCTGCTAAATCAACTGCTAAATTTAGCAAGTCCAGCTTCTAGGCTTGGCTCCAGGCTTGGCTTAGGCTAGAATTGGCTTTGATTCAAGTAAAGGAGAAGACTTGTAACTTGTAACTTGTAAGAAGTACTAAAAACAACAAAGCAACTAGTAAAGCAGCAAAGCAACTAGTAAAACAACAAAGCAACTAGCAAAATAATAAAGCAACTAGCAAAACAGCAAAGCAACTAGTAAAACAACTAGTAAAAGAACAAAGCAACAATCAAAACAAGAAGCAAAACAACAAAAGCAAGTACTAGAGTTGACTTTAAAAGAAATCTTTGTGCATTTCAAAGAGTTTTCCTATGCTTTGGTTACTGGAGTGGCTCAGTGAGCACATTTACTTCTTCATTTCTGCTCTCTTTCCTCTTTCTCATTTATAATTCGATTACCCGCTTCTTATAGCCATTAGACGGAAAAGGAGGTGTAAATCTAAAGCTTTGGATGAAGGGAAATCGGTGGCCGACGGGGGGAATCATCCACACTTCCGGTCAACCACCTCACCCACCTCACCCACCTCACCCACCTCACCCAATAGCTTCACCCCATCTAAAGGCTAACAAATAATCCACACGTGACTCTAGTGTACTTAAAACAAAATTCGATTGTATTTAGATTGTATTTTGATTGGATTTAGTCTAATAACCTAATTAATAGTATAATGAATAAAGAAGAGAGCCGTTTTGAGCCATTTTGAGCCGCTTTTGAGCCGTTTTGAGCCGCTTTTGAGCCATTTTGAGCCGTTTTGAGCCATTTTGAGCCGTTTTGAGCCATTTTGAGCCGTTTTGAGCCGTTTTGAGCCGCTTTTGAGCCATTTTGAGCCGTTTTGAGCCGCTTTTGAGCCATTTTGAGCCGTTTTTGAGCCATTGGAAAGAGGTTAATTGGAACCAATTTTGGTTCACCTTCAAGTTAAATTTGAGAGTGAAAACACGTGTTTTTCGTAAGAAATCTACGAAATCTACGAAAAGGAAAGAAAAGGAATGAAAAGACTTTCTGAAGAGCTTAATAAATGCTTGATACAAAGATCAAATGTTTAAAATTGAGAGTCCTATCTAAATCCGATCAAAATCCAATCAAAATCAATCAAAATCCATTAAAATCCAATCAAAATCCAATCAAAATCCAATCAAAATATCAAAAAAAGTCATGTTTTCAAAGCTTTTTTGTGTTTAGAGTGTTTAGAGTGTTTAGATTATGTGTAAAATCTATAAAATTGAGCTAAAAGCTTGGGAATAGCATGAAAAGAACGAATAGAAAGCCGAAAAGAGACGATGATCATAAAAATCCCTCCTGGAATCGTTAAAATCTTCACTATTTTGTTTAGGATTGAGAAATGCACAGAAAAATGTACAATTCCTCCAGTAGACTTAGATTAGAAATGTTTTTAGCTAAAAGAAATCTAGATTATCTAAATGTAGAACAGATGGGTTTTTTTGGATCCTCATGGGAAATAAATGCAAAACAGATGGCTTACTGGGGAACCGTTTGAAGTTAGCATCAAATTTACGAGACTTGTGCATTGGATCCAAGCTACGAGACCTAGTGCATCGGATTCTACGCAAAATTCTGAGCAAAACTCATTTTTAAAATCAATCTAATTGGCCATTTAAAGCGTGTAAAAACACGTTTGAAAATTAGCCGCAAAAATTGAAAAATTTGGGCAGCTCGGTGATATAAGCCTTCTCGCGTCTGTTCGCGACTGTGACCTGGTGGTTCAGTGGTTAGTGTACTCGCCTTCCTAACCGATGGTTGTGGGTTCGGATCCTCTTGCGGCCAAAGTTTTCGCTTTTTTTTTGCAAACAAGATTTAGCCAAATGGATTGATATAAGTCTTCCCTTTGTGAGGTCAAAAAGACGACCTGGTGGTCTAGTGGATAGTATGCTCGGCTTCGAAACCGATGGTCGCGGGTTCGGATCCCCTTGAGACCAGAGCTCTCTTTTTAGTGCACTGAATTGCCATTTTCTCACCAAAAATCGCTTAGCAATGGGAAAATGCAAAAATTAGTGCGTTCGAAGGGCTGTGTTTAGACGAAAATACGTCTTTATCTTTCGATTTTGACGGATTACTGTGCTTAGAAGTCACTTTACTTAGGGATTACTGTAACTAGGGATTACTGTAACTAGGGATTACAGTACCCAGGGATTACAGTACCCAGGGATTACTGTACCTAGGGATTACAGTACCCAGGGATTACAGTACCCAGGGATTGTACCCAGGGATTACAGTACCCAGGGATTGTACCTAGGGATTACAGTACCCAGGGATTACAGTACCCAGGGATTACTGTACCCAGGGATTACAGTACCCAGGGATTGTACCTAGGGATTACAGTACCCAGGGATTACAGTACCTAGCGATTACAGTACCTAGGGATTACAGTACCTAGGGATTACTGTACCTAGGGATTACAGTAAAAAGGGATAGCTTTGTTTAAAAAGAGTACTGTAGCTGGAGAATTACCGTATCTAAAAAAACGGCTAAAATGTAAAGTAAACGAGTAAAGCTGAGCTTTGTAAAGCCATTAAAAGATCACCGCACGCTTTCTAGTGCACTGAAATGCTTTTGAAGAGAGAAAATGAAGATTTCTGTGCGCTAGAAAGTTTCGCGTTTGCATAAAGCAAAAGGCAAAAGGCAAAAGGCAAAAGGCAAAATCAAAATCAAAATAAAATGAGTTTTTTGTGAAAAAATCACCTCAAAATCAAGTCAAGCCAATTGAAAAAAAGTGAAAATTTCTCCCAAATTTCTCCCAAAAAACTCAAAAAGTTCAAAAGCAATCAAATTTTTTTTGCGAAAAACCCGAAAAACCCATTTTTGCTTATCTGATTTGCATATAAAGTACCGCAAAAAAAAAAAAAGAATCAAAAATTCAGTCAAAATTGAAAATTGAAAAATTCAGTCAAAAAAATAGAGATTTTTTTCAGAAAAATGTTTAGTAATATGAAATTTTGCTGAATTTTAGCGAATTTTACCGAATTTTAGCGAATTTTACCGAATTTTGAGAGCTTTTTTGACGATTAGAAACTGGTTTTTTTTTTGAGCGGAAAAGAGAGAAAATAAAAAAAAATTGTTTACGAATGATCAAAGTTTATCGAAATAGGATTACTGAAGTTTTTAATGGCTTTACAAAGCTCAGAAATACAAAGCTTTGTTTGTTTGTTTGTTTTTTCCATTCCAATTGACGTCGCCGTCATGTCGAGGTAGTCGATGGGAGCGCCGCGTCGTCGTTTCCTTTTCATTTTCAAATCATTTGTTTTTTTTGGTTTGTTTTTTGTTTGTTTTGTTTTTTGTTTGTTTTTTTATTTGTTTATGTTTTTTGTTTGTTTGTTTGTTTGTTTGTTTGTTTTTTCCATTCCAACGTCGCCGTCATGTCGAGGTAGTCGGGGCCCGCGCCTTCTTTTTTTTTTTTTTTTTTTTTTTTTTTTTTTTTTTTTTTTTTTTTTTTTTTTTTTTTTTTTTTTTTTTTTTTTTGTTTGTTTGTTTGTTTGTTTGTTTTTTCCATTCCAACTGACGTCGCCGCCATTTGAAGGTAGTCGATGGGAGCGCCGCGTCGTCGTTTCCTTTTCATTTTCAAATCATTTGTTTTTTTGGTTTGTTTTTTGTTTGTTTTTTTATTTGTTTATGTTTTTTTGTTTTTTGTTTGTTTTTTTTTATTTGTTTATGTTTTTTTTTTGTTTGTTTGTTTTTTCCATTCCAATTGACGTCGCCGCCATTTGAAGGTAGTCGATGGGAGCGCCGCGTCGTCGTTTCCTTTTCATTTTCAAATCATTTGTTTTTTTTGTTTTCTAGTTTTTGTCAGATTGATTTATTGTTGGAATTATTATTTTAGGCGATAAATTTTATGTTTCTCTTTGAAATGAGAAAGAAATCTATTTCTATGTGGGAGCCGAGTGGAGAATCCAGAACTTTTCGTAGCCGAACCACAATAAAGGCCAAAACTAACTGTAAGATGGTTTGGGGAGTTGAATGGAAACAAAGAAAGCAAGACTCATCTTCTGAACCGTTACAAAACTCGTACCCTCCTACGGCGAACGCACTTACACACTAGCTGGAAATCCTCGGACTCCTCCAATGGACGTCTATCTACAATGGATCGTCATCGCGACATCGGACAAAGAACCTGATTGATTGAATCAAAAGACCTGATTGCTGCTTCTTTTAAAACATGTGGAATCTCGAATGTCACGGATGGATCAGAAGATCACCAAATTCACTGTTTCAAAACCGATGGAGCTGTCCCAGGAGGTGCCAACAAGCTTTGGAAAGCTAGAAACAATGCTTTCTTTAGCTGAATGAACAATCTTTACCTTGGAAAGGATGACGAGGACGTCAACTACGACTCGGATGCGTCAATTGAATTAAACACTACGCCTGGAAATGAACGGACGTCTACTAGCCATGCCAAGCCGAAGAAGAACTTCTCCAGGGAATAGAATTCAATGATCTGGATACCAGTGAAAGCATCCTTGATGAATGATAATGTTTTGAAATTTGATTTACTGTTGTTGTTAATTTTTGTTACACGTGTTACTTTAGTTATCCAATGAATAAAACGTTAAAATTTTTTTTGGTATTTGCAATCCATTTTTGTTTTGATGTATTTTGGATCACAACTTTGTAAAAGATACGTACATGCTCTAATAGACGTACAGTCTAGAGAGTACTTGAAAAATAGAAGTACATGTACGTGTATTAGAAACAATTGAACGTTGTACTTTGCGCTAATCAATTAAACAATTATTGGAACCGTATTGAATCAGAATAGGAACTGTATTGGAACCGTATTGGAAACGTATTGGAACCGTATTGGAACCGTATTGGAAACGTATTGGAAACGTATTGGAAACGTATTGGAAACGTATTGGAACTGTATTGGAAACGTATCGCAACCGTATTGGATCAGAATAGGAACCGTATTGGAACCGTATTGGAAACGTATTGGAACCGTATTGGATCAGAATAGGAACCGTATTGGAACCGTATTGGAAACGTATTGGAACCGTATTGAAACTATATTGGGACCGTATTGGAAACGTATCGCAACCGTATTGGAACCGTATTGGAAACGTATTGGAACCGTATTGGAACCGTATTGAAACTATATTGGAACCGTATTGGAAACGTATCGCAACCGTATTGGAACCGTATTGGAAACGTATCGCAACCGTATTGGAACCATATTGGAACCGTATTGGAAACGTATTGGAACCGTATTGGAAACGTATTGGAACCGTATTGGAAACGTATTGGAACCGTATTGGAACCGTATTGGAACAGAATAGGAACCGTATTGGAACCGTATTGGAACTGTATTGGACAGAATAGGAACCATATTGCAACCGTATTGGAACCGAAACATTTTTAGAAAAAGGGCGAAAAGCCAGGATTATTTTTTAAAGAGCTAACTTAGAACAAATTAATAAAGTTTATTAGTTAAATTTAGGAATTAAATGAAATTAAAATGAAATTAAGTGAAATGAAATGAAATTTAAATGAAATTAAGTGAAATAAACTTTAAACTTTATCTAAATTAAACTGAAAATGTTGAAAACATTGAAAAATGTTCAGCAAATAGCAATAGAATCGTAAAAAGGTCCGCTTTTTTTTTTCTTTCTCGCAAAGTGCCCTCTCCTTATCACCCTTTTAAAATCTTACAAGATTTTTTGGCTCTTTTTCAAGCCTTTAGAAGATTTTGAAGCATTTAGATACTTTAGATTTACAAATTATACAAACAACTAAGCTTAAGCCTAAGCCTAAGCCATGGAAACTCCGCCCCTTTCTGTCCGTTTGCCGTTGGGAATCTACAAATTTTGCTCGTACTTTGACCGGATTTCTATGGAAAACTATTGAATTTACATTGAATTCGATAGAAAATCTGATTTCGAGTCGAATCTAGCAAATTCAACGCTTTTCAAACAAATCCGGCTAAGATACAAGCAAAATTGCGATTGCAAACGACAAACGGACAGAAAGGCGCGGAGTTAACGTGGCTGGATTTACACATTGTACACTGTGCTGTACACTGTACACCTTACTGTAGATTTGCCGGATATTCTTAAAGTGAGGCTCTGGCCCAAGGTTTAGGTTTAAACTAGGCTAAACTTTAAGCTAGGTTTAAACTTTTCTAGGTCACAGTCAGATCATGCCTGAATCCTGGTTTAGTCTTAGGCTGAGGCTTCCTTGATCCTGAGTCTAAGCCTGATCCTGAACCTGGCCTGAGCCTTAGCCTGAGCCTTAGCCTGAACCTTTCCCTGAGCCTGGGCCTAAACCTGAGCCTAAGACTAATCCTGAGCCTAAGCCTGATCCTGAACCTGACCTGAGCCTGGGCTTAAACCTGAGCCTGATTCTGAACCTGGCCCGAGCCCAATCCTGAGTCTGAGCCTGAGCCTGATCCTGAGCCACCAAACTACTCTGTTATCCGGGAGAGCTAGATCTAGAAGAGAGCTAGATCCAACCCGAAGCTGGGCTTGTTCTGATAGGCATTCTACTCGAAAAACTTTCTGAATTGTAAAGATCTTATTCGACTTAAAACATTACTACGAAAATCCATTATAAAACTTTAAAAGCATCACTAAAGATCTAGACGTTAGACGAATTGATGTCAATGTGGGATAGGGGCTTGGTGGGGTCTAAACCCATCAAGCTAGCGCGAGGAGTGACAGGTTTCGCCCCTAGAAAAAAAACCCCTTTTCTCTCTGAGAATCGAGGGTAAATTCCAAATTCCCGAAAGGTTTCGGAAAAAAAAGAACAAGTTAAAGCGAGGAAGCTAAAAATTGCTTGAGGAAAGGGACGTGTTCTGATGGAATTTTTCAGAAAGTCATTAAACAGAAATAGAAATCTGGAGTACAGAGGTAAACGCTGGAGTACAGGGGTAAACTCTGGAGTACAGGGGTAAACTCTGGAGTACAGGGGTAAACTCTGGTGTACAGGGGTAAACTCTGGAGTACAGGGGTACAGGGAGTACAATCTGGAGTCCAAAAGAAATACCTCAACCAGAAGGTTGGTGTTTCGCGAAAAATTCAGCTTTGAAAGCAGATTTGAGCTGAATTTCAGTTAAAAACTTCGAAACTATTTTTCGAAAACTTTCTTTAGTCATTTCTCAGTCAGAAATCTTCTTTTTCTTTTCTTTTCCCTTTAGGGTAACACTTGAAAAAGCTTGCGTCAAAAGAGTGCTTTTTTTGTGACTCCATAGTCAGTAAGTAAGGAAGTACTTGATGAAAATTTGAACAGGAAAACGTGGGATGGGTTTTTGAAGTCTAAAAATGGACTATGGAATCGGTGATCATGCAACAATCATCATTTAGCATCATTGGACAGCATTTAACATCATTTAACATCATTTAACATCATTGAACATCAATTTGACCAACAATCCACTTTACAATTTGATCAGCACCCATCCCACGTTTTCCGGTTTAAATCTTCATTTAGTACTTCCTTACTTACTGACTATGGAGTCAGAAAAAGCTAGCTTTCCCCTGCTTTCCCTGGTTCATCATGTCAAGCTAGCTTTAGCTTGCCATGATGCCATGATGAACCAGCTTTGAGCCAGCCAGCTTTAGCCAGCTTTAGCCAGCCTTTAGCCAGCTTTGTGCCAGCCTTTAGCCAGCTTTAGCCAGCCTTTAACCAGCCTTTAGCCAGCTTTAGCCAGCTTTGAGCCAGCCTTTAGCCAGCTTTATAGCCAGCCTTTAACCAGCCTTTAGCCAGCTTTAGCCAGCTTTAGCCAGCCTTTAACCAGCCTTTAGCCAGCTTTATAGCCAACTTTAGCCAGCCTTTAACCAGCCTTTAGCCAGCTTTATAGCCAACTTTAGCCAGCCTTTAGCCAGCCTTTAGCCAGCTTTATAGCCAGCCTTTAACCAGCCTTTAGCCAGCTTTGGCCAGCCGCCCCCCCCTGCCCCCGCCTTTGGCCGCCTTTAGCCAGCCTTTTAGCCAGCCTTTAACCAGCCTTTAGCCAGCTTTGTAGCCAGCCTTTAGCCAGCCTTTAGCCAGAGCTCGACAGTGATCAGGCACTAATTCTACTACAAAAACTAATCTGTATATCATCTTTTTTTATGATCATTTAAGAAATTACTTTACTTTTTCTTTTTCTTTTTCTTTTTCTTTAACTTTTTCTTTTTCTTTTTACTTTCCTTTGGGTTTTTCATTAATTTCTTTGATGCTTTCAAAAGAACAAAAGCTTTCAAAAAGGCTTAAATCTGGTCGTAGAACAAGTAAATGCAAATCAAATAGTGTAAATTCAAGAAAAAAGCAGAACTATTTGAGAAGAAAAGAAAAAGGGAAAGAAATGGATGAAATATTGGACTCATGGGAAAAGAGAAGCAAAAAAAAGAACCTCCAAGAAATGAAAAGTAAAGAAAAAAAATAAAGAAAAGTGTTCTTTTCTTTAGTCTTTTTCACATCATTTATTCATCTACGGACACTTTTTGGCTTTTTTTTTTGGCTTTTTTGGCTTTTTGCCTTTCTTGTTGTCTTCTTTATTGTCTTTTTTTTTGTCTATTGAAAAATGTGTTCATTTTTTGAACAAAATAGTCTATAGAATAGTCTATTCTATAGATAATAGTCTATTCTATAGATCTCTGTCAACTTCTATAGGCTATAGGCTATAAATCGCTCTATTTGTGAACTTTATCCAATCTGTAAATGCCTTCTAGTCTACTCGAGTGAGAAAAGTGCGTTTTTTTCCAAATTACGACTTACTTATGATGAGAAATAAGTAGATTACATAAAAGCGCGTCTTTTTTCCTAATTACGACCGACTTATCAGCTCTGGACTCAGCATCATCCCGCTCTGGACTCAGCATCATCCCGCTCTGGACTCAGCATCATCCCGCTCTGGACTCAGCATCATCCAGCTCATCAGAAATCAAAAAAAGTATATAGAAAATAGAAAGAAACAGATAATATAAAGAAATAAACAAATATGACATCTAAAGAAAAAACAAAAAACCAAGAGCGGGACCGAACCCGGATCCTGCTACTAAGACACCATCCCACTATCCACTCGGCCAGCCGACCTCTGGCCGCGGTGATTGAAAAGAGCCCTTTAAAGCTTGACTTTAAGCTTTAAAGCTTCTTTTTTTTATCTTAATTTCTGCTTCTTGACTTGGTCTAGGGAGCTGAAGGAACGGCTCTGAACTCAGCCTCATCCAGCTCTGTCCTCAGCCTCATCCAGCTCTGTCCTCAGCCTCATCCAGCTCTGCCCACCCCGCCCCCCAGCCCATCCAGCCCCGCCTCCCACTCTAGCCCACCAGCTCTGAACTCAGCCTCATCCAGCTCTGAACTCAGCCTCATCCAGCTCTGTCCTCAGCCTCATCCAGCTCTGTCCTCAGCCTCATCCAGCTCTGTCCTCAGCCTCATCCAGCTCTGAACTCAGCCTCATCCAGCTCTGAACTCAGCCTCATCCAGCTCTGAACTCAGCCTCATCCAGCTCTGAGCTCAGCATCATCCAGCTCTGTCCTCAGCCTCATCCAGCTCTGAACTCAGCATCTTCAGCCCTAAACTAAAATAGGGCTGAACAGCATAAAAAGCCACACCTAATAGACTCTGATTTATTTGGAAACTCTTTAGATACAAAGTACCTTTGAATACAAATTATAAGAAATATAAAACGATACATCGATACACATATAAAATTGGAAACAAGAAACTAATGATGAAAAGCGGATAAGAAGGAAAAGTGTAGGCGGGTGAGAATGGAATTGCGGGAAAGGGGTCGAGTGCCTCAAAGAAGTTGCCGAAGGGTGAGAAGATTCTTGTTTTTCATTTTTCTCTTCTTCTTTTCTTTTCATTTTCTTATCAAGAAGACTCTAGTGGATTTAGGTCTGATTTGGATTTGATTTGGGTCTGTTTTGGGTCTGATTTAGATCTGATAGATCTGATAGATCTGATAGATCAGATAGATCTGATAGATCAGATAGATCTGATAGATCAGATAGATCTGATAGATCTGATAGATCTGATAGATCTGATAGATCTGATAGATCTGATTTAGATCTATAGAAAACGAATGGCTTTTTGAGATTATTTGAATGTAAACTTGGTACTGTGATATCAGACTCAAGAAATTTGTCATTTATCTTTAGAACAACAGTGATTTTAAGGGATTCAGATGAAGAAGCTTATTCAACTTATCTTATTGCTTAATTCCAAGTTAAGAAGCCTATTCAGCTTTTCTTATTACTTAATTCCAAGTTAAGAAACTCTTTTACTCAAAATATTACTCAAAGATAGTTGTTAGTATTGAAAATTTTCCAAAATTTGATTAAATTTGATTAAATTTGATTAAAATTGATTAAAATTCATTAAAATTTGATTAAAATTCATTAAATTTCATTCAAATTTGATTAAAATTCATTAAAATTTGATTAAAATTCATTAAAATTTGATTAAAATTCATTAAATTTCATTAAAATTCATTAAATTTCATTAAATTTCATTAAAATTCATTAAAATTCATTAAAATTCATTAAAATTCATTAAAATTCATTCAAATTCATTAAAATTCATTAAAATTCATTAAAATTCATTAAAATTCATTAAAATTCATTAAAATTCATTAAAATTTCATTAAAATTCATTAAATTTCATTAAAATTCATTAAAATTCATTAAAATTCATTAAATTTCATTAAATTTCATTAAATTTCATTCAAATTTCATTCAAATTCATTCAAATTCATTCAAATTTCATTCAAATTTCATTCAAATTCATTCAAATTCATTCAAATTCATTAAAATTCATTAACACGTTGACGACATTGTCACCTGATGCTGTCTGACACATATTCGTTCGCCTGGGACATTGTCACCTGATGTCAGGTGACATTTTTTGTCGAAAAAAACAACGTTGTCCCATGCGATTGTTTGTGCAAAAACGCCATTGTCGTCAACGTGTTAAAATTCTTTTTTTTTCCAATAGCTCTTAATAAAATCGTTAAGAATAGAGAGAAATAAAAAAGGCAAAACGCTTCAAAATTAGTTTTGAACAGAAATTTGCGAACAACGGGAATGGTTTGCGGGAAAGAAAGGAGCAAAAAGACAACGGACAACGAAAGGACGAGAAGGGAAATTTATGCGAATGAATTTTTCAACGCTTTTTTCTTTTCACCTCTTTTCCTTCAGAAAGCTTCCACTAGTTCAATTTGTTTTTTTTCTTTTTTTTTTTTCTAAAATGGCGTTTTTTAAGCAGTGTGACATCCAGATCGGTTATTTTTGAGTTTAAAAGGACTTTTTGAGCACTTTAATATGAACTCTTCACCGTAAAAGTTTAAAAGGACTTTTTGAGCACTTTAATATGAACTTTTATCTTCACCCTTGTGTACTTTGCCCTCAATTTTTCATTTTAACAAAGCAAAACGCACGTGTCATTGTAGCAAAGAGCGTCATCGTATCAAAAAGCGTCATTGTAGCAAGTTTTTCTTATCTTTTCGAGATCTAGCAATTTCTAGACGATTCGTTAAGTTGTTGATATAAATTTTCAAAAGTTTTAGTTATCTGGAAGGCACAGTACAGAATGGATACAAAAAATCGGGTCTCACGGCCACTGTAGGATACGGTAGTAGGTTAGGATACGGTAGCAAGAGCGCGTTTTAGACGATGACCTAAATTCTCGACTTTTTTTTCTAAAATGGCGTTTTTTAAGCAGTGTGACATCCAGATCGGCTATTTTTGAGTTTAAAAACTTTTTTACTTTTTGAAAATCTCATTTTTTAAGGATCTTCTCATTTTTCGGTGATTTTTGATTAAAAAAGTGATTTTTCCGTGTAAAAAACTCTGGCATAGTCAATTTCTTTTCCCTTTCGAAATTTGCCTTGTGAATTCTAATAAATCTAATAAAGCTATCTAATAAAGCTCTTTGATAAACAACGGCAATCTTTCCCCTAGAGCCAATTCGATTAAAGAAAAGATTACAATAGTTTTCCCCCACCTTTCAGTCACTTTCCTTTCAATCACCGCTTCAATATCAGTTTCAAAAAAAAGAAATCGACTATGTCAGAGTTTTTTACACGGAAAAATCCCTTTTTTAATCAAAAATCACCAAAAAATGAGAACACCCTTAAAAAATGAGATTTTCAAAAAGGAAAAAAGTTTTTAAACTCAAAAATAGCCGATCTGGATGTCACACTGTTTAAAAAACGACATTTTAGAAAAAAAAGTCGAGAATATAGGTGGTCGTCTAAAACGCGCTCTTGCTACCGTATCCTAACCTACTACCGTATCCTACAGTGGCCGTGAGACCCGATTTTTTTGTATCCATTCTGTACTGTGCCTTCCAGATAACTAAAATCTCTGAAAATCTTATATCAACAACTGAACGAATCGTCTAGAAATTGCTAGATCTCGAAAAGATAAGAAAAACTTGCTAAAATGACGCTTTTTGCTACAATGACGCTCTTTGCTACAATGACACGTGCGTTTTGCTTTGTTAAAATGAAAAATTGAGAGTGAAGTACACAAGGGTGAAGATAAAAGTTCATATTAAAGTGCTCAAAAAGTCTAAAAGCAAAGTTTTTCTAGAGAAAAAGTTGAAATTTTTTGAAAAAAATCGGATACCCAAAAATACTAGCAAATGGCTCGAACGCACAGACAAATTCGATTTGTTTAGGATCGAAATCTAAAAGGATTTAAAGATAGGAGAGAGAGAGAGAGACTGACTGCTGGAAAGGGACGGTCCCCCGAGAGTTCGAGCCTCGGATTTCCCCTCACCCCGCGTTCCTCCTCGAGATTGACACTAAAGAAAGTAAGATTTTCAAATCGACTTTGAAATGGTTGAAGAGAATATCTTAGAGATTTGAAGAGAATGTCATAAAGGCTTAAATCGAAAAGTTTAGATTGATTAAATGCGAGTTCGAATCGCTAGAACGCTATCATTCTATTCGCTAGTTCTAATCGCTAGTTCGAATCGTTAGTTCGAATCGCTAGTTCTACTCGCTAGTTCTAATCGCTAGTTCTAATCGCTAGTTCTAATCGCTAGTTCTAATAGCTTCTAACCGCTTTTAATCGCTTCTAATCGCTTCTAGTCGCTTTTAATCGCTTCTAATCACTTCTGATCACTTTTAATCGCTTCTAATCGCTTCTAATCGCTTTTAATCGCTTTTAATCGCTTTTAATCGCTTTTAATCGCTTTTAATAGCTTCTAATCGCTTTTAATCACTTTTGATAAAGCTTAAGTTTGATCAACCATCGAAAAACTACGGAGCAACAGGATCAAACCTTTCAGAAGAATCATGTCAACTCTCACTGGCACCGATGGAAAGAAAATAAAATAAAAGAAAATAAAATAAAAGAAAATAAAATAAAAGAAAATAAAAGAAAAGAAAAGAAAATAAAATAAAAGAAAAGAAAATAAAAGAAAATAAAAGAAAAGAAAAGAAAAGAAAACAAAACAAAACAAAACAAAAGCAAAGAAAAGAATTTCTAAAGAGCATAAAGAGCAAGCAAGCAAGTCAATCTAACAACAAGAACAGTTTGATGAATCGACTTAAAACGTTTACAGAAAGTAAACCGGCATGGCTCGTCTACAATTCACTTTGAGCATCAACACTGAACAATTGAGCACGTGCTTTTCAGCGACAAAATGAAATTCAATGGTTTTCAACTCTGGCTTCTATGCAATCAAAGGATCAATTGAAAATTGATCCTTTGATTGATCACTAAATTGGTCACTAAATTGGTCACTAAATTGGTCACTAAATTGGTCACAAAATCACTAAACTAGTATAGTATTTGATTTCAAAATTCAGATAACTTTTCAACTAACAATTCAACAAACAAAACTCAGACTCCCAGGAGAGTTGGGTCAATTATCTCAAAAAAAATATCGAGCGAGGGTGGAGTAGAAAAATAATAAAAAGATAATGAGATGATGTTGAAATTGTGAAAATAATGGCTCATGAAAAAATGGGAAATTTTTGAGAGAATAATGAATGCGAGAAGAATGGGAATGAACAGAAATGGAATGAACAGGGATGGAATGAACAGGGGTGGAATGAACAGGGATGGAATGAACAGAGGTGGAATGAACAGAGCTCGAGAACAGAGATGGAATTGAATTTCTTCAATTTATTAGGTTGTCCCATAAAAAATTGCCTCTTCGCACTTAGGTGTTTGGTACAAATTTGGTTCCTTTTGTCTACAACTTAGGTGTTCCTATTTGCAAATAGGTGTTCCTATTTAGGGTGTTGCGGTGTTGTGTAGCAATCGGCTTTTCTGCTCAACTTGTTGCATATGGCGTCTATAAACATCACTGTTGACCCTTCTCGAGGAGCTCCCAAAAAAGTATATCAGAGCAACACCAATAGACACACAGAAGTCGCTTACTCCCATGAATATTTCGTTTTGGCACCACTTTTCCCAATCGACCTTTCTTCGACCATTGTCGTCTCAACCATTGTCGTTTCAACACACAATTGTTGACACTCGACCATCATAGAATATCCACTAAGCAAATCGATGCGGTCGGCTTCCTCTTTCCAATATAGTGACTCATGAGTCACTATATTGGAAAGAGGAAGCCGACCGCATCGATATTCGTTCAGTAGTTGACGGCATGACCGCGCTCTTTGGTCCTTAATCGAATTGTTCAGTTGATAGGGAATTTGCCGCTGTTTCAACCACTTTCTTCCGGGTTTTTTTGAGCCAACGCCATACTGTCATTCTTCCTCAATAGTTTTGTGCCAAAATCCGAGTCAATCCGAGCCAAAGTCGGCGCCTCAACGTCTGTCGATTCACTTTTCTCGGACGACGGCTTCCTCGCTTTCGTGTCAGCCGGGTATCATCTTTTCGGAACTTCGGAAATCACCATCGTGCAGTCCTTTCCTTGACGATTGTTGATCCATAAAAAGAATTGATTTCTCTCATTGCTGCCGGCTCATTCTTCTCTGCCGGCGAAATCCTCTTCAAATGTCGTTGATACAAGTGTTGATGGATTTCTTCACGAGACGGCGCCATTTGATCGATCACAACTTTTTCTGTTTTTGGTTTCTAAAAAAGAAATTTTACCACATAAAACTAGAATTATAAAGTAGTATAATAAAAAAAACAAAAAGAGAAAGTGTTAATTTGTCGCTGAATACGAATCAAATGAAAAAACGGCAATTTTTGAACGGCAAAACGGGACAACCTAATAGATATATAATGCTTAATGAAAACTCTAACTTTTACCGCCAATACCTATTTGAAAGGTTTTTAAAAGAAAAGTTTCCTTTGATAAAGTGTTCGGGTATCTCGAGATAAAAATGAATTGAATGAGTGATCACTTGCTTGCTCTCGGTCGTAGTAAATCCCTTTGAGTTTTTCAGGAAGAAACTTCCTCTCTTTCTCTTTCTCTTCTCTTTCTCTTCCTCTTCTCTTGCTCTTCCTCTTCTCTTCCTCTTCTCTTGCTCTTCCTCTTCTCTTCCTCTTCTCTTTCTCTTCTCTTTCTCTTCCTCTTCTCTTCACTCATAGCTTTTCAATCAAAATGATGTGATTGGTGACAGGAACATCAAGGAAAATGAAAGAAATGAACAACGATGAAAGAAAGGTGAAAAGAAACACTCTTTTTAACAAAAGAAACAAGTGCATTTGAGCTATGGGTTCAATTTTGTAAGCGCTTCTTTTTTTTGTAAATTTGTGACTCTTGTAAGTCTGGCTCTCCATTTGCATCTCCGCAAACTGACAAGAAACTCTTCTTCGTTAAACGCATACGATCACGAAATTCATAATTGTTTTGGTCATATTGGCCCACTTAGAAGAAAGCTATGGCGAGTTGTGCAAAGAATTTGGCGCAGAGTAGCCACCCCACCCCTCCCCCCTTTTTACTTTATTAATTTGATTTTTTCAGCTATAGATCTCGATGGGAAATCGCTCGATGGATTTGAGGAATATCGGGCTCGTTGCGAATACGAAGAACACAGGGAATTCTTCAAAGAACCGCGTGATGAACGCTGATCCTGATTTGGTAACTTGAATAGTGGTGTAAAATAGTATCTCACCCTCTAATAGTGCCCCACCCTCTAATAGTACCCCACCCTAGAGGGCAAGGGAAAAAATGGGGTCCAATCCAAAAAATGGGGTCCAAAGTACCCCATCGGATCCAATTACAGTATTTACGATAGTCTGAAACACAGTTTTTTAATCCTAAATAGTCTTTTCTTTTTTTTTTTTAAGACCACAAAAGCTCTGGCTAAACTCTAACGTTTTGATTTCACAGATCATATTTTCTTTTCCAAAAGTAAACAAATTCGGTTCTTTTCAAATGTGAAAGAAATATTTGAATCAACTCAAGTGGGGCTTGAAGGCTTGAATTTCGTTCCATTTCGTTCACGAACAAAAAGCCCACCTACCTATTTTCACCTAAAAAGCCATCTACCTATTCAAAATGTTAATTTTAATGATTATATTTGCTTGTGTAGCTTCAAATGTTTCTAAAAGAGCTTCAAATCCGTTTCTTGTTGAAAACTTGCCAGGTAAGCTATTTAAGCTATCAAGTAAGCTATTTAAGCTATCAAGTAAGCTATTTAAGCTATCAAGTAAACTATTAGGTCCAGAAAAAATTAATGTCGTATTTTTTCACTAAAGTTCCAACGTTCATAAAATTTTTATTTCAAAAGCAATTTAATCAAAGTAAAAACCAGTAGAATCTATACATGATTGCCAACGTTTGGCCAACTTTTCAATTCCTAAAGTGTAGAACGCGGACCCCATTGAATCGATAAACTCCTTGATGCCATTTTTGACCTCCCCTTGAGTAGCAAAGCATTTCTCCGATAAGAAGTGATAGAGGAACTTGAAAAAGTGGAAATCTGTAGGCGACAAATCAGGAGAATACGGAGCATGAGGGAGGGCTTCAATGTGCAGCTCGTTCAACTTTTGAAGAGTCTTTAGTGAACAATGCGGGCGGGCGTTGTGTTGCAATAGGATGGGACTCTTCCAATTCACTAGAGCTGGATCGATCCTTCGAATTTTTTGCATACATTTCGTTTATTTCGTGAATATACTGATCAGAATTCATCGTTTTTCCGTTTGGTAGAATTGAATAATGGATCAGACCTTTCTGCGACCACCAAACACTGAGAAGAAGCTTCTTTGGGTGTAGGTCGGGCTTCGAAAAGGGGTTTGGTGGTTGTTCTTTATCTAGTGATTCGGCTTTGCGTTTTCGGTTATCGTAGAGGACCCATTTTTCATCACATGTTACAATTCGATCCAGAAATGGCTCCTTTTGATTACGAAACAGCAATGAATACGATGTGAGGTAACGGTGCAATTTTTGATATTCGTTCAACTGATGAGGCACCCAATTTTTCAACTTTCTTACTTTTCCGATTTCCTTGAGATGGTTCCCAATTGTGTGTGGAGTGACTCCAAAGTGCGTTACTACTTCTGCCTCCGCTGTTCTGGGATCCGCTTCTACCAGCCCCTTTAATTCGTCATTATCGAGACTATCATGGCGTTCTCGGCCTTCCTTGTCATTAAGATCCTCGTCGCCTTCCCGTAATCGTTTGAACCAGCGCTGAACTGCTCGAACTTCAGCTTTATTTTCCCCAAAAACTTGATTGATGTTTTGGGTCGCTTCTGACACATTGTGGCCAAGCTTGAACTCATACAAAAAGAGAAGGCGAAAGTCTCGATTTTCCATCGATGTAAAACAACCTGAAAAAAAAACCATTAAGGAAGGTCCAAGCAAAAGTGTTAAACAGAAAAGAAAATTGAGAAAAAAAATACTCAAATACATAAAAAGACCCAAGGTCAATAAGCATTTGCAGCCGCGTAGGCAACGCCGGAAAGTGAGACCCACAAATACGACATTAATTTTTTCCGTACCTAATATTTAAGCTATCAAGTAAGCTATTTAAATATTGGAGTTGGATTGGACTTGATTGGAGTTTTTTGAAGGTTGAGCGAAAAGATTTTTTTAGACAACCCAATCTGGAAGCCTTCTAGATAATTCATTGACATTTTTTCACTTTTAAATTTCATTTATTCATCTTCATCAACAAAACAACAGTGATTTAAACTGAAGAATAGATGAATCGTCAAAACAAAGGCGTCTGAATCAATAGATTCATCGATACCTTCTCCTTGATTATCAAATTCGCGGAAGTCGTTGATTATCAAATTCAGAAGTCGTATTGTTTGGAGTGGCTCCAGAAGATCATCGATTTCTTTCTCCATTCGAGAAAGTAATCGAGCTGTAGCAGCTGTAGCAGCTGTAACAGCTGTAGCTCTAGCTCTTTTAGCAGCTGTAGCCCAGTAGAAATTGCCCCGTCGGCCTTGAAACATTGAATCAAATCGTCTTCTTCACCATTTGCTGAAATTCCAATTCCACATTCTTTGAAAGACTTCTGAAACATTTCTGAAATGAATTTCTGAATTATCATCAAAAATGCTCCCATGCTTTGACAATCCATGTCAAGTACGTCTCCATCGAATGTGGTTTAGGATTTCCACCCCCATCCCATCTTTGCACGATCTCGTCAAGTCTGGAGCCGAAGTTAAAACCTAGTCTTCGTATTGTTGCTTGATGTTACATCCGATCTAGAAATCCATCCGATCTAAAAATCCATCCGTTCTAAAAATCCATCCGATCTAAAAATCCGACTGATCTAGAAATCCGTCCGATTTAGACTGATCCTAGATCGGATGTCCGATCTAAATGAAGTGAGGGCAAACGTCTTATCTAGAATCAAGCCGATCACTCTAAACCAGGCGTCCAATCTAGACTTAGATTTAGAGTGATCATCTTGATTCTAGATTGAACGTTTGACCTCACTTCACTCTAGATAGGACAGATTTCTAGATATTAGGGGTTTGCAAAAGAAACTGCGTATTATACGCAACGTTCAAACACCTCGAAAATTAATAATAAAAGACTTTATTCCAAAAGGTACTCGCCAAAATTATCAACTATATTTTTCCATTTTTTACGTAGACTTCGGATGCCTGATTCGAAAGATTCCGGATCTTGTGACGCGAAATAGTCTTGCACCCAAATTTCGACTTCTTGGTAATTGTTAAACTGTTGATTTGCAAGGAAGTGTTGCATAGATCGGAACAAGTGGTAATCTGAAGGGGCGATATCAGGGGAATATGGCGGATGAGGCAGAAGATTCCAGCCTAATTCTTCTATCGTGTTTTGAGCCAAATTCGACCTATGTACCCGGGCGTTGTCAGCAAGCAAATTGATTGTCTTTGGATTAATGCCTCTTTCTCTTAGAATTTCATCAACTTTCTTTAACTGCTCGGCGTAGATTTGAGAAGTTATAGTTTTTGAGGATTTTTGTAATTC